>CM055125.1:255837258-256440720 GCA_029206835.1 Rana muscosa | reverse complement strand
TGGTCCGAAATCTAACCCCGGCCTTTTTGTCCCCAAAATGGTCCAAAATCTAACCTCCGGCCCTTTTGTTGAAAATAGTCCAAAATCTAACCCCCGCCCTTTTGTCCCCGAAATGGTCTGAAATCTAACCCCCGGCCTTTATGTCCCCAAAATGGTTTAAAATGGTCCAAAATCTAACCCCCGGCCCCTTTGCCCCAAAATTTTCCAAAAGCTAACCTCCGACCCTTTTGTTGAAAATGGTCCAAAATCTAACCCCCGGCCCTTTTGTCCCCAAAATGGTTCAAAATCTAACCCCTGGCCCTTTTGTCCCCGAAATGGTCCAAAATGTAACCCCTGGCCTTTTTGTCCCCAAAATGGTTTAAAATGGTCCTAAATTTAACCCCCGTCCCCTTTCCCCCGAAATGGTCCAAAATATAACCTCCGGCCCTTTTGTCCCCAAAAATGGTCCAAAATCGAACCCCGGCTTTTTTGTCCCCAAAATGCTTGGTTTAAAATGGTCCAAAATCTAACCCCTGGCCCCTTTGCCCCGAAATGGTCCAAAATCTAACCTCCGGCCCTTTTGTTGAAAATGGTCCAAAATCTTACCCCCGGCCCTTTTGTCCCCAAAGTGGTCCAAAATCTAACCCCCGGCCCTTTTGTCCCCAAAATGGTCCGAAATCTAACCCCCGGCCTTTATGTCCCCAAAATGGTTTAAAATGGTCCAAAATCTAACCCCCGGCCCCTTTGCCCTGAAATGGTCCAAAATCTGACCTCAGCTCCTTTTGTTGAAAATGATCCAAAATCGAACCCCCAGCCCTTTTTCCCCAAAATGGTCCGAAATCTTACCCCCGGCCTTTATGTCCCCAAATTGGTTTAAAATGGTCCAAAATCTAACCCCCGGCCCCTTTGCCCCGAAATGGTCCAAAATCTAACCTCCGGCCCTTTTGTTGAAAATGGTCCAAGAGCTAACCCCCGGCCCTTTTGTCCCCAAAATGGTCCGAAATCTAACCCCCGGCCTTTATGTCCCCAAAATGGTTTTAAAATGGTCCAAAATCTAACCCCCGGCCCCTTTGCCCTGAAATGGTCCGAAATTGAACCTCCGGCCCTTTTGTTGAAAATGGTCCAAAATCTAACCCCCGGCCCTTTTGTCCCCAAAATGCTCCAAAATCTAACCCCCGGCCTTTATGTCCCCAAAATGGTTTAAAATTGTCCAAAATCTAACCCCCGGCCCCTTTGCCCCGAAATGGTCCAAAATCTAACTTCCGGCCCTTTTGTTGAAAATGGTCCAAAATCGAACCCCCGGCCCTTTTGTCCCCAAAATGGTCCGAAATCTAACCCCCGGCCTTTGTGTCCCCAAAATGGTTTAAAATGGTCCAAAATCTAACCCCCGGCCCCTTTGCCCTAAAATGGTCCAAAATCGAACCTCCGGCCCTTTTGTTGAAAATGGTCCAAAATCTAACCCCCGGCCCTTTTGTCCCCAAAATGGTCCGAAATCTAACCCCCGGCCTTTTTGTCCCCAAAATGGTTTAAAATGGTCCAAAATCTAAACCCGACCCCTTTGCCCTAAAATGGTCCAAAATCGAACCTCCGGCCCTTTTGTTGAAAATGGTCCAAAATCTAACCCCCCGGCCCTTTTGTCCCCAAAATGGTCCAAAATCTACCCCCCGGCCATTTTGTCCCCAAAATGGTTTAAAATGGTCCAAAATCTAACCCCTGGCCCCTTTGCCCTGAAATGGTCCAAAATCGAACCTCCGGCCCTTTTGTTGAAAATGGTCCAAAATCTAACCCCCGGCCCTTTTGTCCCCAAAATGGTCCGAAATCTAACCCCCGACCTTTATGTCCCCAAAATGGTTTAAAATGGTCCAAAATCTAACCCCTGGCCCCTTTGCCCCGAAATGGTCCAAAATCTAACCTCCGGCCCTTTTCTTGAAAATGGTCCCAAAATCTACCCCCCTGCCCTTTTGTCCCCAAAATGGTCCGAAATCTAACCCCTGGCCTTTTTGTCCCCAAAATGGTTTAAAATGGTCCAAAATCTAACCCCCGGCCCCTTTGCCCTAAAATGGTCCAAAATCGAACCTCCGGCCCTTTTGTTGAAAATGGTCCAAAATCTAACCCCCGGCCCTTTTGTCCCCAAAATGGTCCGAAATCTAACCCCCGGCCTTTTTGTCCCCAATATGGTTTAAAATGGTCCAAAATCTAACCCCTGGCCCCTTCGCCCTAAAATGGTCCAAAATCTAACCTCTTTCCCTTTTCTTGAAAATGGCCCAAAATCTAATCCCCGGCCCTTTTGTCTCCAAAATGGTCCGAAATCTAACCCCCGGCCTTTATGTCCCCAAAATGGTTTAAAATGGTCCAAAATCTAACCCCTGGCCCCTTTGCCCCCAAATTGGTCCAAAATCTAACCTCCGGCCCTTTTGTTGAAAATAGTCCAAAATCTAACCCCCGGCCCTTTTGTCCCCAAAATGGTCCGAAATCTAACCCCCGGCCTTTTTGTCCCCAATATGGTTTAAAATGGTCCAAAATCTAACCCCTGGCCCCTTTGCCCTAAAATGGTCCAAAATCTAACCTCCGGCCCTTTGTTGAAAATGGTCCAAAATCGAACCCCCGGCCCTTTTGTCCCAAAATGGTCCGAAATCTAACCCCCGGCCTTTATGTCCCCAAAATGGTTTAAAATGGTCCAAAATCTAACCCCTGGCCCCTTCGCCCTAAAATGGTCAAAAATCTAACCTCCGTCCCTTTTCTTGAAAATCGCCCAAAATCTAACCCCCGACCCTTTTGTCCCCAAATGGTCTGAAATCTAACCCTCTGCCTTTTTGTCCCAAAATGGTTTAAAATGGTCCAAAATCTAACCCCCAGCCCCTTTGCCCTAAAATGGTACAAAATCGAACCTCCGGCCCTTTTGTTGAAAATGGTCCAAAATCTAACCCCCAGCCCTTTTGTCCCCCAAAATGGTCCGAAATCTAACCCCCAGCCTTTTTGTCCCCAATATGGTTTAAAATGGTCCAAAATCTAACCCCCGGCCCCTTTGCCCTGAAATGGTCCAAAATCTAACCTCCGGTCCTTTTGTTGAAAATGGTCCAAAATCGAACCCCGGCCCTTTTGTCCCCAAAATGGTCCAAAATCTAACCCCTGGGCTTTATGTCCCCAAAATGGTTTAAAATGGTCCAAAATCTAACCCCTGGCCCTTTTGTCCCTGAAATGGTCCGAAATCTAACCCCGGCCTATTTGTCCCCAAAATGGTCCAAAATCTAACCTCCGGCCCTTTTGTTGAAAATAGTCCAAAATCTAACCCCCGCCCTTTTGTCCCCGAAATGGTCCGAAATCTAACCCCCGGCCTTTATGTCCCCAAAATGGTTTAAAATGGTCCAAAATCTAACCCCCGGCCCCTTTGCCCCAAAATTTTCCAAAAGCTAACCTCCGACCCTTTTGTTGAAAATGGTCCAAAATCTAACCCCCGGCCCTTTTGTCCCCAAAATGGTTCAAAATCTAACCCCTGGCCCTTTTGTCCCCGAAATGGTCCAAAATCTAACCCCTGGCCTTTTTGTCCCCAAAATGGTTTAAAATGGTCCTAAATTTAACCCCCGTCCCCTTTCCCCCGAAATGGTCCAAAATATAACCTCCGGCCCTTTTGTCCCCAAAAATGGTCCAAAAATCGAACCCCGGCTTTTTTGTCCCCAAAATGTTTGGTTTAAAATGGTCCAAAATCTAACCCCTGGCCCCTTTGCCCCGAAATGGTCCAAAATCTAACCTCCGGCCCTTTTGTTGAAAATGGTCCAAAATCTAACCCCCGGCCCTTTTGTCCCCAAAATGGTCCAAAATCTAACCCCCGGCCCTTTTGTCCCCAAAATGGTCCGAAATCTAACCCCCGGCCTTTATGTCCCCAAAATGGTTTAAAATGGTCCAAAATCTAACCCCCGGCCCCTTTGCCCTGAAATGGTCCAAAATCTGACCTCCGCTCCTTTTGTTGAAAATGATCCAAAATCGAACCCCCAGCCCTTTTGTCCCCAAAATGGTCCGAAATCTTACCCCCGGCCTTTATGTCCCCAAATTGGTTTAAAATGGTCCAAAATCTAACCCCCGGCCCCTTTGCCCCGAAATGGTCCAAAATCTAACCTCCGGCCCTTTTGTTGAAAATGGTCCAAGAGCTAACCCCCGGCCCTTTTGTCCCCAAAATGGTCCGAAATCTAACCCCCGGCCTTCATGTCCCCAAAATGGTTTAAAATGGTCCAAAATCTAACCCCGGCCCCTTTGCCCTGAAATGGTCCGAAATTGAACCTCCGGCCCTTTTGTTGAAAATGGTCCAAAATCTAACCCCCGGCCCTTTTGTCCCCAAAATGCTCCGAAATCTAACCCCCGGCCTTTATGTCCCCAAAATGGTTTAAAATTGTCCAAAATCTAACCCCCGGCCCCTTTGCCCCGAAATGGTCCAAAATCTAACTTCCGGCCCTTTTGTTGAAAATGGTCCGAAATCTAACCCCGGCCTTTGTGTCCCCAAAATGGTTTAAAATGGTCCAAAATCTAACCCCCGGCCCCTTTGCCCTGAAATGGTCCAAAATCTAACCTCCGGCCCTTTTGTTGAAAATGGTCCAAAATCTAACCCCCGGCCCTTTTGTCCCCAAAATGGTCCAAAATCTGACCCCCAGCCTTTTTGTCCCCAAAATGGTTTAAAATGGTCCAAAATCTAACCCCTGGCCCCTTTGCCCCGAAATGGTCCAAAATCTAACCTCCGGCCCTTTTGTTGAAAATGGTCCAAAATCGAACCCCCGACCCTTTTGTCCCCAAAGTGGTCCAAAATCGAACCCCCGGCCCTTTTGTCCCTAAAATGGTCCAAAATCTAACCCCCGGCCGTTTTGTCCCCAAAATGGTCCAAAATCTAACCCCCGGCCTTTTTTGTCCCCAAAATGGTTTAAAATGGTCCAAAATCTAACCCCCCCGGGCCTTTGCCCCGAAATGGTCCAAAATCTAACCTCCGGCCCTTTTGTCCCTAAAACGGTCCGTAATCTAACCCCCGGCCTTTATGTCCCCAAAATGGTTTAAAATGGTCCAAAATCTAACCCCCGACCCTTTGCCCCGAAATGGTCCAAAATCTGACCTCTGGTCCTTTTGTTGAAAATGGTCCAAAATCTAACCCCTGGCCCTTTTGTCCCCAAAATGGTCCGAAATCTAACCCCGGCCTTTTTGTCCCCAAAATGGTTTAAAATGGTCCAAAATCTAACCCCCGGCCCCTTAGCCCCGACATGGTCCAAAATCCAAAATCTAACCCCGACCCTTTTGTTCCCAAAATGGTCCAAAATCTAACCCCTGTCCCTTTTGCCCCGAAATGGTTCAAAATGGTCCAAATCTGACCCCCGGCCCATTTGCCCCCAAAATGGTTCAAAATGGTCAAAAAACTAACCTCCGGCCCTTTTGTCCCCAAAATGGTCCAAAATCTAACCCACGGCCCTTTTGATCCCCAAAATTGTTCAAAATGGTCCAAAATCTAACCCCGTCCCTTTTGCCCTGAAATGGTTCAAAATGGTCCAAAACCTAACCCTCGGCCCATTTGTCCCCAAAATGGTTCTAAAGGGTCCAAAATCTAACCCCTGGCCCTTTTCTTGAAAATGGTCCAAAATCTACCCCCCTGCCCTTTTGTCCCCAAAATGGTCCGAAATCTAACCCCCGGCCTTTTTGTCCCCAAAATGGTTTAAAATGGTCCCAAAATCTAACCCCCGGCCCCTTTGCCCTAAAATGGTCCAAAATCGAACCTCCGGCCCTTTTGTTGAAAATGGTCCAAAATCTAACCCCCGGCCCTTTTGTCCCCAAAATGGTCCGAAATCTAACCCCCGGCCTTTTTGTCCCCAATATGGTTTAAAATGGTCCAAAATCTAACCCCTGGCCCCTTCGCCCTAAAATGGTCCAAAATCTAACCTCTTTCCCTTTTCTTGAAAATGGCCCAAAATCTAATCCCCGGCCCTTTTGTCTCCAAAATGGTCCGAAATCTAACCCCCGGCCTTTATGTCCCCAAAATGGTTTAAAATGGTCCAAAATCTAACCCCTGGCCCCTTTGCCCCCAAATTGGTCCAAATCTAACCTCCGGCCCTTTTGTTGAAAATAGTCCAAAATCTAACCCCCGGCCCTTTTGTCCCCAAAATGGTCCGAAATCTAACCCCCGGCCTTTTTGTCCCCAATATGGTTTAAAATGGTCCAAAATCTAACCCCTGGCCCCTTTGCCCTAAAATGGTCCAAAATCTAACCTCCGGCCCTTTTGTTGAAAATGGTCCAAAATCGAACCCCCGGCCCTTTTGTCCCCAAAATGGTCCGAAATCTAACCCCCGGCCTTTATGTCCCCAAAATGGTTTAAAATGGTCCAAAATCTAACCCCTGGCCCCTTCGCCCTAAAATGGTCAAAAATCTAACCTCCGTCCCTTTTCTTGAAAATCGCCCAAAATCTAACCCCCGACCCTTTTGTCCCCAAAATGGTCTGAAATCTAACCCTCTGCCTTTTTGTCCCAAAATGGTTTAAAATGGTCCAAAATCTAACCCCCAGCCCCTTTGCCCTAAAATGGTACAAAATCGAACCTCCGGCCCTTTTGTTGAAAATGGTCCAAAATCTAACCCCCAGCCCTTTTGTCCCCAAAATGGTCCGAAATCTAACCCCCAGCCTTTTTGTCCCCAATATGGTTTAAAATGGTCCAAAATCTAACCCCCGGCCCCTTTGCCCTGAAATGGTCCAAAATCTAACCTCCGGTCCTTTTGTTGAAAATGGTCCAAAATCGAACCCCCGGCCCTTTTGTCCCCAAAATGGTCCAAAATCTAACCCCTGGGCTTTATGTCCCCAAAATGGTTTAAAATGGTCCAAAATCTAACCCCTGGCCCTTTTGTCCCTGAAATGGTCCGAAATCTAACCCCGGCCTATTTGTCCCCAAAATGGTCCAAAATCTAACCTCCGGCCCTTTTGTTGAAAATAGTCCAAAATCTAACCCCCGCCCTTTTGTCCCCGAAATGGTCCGAAATCTAACCCCCGGCCTTTATGTCCCCAAAATGGTTTAAAATGGTCCAAAATCTAACCCCCGGCCCCTTTGCCCCAAAATTTTCCAAAAGCTAACCTCCGACCCTTTTGTTGAAAATGGTCCAAAATCTAACCCCCGGCCCTTTTGTCCCCAAAATGGTTCAAAATCTAACCCCTGGCCCTTTTGTCCCCGAAATGGTCCAAAATCTAACCCCTGGCCTTTTTGTCCCCAAAATGGTTTAAAATGGTCCTAAATTTAACCCCCGTCCCCTTTCCCCCGAAATGGTCCAAAATATAACCTCCGGCCCTTTTGTCCCCAAAAATGGTCCAAAATCGAACCCCGGCTTTTTTGTCCCCAAAATGTTTGGTTTAAAATGGTCCAAAATCTAACCCCTGGCCCCTTTGCCCCGAAATGGTCCAAAATCTAACCTCCGGCCCTTTTGTTGAAAATGGTCCAAAATCTAACCCCCGGCCCTTTTGTCCCCAAAATGGTCCAAAATCTAACCCCCGGCCCTTTTGTCCCCAAAATGGTCCGAAATCTAACCCCCGGCCTTTATGTCCCCAAAATGGTTTAAAATGGTCCAAAATCTAACCCCCGGCCCCTTTGCCCTGAAATGGTCCAAAATCTGACCTCCGCTCCTTTTGTTGAAAATGATCCAAAATCGAACCCCCAGCCCTTTTGTCCCCAAAATGGTCCGAAATCTTACCCCCGGCCTTTATGTCCCCAAATTGGTTTAAAATGGTCCAAAATCTAACCCCCGGCCCCTTTGCCCCGAAATGGTCCAAAATCTAACCTCCGGCCCTTTTGTTGAAAATGGTCCAAGAGCTAACCCCCGGCCCTTTTGTCCCCAAAATGGTCCGAAATCTAACCCCCGGCCTTTATGTCCCCAAAATGGTTTAAAATGGTCCAAAATCTAACCCCCGGCCCCTTTGCCCTGAAATGGTCCGAAATTGAACCTCCGGCCCTTTTGTTGAAAATGGTCCAAAATCTAACCCCCGGCCCTTTTGTCCCCAAAATGCTCCGAAATCTAACCCCCGGCCTTTATGTCCCCAAAATGGTTTAAAATTGTCCAAAATCTAACCCCCGGCCCCTTTGCCCCGAAATGGTCCAAAATCTAACTTCCGGCCCTTTTGTTGAAAATGGTCCAAAATCGAACCCCCGGCCCTTTTGTCCCCAAAATGGTCCGAAATCTAACCCCCGGCCTTTGTGTCCCCAAAATGGTTTAAAATGGTCCAAAATCTAACCCCCGGCCCCTTTGCCCTGAAATGGTCCAAAATCTAACCTCCGGCCCTTTTGTTGAAAATGGTCCAAAATCTAACCCCCTGCCCTTTTGTCCCCAAAATGATCCGAAATCTAACCCCCGGCCTTTATGTCCCTAAAATGGTTTAAAATGGTCCAAAATCTAACCGCCGGCCCCTTTGCCCTGAAATGGTCCAAAATCGAACCTCCGGCCCTTTTGTTGAAAATGGTCCAAAATCTAACCCCCGGCCCTTTTGTCCCCAAAATGGTCCAAAATCTGACCCCCAGCCTTTTTGTCCCCAAAATGGTTTAAAATGGTCCAAAATCTAACCCCTGGCCCCTTTGCCCCGAAATGGTCCAAAATCTAACCTCCGGCCCTTTTGTTGAAAATGGTCCAAAATCGAACCCCCGACCCTTTTGTCCCCAAAATGGTCCAAAATCGAACCCCCGGCCCTTTTGTCCCTAAAATGGTCCAAAATCTAACCCCCGGCCGTTTTGTCCCCAAAATGGTCCAAAATCTAACCCCCGGCCTTTTTGTCCCCAAAATGGTTTAAAATGGTCCAAAATCTAACCCCCCGGGCCTTTGCCCCGAAATGGTCCAAAATCTAACCTCCGGCCCTTTTGTCCCTAAAACGGTCCGTAATCTAACCCCCGGCCTTTATGTCCCCAAAATGGTTTAAAATGGTCCAAAATCTAACCCCCGACCCTTTGCCCCGAAATGGTCCAAAATCTGACCTCTGGTCCTTTTGTTGAAAATGGTCCAAAATCTAACCCCTGGCCCTTTTGTCCCCAAAATGGTCCGAAATCTAACCCCGGCCTTTTTGTCCCCAAAATGGTTTAAAATGGTCCAAAATCTAACCCCGGCCCCTTAGCCCCGACATGGTCCAAAATCCAAAATCTAACCCCGACCCTTTTGTTCCCAAAATGGTCCAAAATCTAACCCCTGTCCCTTTTGCCCCGAAATGGTTCAAAATGGTCCAAATCTGACCCCCGGCCCATTTGCCCCCAAAATGGTTCAAAATGGTCAAAAAACTAACCTCCGGCCCTTTTGTCCCCAAAATGGTCCAAAATCTAACCCACGGCCCTTTTGATCCCCAAAATTGTTCAAAATGGTCCAAAATCTAACCCCCGTCCCTTTTGCCCTGAAATGGTTCAAAATGGTCCAAAACCTAACCCTCGGCCCATTTGTCCCCAAAATGGTTCTAAAGGGTCCAAAATCTAACCCCTGGCCCTTTTGTCCCCGAAATGGTCCAAAATCTAACCCTCGGCCCTTTAGTCCCCAAAATGGTCCAAAATGAAACCCCCCGCCCTTTTGTTTCTGAAATGGTCCAAGATCTAACCCCCGGCCCTTTTGTCCCCAAAATGGTTCAAAATGATCCAAAATCTAACCCCTGGCCCTTTTGTCCCGAAAATGGTCCAAAATCTAACCCCTGGCCCTTTTGTCCCCGAAATGGTCCAAAGTCTAACCCCGACCCCTTTTGTCCCAAAAATGGTCCAAAATTGTCCAAAATCTAACCACTGGCCCTTTTGCCCCGAAATTGTTCAAAATGGTCCAAAATCTAACCCCTGGCCCTTTTGTACCCAAAATGGTCCAAAATCTAACCCCCATCCCTTTTGCCCCAAAATGGTTCAAAATGGTCCAAAATCTGACCCCCGGCCCATTTGCCCCCAAAATGGTTCAAAATGGTCAAAAAACTAACCTCTGGCCTTTTTGTCCCCTAAATGGTCCAAAATCTAACCCAGGCCCCTTTTATCCCTAAAATGGTTCAAAATGGTCCAAAATATAACCCCCGTCCCTTTTGCCCTGAAATGGTTCAAAATGGTCCAAATTCTAACCCTCGGCCCATTTGTCCCCAAAATGGTTCTAAAGGGTCTAAAATCTAACCCCCGCCCTTTTGTCCCCGAAATGGTCCAAAGTCTAACCCCTGACCCCTTTGCCCCGAAATGGTCCAAAATTTAACCCTCGGCCCTTTAGTCCCCAAAATGGTGCAAAATCTAACCCCTGGCCCTTTTGTTTCTGAAATGGTATACAAAAAAATTGGGCTAACTTTACTGTTTTGTATTTTTTTTACATTCATGAAACCATTTTTTTACCCAAAAAAAAGCGTTTGAAAATTTCTTGCGCAAATACCGAGCGAGGTAAAAATTTGCAATGAACGCCATCTTATTCCCTAGGGTGTCTGCTAAAAAACATATATAATGTTTGGGGTTTTGAAGTCATTTTATAGCCATAAATTTATGATTTTTACATGAAGGAGAGAAGTGCCAGAATAGGCCCAGTGCTGAAGTGGTTAAAATATCAATTTTTTTTTAACTCGGTCTTTTGTATTTGTAGAAGAAAAAAAATCTGCAGAGGTGATCAAATAGCACCAAAAGAAAGCTCTATTTGTGTGCCAAAAATAATACATTTTCATTGGTTACAGTGTTGTATGAGCGCGCAATTGTCATTCAAAGTGCATCAGCGCTGAAATTAGAAAATTGGTCTGGGCAGTGCGCAAGTGGTTAACATAAGGCTACATGCACACGGACGTTTTTCCAGCCGCTTGTTTGAGCGTTTTTTGCAGCTTAACCACTTAAGCCCCGGACCATTTGGTAGCTAAAGGACCAGAGGTGTTTTCAGAATTTTGCACTGCGCTGCTTTAACTGGAAATTGTGCGGACATGCAATGTTGTACCCAAACGAAATTTGCATCCTTTTCTTCCCACAAATAGAGCTTTCTTTTAATGGTATTTGATTGCCTCTGCAATTTTTATTTTTTGCGATATAAACGGAAAAAGACCGAAAATTTTGAAAAAAAAAATGATAATTTCTACTTTTTGTTATAAGAAAAATCGAATAAACTCAATTTTAGTCATACATTTAGGTCAAAATGTATTCAGCCACATGTCTTTAGTAAAAAAAGTCAATAAGTGTATATTTATTGGTTTGCGCAAAAGTTATAGCGTTTACAAACTAGGGTATATTTTCTGGAATTTACACAGCTTTAAATATATGACTGCCTATCTAATTTCTTGAGGTGCTAAAATTGCAGGGCAGTACAAAACCCCCCCAAATGACCCCATTTTGGAAAGTAGACACCCCAAGGAAATTGCTGAGAGGCATGTTGAGCCCATTGAATATTTTTTTTTGTCCCAAGTGATTGAATAATGACAAAAAAAAAATTACAAAAAGTTGTCACTAAATGATATATTGCTCACACATGCCATGGTTATATGTGGAATTGCACCTCAAAATACATTCTGCTGCTTCTCCTGAGTACGGGGATACCACATGTGTGGGACTTTTTGGGAGCCTAGCCGCGTACGGGGCCCCAAAAACCAAGCACCGCCTTCAGGATTTCTAAGGGCGTAAATTTTTGATTTCACTCCTCACTACCTATCACAGTTTTGAAGGCCATAAAATGCCAAAATAGCGCAAACCCCCCCCCCCCCAAATGACCCCATTTTGGAAAGTAGACACCCCAAGCTATTTACTGAGAGGCATGTTGGGTTCATGGAATATTTTATATTTTACCACAGGTTGCGGGAATATGACAAACTTTTTTTTTTTTGCACAAAGTTGTCACTAAATGATATATTGCTCACACATGCCATGGGCATATGTGAAATTACACCCCAAAATACATTCTGCTGCTTCTCCTGAGTACGGGGATACCACATGTGTGGGACTTTTTGGGAGCCTAGCCGCGTACGGGACCCCAAAAACCAAGCACCGCCTTCAAGGTTTCTAAGGGCATAAATTTTTGATTTCACTCCTCACTACCTATCACAGTTTTGAAGGCCATAAAATGCCAAGATGGCACAAAACCCCCCCAAATGACCCCATTTTGGAAAGTAGACACCCCAAGCTATTTGCTGAGAGGCATGTTGAGCCCATCGAATATTTTTTTTTGTCCCAAATGATTGAATAATGACAAAAAGAAAAAAAATGTACAAAAAGTTGTCACTAAATGATATATTGCTCACACATGCCATGGTTATATGTGAAATTGCAGCCCAAAATACATTCTGCTGCTTCTCCTGAGTACGGGGATACCACATGTGTGGGACTTTTTGGGAGCCTAGCCGCGTACGGGGCCCCAAAAACCAAGCACCGCCTTCAGGATTTCTAAGGGCGTAAATTTTTGATTTCACTCCTCACTACCTATCACAGTTTTGAAGGCCATAAAATGCAAAAATAGCACAAAACCCCCCCAAATTACCCCATTTTGGAAAGTAGACACCCCAAGCTATTTACTGAGAGGCATGTTGGGTTCATGGAATATTTTATATTTTGCCACAAGTTGCGGGAATATGACAAACTTTTTTTTTTTTGCACAAAGTTGTCACTAAATGATATATTGCTCACACATGCCATGGGCATATGTGAAATTACACCCCAAAATACATTCTGCTGCTTCTCCTGAGTACGGGGATACCACATGTGTGGGACTTTTTGGGAGCCTAACCGCGTACGGGACCCCAAAAACCAAGCACCGCCTTCAAGGTTTCTAAGGGCATAAATTTTTGATTTCACTCCTCACTACCTATCACAGTTTTGAAGCCCATAAAATGCCAAGATGGCACAAAACCCCCCAAAACCCCACAAATGACCCCATTTTGGAAAGTAGACACCCCAAACTATTTGCTGAGAGGCATGTTGAGCCCATTGAATATTTTTTTTTTGTCCCAAGTGATTGAATAATGACAAAAAGAAAAAAAAATGTACAAAAAGTTGTCACTAAATGATATATTGCTCAAACATGCCATGGTTATATGTGTAATTGCACCCCAAAATAAATTTTTCTGCTTCTCCTGATTACGGGGATACCACATGTGTGGGACTTTTTGAGAGCCTAGCCGCGTACGGGGCCCTAAAAACCAAGCACCGCCTTCAGGATTTCTAAGGGCACAAATTTTTGATTTCACTCCTCACTACCTTTTACAGTTTTGAAGGCCATAAAATGCCAAGATAGCCCAAAACCCCCACAAATGACCCCATTTTGGAAAGTAGACACCCCAAGCTATTTGCTGAGAGGCATGGTGAGTATTTTACAGCTCTCATTTGTTTTTAAAAATGAAGAAAGACATTTTTTTTTTCTTTTTTAGATTTTCAAAACTTTGTGACAAAAAGCGAGATCTGCAAAATACTCAACATACCTCTCAGCAAATAGCTTGGGGTGTCTACTTTCCAAAATGGGGTCATTTGGGGGGGTCTGTGCCATCTGGGCATTCCATGGCCTCCGAAACTGTGATAGGCAGTGAGGAGTGAAATCAAAAATTTACTTGCTTGGATTTCGGGGTCCTGTACGCGGCTAGGCTCCCAAAATGTCTCACACATGTGGTATCCCCGTACTCAGGAGAAGAAACAGAATGTATTTTTGGGTGCAATTCCACATATAACCATGGCATGTTTGAGCAATATATAATTTAGTGACAACTTTTTGTACATTTTTTTTTTCTTTTTGTCATTATTCAATCACTTGGGACAAAAAAAAATATTCAATGGGCTCAACATGCCTCTCAGCAAATAGCTTGAGGTGTCTACTTTCCAAAATGGGGTCATTTGGGGGGATTTTGAACTGTCCTGGCATTTTATGCACAACATTAGGAAGATTATGTCACACATCATCCACGCTTCTAACCACTTGAAGACAAAGCCCTTTCTGACACTTTTTGTTTACATGAAAACATTTTTTTTTTTGCAAGAAAATTATGTTGAACCCCCAAACATTATATATTTTTTTTAAAGCAAAGGCCCTACAGATTAAAATAGTGGGTGTTGCATTTTTTTTTCCACACAGTATTTGCGCAGCGATTTTTCAAACGCATTTTTTGGGAGAAAAACACACTTTTTTTATTTGTAATGCACTAAAAAACACTATATTGCCCAAATGTTTGATGAAATAAAAAAGATGATCTTAGGCCAAGTACATGGATACCAAACACGACATGCTTTAAAATTGCGCACAAACGCGCAGCGGCGACAAACTACATTCATTTTTAAAAGCATTTAAAAGCCTTTACAGGTTACCACGTTAGATTTACAGAGGAGGTCTACTGCTAAAATTACTGCCCTCAATCTGACCTTCGCGGTGATACCTCACATGCATGATGCAATTGCTGTTTACAAATGACGCTAGACCGACGCTTGCGTTCGCCTTTGCGCAAGAGCAGGGGGGGACAGCGGTGCTTTTTTTTTATTTTATTATGTAAATATCCCCTATGATAGCAATAAGTAGTGACAGGTACTCTTTTTTTGAAAAAAAATGGGGGGTTAGACCCTAGATCTTTCTTCTGCCCTCAAAGCATCTGACCACACCAAGATCGGTGTGATCAAATGCTTTCCCAATTTCCCAATGGCGCTGTTTATATCCGGGGGGGGACATTCCCTCCCACTGCTTGTAAAAGCAGTCTAGAGGCTAATTATCTGCTAGAATTGCTTTTACATGAAAGCCGGCCACTGGCTGAAAAGAATGATACCAAGATGATACCTAAACCTGCAGGCATCATTCTGGTATAAACATTCAAAGTCCAGCAACATACCAGTACGTTGCTGGTCCTTGTTGGACATGTATTGTAATCTTTTTTTTCATGCAGCCTGTTGGCTGAACGAAAAAAAGAGATTTAACAAAATAGTGTAAAATCAAAAAGACCCCACACAGCGGCGCTGGAGAGAAATATCCTCCCCCCCCCCCCCGTGTGTCCGTATTCACTGGACTGAGGAAAAGATGTTGTTCAAAAAAAATTATATATATACACCCTGTGACATAAGTGAATAATGTGCACAAGTTAAGTGAAGTCCACACAAATTAAATCCAATTTAGTTACAGCAGATGTGTCAGCCTTATATACTGTTATCCAGCACGAAGATGCAGCGCTGGCATTGAATTGGGCTTTAAGCAAGAGAGATGATATTCCGGATATGCAAAAACGATTTTTAGGACATGTATTGGATTTCTGCATGGGCCACAATTATTTTTGGTACCATGACTGCTTCTTCTCACAACAGATAGATTGATACTAGGATCTCATGGTGCTATTTGTGTTTTAAAATATGTGACATACTTTAATTTTAAGTATACGGTATAAAGACGTAGTTACAGTTATGAATGTTTTTAATATTGAATAACACTGAAACACATCCCTAAGTATATGTGTGCCACACTATTGCTATTATGGTATAGGATATTTGGGTCTAAATATAGAATAACACCAATAGCGAGTGTATGTGGGCAGCGGGGACACTCGTGTATACTATTAGGAGCCACATCCGGCTTCCGCCCACAGTGCGAATAACGGATGACGAGCTTCCGCCCTCAAATGGGCTGGGAAGGTGGGTGGAACGACCAAGTCATACAGGAATGACGTACATCCGCCCAAAGCGGATGGAGTAGAGATTGAACTTCCGCCCATAATAGGGAGAGATAAAAGGTGGAGCTGGTATACCGCACGGCCAATCCCATGAATAAGTCTTTTCGACGAAACATGTCGGGGTGTGGCTATGCGGTAACCGTTTGACGGATTATTCAACGTCACAGGATCGAGCTGAGCAGCGAAGGATTAGTGAGTGGCAGCAGGAAGGTGGTGAGATCTTATTGTGATTACCGAGGGTCTGCCGCGACCTATATACTCGCTTTCTGGTGCATTGTTTTTGGATCTGCAGTGGTTTTAATATGCCTATTTAAGTTTTGTTTTAGGTGATTGCAAAATTTGGAGTGTATGTTTGGTGTGTAATTAAACTGATTTTACGTTATCACACTATTTGGAGCTTTCTTTATATTTGCATATGGATTAATCCCTTAAAACATCTGGTTTGAGCCTGGAGGATCGTTTGCACTGCTTTGTGAGATTTTGTATACGTTTTTATGCCAAACACGAGAGTGTGAGGCAACTTGCTTTGGTGAGTGTCCATCTGACGGGAGAGGGATCACTAAAAACACTGAACACTGTGTGTGGTGGAGGATTGGAAGAAGACTTTTTTCACGCATTTGGATTTAATTTGTGTGGACTTCATTTAACTTGTGCACATTATTCACTTATGTCACAGGGTGTATATATATAATTTTTTTTGAACAACATCTTTTCCTCAGTCCGGTGAATATGGACACACAGGGGGGGAGGATATTGCTCTCCAGCGCCGCTGTGTGGGGTCTTTTTGATTTTACACTATTTTGTTCATATTTATTTATTTAAAGTGGCTGCTTTATATTTAGTATAGGTTTATTTAACCCATAAGCGCAGTGGTGGTATATATGGGAAGGGCATAGCTTATTAATACCATTTTTTTCACAGAAAAAAAGAGATTGATTGGTGGGTATGCCCACCATTAGAATACCTCCCTTCATCCACCCACTTCTAATGATGGGCATACATGCACCATTTATATATGCCGAAGCATGGGGGCATCCTCCCGCAAAAAAGTTATGCCGTGTACACACGGTCTGACTTTTCCACGGGCAAGCCTTCGTCGGAATTTCGACCGTATGTACGCGGCATAAAAGGTTATGCCGCATACACACGGTCGGACTTTTCCACGGGCAAGCCTCCGTCGGAATTTCGACCGTATATACGCGGCTGTAGGAGCAAAATCGCTCCTCCGCCCCTGCTGCCCCCATGCTTCGGCATATATGCTCTTTTTTTTTTAACTGTGGTGGTGAAATCACCTCCTACAGCACTGGAGTCATGGCTTTATGTATCGTGGGAGCAAACGCTGTTGCTATCAAGATAAATAATTCCGCGCTGCAGCTGAATGGCGCACCTGAAAACAAAAAATTACATACCTGAAAAGCAAGCATGATAAAACATTGCAGAATAGAATACAGTAAAAAAGAGCAGAACAATAGAGAGAAAATAGAGAGAGAGAGAGAACAATAAAACGACAACTATTTTTGTTTTTTTTATTTAATATTTTTTTTGTTTTGTTTTTCACGTTTTTTTTTTCTTTTTTTACACTTTTTTTTGTAACTTTAACAACTGTAATGGTTCGGGTCTCTCAAAATGTAATGGCATCTTGGGAGACCCTGTGTAAGTGTGTCCTAGTCTGTGAAATGCTGTACCCTACGCTAAAACTTCACTTTTGAGTGGTAGCGTTCAAAACATTCACCAAGGCAAAGACCAGGTTTCTCAGGACAGAGTGGACAAAAAACACGGGTGTCACGCCTAAATCCGCGCTTGCTACAGACACGACATCTTTTTTGGGGGGTTTGTTGGGTAGGGGTACTCGGGAGGGCATATGGATAATGCCTCTCATGCAGCCGGCTTACTGCATTTGGTTGGGGATGGTGAGGTGCAGAACCGCCTGGATACAGGAGGTCTGTGACTATCTCATTCTGGAATTTTAGAAGAGATAAAGTCCCGCCTGAAGCTCTGTATAGCACATGAGCGTTCAGCAAAGCCAATTGGAATAAGGATAGAGACACTTTTTTGTACCAGCGTCTCGCCTTACGGTCAATTAGATACGGCGCCAACAACTGGTCGTTGAGGTCCACCCCTCCCATATTTTGGTTTTATTCGTGGACACAGAGGGGTTTCTCCACAACACCAGTCGCCGTACGAATTTGGACTGTCGTGTCTGCATGAAGGGAGGTAAGAAGGAAAACATTCTTATTGTCCCTCCACTTCATAGCGAGCAAGTTATTACACTTCAAGCAGGCTCTCTCCCCCAGCCTAAGATGGGCATCTACAAGCCGCTGGGGAAAGCCCCGGCGATTAGGTCGCATGGTGCCACATGCTCCAATCTGATGATCAAACAAGTGACTAAACAGTGGCACGCTCGTGTAATAATTGTCCACATACAAGTGGTACCCCTTTCCGAATAAGGGTGACACCAAGTTCCACACTATCTTGCCAGCGCTCCCTATGTAATCCGGGAAGTTGACCGGCTCAACCTGACTGTCTTTTCCCTCATAAACCGTAAAGCTCCATACATAGCCTGTTGCCCTGTCACAGAACTTATAGAGCTTGACCCCGTATCTGACATGCTTGCTGGGAAGGTACTGCTTGAAAGACAAGCGGCCAGAAAATTTAATCAGGGACTCATCAACGCAGACAACTTGATCAGGAATAAACAAGGCTGCAAAACGTTTGTTGAAGTGGTTTATGAGGGGCCAAATTTTTTAGAGCCGGTCGTATTCAGGGTCTCCACGTGGACGACAAAGTTCATTGTCGCTGAAGTGCATGAACCGCAAAATCTGCTCGTATCGTGTCCTGGGCATGGAGGCAGAGAACACGGGCATATGGTCAATTGGGTGCGTGGACCAATAAGCACGCAATGACGGGAATTTATGTGTGCCCATGTTGAGGGAAAGGCCCAGAAAGGTCTTAAATTCGGAAACCGTAATTGGTTTCCAATCTTTGGCAATGGAAGGCAACTGGGGGTTAGCGGCGATGAATTGACCAGCATATAAATTACTCTGGTCCACAATAGATCTATAGAGTTCTTCTGTGAAAAACAGTGAATAAAAATCAATTGGCATAAAATCAGCTGTTTCCACCTGAATACCGGGTTGGGCAGTGAATGGGGGAAGTACGGGTTCTGCAGAAGTGGTGGGGACCCAATCAGGATAGGCGAATTCTGCAGGAAGGGCACTATGGGCATGACGGGCCTGCCTTTGTCTTCTTGGTGGCAGCGGGACACTACTTGTGCTTGCCACCTCGCCAGCTTGAACTGCACTTATGGGACTCGCCACGTCACCACGTGATACTGCAGTGCTGGATGTACGCCCAGGCTGTACTAGGCCACTGGTGCTTGCCAATTCACCAGAAGGAATAGCGGCGCTAGTACTACTCTGCTCCATGATACGAGAGCCCTGCAGTTCTTGCTCCTCAACAACCTCAGAAGATCGGGATCGGGTACGCCTGACCTTAGCAGGGACCTCACCTTCGTCGTCAGAGCTATCTGACGTGGAGCCCCTGACTTCACTGTCTTCTACGGGAAGATATTCTGAGCCTGAATCTGACAGATGCGTGACCTCCTCTTCACTATCTGTCATGCTCAGAATCTCGTAGGCCTCTTTACTAGTGTACCTTCGTCTTGCCATTTTGGGCTCTAAATTTAAGGGTACACTAGTAAGATTCACAGGTAAAAAAAGCACCTGACTGTCAGCAAATGTATCAAACGCTACCAAAAAAACTGTTAGCGATCGCAGGGATCAGGACTGTCTCTCCGAACGCTGCAGTTATGTGTGTTGTGTTTCGTAAGTGACAGTGATCGATCGATACTGCACTTGGGTGGGCTGGGCTGGGCTGGGCTGGGCGGAGGGGCTAAACGCAGGTGCTAGCAGGTATCTGGGCTGATCCCGCTAACACTGCGTTTTTGGGAACCCTAAACCGCTGGGGACGCTAGTATAGATCTGATCAGCTCAGATATTGATCTGTTCAGATACTATACCACTAAGGGAGGTGTATGCTTTGTGCGTGGGTGTTAGCGTTACTGGCACTAACCTGACGCTGCCTGGGGCGACGCAGACCCTCTCTGGCGCTAAAACCTAATTGATATCAGCCGCCGGGCGATCAGGGGGTTAAACCTTTATTGGGTTATATACGGCGGGTGCCCTGATGCTATTAAAAGCAAACTAACCAACCAGCGTCACCCGTAAAACTTATATGGTGATCACTGGTGAAAGGGTTAACTAGGGGCAATCAGGGGGTTAAAACCTTTATTAGGTTATATATGGGGGTACCTGACGCTATATAAAAACCTGACGGGTAACCTAAATAACTAAATAACTAACTGGCTAACCAGTGTCACCAGTAAAACTTATACGGTGATCACTGGTGAAAGGGTTAACTCTAGGGGCAATCAGGGGGTTAAAATAATATATGGGGGTACCTGACGCTATAAAAACCTGCGGCGAAACTAAAAATAAATAACTGGCTATCTAGGGCACCACCGGCACTAAATACAGCGATCGGAAATACGATCGCTTAGTGACGCTGGCGTTAGGGGGTGAAAGGGTTACCTGGGGGGCGATCAAGGGGTTAAACCTTTATTAGGGGGGGTTAGGGGGCTACCCTGGACCTAAAGGGGCCTAAACCTAACTGCCCTGCAACTTTTTACTGTCACAAATGACACTGATCAGTAAAAAAATGACCACTGCAAACGGTGCACTGTGACTGGGGGTACTGGGGGTGATCTGGGGGGGTGATCTGGGGGTGACTGGGGGGTGAAAAGTGTGCCTACGTGTACTGGTGTCAGTGGGCTGTTGGTGCACTTACTGTGAGATGTCTTCACTCCTCGCGCCGGATCGAAAAGACCGACACGAGGAGAGATGACATCACTTCCTTTGCCTGTGTTTACATTACACAGGCAGAGGAAGGTTTTCATTCGCCGGGAGCGATCGCGAGGGGATGGCCGGAATCGAACGGCCGTCCCCTCATCTCGGATTGCTCCCCAATGGAAAACGACCGCTCACTGTATAGGAGGGGGGTCCGATCGGACCCCCCAACTATACAAAGGCAATCACGTAGATATACGTGACTTTGCCTGTCGGTGCCATTCTGCCGACGTATTATTACAGTGGGCGCTCGTTAAGTGGTTAAAAACGTCTCTCCATGTTAGCCTATGGCCTCATGGCCACAATGGCGTTTTTGAGCTGTAAATGGCATAGGCGTTTTTAGGCCCCATGTACACGGGACGCTGGTGCAAAGTCTTCAGAACTAAGGTTGAAAGTGGGGTTTAGAAAGGCGCGCTTTGTGGCATTTGCATGCCGCGTTTTACCACATTTGCGTCTATATGCGTTTAGTTAGGAAACATGATAAGAAGCCACCCTAAGCTCCAAAAACAGTATTATTAACAATTTCAGCTATTTTGTGAGACCAGAGTGAGTATCAGCAGCTGAGAGAGCAGCAGTGTAGTTGTATTTAGCGTGTCACTTGCCACATCACATACCACAAGTTGTGGATTGTCCACAATGCAATGGAAGCAATTTCATTTTTTATATATATATATATATATATATATATATATATATATATATATTGTGAGGGGGTTAACTCGGTAGCGGGTGTGTGTGACCCCCTGGTTGGGCTCCCCACACAAAAACAGGGCCAGCAGACGGAGGTTGTGGTTTTCAAAATCAAAAGGTGCGGTTTATTTCTCTATGTACAGTGACAAAAACACAGCAAAGCCAAAAAGAAACAAACAAAATAAATCCTGGTCAGTTTGACCTCTGACTAAACATGCAGGTTTCCTAAACTAACAACTGGGATCAGCCTGGTGCTGTCCTAGTCCCTAAGTCCCTGGTTTAGTAAAAGTCCAAACAAATAGCCACACAGGCTTTGCCTCACCGCACAGGGGTTCACTCTCCCTAGACAGTCCACACAGGTCTGGTTCCAGGCATGAGCTAACATCTAATGAAGCTGGGAGTTCTTATAGAGGCCTAAATGAGCTGACAAGCTTCAGCTGGTCTCATCAACTCCCTGTCTCACGACGCCCAGCACTCTCCCTAGAGGTATGAGTCATTCATGAGCCCACTAGCCTCAGCTGGGCTTCATCAACTCCCTAGTTGTATAAGTCGGCATAAAGCCTGAATCTGGGAGAAATATATCTACCCCCCTGGATGCAACCAGGTGACTTTACCTTCCTGCTGTCACATACCCCCCCCTCTTGTTTTAACCTTGGGGTTGGAACACCAGCAATCAGGCATTCATGTACTCGAGACAAAGCATCCACATTCCCCATTTGAACGCCAGGGCGATGCTTTACTGTGAAGTTGAATTCCTGTAGGGCCAGGAACCACCTATTCACTCTTCTATTTGTCTCCTTGTTTTGAGCCATCCACTTTAACGGAGCGTGATCCGTAACCATGTCAAAGTGCCTACCTAGCAGATAGTACCGAAGGGAATCTAGAGCCCACTTCACCGCTAAACACTCCTTTTCAACCGTGGCGTAATTTACCTCATGGGACTTCAACTTCCTGCTGAGGTAAATGACTGGGTGCTCTTCCCCGTTCCAGACCTGGGACAATACTGCTCCTAACCCCACATCTGACGCATCACTTTGTACGACAAAGTCTTTAGAGAAGTCGGGTGAGTACAACACTGGCTGGCTACATAAGGCTTGTTTCAAGAATTGGAATGCTGCCTCAGCCTCGGGGGTCCATTTAATCATGACCGACCCTTTCCCTTTCGTCAGGTTGGTTAGGGGCACAGCCTTAGAAGCAAAGTGGGGAATGAAGCGCCGATAATAACCCGCGATTCCCAGAAAGGCTCGTACCTGCTTCTTGCTGTTGGGACGTGGCCAACTCTGGATGGCCTCGACTTTGTTGAGTTGGGGTTTTATTACTCCCCTGCCAATGGTGTACCCAAGATATTTGGCCTCCTCCTGCCCAATGGTACACTTCTTGGGGTTAGCCGTAAACCCCGCTTCCCGGATAGAGTCTAGGACTGCTTGCACTTTTGGCAGATGTGATGCCCAATCTGTGCTATGGACAATTACGTCATCCAGGTAAGCCGCAGCATACTTCCGATGGGGCCTCAGTATCTGGTCCATTTTCCGCTGGAATGTGGCCGGCGCATTCTGTAACCCGAACGGCATTCTCTTATATTGGAACGCCC
This sequence comes from Rana muscosa, assembly GCA_029206835.1. Classification (NCBI taxonomy): domain Eukaryota; kingdom Metazoa; phylum Chordata; class Amphibia; order Anura; family Ranidae; genus Rana; species Rana muscosa. Next base: position 256,417,976 of record CM055125.1, on the reverse strand, counting down.
CGTCTGGGGTTACAAATGCGGTTTTCTCTTTGGCCGACTTGGCCAGGGGAATTTGCCAATACCCTTTTGTGAGGTCAAGAGTCGTCATGTATCGGGCTGTTCCCAGCCGGTCGATCAACTCATCTATACGTGGCATGGGGTAGGTGTCAAATTTTGTAACTTTGTTCAACTGACGAAAATCGTTACAAAATCGCCAGCTCCCATCCGGTTTAGGCACCAACACAATGGGACTAGACCAATCACTTTGGGACTCCTCTATCACCCCTAAGTTCAGCATTTTCTGTACTTCCTCCCGTATTGCCTCCCGTCGGGCCTCTGGGATCCGATAGGGTTTTAACTTCACCCTTTCACCGGGCGGGGTAATAATATCATGCTCTACCCCAGATGTTTGTCCCGGCAGCTCAGAGAACACCTCCTTGTTGCGAAGCACAAACTCCTTAACCTCCTGTTGTTGGGGTTGTGACAAGGTGGCTGCTATTCCAACCTCCGGAATCACGCAACCAGTTTGAGCTGGTGACCAAGTTTCTGCGACTAGGGACTCTCTATCCCTCCAGGCTTTCAACAGATTAACGTGATAGATCTGTTCGGGCTTTCGCCTTCCTGGTTGTCTGACCTTGTAATTCACTTCGCTCACTTTTTCCATTATCTCGTAGGGGCCTTGCCATTTGGCAAGGAATTTACTTTCAACCGTAGGGACAAGTACCAATATCCTATCCCCCGGGGAAAAGGTACGGGTCTTTGCTCCACGGTTGTACACTCTCTGCTGTGCCAACTGCGCTTGGGCCAAATGTTCCTTCACGATGGGCATTACCTGTGCAATTCGATCTTGCATCAGGGCGACATGCTCAATCACACTCCTGTGGGGAGAACTCTCACTTTCCCAAGTTTCCTTGGCAATATCCAACAGCCCTCTTGGGTGTCTCCCATACAGTAACTCAAAGGGGGAGAATCCTGTAGAGGATTGGGGCACCTCCCTAATAGCAAACATCAAATAAGGAAGTAGACAGTCCCAATCCTTTCCATCTCTATCCACCACTTTCTTCAACATTTGTTTTAGGGTTTTGTTGAATCTTTCAACCAGCCCATCGGTTTGGGGGTGATACACAGATGTACGCAATTGCGTCACTTTGAGCAATTTACACAGCTCTTTCATAACCCGGGACATAAAGGGTGTACCTTGGTCCGTAAGCAGTTCTTTACAAATACCCACCCGGCTAAAAACAAGAGATAGCTCTTTGGCTATGGTTTTGGCCGAGGTATTTCTGAGAGGGATCGCTTCTGGATAACGGGTGGCATAGTCCATTATAACCAATATGTACTGGTGCCCCCTAGCGGACTTGATTATAGGACCTACCAAATCCATTGCGATTCTCTCAAACGGGACCTCAATGATGGGTAGAGGGACCAGCGGGCTACGGAAATGTGGCATCGGGGCCGACCTCTGACACACAGGGCAGGAGGAACAATAATTTTCTATGTCCTTCATCACCCCAGGCCAATAGAATCTCTGTAATACCCTCTCTCGGGTTTTCTCTGTCCCCAGATGACCTCCAAGAATGTGCCCATGGGCCAACTCCAACACCAACTTCCTGTAAGGTTTGGGCACCACCAGCTGCTCAACGGTTTCTTCTGCCCTTTTTGCCACCCGATACAGTAGGTCCTTCTCTACGCTGAAGTATGGGTAAGTGCAGGTATTATCTGGGTTCACTAACTCGCCATCTATTTCCACTACGTTTTCCCGTGCCTTTATTAGGGCGGGGTCTTTTAACTGTTCTGTGGCAAAATTTTCCCTGTGAACCTCCAGATCAGAAAACTCCACAGACGGTAGGTTTTCGTCTGAGGAGGTGGGCTCCTCTCCAGTTTCTTGAGTCTCCCCTGCAAATACTGACAAGGGAAATTCTGGAGAGTCCTCACCACTCTCAGAGGAGTTCTGGCTATCACATTCCTGGTACATAGGGGCACCAGTGGGGGGCTCAGGATCATCCCACAGTTCCCAGAACTTCGGAAAATCCCTTCCCACAATGGCGTCATGCGGTAACTGAGATACTAAGCCCACTGGATGAGAGAGGGTACCTTTGGGGGTCTCGAAACACACTGTAGTCACTGGATACTCTCGGGTGTCCCCATGCACACAAATAACAGCTACCTTGCTATTCCCAGAGACCTCTGTTTTAACTAATTCAGCCTTTATCAGGGTCACAAGGCTACCTGAATCCAGTAATACCACAACATTTCTACCATTAATACACATTTTGCATAAATGTTTCTCAGTTCCTCGAATGGCAGTGCATGCGACTGTCGCACACAGCGACTGACGTCTGCCCGTCAGAAAGTCACACTGCATGGGTTCCTCCACAACCGGGCAATTGGCTGCAATATGTCCCGCTTGCCGGCAGCGGTAGCAAACGATCCTTCTTGCGGCCTCTTGAGCCGCTGATTTCCCAGGCTGTTCTCGCCAAACTTGGGGTAGAGCTCCCACCCTCTCACTCTCTCCACCCTCACCCCTTGGAATCCTCTTATCCGCCCCTGGGGATGGTCTGGTCTTAGGGTGGAAAGTCCGAGTGTCTCTGGAAGAGGCCGTCAGGTTCTCTGTAGCCAAGTATTTCTCTACACGATCCACAAGACCACCGGCCGTCTCTGGGTCTCCATGGCTTACCCACTTTTGGATGGCAGTAGGAAGAGCTCTCAAAAACCGATCCATTACAACACGTTCCACAATCTCTGGTGCGGACAAAGTCTCTGGCTGTAGCCACTTCCTGCTCAGGTGAATGAGATCATACATTTGAGACCTGGGGGGTTTTCCAAGCTGGAAAGTCCAGTTATGCACACGCTGAGCCCGGACAGCCAGGGTGACACCCAGCCTTGCCAATATTTCAGCTTTTAGCATCACATAGTCTTTTGCTTGGTCAGGCTCTAGGTCATAGTAAGCCTTCTGCGATTCACCAGTTAACAGAGGAGCCACCAGTCCAGCCCACTGCTCCTCAGGCCACTTTTCTCTTTCAGCAGTCCTTTCAAATGTGGTCAAAAATACCTCTGGATCATCCTCTCCAGTCATTTTTGTCAATAAACGACTCACCCCAAAGGACGCGGTATTAGTGGGACGGCTTTCCTCACTGGTCTGCGGACGTTGCTGCATTACTGCTTCCACTTGTTGTAGTCTCTGCTCTTGCTTCTGTAACAGGTCTATGAAGCGGGCCTCAGATTGCTGCTGGGCTTGTTGATGAGCTTGCTGCTGGGCTGCAAGGCTCCTTTGCAAACCTGCATTTGTCTGCTGTTGATTGGCATTTGCTAGAGCCAGCTGTTTCAGTATCTCCTCCATGCTGGCTTAAAAAAAACTGCCACTGGTTCTCCACCAACTGTGAGGGGGTTAACTCGGTAGCGGGTGTGTGTGACCCCCTGGTTGGGCTCCCCACACAAAAACAGGGCCAGCAGACGGAGGTTGTGGTTTTCAAAATCAAAAGGTGCGGTTTATTTCTCTATGTACAGTGACAAAAACACAGCAAAGCCAAAAAGAAACAAACAAAATAAATCCTGGTCAGTTTGACCTCTGACTAAACATGCAGGTTTCCTAAACTAACAACTGGGATCAGCCTGGTGCTGTCCTAGTCCCTAAGTCCCTGGTTTAGTAAAAGTCCAAACAAATAGCCACACAGGCTTTGCCTCACCGCACAGGGGTTCACTCTCCCTAGACAGTCCACACAGGTCTGGTTCCAGGCATGAGCTAACATCTAATGAAGCTGGGAGTTCTTATAGAGGCCTAAATGAGCTGACAAGCTTCAGCTGGTCTCATCAACTCCCTGTCTCACGACGCCCAGCACTCTCCCTAGAGGTATGAGTCATTCATGAGCCCACTAGCCTCAGCTGGGCTTCATCAACTCCCTAGTTGTATAAGTCGGCATAAAGCCTGAATCTGGGAGAAATATATCTACCCCCCTGGATGCAACCAGGTGACTTTACCTTCCTGCTGTCACAATATATATATTTATTTAATGGTTTTTCCTCATTTGCCATCATTTTTGAGTTTATCAATGTAAAAAAATAGGTCACCTTTAAAAACGCTTCTAAACTAAAATGCCGCTAAACGCCGGTACCGCGTCTGAAACGTGGAAATCTTTGGCGTCTGAAGGCATTTTTAAGCTTTGGGAAAAACGAGTTTAAACGCAACTGCAGATTTTTTTTTTCCAGGCCAAAAACAGTGTTTTGGATGTAATAGAATTCAATGGACCCGCATCCAAAACGCAAGTACCGCGATTTTGCGGCTATTTTATTTATTTTTTAACCTGTTTATAGCTGGTTGTTAAAGGAAATGTAAAAAAAATAAACTGCCGGAAATGTAAAAAAAATAGAAAAAAAACAGTGTGGGGTCTCCCCCAGGTCCATACCAGGCCCTTGGGTCTAGTATGGATTCAAAGGTGACCCCCCAAAATGAAAAAAAATGGCGTGGGGGTCCCCCCAAAATCCATACCAGGCCCTTCAGGTCTGGTATGGATTTTAAGGAGAACCTCGCGCCAAACAAAAAAAAATAGCGTGGGGGTTCCCCTAAAAATCCATACCAGGCCCTTCAGGTCTGGTATGGATTTTAAGGGGAACCCCGCGCCAAACAAACAAAAAAAATAGCGTGGGGGTCCCCCTAAAAATCCACACCAGACCCTTTATCCGAGCACGCAACCTGGCAGGCCGCAGGGGAAGAGGGGGGGGACGAGAGAGCGCCCCCTCTCCCTCCTGAACCATACCAGGCCACATGCCCCCAACAAGGGGAGGATGTCCCCATGTTGATGGGGACAAGGGCCTCTTCCCGACAACCCTGGCCGTTGGTTGTCGGGGTCTGCGGCGGGGGGGTTATCGGAATCCGGGAAGAAGATAGCGGGGCGCCCGGCAGAAAGACCCCCGAAGTCAGAAGAAGACGACGAGGAAGCCCGGGACCCCGCTAGCAAAAGAGCTGGAAGAAGATAGCGGGGCGCCCGGCAGAAAGACCCCCGAACTCGGAAGAAGATGTCGAGGAAGCCCGGGACCCCGCTAGCAAAAGAGCTAGAAGAAGATAGCAGGGCGCCCGGCAGAAAGACCCCCGAAGTCGGAAGAAGACGATGAGGAAGCCCGGGACCCCGCTAGCAAAAGAGCTGGAAGAAGATAGCGGGGCGCCCGGCAGAAAGACCCCCGAACTCGGAAGAAGACCCCCAGAGCTGCCTAATAAATTACTTTAAAAACCTGTGTTGTGTTTTTTATTGACTTTTTTGCCACCAGGTGAATGGGTAGGGGTACGATGTACCCCATACTCATTCACATAGGGTGGGGGGCCTGCATCTGGGGGCCCCCTTATTAAAGGTGGCTCCCGGATTCCGAAAAGCCACCCGTCCGCAGACCCCGACAACCAACGGCCAGAGATGTCGGGAAGAGGCCCTTGTCCCCATCAACATGGGGGCAGGGTGCTTTGGGGTGGGGGGGCCACAGGTCGCCCCCCTGCCCCAAAGCACCAAACCCCCCATGTTGAGGGCATGCGGCCTGGTACGGTTCAGGAGGGAGGGGGGCCGCTCTCTCGTCCCCTCCTCTTCCCCTGCGGCCTGCCAGGTTGCGTGCTCGGATAAGGGTCTGGTTTGGATTCTGGGGGGACCCCCATGCCGTTTTTCGGCTTAGGGAGTTCACCTTAAAATCCATACCAGACCTAAGGGCCTGGTATGGATTTTGGGGGGACCCCCACGCCGTTTTTCGGCTTAGGGGGTTCACCTTAAAATCCATACCAGACCTAAGGGCTTGGTATGCTCCTGAAGGGGAACCCATGCCAGTTTTTTCATTCAAATTTGGCGTGGAGTTCCCCTTTATGATTCATACCAAACACGGGACAGCGAGGCTGCCGAGAACCAGCGTGATGCCATCGCGCTGGAGACATTCTCGGCCAGCTAGTCGCCTCTAGGACACGACTCGAGCGGCTGCTTCACGCTCAGGTCATGTCCAAGTTGCCTCGCAAATTCGCGCTGTCCCTGTGTCAGCTGGCACACGAGTCGCCCCTCGAGTCGGATAGGCTTCATCCGACTTCCCGGGCGACCTCTATTCAAATCAATGGGCTCCCATAGGGAACCATTCATTTTCAATAGAGCGCGGCTGACATTTTTATTTACTATAACAGTGCGCCACTGGTTCCTGTGCCCAATGAAGGAGTTATCCGGCGCACCAATTAAGGTATCAACCAGCACAGCGCACTGTTATTAGTAAATCACCCCCCTTGGGTTCCATTTTGAAATGTTGCGTTAGTAATGAGAAACTCACACAGTATCACTGAACCACTCAGATATGCTTACTGAGATAAAGAATGAACAAGAAATTATATAAGTAAAACACAACTTATGTTTGAAAAACAATATCACTTGCTACTGAAATAAAAAGATGTGTACCTTAAAGCGGAGTTCCGCCCAAAAATGGAACTTCCGCGTTTCGGAACCCCCCCACCCCCTCCGATGTCACAATTGGCACCTTTCAGCGGGGAGGGGATGAGCAGATACCTGTATAATACAGGTATTTTGCTCCCACTTCGGGGCATAGATACCCGTGCCACCCGCCTTCTCCGCCCCCCGCTGTCTTCTGGGAGACACACAGGTCCCAGAAGACAGCAGGGACCAGTGGGATAGCGCAGCGCGAGTCGCGCATGCGCAGTAGGGAACGAAAAAGTGAGGCCACAAAGATTCACTTCCTGATTCCCTTACCGAAGATGGCGGCGGCAGCACCCGACATCGCGGGGGCCCTGGACAGGTAAATGTCCTTATTTTAAAAGTCAGCAGCTGCAGTACTTGTAGCTGCTGACTTTAAAAAATAAAAATTGGCGGACCTTTAATACCTCCACATACCTCTATGTGAACAGGTACACAGAGAGACAAATATCCAACACCTTTAACACATGTATTGCATACTTGCCAACAGTCCAGATTTTCCCGGGACAATCCCGATTTTGGGACCCTCGTCCCGATTGGAGCTTGTCCTGATTAAAATACTGGGATTTTGTTTTTGTCCTGGGAAAATCGGGAATGTTTTTGGCTACACAAAGATGGCCTCTGCCGCCACGAGTATTGTTTCCCCTTGTGTTCAGAGGAGAGGGGCAGCCAATCGGCTTCTGTCTTCAGTGAACAAATAGAAAATTCTCTTGTACACTGAAGCCTATTGGCTGCAGGGATTGGAGACCCCTCCCCTCTCCACTGAACACAAGTTAGAGATCAGCCGCCGCCAACCCTCCGCCCCCGTGTGTCTGACGAGCGGGGACATTGATGGAAGGTCCGGGGCTCCGCTGGCTGGGGACACTGATGGTCCTGGCTCCCCCCTTTCCTTAGACAAGGCTCCGTTTGGCAGACCCCTTTGACCCCCAGCTTGGCCTAGGTCGGCCCCATATCCTCCCGCACTGCAGTAACAACCATCTTCTGGACACGGCTGCGTCTCTGCAGCCATCGGGTGCTACACCTCTAGACTGGGTTTCCATCCTCCCCAGCATGGTCGCTGGTGCCCTTCAATGCTCCACCAGTGGTTAATGTAGTGGGTATTGTAGTAATTAGTCTAGTGGGTGTTGTAGTGAACAGTGTAGTGTAGTGGGTGTTGTAGTAATCAGTGTAGTGTAGTGGGTGTTGTAGTGGACAGTGTAGTGTAGTGAGTGTTGTAGTAATCAGTGTAGTGTAGTGGGTGTTGTAGTTATCAGTGTAGTGTAGTGTAGTGGGTGTTGTAGTAATCAGTGTAGTGGACAATGTAGTGGGTGTTGTAGTGGACAGTGTAGTGTAGTGGGTGTTGTAGTGGACAACAACAACGGCGGTCTGGGTGGCACACAAGAACTTGGATCACCTGACCTCACCTGAATATATAGGCTCTCCCAGCAGGCCAAGGGATTCAACAAAATCCCTGCCCATTGGCTGAGATACCCCATATACCCGTAATCTAACCTTGAGTTGTCCTTCTCAATCTAACATCTCCAAGTGCCCGCCCACCTGGTGATAGAAAGGGGAAAGTACAACCAGGCCAAACTTAGGGAGAAGTCAATGGATCCCTAATAATTAACGACTGTAGCTACTTCCGACAAGGAATTTGACGAGGAGCTCCCTGACTAAACCCCAGGGTGCTACAGTTATAAATTGATTTGCATTTTAATGAGTGAAGTAAGTATTTGACTCCTTCGCAAAACATGACTTAGTACTTGGTGGCAAAGCCCTGGTTGGCAATCACAGAGGTCAGATGTTTCTTGTAGTTGGCCACCAGGTTTGCACACATCTCATGAGGGACTTTGTCCCACTCCTCTTTGCAGATCCTCTCCAAGTCAGTAAGGTTTCGAGGCTGAGGTTTGGTAACTCGAACCTTCAGCTCCCTCCAAATATTTTCTATGGGATTAAGGTCTGGAGACTGGCTAGGCCACTCCAGAACCCTAATGTGCTTCTTATTGAGCCACTCCTTTGTTGCCTTGGCCGTGTGTTTTGGGTCATTGTCATGCTGGAATACCCATCCAAGACCCATTTTCAATGCCCTGGCTGAGGGAAGGAGGTTCTCACCCAAGATTTGTAGTACATGGCCCCGTCCATCATCCCTTTGATGCGGAGAAGTTGCCCTGTCCCCTTAGCAGAAAAACACCCCTAAAGCATAATATTTCCACCTCCATGTTCGACGGTGGGGATGGTGTTCTTGGGTCATAGGCAGCATTCCTCCTCCAAACACAGCGAGTTGAGTTGATGCCATAGAGCTTGATTTTGGTCTCATCTGACCACAACACTTTCACCCAGTTCTCCTCTGAATCATTCAGATGTTCATTAGAAAACTTCAGACAGGCCTGTACATGTGCTTTCTTGAGCAGGGGGCCCTTGCGGGCGCTGCAGAATTTCAGTCCTTCACGGCATAGTGTGTTACCAATTGTTTTCTTGGTGACTATGGTCCCAGCTGCCTTGAGATCATTGACTAGGTTCATCTGTGTGATTCTGGGCTGATTCCTCACCGTTCTCATGATCATTGAAACTCCACGAGGTGAGATCTTGCATGAAGCCCCAGACAGAGGGAGAGTGATATTTTTTTGTGTTTCTTCCATTTGCAAATAATCGCACCACCTGTTGTCACCCTCGCACCAAGCTGCTTGGCGATGGTCTTGTAGCCCATTCCAGTCTTTTGCAGGGCTACAATCTTGTCCCTGACATCCTTGGACAGCTCTTTGGTCTTGGCCATGGTGGAGAGATTGGAATCTGATTGATTGCTTCTGTGGACGGGTGTTTTTTATACAGGTAACAAGCTGAGATTAGGAGCACTTCCTTTAAGAGAGTGCTTCTAATTCCCCAGTCCCTTTCTCTGCAGCCAAGCAGCACAGGGTCATTAGGGTGTACCCAGGCACATCTGGCACACCCTGTGCGCACGCCGAGAAAATATACACATGTAGCGGGTGTCTCACAATATAACCCGCAGATCCTGCCAAGTTTGCCAGAACAATGTACGCAGGCTTTCCAGCTTCAGTTAGGGAGAAGTTGCCTGCCATGTCTGGGTTTATTTCCACCCCTCCTCCTTCCTGTTTTCACAGACTTGAGGGAGTGTAATATGAGCTGACACACACACACAGCTCTGGATTGAGCGACCTCTATTGTGTTCTTATGGCTGGAGAGGAAAACCAATTAAGAGCAGAGTTACAACAGCCAATGGAGGAGATTGTACAGAACTGAGGAGAGCAGCAATGGATGCTGGGACATGAAGTTCTCACACCAAATGAGACTGGTACACAGGGAGAACTACTAACCCACACTGCACTTGTGCTACCAGGATGCAGTGTGCCACCGCACAGCCTGCTGGGGGATGTGATATAACAGACTAGTAAGGCCTCAGCACTCTCTCTTGGGTTGCCATATTTAAGCCAGCAGGAAGCCTGGGCCCGAGAAGCCTGGGCCTCCAGTCGCCAGAGCGGATCGCCTAACCTGAGAGGAATCCTTTTTGTAGTGTCTGACCTACGCTCCACAGCAACCAGAGTCGCCCATCCACCGACACCTTGTGACGGATAAGCGGAGGACCGGGGACAACGACTCGTCCGGAGGCCACGAACCAAGAGGGCCCTGTCAGGGGATCCCAGTGAGGCAAGGCCTCATGTGGTGAGAGGGCATCCGCCCGCAAATACAACTAACTGTGTTGCAGGAAGGTGACTTCCACAACTTTACTTGTTTGCTTAGGCTTTCTGGTATCTGCAGTACCGCAAGCCGAGTCACGTTGCATGCAGGATTAAGTTAGCGCCTTGATAAGGATCAGCATTCATCTGTTGCTTCTCATCACATACTTTAACTGTTCAATCTTCTTCCATTTCCCTTTGGATTACAAATTATTAATGTGCACCAACCAAGGCTAGCGAAGACTACTGTTAACCAGAAGGAACAATTACAGGATTCAGCTTGTTCATCTGAACTAGTATAGTAGGACACGTGTATGTGAATTACCCGCTAGGGGGAACCATAGAGCATATAGACTCATACCATAATAGAACTTGTTTGTACAGTTATTATATTTCTAAGTGTAGCGGAGTCTCCGTTGAGGCTCCATGGACTACGGTACCCAGAACCCCGTTTGGCACCCAGGGTGCATTTGGCCACCGCAGAGACTCATGGGTGGGGCTATAAAAGGAGAGGGTGGGGCTAAGCTCTGCCTCTTTGGACACCGCGCTGCAATCAATAGGACTCCCTGTGCGGATCTGCTGCAGTGCAGGGCCCGAGGCTTGGGCCTTGCATACCTTCCAAAGAGCCTTCCATCCCACTGCTGAGCCTGGGTGACACCTGATTGCTTTTGAGTTGCTGACATCAGTTGGACCAGAGATCCAGTCGTTGCAGACACTGTGTGTGGAGACACAGTGGTGGAAGTCCCGGACTGGGATCGCGTCCGGAGGGGTGAGCGAGCACCTTCTCACATCATTAACTTGTACTTTAATTAGGCCTAGTGACTGCCTTGGCCTATCGTGCTATAGTTACTGCCCCGCCAGAGACTAGTGGAGGAACTGAGTTGTGTAGTCTCCGGTGAAGTGTTCTTTCTTTATTAACCGTTATTGGATTACAAATACTGTTCCTGAATGTGCACCACCGTTCATCTGCATGCGAAGAGTTGTTCTTACAGAGACTGAGCTTTATCTGAGTTAGGCCTGACCAGGGATTAAAATTTGTTGGTGCGCCACATTGCGCATAGTGAAGATAGCTGCACGTGGCGTGTGATCACTCTGCACTATCGCTGATTAGTGTGTCTATAACTGCAGGGATCTGCATGTATGTTGTATGATATGTTTATCATTTACCTTTATACCAAAGTAAATCAATCTATAGTTTATCACTCCGGTATCAGTGTTCATTATTACATATATTAACTGCCTATATAACAGTGAGATTGTGCATAACCAGGTATAGAGAGTTATATGAAGCTAACCACCCCTAGACTAACTGTGCCAGAATGGGTTGAGTAGATTGTCGGGGGTTGGCGGTGTTGTATACAGGGCCCGAAACAAAACCAGCGGCTCTCTTAGCTGGGGGTATCGCTACACGTGGGGCCTCCGAGTCCGGGATCCTTATACAGCAAGCGAACACGCCAAAAGTACCGGCATGGACCCGCTGGAAGTAGAACAGTGGTGCGCAGTGGCGGGCACCGATTCAGCCGCGGCAGTAGTTATTGAACTCCCCGGGGATCTGGCAAGAAGGAGCGATAAAGCAGCTAATAATGTCACTATCGCCATGCCAGAAAGCATGGGTGATGGATGTAAGGTCAAATTCCTCGCTTACCCATGCATTAGTAGAATGGAAGAACGAAATCCCAGAGCATTTCAAAAGTCCAAGCATACAGGCAATGGACGATCAGACCTGTAACCTGATACATGCGCTGCCACTCAAGGGAGAATGGTTCCAAACACCAAAACCATCACCTCCACAAACATCTCTACTTCCATCCCCTAAAACAGGAAAGAAGAAGTGTACAGAGAGTCCCGGATCACCACCGGCCACCCTCAGCGCAGAATTATGCGCTATCCTGGGGGAGACTGTAGCCCAGTGTAAGAAGGATCCTACAGATTATCCGATGTCTGGATACAGAAAACTCAGGGTATTTTCTGGAAGAAAACCTGTACTTTCGGGAGAAGAGGGATTTGAGGAGTGGCTAGACAGCGCCACTCAGGCCCTAGAAGAATGGGAAGTCCCGGAACACCGACAAAAAACAAAGAATCACTGAGAGTTTGAAGGGGCCTGCTCTGGAGGCCATACGCAACCTTAAGCTGAGCAAGAAAGACTGCAATGCACAATCTGGACATTCTGCAGAATGTGTTCGGCGGAACGGAAAAAGTCACTGAGCTCACTTACCAGCTGGAGCACTGCTACCAAAATACGGGAGAGAAACTGTCAGAGTTAATGAGACGTCTGGACAAGATCCTGCATAAGATCCTACTAAAAAAAGGGATCGACCCAAGGAAAGTAGATGAGGCCCGTGTCCAACAGGTGTTGAGGGGAGCTCAGCCCCTAGACCCTATCGCATTAGCGCTATGTACCCGACAGGACGGGAAGAGCCTGGAATACCCCAATTTAATCTGAATGGTCAGAGAAGAAGAGGCTATGTTGAAAGACAAAAGGAGGAACCAACCAGTCGAACCAACCAACCCTCCGCGGTGATGGTCAGGTCGGCCATGACCCCTGAAAGAGACTCAGAAGTGGAGGCCCTGAAGTCACAGATGTCCCAGGTATTGGGGATGCTGACCTCTTTGATGACAAAGGATTCAAGGGTACCAGAAAGGGAAGGACCAAAGAAGGAACTGTTTCCAAATACCTCAGCGCCTGCTTCCCTACAAGATTGGGGGATGCGATTTGTTTCAACTGTGGAGGAGTAGGCCATGTCGCAAAAGTGTGTTCCAGTCCCAAGAAAAAGAAGCTGAATAATCGCAAGTCGGCGGAAAATTTCAGAGGGCCCCGGTGAAGGAGTCAACCGGGTGCCCATCATCTCCAGTGAGCTCCAAACTGAATGAGAAGTACAGAAAGAGAGAGGACAAAACCCCTCAAAAGAAGCATAGTGTCCCTCAGCGGGTACTTACACCCATTAAGAGGAGGGAGATCAATGCATACCGAGCCCAAGAGAGACTAAAGTCCAAAGAGAAATGGAAGAAAGAGATTTCAAAGGGAAAGTGCAAGGATCAAAGGAAAGAGACCCCTTTGAAGCCATATCCAGAGAAGCTTGTAGGCCCCTCACCCATAGTACCTATTCAAATTGAGGGAGTCTACACAAGAGCCATATTGGATACTGGGGCACAAGTGACTCTGTTATATCGGGACTTCTATGATAAGCATCTAAGTCATCTACCCATCCAGAAGATTGAAGATTTGGAAATATGGGAAATTGGAACCCAGAGGTTTCCGTATGATGGCTACCTGCCCATAAAACTGACCTTTCGACCCGTCTGTGGCCGGGAAGGCTGAAGTGTTCGATACCCTGGCTGTGGTGTGCCCCCAACCGCCTGGAGCAAACAAGAGCTCCCTAATAGTAGGGACCAACATAGACCTGGTCCGGAGGCTCTTGGACCCTCTAGTACGAGGAAAGAACCCCACAGTCACCAAAATCCACCCAATGCTGAAGACAGCCTACCAGCGACTGGTCTTAGAGCAGAAGGCCCCGGAAGAGGGGGTGGGAAAAGTCTGGAGGCTAGGAAGGAGAGGAATAGTGTTGCAGCCCGGCGAAGTAACCTGTCTCAGAGCCACTGTGAAGCTTACTTGGGAGCAACCTGGGCCCTTTGTCTTGTTGGAACCAGACCCAAGGGAAAAACACTCGGGCTTGGAAGTGATCCCAGAAGTGGTCCCGTTGAGGGCCTTGAAGAAGGCACACTGTAAAGTACCTGTGAGTGTCAGGAATACTAGGGATGGCCCCATGGAGATCCCAGCCAGGATGTTGCTGGGACAGGTGAGCCCTGCTGCCCCAGTTGTCTTGTCGGATGTGGAGAAGACAGAGGGAGAAAGGACCGTTTGGGAGAAGCTCTGCATGGAAAACCCAAACCTGCCAAGGGCTTGGAAAGAGAGAGCCAAGGCCCAGTTGACCAGATGGAGAAGGATCTTCTCTCAAGATGAGTTCGATGTGGGGTGTGCGAAGAGTGCCACCCACCGAATCCGCCTCCAGGAAGACAAGCCCTTCAGGGAGAGGGTCAGGCAAGTCCCGTTAGCAGACCTTGAAGATTTGAGGGAACAGCTCGCTGAGCTCAAGCGAACCGGTGTTATCCGGGAGTCTAGAAGCCCTTACGCCTCTCCAATAGTGGTGGTCAGAAAGAAGAATGGGTCATTGAGGCTGTGTATAGATTACAGGACCCTCAACAGGAGAACCATACCCGACCAGTATACCACCCCGAGAATAGAGGATGCCTTACAGAGCTTGTCTGGAGCCAGGTGGTTCAGTGTCATGGACCTCAAGAGCGGATACTACCAGATCCCTATGCATCTGGAAGATAAGGAGAAGACAGCTTTCATAACTCCTGTGGGGTTCTTTGAATTTGACCGGATGCCCCAAGGTCTGTCTGGAGCCCCAGCCACTTTTCAGCGCCTCATGGAAAAGACTGTAGGAGACATGAAACACATCGAAGTCCTTGTATACTTAGATGACATCATTGTCTTTGGGAGAACTCTGGAGGAACATGAAGAGAGACTGGAGAAAGTTTTGAAAAGACTCAGTGAGGAGGGACTCAAGCTTTCACCTGAGAAATGCCAGTTCTATCAGTCATCAGTTAATTATCTGGGACACATAGGAGCTGATTTACAAAACGTTTGCGCCATGAGTATCGGCGCATCTGCGCGCGCAATGGCTGTTTTGGTATTTACAAAACATTAGCGCCGGTAGCGAAGTGCTATTTCCCATTTACTATAGTGTTCTCGGCGGACGGGAGGAGGCGCTCAGTGCGCCACTATGGACCTGGCGCACGGCATGTTAAAATCTAAATATAAAGAAGCTGGAAGTGAGAATATAATGGGGGTGATGTGGGGTGATGTGAGGAAGTGTAGTGACACCTGCCCAAATAACTAATATGCCCAAAATAGAGTGAGAAAGTAACTTTTTCAAAACCAGCCCGCTGCGCCTGCAAGTACGATTAGAGCTGCGGGAGGTCTTTTTGAGCTCAGCGCGGGAATTTTCCTTGTTCAAACGCGCCAAGACACTGCGCCAGCAAAATCTTAGTAAATGTCAAGTCACATAACTCAATTTTCATAAGTTGAACAGGCGCAGCTCTGAACTTGCCAGTGCGCCAGCAAAATTACATTTCTAAAGGAAAGAAAAAGGCATTTAAAAGCACCCGCAGCTATAATGAATTGTCGGCTCCCGGCAATATAGAGAAAAGTAATTGAAAGTCTTTGATAACAAAAAAAAAAAGCATGGGGGTTCCCCCAAATTCCATTACCAGGCCCTTCAGGTCTGGAATGGATAATAAGGGGAACCCTGCTGCAAATTTAAAAAAAAATGCGTGCGGTTCCCCCAAATATCCATACCAGGCCCTTCAGATCTGGAAAGGATTTTAAGGAGAACTCCACCCCAAATTAAAAAAAAAATGGCGTGGAGTCCCCCCAAAAATCCAGACCAGACCCTTTATCCGAGCACGCAACCTGGCAGGCCGCAGGAAAAGAGGGGGGGACGAGAGAGCGCCCCCCCTCTCTCCTGAACCGTACCAGACCACATGCCCTCAACATGGGGAGGATGTCCCCATGTTGATGGGGACAAGGGCCTCATCCCCACAACCCTTGCCCGGTGGTTGTGGGGGTCTGCGGGCGGGGGGGCTTATCGGAATCTGGAAGACCCCTTTAACAAAGGGGACCCCCAGATCCCAGCCCCCCCCTGTGTGAAATGGTAATGGGGTACAAATGTACCCCTACCATTTCACAAAGAAAGTGTCAAAAATTTTAAAAATTACAAAAGCCGGTTTTTGACAATTCCTTTATTAATGTCTTCTCTTTTCTTCCATCTTCTTCTTCCATCTTCTTCTTCCATCTTCTTCTTCCATCTTCTTCTTCCATCTTCTTCTTCCATCTTCTTCTTCCATCTTCTTCTTTTCTCCATTCGGGTTTCTTCCTCCATCTTCATCTTCCTTCTTCCTTCGGTGTTCTCGTCCACATCTTGCTCCGGCTTTTTGTTCCCCTTCTTCTTTCTTCTTCGGTCGCTCCGCTTGAATTCGAGGTTCCCGCTGTGTGACGCTTCAGTTCTTCATTTCTCCTCTTAGTCCGCTGCCACCCGGCGGCTCCGCCCCCATCTGACACCACAGGGAAAGTCCCCGTGAAATCCATGTGCGTCAGAGGGGGCGGGGTCACCGGGTGGCAGCGAACCCAGAGGGGAACTGAAGAACTGAAGCGTCACACAGCGGGAACCTCCAATTCAAGCGGCCGAAGAAGAAAGAAGAAGGGGACAAGAAGCCGGAGCAAGATGCGGACGAGAACACCAAAGGAAGAAGGAAGATGAAGATGAAGATGAAGATGAAGAGGAAGATGAAGATGAAGATGGAGGAAGAAACCCGAATGGAGAAAAGAAGAAGATAGAAGAAGAAGATGGAAAAAGATGGAAGAAAAGAGAAGACATTAATAAAGGAATTGTCAAAACCGGCTCTTGTCATTTTTTACATTTCTGACACTTTCTGTACATTTGTACCGCATTACCATTTCACACAGGGGGGAGCGGGATCTGAGGGTCCCCTTTGTTAAATGGGTCTTCCAGATTCCGATAAGCCCCCCCGCCTGCAGACCCCCATAACCATTAGCAAGGGTTGTGGGGATGAGGCCCTTGTCCCCATCAACATGGGGACATCCTCCCCATGTTAAGGGCATGTGGCCTGGTATGGTTCAGGAGGGAGGGGGGGCGCTCTCTCGTCCCCCCTCTTTTCCTGCGGCCTGCCAGGTTGCGTGCTCCGATAAGGGTCTGGTATGGATTTTTGGGGGGGACTCCACGCCATTTTTTTTGTACAAATTCATTTAGCACCCCCAACAATCCCACCTCAGGTGTGGGAGGAAGGGGTACGTTCAGGGTGTCCTTAAAGAAAACAAACACTTCCCTCCAAAACACTGACAGACCCAGGCAAGACCAGAACATATGCATGTAACCAGCCTCAGTGGAGCCACACCTAGGGCAGGAAGCAGCAGAGCTGAAACCCATGCGGGCCAACCTGGCAGGAGTATAGTGCAACTGGTGAATGAATTTAAATTGTACATACCGATAGTTGGAGCCGATAAGCTCGAGGAAGCAGGCCTTCGAGGCCTCCTCCCACTCCTCCTCGGACACCCCCGGAATCTCCAACTCCCATTTCCGCTGAGCAATCTGGAAGGGTTTGGCCCCAACCGACTGCAGGCGGGAATATATAGTCGTGACCAGCTTTTCAATATCCTGGCATGACATGAGTACCACTAGAGGTGTCTCCGTGAGCTCCTGGGTCACTCCCCCAAACTGCGCCCGTATCGCATGGCGCAGTAATAGATATTTATATAGGAATTTGTCCTCCACTCCAAACCTTGTTTTTAGTTCCATGAAGGAAATAAACGTGTTTTGGTCAAAGATGTGGGATACTTGCCTGACGCCCAGTCGGGTCCACCACATAGAATCGGGGTGCCCCAGGAGCTCAGAGAGATTGGGGTTTTTCTGGGTATGATATTTAGGGCCAGTTCACACCGGATGCAGTGCAGTGTGTTTTTTTTGATGCATGAAAAACGCAAAGAAAGTTAATCACATTAATGTCAATGGCATAGTTCACACCACTGCAGTCCGTTCCAGTGCGTTTCAGAAAGAAAAAAAAAATGGTCATGCTGCATTTTTTAGGTACAGAACTGTACTGGACCGCAGTAAAACACATCAAAAACGCAATGGAATGTACCAAAAACGCACTGGAATGCACCGGAACGCACCTAAATGCACCAAAGACGCACTGCAACACACTTGTCCTAAGTGAAAAGAGGGGGGAAAAAACACTGGACTGCATCAAAAACGCATCAAAAATGCCCTGGAACGTGTCAAAAACGCGCATGCAGAAAAGCACCTGGAACGCATCCAGACTGCGTTTCTATGGTGTGAACTAGGGCCAGTTCACACCATAGAACCGCAATCCGGATGCGTTCCAGGTGCTGTTCTGCA
Organism: Rana muscosa; assembly: GCA_029206835.1. Classification (NCBI taxonomy): domain Eukaryota; kingdom Metazoa; phylum Chordata; class Amphibia; order Anura; family Ranidae; genus Rana; species Rana muscosa. The sequence goes on along the minus strand of CM055125.1, from coordinate 256,399,907 downwards.
TGCACGTTTTTGATGCCTTCCAGTGCATTTTTGGTACGTTTTTGATGCAGTCCAGTGCTTTTTTTCACCCCCTTTTTTTTATTAACCATAGATAAGGACAAGTGTGTTCCAGTGCATTTTTGGTGCATTTAGGTGTGTTCCTGTGTGTTCCAGTGCGTTTATGATGTGTTTTGATGCGTTCCAGTACAGTCCAGTGCAGGTAAAATGCAGCATGTTCTACTTTTTTCGTGGAACTGGAACGCACTGGAACAAACACTGCCATTTAGAACCATATAACCAACTTTCCATGCATTTTGGATGCATAAAAAATGCAATGGACTGCATGTGGTGTGAAATGGCCCTTAAGCAATTTGGCATATTTAAAGGCACTTCTCCTTGTTTTGTTTTTGGTGTTGTCCAAATTGGTGACATTGATATACGTCCCTTAGGGTGGGACCTGGGCCCCCATTTTAAGGCCAATAACTAGAAGATAAGCCAGCCAAGTGGGGACTAGCAAAATTAACAAGTCAGTTCCCATAGACTGCAATGGTATTTGTTGGTAGGGGGGGGGGGTGATTATCCCATCTCTAATTTTGTAGCATGCTGGATGATGTGCTTAATTTTGGATAGGGGGGGGGGTTATTTTCTGCTAGCTGCATTTGAGTTGTTCTGCGCATGCCCAAACAGTTAGATTTTTTTTGGTGCTTATTGTGTGTGAACAGCCCCTGGATATTTCTGGGCATGCTCTGAGAGTGTTTTTATGGGTTAGTAACTGAAGGACATCCTTAACAGGTGTAGCGACTTTAAAGTTCAGTCTCTACATTGGGTGAACTTGCATTTTGGGTGTTTCATGGACTGTGCATGTGTTTTCAATTGCCTCATTAGCACACAAACCTATGTTATATAAAGCTCGCAGATAGCATCCTCTCCCTTGCCCTAAAAAGAGGCAAGTGTGTGTGTGTGTCCGGCAAAATGTACATTTTGGTGTCCTTATCGAGTTTGTAACACATGTATTTTATTTGTTATGTCTTTGCAAAACAGGTGTTTGTTTTACTTTTGTGGATTGTATTTTTTTGTGTGGGCGATATGTTCCCCTGAAATAATTTTGATGTTGTTAATGTGTGTTGTTTGTTCACTTTGATTTAATTGTCTGTGCTGCATTTTTTTGCCAAATCTTTCTCAAGATGTTGAGTCGGTAACTGTTTTAAATTGACCCTGTTTATTAGTTTGCCTTCCCTTTTGTTTTGTTGACCAATAAAATTTGATGCAAAGTTTTGATGTTTGTTTTGCGTTTTCTTTGCAACAAATGTGACAGCTGATTGGCATGTCAAAACAAAACAGATGTGATTTGTCTACCCTGGTGCCTTCATGCTAGTATATACATGTATTGTATTGTGTGCTGCCATGGATGGTCACCAGGAAAATAAAAATACAGAGCGGTAAGTATTCAATTTTCATTTTTACTGCAGTGGTTCTCAGCCTCAGTCCTCAAGTACCCCCAACAGGACATGTTTTGTGAATTTATCTTATCGAGAATTGCTGTCCAAAATTCAAAACCATTGACTGTGATTTAAAGCACATGTGCAAGATGAAGGAAAACCTGCAAACATGGCCTGTTGGGGGTACTTGAGAAGCACTGATTTAGAGCACTGCACTTAAAAATAGCTCAAGGCAATACAATTGCAATTGTGGGCATTTTGAGGGAAACAAAGTACGTGTTAGAACCTCTGCTTGTGTTTTTATTTTTATTTTTTAGGTTGGGCTTTGTGTCCCCTTTTATTAAAATTGGCTTCACTTCCTGTCACACAGCTAAACAGGAAGTGAAGGTAAAACCCTACCAATGTCTTTTCTTGGGGACACACAGATCAATCTAACTAGTGTCCCCATTAAGCAAATTGCACTCTAGCACTTTGTTGTGTACACCCCAAATCATTGGGTAGTTTGGGGTTTAGTAAAGACAAATCCACTCTGCAGTAAAAGTGTAGCTGCTGAAAATCTGAGGGGAAGTACTGGTGATTGGATGTTACAATCATGTAAAAGCAAAGAGGGTGTTTTTTTTTGTTTGCTTGCATGTCCCCCTCGGATATCCAGCAAGTGCACTTGTAGTGCAAAGTAGATTTGCCTTTAGTAAATAAACCCCAAAGTCCAAAATACCTAATAATTTGGGGTGTACCCTGAAAAATGCTGGAGTGCAATGTACATAATGGGGAAAGTATTTAGATTGACCTGTGTGTCCCCAAGGAAAGACATTGGTAGGGATTTACCCTCACTTCCTGTGTGGCTATGTGACAGGAAGTGAATTATTTTGAAGGATAAAGTGGCCAAATTTGGGAGTTGTCTTCACCCTATCAGGGGTGCAGACATCCCCAAAAACTGTCTAGACTTCTAATCCCTCTGCACTCTATCCCCAAGTAAAAATAAGAAAGGATTTCATTTAGTTTAACTTTGCAAAGACACATTCCTAAGTTGAATTGTGATGCATGTCAGTGGCCCATTTAGACCCTCTTTAATCACTTGAGATCAGCGCTATAACTGATCGACGGCCACAGCATGGTCCTCAATTGCCAGGAGTCTGTCAATAAACGTCCTCCCCTTCGCGCGCGCGCTGTGGTCACCGAGTCATTGAGACTCGGGTGATGACAGATCCGAGTAAGGGGCCGATCCCTGCCCTTTACCATGTGATCAGCTGTCAGCCAATGACAGCTGATCACATGATGTAAACAAAAGCTGGGTAATGGTTTTTGTTTTCTCCTTGTGCTGACAGCGTGAGCATAAAAAAAGGCAATCACCGGCTTATGTGCAAGGGACATGGGGCCCGAAGAGGAAGAGGCAATTCTGCGTCATCTGTGACAATCAGTAGCCCCTGCCAGTGCCACCTATCAATGCCCACCACTGGTGCCAATCAGTGCCACCTAGCAGTGCTGCCTATCAGTGCCCATCACTGCCAACTATCATTGCCACCTAGCAGTGCCACTTCTCAATGCCCACCAGTGCCAACTAGCAATGCCACCTCTCAGTGCCCACCCTTGCCACCTTATCGGTGCCCATCAGTGCAGCCCATCAGTGCAGTCTCATCAGTGTACATCAATGAAGGAGAAAAATTACCTTTTTTCAAAATTTTCTAAATATTAACCACTTTCCTACCGCCCACCGTCAAATGACATCCTTGGCTTTGTGTGGTGACATGTGAATGATGCCTGCAGTTGCAGGCATCATTCAGATATCATTCTTTTCAGCTGGTGATTCTGTGCACGATAAAAACGATCATAGTTCCGCCGCTTGATCGTTCTTATAGGCGGCAGGAGGGGACGTTCCCCACCCCTCCCGCCGCCATCCGGTGCTTCTCCGGGCTCTCCCGTGCCATCTTGGGCTCGGAGAACGATTTGGCCGGCACCGGATGGGAAGCATAGAGATGACTGGTGACCAGATGGTCACCAGTCATCTCTATGACCGTCGGAGGCCCGGGCGCGACGTTATGACATCACGCCGGGTTCCTGTATGTTAACCAAGCCGTGATCTCGGCTGTCAGCATGAGATTGGTGAATTTTTTTGACCGATCTCATGCTTTCCAGCCTGGAGGAGAGATGTGGGGTTTTATTATCTCTCCATAAAGAGGACCTGTCACAATAGCTTCCTATTACAAGGGATATTTACATTCCTTGTAATAGGAATAAAAGTGATCCAAAAAACAAAAAAGTTAAAAAAAGAGTAAGAAATACAAAAAAGTAAAAAAAAAAAAAAAAAAAGAAAAAACGCCCATGTCTCCGGTAGCTCGCGCTCAGAAGCGAACACACATGTAAGTCCCGCCCACATATGTAAACGCCATTCAAACCACATATGTGAGGTATTGCTGCGTGCGTTAGAACGAGTGCAACAATTCTAGCACTAGACCTCTTCTGTAATGCCAAAATGGTAACATGTAAAAAAAAATTAAAGCATCGCCTAGGGAGATTTTTAAGTACTGAAGTTTGGTGTCATTCCATGAGTGTGTGCAATTTTAAAGCGTGACATGTTAGGTATCTATTTACTCAGCATAAAAACATCTTTCACATTATACAAAAAAATTGGGCTAACTTTACTGTTTTGTAATTTCTTTACATTCATTGAAAATTTATTGCGCAAATACCGAGCGAGATAAAAATTTGCAATGACTGCCATCTTATTCCCTAGGGTGTCTGCTAAAAAAACATATATAATGTTTGGGGTTGTGAAGTCATTTTATAGCCATAAATTTATGATTTTTACATGAAGGAGAGAAGTGCCAGAATAGGCCCAGTGCTGAAGTGGTTAAAATATCAATTTTTTTTTTTTTTAACTCGGTCTTTTGTATTTATAAAAGAAAAAAAACCGCAGAGGTGATCAAATAGCACCAAAAGAAAGCTCTATTTGTGTGCCAAAAAATAATACATTTTCATTGAGTTACAGTGTTGTATGAGCGCGCAATTGTCATTCAAAGTGCATCAGCGCTAAAATGTGAAAATTGGTCTGGGCAGGAAGGGGGTTTAAGTGGCCAGTGCGCAAGTGGTTAATATAAGGCTACATGCACACGGACGTTTTTCCAGCCGCTTGTTTGAGCGTTTTTTGCAGCTTAAAAACGTCTCTCCATGTTAGCCTATGGCCTCATTGCCACCATGGTGTTTTTGAGCTGTAAATGGCATAGGCGTATTTAGGCCCCATGTACACGGGACGCTGGTGCAAAGTCTTTCGAACTAAGGTTGAAAGTGGCGTTTAGAAAGGCGCGCTTTGTGGCGTTTGCATGCCGCGTTTTACCACTTTTGCGTCTATATGCGTTTAGTTAGGAAACATGATAAGGAGCCGCCCTAAGCTCCGAAAACAGTATTATTAACCATTTCAGCTATTTTGTGAGACCAGAGTGAGTATCAGCAGCTGAGAGAGCAGCAGCGTAGTTGTATTTAGCGTGTCACTTGCCACATCACTTGCCACAAGTTGTGGATTGTCCACTTGCCACGTCAGCTGCCCCAAGTTGTGGATTGTCCACTTGCCACGTCAGCTGCCCCAAGTTGTGGATTGTCCACTTGCCACGTCACCTGCCCCAAGTTGTGGATTGTCCACAATGCAATGGAAGCAATTTCATTTTTTTTAAATATATATATTGTGGTAGTGTGGTACCCCACCAGTGTATAAATACAGGATTCTCAACCAGGCAGGTTGAGGGGCTCCAGGGTATTTGCTTGTTTTGGAGGAAACTGGCTTTTCAATTTCCTCATGATTTACTAAAGTCCACTTTGGGACCTGGAGCTTGGGGATTTCTTAGAGATCCGGGTGGGATGAAATCCCCAGTCCTGGATCCGGGTTTTGAGACTCAACTGCACACTGATTGTTCAGGTGTGTGTGGGCCTGATAGTAGAGTCAGGACCAGCATTCTGGGCTCCACCCTCCCGACGAGTGCAAGTGTGCACTGGAGAAGCCAGAGAGTGCTTGTCTGCACACTGGAAGCCAGAGACCCAGGTCTGAGGGTTAGAGCAGTGGACCCAAGTCTGAGGATCAGAGCAGTGAGGACGGTGTTGCCAAGGGAAAAGTCTGTAGGAGGCAGATGAAAGCCTGAAGTGGAAGGCCTGAGCAGCACTGCTGTATGTATAAGCCAGGAGGCTAAATGACATTTTGTTGATGAATAGGAGTGCTGAAACCCCTGCGAGGGAAACCTTTCATTTTGTTTTGAACTTCTTTTAATAAAAATGGGCAAACAAAGCCCTTAAAAAGAAGAACCAGCGAGTGGCGGTGTCCTTCAAGTTCTACATTTGATGCTAGTCCTTTACACGTGGTGGAGAATGCGGGCACAATCTGAGATCCCTACAATCAAGTAAGTTCATCTGTTATATGAACTGTGTTTTTGGTGCATGAGACTGCATAATCTGTGAAAAGGTAACTAGCCTTAAAGAGACAGTGCTCCAATTTGTTGCAGGTGGTGTACCTGTGAACAAAAAGACAATTTTTTTTTCTCTGCAGTGAACTGCTGCTAGCTGTGTGTGGCAGCCAGGCAAAATGCATTGCGCAGAAGTTTATTTGATGGACTGTTGCATGCAGGTTGTGTACCTGTGAAAGGAGAAACAAACAGATTATTATTATTTTTTTTCCTTTTCTCCGCCAAGAACTGTTACAAGTTGCTGTGTGCAAGACCGCAAGGATGGGGCGATCAAAACGCCTAAAAGAAGCAAGGATGGCTGAGATGATAGATAGAGCTCTGTGGCTGGAGGGGTTGTTACCGCCTGATCGAACCCCATACATGCCTAAACAGAGTTTTCCAAGGGGAAAAGAGGGCTGCTGTTGTCCCTAGCAACCCTGGTGCAATGAATGCACAGATGACGGCTAGTGTGGAGAGTCCACCAGCGTTTGAATCTGCAGTGGATTGGTGCAAGCGACACCTGGCAGGATTGGACCAAGCTAAAGTGGAAGGCAAGCCAACCTTCCATACAAAAAGAGAGCTGCCGGATGTCCATGCCTGGGAGAGGGGTGCTGTTGCCCCTGGCAACGCTGCTGCAGTTAAACCAGCAGCTGTTGCGAAAAGTGTGAAAGTGACACAGCTTGAGACAGGGTCCAGCAGATGCAGGGTGGGAAACCCTGACAAGACATGGAACCAAGTGCGCTGTTTGCAGTGCAGTGAGTGGGGGCATGCAGTCTCCAAGTGTCTTTTGTCCCTGGCTCCAGTGCAAAGCTACCTAGCAAAACAAAGGTCTGAGAAGCCTGTGTTATATGCCAGAAGAGAGGCTGATCAAAGGCCAGGACAGAGAGTGGTTGCCCATAGAAACACAGAGGAGGCCAGTCGGGCTGTCTGTGGACCATGGGGTGTGCCTCCCATGGGCCGTGACAAGTGGCTTCCGGAGGAGCCAATACAGCATGTTGGAGAGAGCCAGCAAAGCTCTGCTGGGAGACTGCGATCTCCCATGGCAACGAGAGTGGAAGTTGTGCCTGGAAGGAATTATCAGGAGAGAAACGCACTGGGGAAAAGTCGTCCAGTACCATGCCTGGAATGTGGCCAGCTGGGGCATGAAATATTGTCTTGCCCTAGATTCTGGGGAGCACCTGAAGGGAATGTTGCTGAGCAGAACTCTTTACCTGTGGGCCAAGATCCCTTTGCAAATATGTTTGCCGTCACCCCTGGCAACAAGGAGGAGTTTTCTGTGGTGTCTGCAGGGGGTGCTAAACAGTGGGAGATGCCTGCTGTGATTTCATCCCATGGCCACCAGGGGGAGTTGGCCAGTAAATGTGCGGCTGAGGACTGGTTCTTAAGACAACGTACTCAAATGAAGATGGTGACCTCAACTACTGTGGTGGGTAAGACTATCTTTAATGAAATGATGCCTGGAACTGCTGATTTCAGGTATAAAACTGGCTATGAGACTGTCCATGATGATGTGAGAGTGACCCCAGTGAGTGGGGCCACAGAATGTGCTCTTGAGACAGACTTTTTCATACCCAGTGGGAATGCAGGGGTTAAAGTCCAAACAGAACCTGTGTTGATGACTAAAAGTGTTGTGTCTAATGTCTGCCAGCCTCAAGTTGGCAGTGGGCTAGGACAGCCTGCAAAAACTAAAAATGCTATAAGTGTTACTGTTAATGAAAAGTTTTCTGCTGTTGGGAAAACCCCAGGTTCTTCCAGAGCAAAAGCTGTTGTCACAAATGGGTCGTTGCCTGTAGCAATTGGTGGTAAGACAGCACAGTTGTCCCCAGAAATCTCCAGGGAACTTCATGTATTGGAGTCGGGGGTTGCCATGGACAACTGTGATGTCACTCTGGTGGGACAGAGTGGAACTGTACCGTGTAATGGTAATGTGTTAGTGCAAGCTGCTAGTACTAAAAATGTGCCGGTAAATGGTGGGTTACCACAACCTGTGAAAAATGCAAAGGTGTGTGAGACTTATAAAGCGCCGCCCAAGCAAGGTGGTGGTTGTGGTGTATTGCAACCTGTGGTGCTAAAACATGGGTTACCGAAGTCTGCCATGATTCGTAATTTGGGTGATGAATCTGCAACTAAACCTGTCTGTTCTAATGTGTCTCCTTGTGCGGATGGATCAGGGCTGAGGAGCGCCGATGAATGGAGCACAGCTACAACGGATTGGGATAGTTGGGGTAAAAATCTAATGTCCCTGATAGATGAGGCTTTCATGCACAAAAATAAGGTGGACAAAGTTTATGCTGTGCCAGCAGGAGGGACGTCAGAACAGCTTATACCTGAGGGCGCGGTGGCTGCTGCAGGGGTTAACCCTCGTGAGAAATATGGACCATATAAGGGCGAGCACACAGCAGACACTTTGTCAGTAACCTACAAAAATCATGCTGACATGGCGTGTCAAAGGGACGTTGTCACTGGTAATGTGAAGCAGTTCATTGGTGCTGAACCTGAGAAGTTGGGTATGAGTCTAGCACCTGGCAGCGATCTGGTAGAGCACCAGGCTGTGGTTGTCTCCAGCTGGGAGAAGGTTCCATTAAACCTTGCAACCTCTCACGTCTCAGCAAGTGAGTCTGTCTGCATCCCCAGTGTCAGGAAAGTCCCCAGGAAGGACTTGGGTCTGGAGCCAAGGGTATGGTTTCTAACAAAAGTATTCAAGGAGATGCTTAAACTTTGGGATGTACAGCCAGTCTATACTGGGGTGTCTCCACCACAGTTAGACAGTCTGGTACTGCCGAGTACCATTAGGTGGACCCCTGAGTGGCAGGTGGTACAGCACAAAGGAAGACAAGACAGAAATGGTTTATTTATGACTGTATTACTAGTGTTAAAAATTGCCTCTAGGTATGCTGATGGGTTACTTCCTGTACAAGAGGTATATGGGAGAGGCTTTGGCGAAAAGAAAGTGTCTGAGGTTTCACCACCTAACAGCCAGGTAGAAGGCATTTCTGCTGCTATGGTCCAAGGTAGTACTGGTCAGCTGTCGGGGGAAGGGCGTGTGTGCTGTACCAGTGGAAGAATCGCATGAGATGGAAGGGCCAAGTGTGGACCAGAAAGCAGCAGAGATCCTGACCGCGGCTCGACCGAAGGTGGTTAAAAAGACTGGGGTCCCCAGTCCAATGTTTGGTTTAGGTGACAAACCTAATAAGGTCCCCAGACAGAGAAACGGATAAGAAGTGCGGTAAAAATTGTATGTGGATCAAACAAGAGCTTGTCTGTTCAGGTGGATAAAAATACAGAGGGCATCAGAACAGGTCAAGTGGTAGGACAGCTGCCTGCAGAGTGGGTGAACCCAGGGGAGGTGACGTCCTGTGAGGTTCCCGTGGGTGATGGCGGCCCTCCAGTATGTGTGCCCTTTGCAGACTCTGCCCTAGCAAATGCTAAAAAAAAGGCATTAATGATCTGTGCAACGTTGAGAGGTGTAATGTTGGTTTGAATATGTCTGTCAATGATGAACCAAATAGTTTGTTAAAGGTACATGACAGTGTGGTGTCCAAAGGTATTGGAAAATCTGGGAACCTGAAGCGTGGAGGCAGAAGGGTTGTTAGAAAGGCCAGGGGTGCCCTGTTAAAATTTCAGGAGAGGCAGTGCTTATGGAACCCCAAAAGAAGAGGGAGAAGGCTGAGTATAGGGAAATATAGGACCTTGTTAAGATCCAGGGTGGGACATACCTGGAAGCGCACCCGGAAAAAAGGTTGGGCCTACGTGGCTGACAGCCAGCACAGAGGTGTCCCAACCATAATGACGAGTGCTGGTGTTCCTCCCTCTGGATCGAAACAAAGGGGGAGGGTATGTGGTAGTGTGGTACCCCACCAGTGTATAAATACAGGATTCTCAACCAGGCAGGTTGAGGGGCTCCAGGGTATTTGCTTGTTTTGGAGGAAACTGGCTTTTCAATTTCCTCATGATTTACTAAAGTCCACTTTGGGACCTGGAGCTTGGGGATTTCTTAGAGATCCGAGTGGGATGAAATCCCCAGTCCTGGATCCGGGTTTTGAGTAGTGATGAGCCGAACACCCCCGGGTTCGGTTCGCACCAGAACCCGCAAACGGACCGAACGTTCGTACGAACATTAGAACCCTATTAAATACAATGGATGCGAACGTTCGAATTCTAAAGTGCTAATTATAACGACTATTATGCATGTTATTGTCCTAAAAAGGGTTTGGGAACCCGGGTTCTGCACCAGGGGACATGTATCAATGCAAAAAGAAGTTTTAAAAACGGTCGTTTTTCGGGAGCAGTCATTTTAATGATGCATAAAGTGAAAAAAAAAGTCAAATATTCCTTTAAATATCGTACCTGGGGGGTGTCTAAAGTATGCCTGTGAAGTGCCACGTGTTTCCCGTGTTTAGAACTGTCCCTGCACAAAATGACACTTCTAAAGGAAAAAAAAGCCATTTAAAACTGCTTGCGGCTTTAATGTAATGTCTGGTCCCGGTAATATGGATGAAAATCTTTAAGAAAAATGGCATAGCTACCCCATGACCCCCCCCCCCCCTACCCCAGCCCATTACCAGCCCCTTTGGGTCTTGTATGGATATTAAGGGGAACACCGCACACAAAATAAAAAAGGCCCTATATACTCTGAACAGCCGTATACAGGCGGTGCATACAAGACAGGGACTGTAGGTTTGTTCTTATGTAGAATGTGTTTGTAATTTTGAACAGGTACATTGTTTAAGTGTAGCTCCAGCCCAAAAATCTATTTTTAAACTTTTTGGAAAACATAGGTAAGGGTTATCACCCCTGTAACATTTGTTTTGCTGTCTGTGCCCCTGTTCAGAACATTTCACCTCACTTTCCGTCCCAATGACAACTGTTTTTGAAATGTGGTGTTTTTCTTGAAACAAGGATTGGTAATAAAGCATCAGTACAGAGGAGACACCTTTCTCCCATATTAATTCTTACAGGAGAGAATTTTCCTTCCTAGGGGTAGATTTCCTCTCACTTCCTGTTGTCTTCTTGCGTTTGCAAGTAGGAGTCGTTTGTAAGTTGGATGTTTGAAAGTAGGGACCTGCCGTATATACTCTGCAGAAATAGGCCCCTTAGTTGTTGGTACAACACTGTAAGCACTCACAGTTACTCTTGGTTGGTGCTGGAACGCCCTGCTGTCAACTATTATATCAGGAATTGTAATTACATATAATTGTTGAACAGTGGTAGTAAAAATTGGGCCTTTGATGGTGGTGCTGGTGCCACAACACTGTAAGCCCTGACAGTTACTCTTGGTGGGTGCAGCAATGGGCCCTGCTGTGAATTATTAGATCAAGAATTGTAATTGCATGCCCCTGTTGAACAGGGGCTGAAAAATTGGGCCTTTCGTGGTGGTGGTGGTGGTGGCGTTGCCACAACACTGTAAGCCCTCAGAGTTACTCTTGGTGGGTGCAGCAATGGGCCCTGCTGTGAATTATTAGATCAAGAATTGTAATTACATGCCCCTGTTGAACAGGGGCTGAAAAATTGGGTCTTAGGCACTGGTGGCACAACACTGCAACCCCTCACAGATACTGTACTTGGAGCACAGCAATGAGCCCTGTTGCAAAGTATTGCTTCAAAAATTGTAATTACACGCCCCTGTTAAACAGGGGCTGAAAAATTGGGCCTTAGCCACTGGTGGCGGCACCCATAAACAAAAATGATCTTCCAAGCTATCATCATCAATCGTATCATTGAGGACTCGGAGGAGGAGGATAGCCAGTCAGTATAACAGCACAGGCACTCAGCATCAGCATCAGTCTTGAAGGGATGTGACATGTTAAAATCAATTAGTCTGTTATATCAGCATCAGGTGTGTGGTAGCTGGTGGTGATCCAAGACTGGTTCATCTTGATGAAAGTCAGTCGATCAACCGAGTCGGTGGACAGGCGCACCCTGTGATCCGTGACAAATCCTCCAGCAGCACTGAATGTGCGTTCCGAAAGAACGCTGGATGCAGGACAGGCCAGTAGCTCAATTGCATACTGTGCAAGCTCTGGCCAGTGATCCATTCTCAAGACCCAGTAAGCCAGAGGATTTTCGGTGGGGAAGGTGTCCAAGTCTGACCTTGCCCCTAGATATTCCTGCACCATGTTTATCAGACGCTGGCGATGGTTGCTGGAACCGATCATACTTTGGGGCTGCGGACTAAAGAATTGTCTGAACGCATCGGTCAGACGGCCACCTTCCCCACCGCTCCTTCTTTGACTGGCCGAAGCCTCAGCAACTCGTTGTCCAGGACCAGGAGTTTGTAACCTCCCAGTCTCTGGGAACGCGTTGCACAGACCTTTCTGCAAGGCCTCCCGGAGTTGTCTCATCCTCTGCTCCCTCTGCGACGGTAACATAAGGTCCGCAACCTTACCCTTGTACCGTGGATCAAGGAGAGTGGCCAGCCAGTAATGGTCCCTCTCCTTGATCCGAAGAATACGAGGATCCTTCCGCAGACTTTGCAGGATCAGGGAGGCCATGCAGCGTAGGTTAGCTGAGGCATTCGGTCCGGAGTCCTCTGGGTCACTAAGGACGACATGATCCGCAGCCACCTCCTCCCAGCCACGTACAAGTCCACTGGTTTCTTGGGACTGTAAATCATCCCTAAAAGACTGCTGCTGATGATGCTGAGTGCCAGCCTCCACCTCCATGCTGACACAATCCTCCTCCTCCTCCTCCTCCTCCTCTTCCTGTGCGATGGGTGGGACAGAAGGAACACTGTCTGGGTAAAGGGGGCCTTGAGAGGCAAGGAAGTCCTCCTCTTCCTGCCTCTGTTCTGCCTCAAGTGCCCTGTCCATTATTCAACGCAGCGTGTGCTCCAACAGGTGGACAAGAGGTACAGTGTCACTGATGCATGCACTGTCACAGCTCACCATCCTCGTGGCCTCCTCAAATGGTGCCAGGACAGTGCATGCATCCCTGATCATGCCCCACTGGCGTGGAGAAAAAAAACCAAGCTCCCCTGACCCTGTCCTGGTGCCGTAGTCGCACAGGTACTCATTGATGACCCTCTGCTGCGTGTGCAGCCGCTGCAGCATGGCCAACGTTGAGTTCCACCTGGTGGGCATGTCACATATAAGGCGGTTCTTGGGCAGGTTCAACTCCTTTTGCAGCTCAGCCAGGCGAGCACTGGCATTATAAGATCTGCGGAAATGCACACAGACTTTCCTGGCCTGCCTCAGGACATCCTGTAAGCCCGGGTACCTGCCCAAGAACCGCTGCACCACCAGGTTAAGGACGTGAGCCACACAGGGCACATGGGTCAGTTGTCCCTGTCGAAGAGCGGAGAGGAGGTTGGTGCCATTGTCGCAAACCACCATTCCTGGCTTAAGCTGGCGTGGCGTCAACCACCTCTCGGCCTGGCCCTGCAGAGCAGACAGGACCTCTGCCCCAGTGTGGCTTCTGTCCCCCAAACACACCAGCGCAAGCACGGCATGGCATCTTTTTGCCTGCGTACTTGCGTAGCCCCTTGAACGGCTACGGAGCACCGCTGGTTCAGAGGACAAAGCACAGGAAGAGGCCATGGAGGAAGAAGAAGAGGAGGGGGTGGAGGAGAGAGGTGTGTCACAACCACTAGTAGCATTTTGTAGGCGTGGCGGTGGAACAACCTCCAACACTACTGCACCTTGTCCTGCATCCTTCCCAGCTGCCAAAAGAGTGACCCAATGGGCCGTGAAAGAAAGGTAACGTCCCTGTCCATGCCTGCTGGACCGTGAGTCAGCGGTAATATGCACCTTACCGCTGACCGCCCTGTCCAGCGAGGCCAAGACATTGCCTTCCACATGCCGGTAGAGAGCCGGAATAGCCTTCCGTGAGAAAAAGTGGTGTTTGGGAACCTGCCACTGAGGAACCGCACATTGCACAAACTCACGGAAGGGGGCCGAGTCTACCAACTGAAAAGGCAGCAGTTGAAGCGCTAGCAATTTAGCCAAGCTAGCATTCAACCGCTGGGCATGTGGATGGCTGGGAGTGAACTTCTTTCGACGGTCCAGCAGCTGGGGCAGGGGGCATTTGCCTGCTAGAATCGGACGTCGGTGTACTGCTAGCAGAGTGGCCGCAAGTACTTGGCTGTGACACACCTAATTCTACACCTTCATTCCTCTCAGTGCACGTTTCAGAGAGGACTGAAGTTATAGTGGGGTTGGAGATCCCAGCTGATGCGGTGCAAGGAGAGGTCCGCTTTGTTCTTTGGTGTGGGTCTTTGAGGTAGGCTTGCCAACGAGCTGCATGGCAGGTCAACATATGTCTGGTCAGGCATGTGGTACCCAAGCGGCTGATGTTTTGGCCACGCGATATACGCTTGAGACATATGTTGCAAACAGCAGCTGTGCGATCTGATGCACTAGCCTCAAAAAAGGCCCACACCAAAGAACTTTTTGAATGACGGGCAGAGGCAGCGCCCTGCACAGGCGGAGCTCTGCGGTGTGATTCCGTCGGTGTACTGCCCTTACGCTGGCCACCAAAGGGCATCCTGCCTCATTGGAGATGTGCCTCCTCCTCATCCTCCTCCTCCTCCTCTCTCCTATTAGGCACCCACGTGGAGTCAGTGACCTCATCATCCCCTCCCTCCTCATCACTGGAGCCAATCTGGCAGTATGCTGCAGCTGCTGGAACATGACTGCCAGATTGGTGTCCTTCTTGAGCATCCCCTCTGTCTGCTCTCACGCTACTGCCTTCCTGTAGCTGGGTTTCATCATCAGACCCTTCGAAACGCTGGGCATCCTCCTGGAGCATGTACCCAACACTGTGCTCAAACAGTTCGGGGGACTCCTCAGGAGGAGGACATGGTGGGTCTAGGGAAGGAGTGACTGATGATGAGTCTGAAATTGATACCAGGGAAGAGGACGCTTTGGCAGCTGCTTTGCCAGTACCCTGAGCCTGGGTGAGAGAGGATGAGGAGGAGGAGGAGGGCTTGGTCATCCACTCTACCAAGTCTTCGGCATGATGTGGCTCAACATGTCCAGCTGCCGAAAAGAAGGACAAGCGTGTCCCATGGCCATGTGCTGATGACAATGCACCGCGTCCACGACCAGCACTGTTGCCCCCAGACACAGAGCCTGCTTGCCCTCTTTTATTGCCTCCTGACTGTCTGCCTCTCCTTGTTTGCCTTCCAGACATTCTAATGGATGGCCTGCAGGGAGATGGGAAAAAAGCAATAAGGGCTACCTTCAGGTGTCCTTCTCTGTCCCTTTACTTAAGGATTTCTAAATATGGTTGAGGATGATTGCTTTCGCACAGAATAGCACAATGACAATTTCCCTGACTGTCCAAAAAACAAGGATTTCAAAGATGGTTGATGAGGAATGCTTTAGCACAGTATAGCACAAGGAGAATTTCCCTCACTGTCCTTCCCTGTCCCTAGAAACAAGGATTAGCACAGTAAAACACACTGACACTCTCGCTACCTATAGTTTTCTGTCCCTAGAAAAAATGTTTTTTTAAAGATGGTTGATGATCAATGCTTTAGCACAGTATAGCACAAGGAGAATTTCCCTCACTGTCCTTCCCTGTCCCTAGAAACAAGGATTAGCACAGTAAAACACACTGACACTCTCCCTACCTATAGTTTTCTGTCCCTAGAAAAAATGTTTTTTTAAAGATGGTTGATGATCAATGCTTTAGCACAGTATAGCACAAGGAGAATTTCCCTCACTGTCCTTCCCTGTCCCTAGAAACAAGGATTAGCACAGTAAAACACAGTGACACTCTCGCTACCTATAGTTTTCTGTCCCTAGAAAAAATGTTTTTTTAAAGATGGTTGATGATCAATGCTTTAGCACAGTATAGCACAAGGAGAATTTCCCTCACTGTCCTTCCCTGTCCCTAGAAACAAGGATTAGCACAGTAAAACACACTGACACTCTCCCTACCTATAGTTTTCTGTCCCTAGAAAAAATGTTTTTTTAAAGATGGTTGATGATCAATGCTTTAGCACAGTATAGCACAAGGAGAATTTCCCTCACTGTCCTTCCCTGTCCCTAGAAACAAGGATTAGCACAGTAAAACACACTGACACTCTCCATACCTATCCTTCTCTTTCCCTAAACTAAAGGAATCCAGGTTAAGCAAGAAAAAAAAATGTCACTGTCCCTGCCTATGCTTCTCTTTCCCTGCTCCGGAACACACTACACTAGGCCGCTGTGCTGGCGGCCTTTTATAGTGTGGGGCGTGTACTAAACACCCTCAGCAATAATTGGCCACAGGCATCCTGCCTGTGGCCAATCATTGCTCTCCTCGCTGCCGGCGCTGTGATTGGCCAAGCATGCGGGGTCACAGTGCATGCTTGGCCAATCACAGCGCCTGGATGACACTGCGATGGCGTAGTGCATTGTGGGCCGTTCGCGTCACTCGAATTAGGCGCGAACGGCCCAAATCGTTCGATCTTCGTCGAACGATCGAACACCGAGCTCATCCCTAGTTTTGAGACTCAACTGCACACTGATTGTTCAGGTGTGTGTGGGCCTGATAGTAGAGTCAGGACTAGCATTCTGGGCTCCACCCTCCCGACGAGTGCAAGTGTGCACTGGAGAAGCCAGAGAGTGCTTGTCTGCACACTGGAAGCCAGAGACCCAGGTCTGAAGCCTCGTACACACGGCCGAGTTTCTCGTCGAAAAAAACACATCGCTCGATTTAAAGAACCCGCGGTTCTTTGAATGGAGCGTACGCGGTGACGTCATCGACTACGACAAGCATGCGCTCGTCACATTCGATGCCATCGCCGCCATCTTGGTATACTCTACCTATGCCTAGGAAGCTACCGCGCATGCGTCAAATTCATTTCGAACATGCGCGGGCTTCCCGGAGGACAGGTAAGTGCACACACACTCACTTTTCTTGTAGAGAAACAGGCTGACGAGAATCTCGACAAGAAAATAGAGAGCAGGTTCTCTATTTTCTCGTCGAGATTACTTGTCGGTTTTCTTGACGAGAAACCATACACACGAACTAATTTCTCGGCAAGACATCTCTGCCAGCAAGTTTCTTGCTGGTTCTTGCCGAGAAACTCGGTCGTGTGTACGAGGCCTGAGGGTCAGAGCAGTGGACCCAAGTCTGAGGATCAGAGCAGTGAGGACGGTGTTGCCAAGGGAAAAGTCTGTAGGAGGCAGATGAAAGCCTGAAGTGGAAGGCCTGAGCAGCACTGCTGTATGTATAAGTCAGGAGGCTAAATGACATTTTGTTGATGAATAGGAGTGCTGAAACCCCTGCGAGGGAAACCTTTCAATTTGTTTTGAACTTCTTTTAATAAAAATGGGCAAACAAAGCCCTTAAAAAGAAGAACCAGCGAGTGGCGGTGTCCTTCAAGTTCTACATTTGATGCTAGTCCTTTACAATATATATGTATATATATATATATATATATATATATATATATATATATATTTAATGGTTTTTCCTCATTTGCCATAATTTTTGAGTTTATCAATGTTAAAAAATAGGTCACCTTTAAAAACGCTTCTAAACTAAAATGCGGCTAAACACTGGTACCGCGTCTGAAACGTGGAAATCTTTGGCGTCTGAAGGCATTTTTAGGCTTTGGGAAAAACGAGTTTAAACGCAACTGCAGATTTTTTTTTTCCAGGCCAAAAACAGTGTTTTGGATGTAATAGAAATCAATGGACCCGCATCCAAAACGCAAGTACCGCGATTTTGCGGCTATTTTTTTTTTTAACCTGTTTATAGCTGGTTGTTAAAGGAAATGTAAAAAAAATAAACTGCCGGCTCTAAAAAAAAAAAAAAACTAGAAAAAAAACAGCGTGGGGTCTCCCCCCAGGTCCATACCGGGGGTCTTCTTCCGGTCTTTCTGCCGGGCGCCCCGCTATCTTTTTCCAGCTCTTTTGCTAGCGGGGTCCGGGGCTTCCTCGTCATCTTCTTCCGACTTCGGGGGTCTTTCTGCCGGGCGCCCCGTTATCTTCTTCCAGCTCTTTTGCTAGCGGGGTCCCGGGCTTCCTCGTCGTCTTCTTCTGACTTCGGGGGTCTCTTGTTCTGTTCTCCGGTGTCGTCTCCGCGCTCTCCGGTTCTTCTCCCGCTCTCCGGTGCCTTCTCCACGATCTCCGGTTCTTTCTGCCTTCTGCCGGGCGCCCCGCTATCTTCTTCCAGCTCTTTTGCTAGCGGGGTCCCGGGCTTCATCGTCGTCTTCTTCCCTCTTCTCTCCGCCCGATGTTGCCTCGTCGCTGTCTGCCGCTATTGCTCTGTCCGCGGAGCGGTGCCACTTATATTGGCATGGGGCGTGGTCACCGGGCGATGCCACCCGCTGACCCCGCCCCCGTATCACGTCACAGTCCCATCATTCTCCGGGACTGTGACATCATACGGGGGCGGGGTCAGCGTTGGGATCACCCGGTGACCACGGCCCATGCCAATATAAGTGGGTGCGCTCCTCGGACAGAGCATTGTAGCGGCGGACAGCGACGAGGCAACATCGGGTGGAGAGAAGAGGGAAGAAGACGACGATGAAGACCGGGACCCCGCTAGCAAAAGAGCTGGAAGAAGATAGCGGGGCGCCCGGCAGAAGGCAGAAAGGACCGGAGATGGTGGAGAAGGCACCAGAGAGCGGGAGAAGAACCGGAGAGCGCGGAGACGACACCGGAGAACAGAACAAGAGACCCCGAAGTCAGAAGAAGACGACGAGGAAGCCCGGGACCCCGCTAGCAAAAGAGCTGGAAGAAGATAGCGGGGCGCCCGACAGAAAGACCCCCGAAATCGGAAGAAGACGACGGGGAAGCCCGGGACCCCGCTAGCAAAAGAGCTGGAAGAAGATAGCGGGGCGCCCGGCAGAAAGACCCCCGAACTCGGAAGAAGACCTGCCTAATAAATTACTTTAAAAACCTCTGTTGTGTTTTTTATTAACTTTTTTGCCACCAGGTGAATGGGTAGGGGTACGATGTACCCCATACTCATTCACATAGGGTGGGGGGGCGGCATCTGGGGGCCCCCTTATTAAAGGGGGCTCCCGAATTCCGAAAAGCCCCCCGCCCGCAGACCCCGACAACCAACGGCCAGGGTTGTCGGGAAGAGGCCCTTGTCCCCATCAACTTTGGGGTGGGGGGGCCGCAGGTCGCCCCCCTGCCCCAAAGAACCAAACCCCCCATGCGGCCTGGTATGGTTCAGGAGGGAGGGGGGGCCGATCTCTCGTCCCCCCCTCTTCCCCTGCGGCCTGCCAGGTTGCGTGCTCGGATAAGGGTCTGGTTTGGATTTTGGGGGGACCCCCACGCCGTTTTTCAGCTTAGGGGGTTCACCTTAAAATCCATACCAGACCTAAGGGCCTGGTATGGATTTTGGGGGGACCCCCATGCCGTTTTTCGGCTTAGGGGGTTCACCTTAAAATCCATACCAGACCTATGGGCCTGGTATGCTCCTGAAGGGGAACCCATGCCGGTTTTTTCATTCAAATTTGGCCTGGAGTTCCCCTTTATGATTCATACCAAACACGGGACAGCGAGGCTGCTGAGAACCAGCGCGATGCCATCGCGCTGGAGACATTCTCTGCCAGCTAGTCGCCTCTAGGACACGACTTGAGCGGCTGCTTCACGCTCAGGTCGTGTCCAAGTTGCCTCGCAAAGTCGCGCTGTCCCTGTGTCAGCCGGCACACGAGTTGCCCCGCGAGTCGGATCGGCTTCATCCGACTTCCCGGGCGACCTCTATTCAAATCAATGGGCTCCCATAGGGAACCATTAATTTTCAATAGAGCGCCGCTGACATTTTTATTTACTATAACAGTGCGCCGCTGGTTCCTGCGCCCAGTGAAGGAGTTATCCAGCGCACAAATTAAGGTATCAACCAGCGCAGCGCACTGGTATTAGTAAATCACCCCCAGAGTGTCTGAAAAAGGGGTAGCCACAGACCCCGAGAAGTTGGAGGCAGTCACCTCCTGGCCACGGCCCACCACCGTAACAGAACTCAGATCCTTTTTGGGATTCTGTTCCTATTACAGGAGGTTCGTGGGAGGGTTTGCCCGGATTGCCAGACCTCTGAATGAACTGCTCAAGACAGAAGGGGAAGAGGATGTTTCGGGCCCCAGAAAGTCGGGGGAGTCAGTCAAAGACCAGTGGAACGAGAAGTGTGAAGAGGCCTTCCAGATGTTGAAGAAAAGCCTAACTACTGCCCCTGTCCTGGCCTACGCAGACCCAAAAAAGCCTTATGAACTCCACGTAGATGCCAGTCATGATGGTCTGGGAGGAGTGCTCTATCAGGAGCATGAAGGACAACTGCGACCCGTTGCATATGTGAGCAGGAGTCTGACTCCCTCAGAAAAGAACTACCCCACTCATAAGTTGGAGTTTCTAGCCCTCAAGTAAGCTGTAGTTGACAAACTCAAAGACTATCTGTATGGGGCTGAATTCACCGTGAAAACTGACAACAACCCCCTTACTTACCTTTTCACCACAGCCAAGCTGGATGCCATAGGACATAGATGGCTGGCGGCACTGTCTGCTTTCAATTTCAGCCTGAAATACAGGCCTGGGGCTGGAAATCGAGATGCAGACGCCTTGTCGAGAAGATCTCATGCCCCTGCCAACAGTACAGAAGACTGGACCCAAGTGGCACCTGACGGGGTGCGGGCCCTCTGTCAAGGGGCTGAACTCCAGGCCTGGGGTGGTTCAAGAGCGGAAGAAATAGGAGTCACCGTGGTAGGGGTCCCCAAACAATACTGTGGGGTAACCCAGCTGGAGGAAGATGATTTGCCAAAATTGTCCAAAAAGGAGTTGAGATGTGACCAATTGGAAGACCCCTTGGGGAAATTGGTCCTGGAGGCCCTGGAAAGTCAGGATCCAGATAGACTTTTGCGTCAGCCTTCAAAGGAAGCTCGCCTGTTGAGGAAGAAGTGGGACAGGTTGCAGGTGCATCAGGGAGTGGTCTACCGAAGGGGCCCCTCTGACGACCTAGAAGACAAGTGGCAACTGTTTCTACCCGAGAAACATCGAGAGACTGTCCTGGTCGCCCTGCACGACAACCATGGCCACTTGGGAGCTGAAAGGACATTTTAACTTGTTAGGAGCCGGTTCTATTGGCCCTGCATGAGGGCTGAAGTCGAAGAATACTGCCACTCATGCGCACGCTGCATCCAGAGAAAGACTTTACCCCACCAAGCTGCCCCAATGGGCCATCTACAAAGCCAAGGCCCACTGGATTTGATATGCATTGATTTTCTCTGCCTCTAACCCGACTTGAGTGGACTAGGAAATGTTCTGGTGGTAACCGACCATTTCACCCGATATGCCCAGGCCTTTCCAACCAAAGATCAGAAGACTTCTACTGTAGCAAAGTGCTCATGGAAAAATACTTTGTATATTACGGGCTACCACAGCGGCTCCACTCGGATCAAGGAAGGGACATTGAAAGTCGGCTGATCCAGAAGCTCTTGGATTCTTTAGGGATCAAGAAGACCCGAACCGCCCCCTACCATCCACAAGGGGATGCTCTTGCCGGAGAGATTCAACCGAACCTTGCTCAACATGCTGGTGACTTTAAGTAGTGAGAAGAAGCAGCACTGGAGCAAACACATAGCAGCAATCGTGCATGCTTACTCACCCTATCGACTCATGTTCAGGAGAGAAGCAAGACTACCCGTAGACCTGGCCTTTGGCACCTCCATAGACCATTCCTCAGCCACTTCCCACAAAGGTTATGTAGACAGGCTTAGAAACAGTTTAAAGTTGGCCTATGAGCAGGCCCAAGCAGCCTCAGATGAAAGGGGAGCCCGCAACAAGAAAAACTTTAACCTGAAAGTCCGGATTCAAGATCTACAACCTGGGGACAGAGTGCTGCTACGGAACTTGGGGATCCCTGGAAAACACAAGCTTGCAGACAGATGGAGACCTGAACCATATGTTTTTTTGCAAGAAGCTGCCGGGCCTACCTGTTTACAAGTTAAAGCCGGAAGGAAAGGTGGGACCATTGAAGACTTGGCATCGGAACCACCTACTCCCACTTGCCGAAGCAGTTCGGATACCTCCTGTGAGGGATTCCCCTGAGCCAACTTCCATCCTGGATACCCCCAAGCCAAACACTCGGTCCCAAGCCCCTCGGACTGAAGAAACAGATGTCTCTGAGCTCAGTGAGGATGAGAGAGAAGAACTTGATTGGCTATGGCCTTCCCAGGCCCCAGAAACTTCTGCTATAGATCTTCCACTTACTGAAGACACCATAGACAATACACTGAATGCAGAAGCTACTGAGTTCATCCCGTCCAGCCCTTTATCAGATTCTTGGGAGGATGCCTGCGACTCACTCTCAGAGGAGGATCCAAGAGACTCGATGTATCTCCCTGCTCTTGAGTCAAGTGTTCCAAAACCAGTGGAAACTCCCAAGGCTGTTCCAGAAGAGGAACCCACAGTTTCCGAATTAGAAATCCCAAGAGAACAAAGGATGAGAAGGACCATAAGGCCTCCCCGAAAATTGACTTACCCACAAATGGGGAGGAGCTCGGAAGACACTGTGGTCACTGCCAGGAGAAGTGTGGAAGACTCTGATCCCTCTACTGTTCATTTAGTGGAGGGCAACCCCAACTTTCCCCCTGGCACAGTTAGGCAAGCCACTTATGATAGTGTGACCTGTGGGCGGGGAAGTTCACCCTCTCGTTTTTGGTGGGAACTTCCTCTGCCGACATCATACGCAGCTTTGTCAAATATTGTGCGTAGTGTTTGTTGACAGTTATCTTTGGGGACCAAAGAGTTTAAGTGGGGGGAGTGTGTAGCGGGGTCTCCGTTGAGGCCCCATGGACTACGTTACCCAGAACCCCGTTTGGCACCCAGGGTGCATTTGGCCACCGCAGAGACTCATGGGTGGGGCTATAAAAGGAGAGGGCGAGGCTAAGCTTGGCCTCTTTGGACACCGCGCTGCAATCAATAGGACTCCCTGTGCGGATCTGCTGCAGTGCAGTGTCCGAGGCTTGGGCCTTGCATACCTTCCAAAGAGCCTTCCATCCCACTGCTGAGCCTGGGTGACACCTGATTGCTTTTGAGCTGCTGACATCAGTTGGACCAGAGATCTGGTCGTTGCAGACACTGTGTGTGGAGACACAGTGGTGGAAGTCCCGGACTGGGATCGCGTCCGGAGGGGTGAGCGAGCACCTGCTCACATCATTAACTTGTACTTTAATTAGGCCTAGTGACTGCCTTGGCCCATCGTGCTATAGTTACTGTCCCGCCGGAGACTAGTGGAGGAACTGAGTTGTGTAGTCTTCGGTGAAGTGTTCTTTCTTTATTAACTGTTATTGGATTACAAATACTGTTCCTGAATGTGCACCACCGTTCATCTGCATGCGAAGAGTTGTTCTTACAGAGACTGAGCTTTATCTGAGTCAGGCCTGACCAAGGATTAGAATTTGTTGGTTCGCCACATTGCGCATAGAGAAGATAGCTGCACGTGGCGTGTGATCACTCTGCACTATCGCTGATTAGTGTGTCTATAACTGCAGGGATCTGCATGTATGTTGTGTGATATGTTTATCATTTACCTTTATACTAAAGTAAATCAATCTATAGTTTATCACTCCGGTATCAGTGTTCATTATTACATATATTAACTGCCTATATAACTGTGAGATTTTGCATAACCAGGTATAGAGAGTTATATAAAGGTAACCACCCCTAGACTAACTGTGCTAGAGTGGGTTGAGTAGATTGCCGGGGGTTGGCGGTGTTGTATACAGGGCCCGAAACAAAACCAGCGGCTCTCTTAGCTGGGGGTATCGCTACATAAGAGCTGAGTGAGACCTGGTGGAGAGGTGCTCCAGTGTTAACATATTGCATTGGGGGAATCCCTCCACTGTGTACTTACCCAGGTCAGGCCTCATTTTGCATTGTTCAACCTGATTGTTATTGAATATACCATTGACTCTCACAGAGCCCTGTTTGAAGTCAACTATTGATGTTTAACTGTGCCTATTTTTCTCATTCACCAAGTAAATATTCAATTCTTTGTTAAATTGCATTTGGTGTGGAGTCTTATCTGGTGTCATTGGAAAGGTGGCCAAGACAAGGTTACAACGCTTAACTGTATTTGCATTGCTTAGGGTGACCAGACATCCCCGGTTTCAGGGGACAGTCCCCGGATTGAGGACACTGTCCCCGGACCAAGTCTGTCCCCAGTTTTGTCCCCGGATTGGATTTGAACAGGGGCCATGGGGCAATTTCACAGACAGTCAGTGCAGGGGGGTGTATTTTTCCATTTTCTGTGCCCCTTTCTGATGATCATGTGCTGGTCGGAGCGAAGGTAATATTTCTTCAGTTTCGGGTGCATGCCCATTCAGCTCCGCTCGCATGTTCTTCTGCCTTGGCTCAAGTCCCAGCCAGCCGCCTGCTTATCTCCTTGCCTTCCCTGGTGGAGTGATCTTCCTCCACTCCCCACCCAGTAGTAGCCGGGGCCCAGAGAGTAAGACTTGACAGGCTGTGAGGCGGGTGGTGACGGGCAGAGAGTCGCTGATTGCCGCCATTACTAGTAAAAAAAAATAATATGTCCCCGGATTTCATTTTAAAAATCTGGTCACCTTAGCATTGCTGCAAGGTGTCATTGTGGTTCCCAACTGCCAGTGGGTTCCCCAATAAGTGCATTGTCCAGTTGTGCCAAGGGGAATTGAGCCAAACTTACATGGGGTTGATAGGCAGAGTACAGGCCCAAAACTAACCAGCAGCTCCTACGGGGTAGTGCTACACACGTTTTATGGGGTTTACAGTCATTTGGAGCTAGAAATGCCCCGGAAGGCGAGTGGTTACGTCCTATTGCACAGTTTTGGTGGATGTAAAGTTGCTCTTACAGAGATTGTATGCTTAGATTGTGACATGTATAGTGTCCTTTGCGCTCTCTCCGTAGCACAGTGGAACAAATACAACCACTCTCCACCAGGTGGCGCCCCGTTGCCTTGAATGGCAGCGCTCTCCCAGACACGCCCACCTTCCCTGTCCTGGTTGCTGTGCAAGCGCATCAAAATACTGGGGACTCCGCCCCCTGAGAGCTGATTGGTTCCGGAGGAAGATCCCTTGTTAACCGTTATTCTTTTTAGACGCTTTCTCGAGCTGTCAAACAAAGCTCCTCCTCTTTAGCATTGTGGGAACGCCTACAAAGAACCTTTGCCCCGCCCAGAGCCATACACTAGTTGTACAATACGCCTTTATTTGTACCGTGTACACTCTGTACCTGGAGGTTCGGGGCCGCGCACTTCTCTCCGGGTGTCCTGTATGTCAGAGCGCCCGGCCACCCGGCTTTCCCTCAGGATAATAAGCGGACCAATATACACGCCCACTTAGGTAACTGGCCCCGCCCTTTACTTGGTGCAGTCGCTGGCCACGCCCGCTCGCTCTGGCACGCTCTCCCTCCTCTGTAAGCCGAATAACCCCCCACTGCGCGCTCCCGCGGTGCTTCCCGAGCAGTCCGCGCTCCCGCCTCTCCGCTACTGTCAGGGAGATGACACCGTGACACCCCGATCCCGGGACCTACCGACCGAGACACCGCCTGAGGAGGGACACCCCCCCTACACCCGGGGGTCACCGCATCCACAGAGACACGCCCCCCCCACCGGGCCACTGCCTGTCCTGTCTGCACAACTAAGGAGCGGGCCACCGTCCCCGCCGCCCCCCGGGACACACCATGAGCTGGGGCACCGAGCTGTGGGTGAGTCACACACCCTCCCACCCCCGGGCTTGTATACAACCTTCATCATCCTCATCATCATCTTATACATCTTCCTCCTTCTTCACCACCATATACATCATCCTCATCCTCCTCCTTCATCACCATATACATCATCCTCATCCTCCTCCTTCATCACCATATACATCATCCTCATCCTCCTCCTTCATCACCATATACATCATCCTCATCCTCCTCCTTCATCACCATATACATCATCCTCATCCTCCTCCTTCATCACCATATACATCATCCTCATCCTCCTCCTTCATCACCATATACATCATCCTCCTCCTCCTCCTTCATCACCATATACATCATCCTCATCCTCCTCCTTCATCACCATATACATCATCCTCATCCTCCTCCTTCATCACCATATACATCATCCTCATCCTCCTCCTTCATCACCATATACATCATCCTCCTCCTCCTCCTTCATCACCATATACATCATCCTCATCCTCCTCCTTCATCACCATATACATCATCCTCCTCCTTCATCACCATATACATCATCCTCATTCTCATCCTTCATCATCACACTATACTCATCATCACACCATCCTCATCCTTCTTCTTCATCACCACCACCATATACATCCTCCTCCTCCTCCTCCTCATTCTTTATCACCATACACATCATCACAGCATCCTTATCCTTCTTCATCACCATACACATCATCACCATCCTCATCATACACATCATCCTCATGCTCCTTCCACATCATCACCATCCCTCCTTCTTCATCATCATCATACACATCATCATCATCATCCTCATTCTCCTTCATCATCATCATCACCATTTACACCTTCTACACACCATCCTCATCCTCCTTCTTCTTCATCATCATCATCCTCATTCTCCTTCATCATCATCCTCATTCTCCTTCATCATCATCATTATCATCACCATATACACATTCATCACACCATCCTCATCCTCCTTCTTCATCATCACCATATATACCAACCTCATCCTCCTTCATCATCACACCATACTCATCCTCCTTCATCATCACACCATACTCATCCTCCTTCATCATCACACCATACTCATCCTCCTTCATCACCATGTATACCATCACCATCCTTCATCATCACACCATACTCATTCTCCTTCATCGAATCATCACCATATACACCATCCTCATTCTCATCCTCACCATACAGATCACCATCCTCATCCTCCATCATCATACAAATCACCATCGTTAATATACACTCCATACATTATTATCGTCATACAGACCATCATCCTTATACATTATCATCATCCTCCTCACACTGACCATCATCATCCTCATCATACAGATCATCATCCTTATACATTATTATAATACACACCATACATTATTATCATCATATAGATCACCATCCTCATTCTTCATCATCATCCTCCTCATTAACCAGGAGATCATTAGTCATCATCCCCCCAATTATTATATATCATACAGACCATCATCCTTATATATTATTATTATTATCCTCCTCATACTGACCATCCAAACCCCCCCAATCATCACACACCACCCTCCTCATCCTATTATTTTACTGATCATCATCAGATCTCTGGAGGGATATCACACTGACCCCGGGGGTGTCCTTCTGTCTGTGTCCTTACACTGTCCCTGTACACCCCCTCCCCCCCCCCCCCACACTGTACACAGGAGGACACAGCCGGCTCCATAGATATGACCAGTGCTGATCTGTAGAGCTGATAATAATCAATGTGTGATCCCTGGCCATCTGTACAATCTCCTGATAACTGTTTGTACATGTGATCTGTCTATACAACTGACTCTCCATACATTGCACGATCCATCTCTATCCATAGAACTACTTGGTGACCCTCCATACATTGCATGATCCATCTCTATCCATAGAAATACTTGGTGACCCTCCATACATTGCATGACCCATCTCTATCCATAGAACTACTTGGTGACCCTCCATACATTGCATTATCCATCTCTATCCATAGAAATACTTGGTGACCCTCCATACATTGCATGATCCATCTCTATCCATAGAACTACTTGGTGACCCTCCATACATTGCACGATCCATCTCTATCCATAGAACTACTTGGTGACCCTCCATACATTGCACGATCCATCTCTATCCATAGAACTACTTGGTGACCCTCCATACATTGCATGATCCATCTCTATCCATAGAAATACTTGGTGACCCTCCATACATTGCACGATCCATCTCTATCCATAGAACTACTTGGTGACCCTCCATACATTGCACGATCCATCTCTATCCATAGAACTACTTGGTGACCCTCCATACATTGCATGACCCATCTCTATCCATAGAACTACTTGGTGACCCTCCATACATTGCATGACCCATCTCTATCCATAGAACTACTTGGTGACCCTCCATACATTGCATGACCTATCTCTATCCATAGAACTACTTGGTGACCCTCCATACATTGCACGATCCATCTCTATCCATAGAACTACTTGGTGACCCTCCATACATTGCATGACCCATCTCTATCCATAGAACTACTTGGTGACCCTCCATACATTGCATGATCCATCTCTATCCATAGAACTACTTGGTGACCCTCCATACATTGCATGACCCATCTCTATCCATAGAACTACTTGGTGACCCTCCATACATTGCACGATCCATCTCTATCCATAGAACTACTTGGTGACCCTCCATACATTGCATGATCCATCTCTATCCATAGAAATACTTGGTGACCCTCCATACATTGCACGATCCATCTCTATCCATAGAACTACTTGGTGACCCTCCATACATTGCACGATCCATCTCTATCCATAGAACTACTTGGTGACCCTCCATACATTGCATGACCCATCTCTATCCATAGAACTACTTGGTGACCCTCCATACATTGCATGATCCATCTCTATCCATAGAACTACTTGGTGACCCTCCATACATTGCATGACCCATCTCTATCCATAGAACTACTTGGTGACCCTCCATACATTGCATGACCCATCTCTATCCATAGAACTACTTGGTGACCCTCCATACATTGCACGATCCATCTCTATCCATAGAACTACTTGGTGACCCTCCATACATTGCACGATCCATCTCTATCCATAGAACTACTTGGTGACCCTCCATACATTGCATGACCCATCTCTATCCATAGAACTACTTGGTGACCCTCCATACATTGCATGATCCATCTCTATCCATAGAACTACTTGGTGACCCTCCATACATTGCATGATCTATCTCTATCCATAGAACTACTTGGTGACCCTCCATACATTGCATGACCCATCTCTATCCATAGAACTACTTGGTGACCCTCCATACATTGCACGATCCATCTCTATCCATAGAACTACTTGGTGACCCTCCATACATTGCATGACCCATCTCTATCCATAGAACTACTTGGTGACCCTCCATACATTGCATGATCCATCTCTATCCATAGAACTACTTGGTGACCCTCCATACATTGCATGATCTATCTCTATCCATAGAACTATTGGTGACCCTCCATACATTGCGTGACCCATCTCTATCCATAGAACTACTTGGTGACCCTCCATACATTGCGTGACCCATCTCTATCCATAGAACTACTTGGTGACCCTCCATACATTGCATGACCTATCTCTATCCATAGAACTACTTGGTGACCCTCCATACATTGCATGATCTATCTCTATCCATAGAACTATTGGTGACCCTCCATACATTGCATGACCCATCTCTATCCATAGAACTACTTGGTGACTCTCCATACATTGCATGACCCATCTCTATCCATAGAACTACTTGGTGACCCTCCATACATTGCATGACCCATCTCAATCCATAGAACTACTTGGTGACCCTCCATACATTGCATGATCCATCTCTATCCATAGAACTACTTGGTGACCCTCCATACATTGCATGACCCATCTCTATCCATAGAACTACTTGGTGACTCTCCATACATTGCATGACCCATCTCTATCCATAGAACTACTTGGTGACTCTCCATACATTGCATGACCCATCTCTATCCATAGAACTACTCGGTGACCCTCCATACATTGCATGACCCATCTCTATATATATATATATATATGGTAAGATCCATCACTGTCTATACAATCACCTGGGGACTCTCCATACAGCACCCTCATACATAGTATGATCCATCACTGTCTATACAATCACCTGGGGACTCTCCATACAGCACCCTCATATATGGTATGATCCATCACTGTCTATACAATCACCTGGTGACCCTCCATACATGGTATGATCCATCACTGTCTATACAATCACCTGGTGACTCTCCATACAGCACCCTCATACATGGTATGATCCATCACTGTCCTCTACACACTCTTTATCCATGGTGTCATACATACTGGTATCACTGGACTCACCTTCCATATACATTGGGGGAGATTTACTAAAAGGGGTGAACACAGAATCTGGTGTAGCTGTGCATAGTAACCAATCAGCTTACAGTTTTTATTGTCAAGGCTTAATTGAGCAAGCTGAAGTCAGAAGCTGATTGGTTACTATGGACCAGATTCTGTGTGCACCAGTTTTAGCAAATCTTCCTCAATACATCCAGACAGATTCTTGTCCCCAGTAGGCCCCACATTTCTATGTTCTCTACACAACATGCTGTATACCCCATAGACACTTCCTATGCACCATCTATATACTGTGTATTATTATTATTAACACCAACTCCACTCTGCTATATCTGTCAGCACACATCCCATTCCATATATATATATATTATATAGATATTGTTCCCTGGTCTGTTGTATCTATGCTGTATGTATCTCTCATTAGTAGATATCTGCCTCCACAGCCCTCTTGTTTTTATGTGTATACTTTGGGTGAATACTCTATATACTGTACATGATCTCCATACAGCGCTGTGTACATGGTGCTGTGCAAACAGCATTGTATCATCTATCTAAAGTGGCCTGCTTCAGCCGGGGTTCCTTCAGAGGTTGTTAGGGGTTCCCTGTGCAATCAGCCATTTCTGACTCAGAGAAGCTTTCACTGATACCAATCATCTTTTTATAGATCTGTAACAAGAGCATTCCTCCCACTGACCACCAATGTAATCAGCATATTTCCCATTGATCACCACTGTAAGGGGCTGTTCTCCTACTGATAAATTGTAAAGGGGGTTGTTCTCTACTGATCATGAATATAAGGGGCGTGTCTCCACCTACTACCAGTACCAATGTAAGAGGGCTTTTCTTCACTGGCTGCCAATGTGAAGGGCCCTTCTCCCACTGGCCACCAATGTAAGGGGGCTTTTGCCCATTGACTGCCAATGTAAGGATGCTCTTGCCCATTGACTGTTAATCTAAGGAAGCTGTTGCCTATTGACTGCCAATGTAAGAATGCTCTTGCCCATTGACTACCAATGTAAGTCCCATTGACCGCCAATGTAAGGAAGCTCTTGCCCATTAACTGCCAATGTAAGGAAGCTCTTGCCTATTGACAGCCAATGTAAGGATGCTCTTGCCCATTGACTACCAAAGTAAGGCCATTGACTGCCAATGGAAGGAAGCTTTTTCCCATTGACTGTCAATGTAAGGAAGCTTTTTCCCATTGACTGTCAATGTAAGGAAGCTTTTTCCCATTGACTGCCAATGTAAGGAAGCTCTTGCCCATTGACAGCCAATGTAAGGATGCTCTTGCCCATTGACTACCAAAGTAAGGCCCATTGACTGTTAATGTAAGGATACTCTTGCCCATTGACTGTTAATGTAAGGATACTCTTGCCCATTGACTGTTAATGTAAGGAAGCTCTTGCCCATTGACTGCCAATGTAAGGAAGCTCTTGCCCATTGACTGCCAATGTAAGGATGCTCTTGCCCATTGACTACCAAAGTAAGGCCCATTGACTGCCAATGTAAGGAAGCTCTTGCCCATTGACTGTTAATGTAAGGAAGCTCTTGCCTATTGACCACCAATGTAAGGGAACACTACAATTTTCACTGTCCATCTTTTCTGACCATTAGACTTCATTGACATGGGTGTACTGATCCGTACGCTTATGCAAAGGGCCATTTTCTGCCACCCAGGATTTACAGTTGTTTAATGCAAGGGCATGCAGGCAGCCTGCAGAAATCAGTGACAGTTGGCTGGCTGAGAAGACCTCTACCTACATCCTGGAGTGCACATCGTTGCATGTCCAGATCAGGATGCAGATAGACAGCGTTCTGATCCACGTATCAGACCCACACTCCAGAATATGTGTGGAAGTGCGCTCAGCCAGCCAACTGTCATAGATCTCAACCAGCTGCCTGCACACCCCTGCATGTGCATCCTGGGCAGCTGAAGCCAGCCCTTCACATGATCAGTAATGTGAATGAGACCTTATTATTCATTTTGTATTTATTTTTATAGAAAACTATTTACTCTTTCGTCCATGGACCGACACAGCTTCTCTATTGACAAAGTGGGTATTATCCGTTAATTAGGAGTGACTAGGCAGAAAAACTTGTAAAAAGTGTTGCATCACACCTTCTACAGTACCGCCCAGGGGGCGGACCCTCTGGGTATACCCTCTCAGTCTGCACATCGCAGATCAGTTTTTTTCTGTCTAGCAAGGAGTAGGACATGGCTCCCTTCGGGCCCATTGGTCCGGGGAAAAAAGATATATATATATATTTTTTTTTATTTTTTTTTGCTACATTTGTTGTTTCCTGCGATCTTCGATCAACTGCCGACTGGGTGACAGGCTGGATCCTCGATCCTTGTAGTCTCCCCAGTTTCGGCCATCGAGCGTGTGCCGACCCTAGCTACGCGCTGGGTTTTCCACGACATGCCCGTCGCTCCACGGGTGGCCGGTGAGCCTACGCTCCAGGGCCTGCATCGGACCGCTCAGCTTCGGCTGACCTTACGGCCGAGTCGCAGCAGCCTGGCCGGTGAGCTTACGCTCCAAGGCTTGCATCGGACCGCTCAGCTTCGGCTGACCTTACGGCCGAGTCGCAGCAGCCTGTCCGGTGAGCGTCATGCTCCAGGGCATACATATGATCGTCCCTTCTGGGTCCAATCACAGCATGCCTGGCCAACAGTCACCTTCCGTGCGCGGACGATGATCTGTTTGGAATGTCTTCCAGCAGAATACATGCAGGATAGGTAAGTAAAACTCCCCTGCCTCGGCTGGGTGATTTAGCTGGACATTCCTGGAGAGATCAAGTAAGTGGTTGTGGCCCCTTTCTTCCCTCTCTCCCTGCCTTTCCCTCCTCCCTGGGCTTCTAGCTAAAGGTTGCTGGGTGCTGGGGGTCACCTAGGGGGTCCCACTGGAGCGGGGCTGGCTGTAACTAACATTTAAAAGAAATGTCATTTTTGCTTACCTGTGTTTCTGTGTCTCCATGCTGTCGGCGGCCATTTTGAGGTGGTCCATGCCAAGTTTGGCCTCTTGTAACTGCCTGGCAGCCATCTTCCTGTGGTTCGGCCACACCCACTGGCCCCTATCAGGTGATCGGCGGCCATGTTGGTCCACCCTGTATGCAGATATTGCCGTTCGGCGGCCATCTTTTTGTGGGCTATGGCTGCCTGACCTCTATCTTCTGTCGGCGGCCATTTTCTTAGAGCCCACATTATCTTCCATACAGACGTTTTTGGCAACCATTTTGCGAGAGCCTCCGGCCTCTAGGGTGCATTACACTGGCGTGAAAATTCACACAGGAAGTGCTGATAAAAGAAGCAGACTGACACAGCAGCAAGGGGACAGCATCACATGCGCAGCATAGCAGTACCTATCCAGGGTGGTGAGTCCTCTGGGTAACCCAGCATCTCTGCAGCGCAGGAGGGTGGCCTATTGATATCTTGCCTGGAGCCCTGTGAGTGTCAGCGTGTGGTCAGCATGGCATCTGAGCCAGATGTCTTCTCCCCTGAAACACCAGATTTAACAGCTGGTGTCCCTGAGGTGTCTATGGACGCTATGTCGGCAATCCTAGAGGCGTTTGCTGCCAGGGTGGAAGCAGCACACGGGAATACAGGGGGTAATAAATGCCCCCGTCCCCTGCAATCTTCTGGGGATATTTCTGATGCAGAACCAGGTCCAGCTACGGCTCATGGCCCAGATTCTGATGCATCAGAGACTGCAGACCGTGACCGATCGGACAGTGAGGAGGACTCCAAGTCCAGGTCAGTACGCGAGACGGCTTTGGTATCTGACCTTATTACTGCAGTGCGGGATACGCTAAAGTTGGAAAATACTGCAGAAGCAGCAGAGACTCCGGTCCACTTGGGTTTCATAGACCTGCCCGCACTGCTAAGGTGTTCCCTTGTGTGTCTTTTGATAAACTCTTATACAAGGAATGGGAGAACCCACTGAGGGTCTTTACAGCCCCAAAGAGGTTTGCGGTACGGTACCCCTTTTGAGGAGAGTTTTCTGAAGAAATGGACCTCTCCCCCCTATAGTGGACCCTCCGGTGTCCAGACTTAATAGAGCCACCACAATTCCTGTAGAAGGGGCTCCTGTTTTCTAGGACCCTGTGGATAAGAAGGCTGAAGCACTCGCTTGCTACCTATACTCAGTGGTAGGCTCGGCAGTACGCCCGGCATTGGCGGGGGGCCCTAGTGTCTCACACACTTACTGAATGGGCAAGATTGCTACTCCAGGGGTTAAGGAGCGAGATGCTCCTCCTGATGAGATAACATTGGCCGACCTGTTGGTCCAGGGCCTTAGGTTTGTCTGCGAGTCAGACATGAATACTATTCCCCTGCTGTCTAAAACTTCGGTTTATGCAGTAGCAATACGCCGCCTGATCTGGCTAAAAGGCTGGTCTGCGGACCAGACTTCCAAGAAAGCCCTGTTGAATCTGCCTTTTAAGGGCGACAGACTTTTTGGGGCTTCTCTGGATGACATCATCAAGGATGCCACAGGAGGTAAAAGCACTTTGCTTCCCCAAATTAGCAAGGGTAAGGGGCCACGCCAAGGGCAAGGGCCCTCCTTTACTGCACACAAGTGGTTTTTTCGTCCCCCTAGGGCGACAGGGAAAAGACCCCAGGCCGATAAAGCGCCTGCCCAAGGACAAAAGCGTCCTTGGTCCCGCAGACCCAACAAGCCTGCGGACAAATCTGCGTCCACATGAAGGTCCGCCCCCACCCAGCTCTCGGGTGGGGGGACGTCTTCGCGAATTCGCGACTCAGTGGACTGCTCTAGTCTCCGACAGGTGGGTTTGCGAAGTAATCTCCTCAGGCTACAAGATAGAATTTCTCTCTTGTCCACCAGACAGATTCATCACCTCCAATCTCCAGCTACTACCGACCCGTCGGGAGGCCCTGTATGGGGCGGTCCAGGGTCTACTGGAACGCGGGGTAGTTATTCCAGTTCCAGAACAGGAACGGGGTCAGGGTTTTTACTCAAATCTGTTCATTGTGCCAAAGAAGGAGGGGGTTCGTCCAATCTTGGATCTCAGAGCCCTCAATTGCCTTGTGAAGGTACAAAGATTTCGGATGGAGTCGGTTCGATCTGTAGTCACGGCTCTCCATCCGGGGGACTTTCTGGCCTCCTTGGACATCAAGGACGCATACCTGCATGTCCCCATATACTCCAGACACCAGAGGTTTCTGCGATTTGCTATCGGGAAGAACCACTACCAGTTTGTGGCCCTCCCGTTTGGCCTTGCCTCAGCACCCAGGACGTTCACCAAGGTGCTCGCTCCGATTCTGGCACTTCTAAGACAGCGGGGTATCGCTATCACAGGTTACTTGGACGACCTTCTGCTGAAGGCCCCTTCAAGCTCAGAATTAGAGGTAAGCGTGTCCATTACCTGTCAGACTCTTCGAGACTGTGGTTGGATACTAAACACGCAAAGGTCAGTATTGGTGCCCACTCAACGCCTAGTGTACCTGGGGTTGATTCTGGATTCCTCAGAGGCAAAGGTATTCCTCCCTGTGGAGAAGTTGCAGACCCTCCGGGCTGCAGTACGGCAGCTGACTTCCAGGAATTGGTCGTCACTCCGTTTTTGCATGCGAGTGTTGGGCCTCATGGTAGCCTCCTTCGAGGCGGTCCCATATGCTCAATACCACACTCGAGTGTTACAGAAGGAAGTTCTGTCCAGATGGAACAGATGCCCTTCATCTCTGGATTATCAAATCCGAGTGAGCCACCTAGTCAGGAGATCCCTGGTATGGTGGCTGACAGCACCGGCTCTAATGGCCGGGAAGTCATTTCTTCCAGTTTACTGGATAGTGATCACGACGGACGCCAGCCTTACAGGTTGGGGGGGAGTCTGGGGTGTCCAGTCGGCGCAAGGTCGCTGGACCCCAGAGGAAGCCCTCCTGCCGATCAATGTCCTGGAGATCCGGGCGATCAAGCTGTGCCTCTTCAAATGGTCTCAGAGACTGCAAGGGCGTCCAGTCAGGATCCAGTCAGACAACGCCACAGCAGTGGCATATGTCAATCATCAAGGAGGAACAAGAAGCTCAGCTGCAGCATCGGAGATCGCTCGCTTCCTGAAGTGGGCAGAGAGGAGCTTACCGGCACTGTCGGCCGTGTACATTCCGGGTGTGGAAAACTGGCAGGCGGACTACCTGAGCCGCCAGATGCTGGACCAGGGAGAATGGTCCTTACACCCGGAGGTGTTCCAACTCCTCTGCCAAAGATGGGGCACACCAGACGTAGATCTTCTGGCTTCCCGACTCAATCGGAAGGTATTGAGGTTTGTGGCCCGGTCAAGAGACCCATGGGCAGACGCAACGGACGCGTTGGTAGCATCGTGGGGTCAGTATCGGCTAATCTATGCCTTCCCTCCCTTAAGGCTTCTTCCTCTTCTGCTCCGCAGAGTGGAGGCAGAGGGAATTCCAATGATCCTAATCGCTCCAGATTGGCCTCAGCGTCCTTGGTACGCCGATCTAGTACGTCTGGTAGCAGACGTCCCCTGGCGCCTACCACTACGGAAGGACCTGCTATCGCAAGGTCCCATATTCCATCCTGCTTTACAGTCATTGGCTTTAACGGCATGGCTGTTGAGAACCAGGTACTGAGAGATCGGGGCCTGTCAGACTCAGTAATCTCTACTATGAGAAGGGCTCGGAAACCGTCCTCTAGGAAGGTCTATCACCGCACTTGGAGGGCCTACATCTCCATATGTGAGGAAATGAAATGGCATCCGCGTACCTATTTGGTTTCCAGAATCCTGCTGTTTTTACAGCATGGGGTAGACCAAAGGCTTGCCCTAAGTACGATTAAGGGACAGATATCTGCCCTGGCTGTCTTTTTTCAGCGACCCCTGGCGACTCACTCTCTCGTGAGTACATTTGGGCAGGGGGTTCGACATGTGGCCCCTCCGGTCCGCCCCCCATTACCTCCGTGGGACTTGAACCTGGTCCTCTCGGTGCTTCAGACGGCACCGTTTGAGAATATTAGAGATATTCCCCTGTTGACACTTTCTCAGAAAGTGGTCTTTTTGGTGGCTGTTACGTCAGTTAGACGAGTCTCTGAGCTGGCAGCCTTGTCCTGCAAGGCTCCCTATTTGATTTTCCACAAGGATAAGGTGGTGCTGCGGCCGCAGCCTTCCTTTCTTCCGAAAGTCGTTTCGGCTTTTCATCTCAACGAAGACATTGTACTTCCATCCTTGTGTCCTCAGCCGTCGAATCCTAAGGAGTCGGCGTTGCATCCTTGGACGTTGTCCGAGCTTTGAGAGTATACATATCTGCTACTTCCCTGTTCCGGAAGTCAGACTCACTGTTTGTTTCGGTGGCTGGCCCCAAGAAGGGCCAAGCAGTCTCATCGGCCACCATCTCTAGGTGGATCCGACAGATAGTAATCCAGGCTTACGCCTTAAAGGGTCAGGCGCCCCCCTTTCCTGTCACGGCGCATTCGACCAGGGCAATAGGTGCCTCTTGGGCTTTCCGACATCAAGCGTCTGTTTCCCAACTATGTAAAGCGGCGACTTGGTCGTCCGCTCACACTTTCACAAAATTCTACAAAATTGATGTAGGTGCATCTTCGGATGCCTCTTTCGGCCGCAAGGTTTTGCAGGCGGCTGTTTAGAGTTGCAACTCCTCCGTTGGAGGAGTGCTGTTTTGTGTTTTGGGGTGAAGTTTGTTTTTATGCTGTTACCACCCCTCGTTTTTTCTCTGACACTGCTTTGGGACGTCCCACTTTGTCAATAGAGAAGCTGTGTCGGTCCATGGACGAAAGAGTAAATAGGATTTTTTACTCACCGTAAAATCCTTTTCTCTGAGTCCATGGACCGACACAGCACCCACCCCTCCTTTTTAAGTTTGTACTGCTTTTTGACAAACTGATCTGCGATGTGCAGACTGAGAGGGTATAACCAGAGGGTCCGCCCCCTGGGCGGTACTGTAGAAGGTGTGATGCAACACTTTTTACAAGTTTTTCTGCCTAGTCACTCCTAATTAACGGGTAATACCCACTTTGTCAATAGAGAAGCTGTGTCGGTCCATGGACTCAGAGAAAAGGATTTTACGGTGAGTAAAAAATCCTATTTCTTGTTCATACATCACGGGACACAGAGCAGCATAGTCATTACTATGTGGGTTATATAGAATTACCTTCAGGTGCTGGCACTGGCAACTTCCAAAACAGGAAGTACCCTCCCCTATATAAGCCCCTCCCATCCGGGAGTACCTCAGTTTTTTGCCAGTGTCTAAGGTGTTGGCCAAGGTTAACATGTATTCATCTGGGCTTGTGTACAGGTTCTCTGGGCCTTAGCAAGCTATTCCGGATCCGACCAAAAAAGCTTCATAGCTAAACGGTCGGTACCCGGGCCTTGCAGAGAAGAGCAGGGTTTTGCCTGTAATGCCTCTCTTAGGAGGGCTGGACCCTGGGATCCAGAGCTCTGGTCATACCTAAAACCAAGAGGCTATCTGTGCAGGGTGCTATACAGGTCCAGGGGAGTGGAATCCTTGGGAACCCGGTCCCTGAAGGTCTAGTACAATGCCTGCCGTGAGAGGTGAAGTTTGGGCTTCTGTGGACCAAACAAAGTCCTGCGGCGGGGAAAAGGTAAGTGGGGGCCCCTCAGGAACTTGGTTCTATTGAGGGGACCCCCAAGCCTAATATGTCTTTCTGCCTGTTACCTAAAGGGTATTCCCGCTAATAGCTGTATATGCCTAAGAAATCCTAGAAATGTTTTTTCATAAGGGAAGTTTTAAAAAAACTGTAAACCTGGAAATGTTTTTTCATAAAGGAGGTTTTAAAAAAAAAAAAAAAAAAAAAAGACAAAGGTGCGGTACCTGTGTTTGTCCACTAGAGGCCGCTGTGGAACGTCTTTTTTCTTGGGACTATTCCTTCCTTGGTGAAAGTCCAGGCAGATGAGTGAGCTCTCTATCAGGGAAGCTGCATTCCTCTGTCATGCTGCCAAGTAGTTTCCTTCCATCCCCGAGTCCTGGTGAAACAGGGACCCTGGCTCCTCTCCCTACATGGCGCCAAGAGCGCACACGTGCACGCGCGCGCGCGCACACATGCTTTCCTTTTATAAGGTTTGGCTTCAAAAAAGGGGGCGGAGCCTGGCGGATGACGCGCTCTGTGCGCCCAGCGCTTCTGCGCATGTGCGGGCGTCCCAGCAAGATAAAAGGACTCAGTCCACGCTGCTTGCTATGGACACAGAGCATGAAAAGGAGCTGGTAGCATGGTATAGGGGCTTACAGCGGGCGGTTGATACAGGCATCCCCAGAAAGACGCATTAGTAGACACCCACTGATGTACATAGCAGCAAATTGCATTAGACTATTTCAGTAAGGGGTGTATTGCGGCTGGAATACCTCAGCTTTGAACTAAGGAATATGCCGCCTAAAAAACTCTGAGATATACCTCTCAGGAAGTGTAGGGGGTCTCCATCGGGCTCTGAGGATCTGGAGCAGTCATCTGCACCCTCCTCCCCTGAGAAATCAGAGGTTAATACCCATAAGGAACCCCCGGGAGTGCCAGGTACTGCGGCTGTCCTCAGTCCACCTGCTCCTGCATATATAACAGAGGAGGTTTTTTCCTCTCAACTCTGGAGGGATTGGAGCAGAGATTGGCTGCATTGATCGCTTCTTCGCTACAGGAAAGAAAGCGCGCCAGATCTCCATCACCTCCATTAGAGTGCCTGTTGGCAGAGCAACAGTCCCAGGAAGGGACCGACCTACCTGAAGGGGATCAGGAGGAGGTTAGCTCTGTTTTTGAGGAATCGACAGTAGATGAACCATTTTCAGCATCACAGACTGAAAGATTGTGGGTCCAGACCCTAACTGACATGGTTCGATCTGCATTTAAAATGCCTCTTGTTGAACCATCAACTACTGCTGTCTCCTCATTGGGGTCGCTAAAAGCTCCCCAGGTTAATTGCTCCTTTCCAATACATCCATTATTGGAAGGACTTATATACCAGGACTGGGAACATCCTGATAAACTATTTGTTCCGCCTAAAAGGTTTCCGGTGATCTATCCCATGGAGGAAAAGTTCACCCAGAGATGGAATGTTCCTACGGTGGATGCAGCCATCTCTTCTGTGAACAAATCACTGACATGTCCAGTAGATAATGTTCAAATGTTCAAAGATCCAGTGGATAAAAAATTGGAGTCTTTACTAAAATCTGCTTTTTCCACAGCAGGGGCTGTTACACAGCCAGCAGTGGCAGCTATTGGGGTCTGCCAAGCTTTAAAGGATCAAATGAAAATGGTCCTGAGGGATTTGCCAGACCAGCAGGCCCAGGCTCTGGCTGATCTGCCTAGAGCATTATGCTTTGCGGTTGACGCCATCAAGGATTCTATCCATCAGGCCTCCCGCCTCACGCTGTCTTTGGTACATATGCGTAGGCTTCTGTGGCTCAAAAACTGGTCTGCTGAAGCTCCCTGTAAGAAGCTCTTAGTTAGCTTCCCATTTCATGGGGAACGCCTTTTTGGCGAAGACCTGGATAAGTATATCCAGAAGATTTCCAGTGGTAAAAGTACTCTCTTACCGAGTAAAAAGAGGTCTAGGGGTCCATCTTTTAAGAGGACTACCTCTCCTATCCCTGCGACGTCTGCTACTAAGCAGTTCCGACAGCCTCCTCGGTCAAACTCAGGAGGTAAAAATCAGGGACAGCCACAGGGTAATAAAAAGCCCTGGATCCGAAGAGGTACTAAACCAGCCTCCAAGTCAAGCCTATGAAGGGCTGCCCCCACTCAAACGGGTGGGGGGAAGACTTCAGTTGTTCGCAGAGACCTGGCGGGAGACGATCAAAGACAGATGGGTGCTCTCTGCAGTAACTCTGGGATACAAGTTGGAGTTAAAAGAGTCTCCTCCGTCCCATTTTATGTGGTCAGGCATGCCAAGAGACCCTCTGAAAAGAGGGTCTCTCCTATTGGCGTTAGAACAACTATTGCTCCAAGGAGTAATTATGGAGGTTCCTATGGAAGAGTGGGGGTTGGGTTTCTACTCAAACCTTTTCACAGTCCCGAAGCCAAACGGGGACATAAGACCCATATTGGACCTAAAGAGTCTAAACAAATTTCTAAACGTCCGGTCTTTCCGGATGGAGTCGATCCGATCGGTCACCGCTGCCCTACTAGGGGAGGAATGGTTAGCCTCGATCGACATCAAAGATGCTTACTTGCATGTTCCCATCTTTCCAGGTCATCAAAAATTCCTACGCTTTGCAGTAGAAGGGCGCCATTTTCAGTTCAGAGCCTTACCATTCGGTCTGGCC
Organism: Rana muscosa; assembly: GCA_029206835.1. Taxonomy (NCBI): domain Eukaryota; kingdom Metazoa; phylum Chordata; class Amphibia; order Anura; family Ranidae; genus Rana; species Rana muscosa. The sequence goes on along the minus strand of CM055125.1, from coordinate 256,358,773 downwards.
ACAGCACCACGAGTGTTCACAAAAATTCTGGCCCCACTGTTGGCCGATCTAAGAACACGGGGTGTAACGATAATGGCATACCTAGACGACCTGTTGTTGATAGACCACTCAGTTGCCAAGCTAGAAGTGGTAATTGTCGATACAATCAAGTATCTAGAGTCTCACGGTTGGATCATCAACCTGGACAAGTCAGCCCTACAGCCAGTGAAAAACCTGGTATATCTAGGGCTACGGCTGGATTCAGACCAGAGGAAGATTTTCTTACCTCTAGACAAGGTATCCTCTTTGAGGGCCTTGGTCCGTCTGCTTTGTGCAAAAAGACAGCCGTCCATACGCCTGTGCATGAGGCTGCTAGGAAAGATGGTAGCATCATTCGAAGCTGTGCCATACGCCCAATTCCACTCAAGGAATTTACAAAGGGCCATATTGTCAGCCTGGAACGGAAAAGTTCAGGCTCTAGACTTCCCGATGGTTTTGTCCCCTTCCGTTCGGAAGAGTCTCTGCTGGTGGTTGATCCCCCAGAATCTCCAGAAGGGAAAACCCTTCAGCCCGATATCTTGGAAGGTGGTCACTACAGATGCCAGCCTTATAGGCTGGGGGGCAGTACTGGAGCAATGGTCTCTCCAGGGCAGATGGTCAAATGTAGTAAAAACCCTGCCCATCAATCTCTTAGAGATACGAGCAGCCCGGTACGCCCTAGTAGCCTGGACATCCAGACTCCAAGGGTCCCCTGTCAGAATTCAATCAGACAATGCCACAGCAGTGGCATATATCAATCATCAGGGAGGCACCAGGAGTCGTGCAGCCCAGAGGGAAGTAAGTCACATCCTGGAATGGGCAGAAAAGCATGTCCCATGTATATCAGCTGTCTTCATTCCAGGGGTGGAGAATTGGAAGGCGGACTTTCTGAGTCGCCAACAGTTATGCCCAGGGGAATGGTCCCTTCATCCCGAGGTCTTCCGAGCAATATGTCAGCGGTGGGGAACACCGGATGTAGATCTGCTAGCATCCAGATTCAACGCAAAGGTGGACAGATTTGTCTCCCGGACAAGGGATCCCCTCGCTTGCGGCTCGGATGCTCTGGTGTTCCCTTGGGATCAGTTCAGACTGATATATGCATTCCCTCCGCTACAATTGTTGCCTCGACTCCTTTGCAGAGTCAGGTTGGAGAAGAAGCCGGTGATCCTGGTGGCTCCAGCGTGGCCCCGAAGGGCCTGGTACGCGGAGATCATCAAAATGTCTGTGGGGAGTCCTTGGACCCTTCCACGTCGTTCGGACCTGCTTTCGCAAGGACCGATATACCACCCTTCCTTACTAACTCTAAGTTTAACGGCCTGGCTATTGAATCCCACATCCTAAAGAAGAGAGGTCTCTCTAACTCTGTGGTATCAACTATAATCAATGCCAGGAAGCCTGTATCCAGGCAGATCTACTATAGAGTTTGGAAGGCGTACATCACTTGGTGCGAGGCCAGAAAATGGCATCCACGTAAGTACGTTATAGGCAGAATTCTGGACTTCCTGCAGTGGGCTGTAGACAGGAAGTTTGCCTTAAGTACTATCAAGGGCCAGGTTTCGGCCTTGTCAATACTATTTCAAAGGCCCCTGGCTATGCATTCACTTGTCAAATCCTTTATGCAAGGTGTGACTCGTATTATTCCACCGATTAAGGCTCCCATATGCCCATGGGATCTAAATTTGGTTCTGTCGGTTCTGCAGAAGCAGCCATTTGAACCTTTGCGGCACATTTCCTTGGTTCTACTCACCAGGAAATTGATATTTTTAGTAGCCATATGCTCGGCTAGAAGAGTGTCGGAATTAGCCGCCATGTCCTGTAAAGAGCCATATCTGGTTATCCATAAGGACAGAGTAGTATTACGTCCTCACCCAGCCTTTCTTCCTAAGGTGGTATCGGGGTTTCACTTGAACCAGGATGTGGTTCTTCCTTTTTTCCCCAAACCAAGCTCGGTAGAGGAAAAGTTATTGCATCCTTTGGATGTAGTAAGAGCAGTTAAAGCTTATCTAAAAGCCACTGCTCAGATTCGTAGAACGGATTCTTTATTTGTTCTGCCGGAAGGCCCCAGAAAGGGTCAGGCAGCATCAAAATCTACTTTAGCCAAGTGGATTCGACAGGTCATAATACAAGCCTATGGCTTGAGAAGTAGACCGCCTCCGTTCAAAGTTAGGGCGCACTCCACGAGAGCAGTTGGAACTTCATGGGCAGTGCATCACCAGGCCTCCCTGGCGCAAATTTGTAAGGCCGCAACATGGTCTTCAGTACACACGTTTACTAGGTTCTACCAGGTGGACGTTAGAAGTCAGGAGGATGTCGCCTTTGGGCGCAGTGTGTTGCAGGCCGCAAAAGATCCTCATGCCTGATGGCGCCCAGCTTATGTATGGTGTATCCCCCCCTCATGTGGCATTGCTTTGGGACGTCCCACATAGTAATGACTATGCTGCTCTGTGTCCCGTGATGTATGAACAAGAAAGTAGGATTTTTAAAACAGCTTACCTGTAAAATCCTTTTCTTGGAGTACATCACGGGACACAGAGCTCCCACCCCTCTTTTGGGGACACGTATTGCTTTGCTACAAAACTGAGGTACTCCCGGATGGGAGGGGCTTATATAGGGGAGGGTACTTCCTGTTTTGGAAGTTGCCAGTGCCAGCACCTGAAGGTAATTCTATATAACCCACATAGTAATGACTATGCTGCTCTGTGTCCCGTGATGTACTCCAAGAAAAGGATTTTACAGGTAAGCTGTTTTAAAAATCCTACTTTTATCATGCACAGCAGCAGCCCTGGGTGTCACATACTCTAAAGCTAGCCATACATTAGGCAGCCCTTACATGGGTCTGTTTTTCGTTCAACCAGCGGGATTCCCTGACTTTGAGGGTTCCTCCTTGTTAAATAGGTTGGTGAAGTCTGATCTATAGAGCTGCCCATTGATTGCTTTTTATATAAAACGTGGGGGGAGGTTCAGGACTGTCATACTAATTTGGGATTCCACTACTTAGAGGAGCATTCAGTTACAACAAGCAGGCAGTCAGTGAAGTCTGCAAGCTGTGAGCTCCTGATCTGCTGGTTTCATGTCAGGGAATTACTAAATAGGAGGCAGAGTGAGGACGAGGCACTGCTGGTGATTGCACTTCCTACAAATAAGTCTGGAATGTATCTCCCGTATTCCTACCTTTTCGCTCCATTCAGATCAATGCAATTACAAGGTAACCCAGAGTTCACTTTGGTTGACCCCAGCACACCACAATGTACAGAGGTGAACAAGCTATGCATTGCAGTGCTTCTGTGTTATAAAAAAATTCTGCATGTCCATTAAAATAATTTTTTAAGCTTTTTTTTGCCTTTTTTCACCTAGTGATCCTGCCAGTAGCATACTTCTTATCCTAAGGTGACATAATAGACTCCCAGGCCTGTATCTGTATCAGCATGCTGATACTGGTAGTTCAGGTTTTAGTACACTGATCACTGTATGGTTGCTTGACCCAGTGCCGGGACAAGGGCATCCAGCGCCCAGGGCAAGGATGCCCAACTGCGCCCCCCTCCCTTCCCATAGGGTTAGGGTCAGGGCGCCCCCCCATCCCTGCAATAAACCATTACACCCAGGGCAACCGCCCCTCCTGCCCACCCCTTGTCCCGGCCCTGGCTTGACCTGCACCTCCATTCATGCAATGGGGTTGATTTAATAAAGGCTAATGGATTGTGCACTTTGCAGGTGCAGTTGCATTCTTCAAGGGCATTTGCTCCAGATCTCAGTAAATGCTGTGAAGCTTCACTTCAAAGCCTATTCAATCACATGCAAGAGAAATAAAACAAAAAAAATGTTTGCTTGCACATGATTGGATGATGGAAGTCATTTCTCTGGAGCAACTGCAATTGCAAAGTGCACAGTCTATTTGCCTTTAGTAAATCAATCCTGTGAGTGGTGGCACTGGTCTGGTGACACCCTACTGGTGTGGCTGGAGATTAGGGACACTGGCGGGCTGCCTTGGCATACAGTGTCACCAGTGCAGCCAGCCAGTATCCCTAATCACTAGCCACTCCAATACGGTGAAGCTCTGCTGACGTCCATCATCCAATCGTGCGCAAGCAAAAATGCTATTTCTTATTTTCCTTGCATGTGATTAGGTATTCTTTGTAAAAGTGAAGCATCCCCTCATTTACTAAGCTTTGGAGCAAATGGCCTTTCAGAGTGCAACTGCAGTTGTCAAGTGCACAGCCTATTTGCCTTTAGCAAATCAACCCCCTTGGTTTTGTATATTCTTTTCAATGAATGCAAGGTGTTCTGTGATTGGAGGAATGGATGAATGTCATGATCTCACCTTCAGGCTGGGTTCACATATAAGCCGCATGCGGCTCACAGCAGGGGTCCGCTGCGTCCTGGTTCACCATGTCAGGTCCGATTTCAGCTTGAATTTTCATCGGAATTTCATCGGAATTCGGACCTAAAACAGACCAAAAGACGCACAGCGTTTTTGTGCAAATCGCACCGGACTCACTACTGCGGAGATATGTGAATCGGCTCCATAGAAAGCCGGTCAAAATCTCCTGCTATTGCGAATTTGCAATGGCGTGAACCGAGCCTCAATCACAAAACACCTTGCATTCATTTTACAAGCCTTTTATGAATGGAGGCGATGCTAGGTGATCGACCCACAGCGATCAGTGTACTGAGTGTACTGCAGCACCAAAAGTGGAGTGATGCTTGAGTAAGGGCTTCTTCACGTGGGGGGTGAAAAAAGCAGGCGGTTTTTTTTTTATCGCCCCCAACTGCCCACCTAAACAAGCACAATCAGGTGCTCAGGGCTGTAAGCATGCCGCAGATGCAATGCCGAACTCCACGGGGTGGCAAGAATACATTTTTGTAAAAAATAGGGCGATAAATAAAAGGTATTTATTGTGGTTTACAATACATTTAAGGCATGATAAAATAACTTACAGGAGATAAAAAAAAAGCAAAAAAAGATAAAAAAAAAGCAAAAAAAAACAAAATGTGATCCTTGTTATAGGTGTACTTACTGCCTGTCTCCTTGAATCTGTCCGGCCCTGCTCTATAGACATGTGCACTGCCGAAAAATTCGTTTTTTTTTTCATTTTTGTTTTTTTCATTTTTTTGGAAATTCGGGAAATTCGAAAAAAAAAGTTTTTTTGCTTTATTCGGAAATTCGAAAAATTCGTTTTTTTCATTTTCGTTTTTTTGCTTTTTTCAGAAATTCAGGAAATTCGAAAAATTTGTTATTTTCGTTTTCGTTTATTTCGTTTTTTTGCTTTTTTTGGAAGTTCGGGAAATTCGGAATTCCGAATTTCCGAATTCCGAATTTCCGAATTTCCAAAAAAACGAATAAAACAAAACAAATTTTTCGAATTTCCGAAAAAAGCAAAGAAACGAAAAAAACGAATTTCCGATTTTCGGACATTCGGAAATTCAAAAAATTCGGAAATTCAACTTTCCAAATTTCCCATTTTCGCATTTTAGATTTTCAAATTTTGCAATTTCGAATTTTCGAATCTCGAATTTTCCAAATTTCCAATTTTCGAAAATTCGGAAATTCGAAATTTCGGAAATCCGAAAATTGAAAAATTCGGAAATTGAAAAATTCGGAAATTCAGGAATTCGGGAATTTCGGAATTAACAAATTTCTCTAAATTCGTGAAAAACGAATTAGAAACTAAACTAATTGCACATGTCTACTGCTCTATACAATGTGGAGTTCAGACTCTTCTCTCTATGCTTGGCCTAGCCTAGACCTGCCCTCCTATTCAGAGCCTACTTTTACTCAAGGCCCAGTCCTATCCCTTATCCCTATGAGATCCATTATTTCTATATACAGTACCGAGATCATTCCTAACCCTTCTCTCTGGGAACTTTTAGACTTGTATATGTAATCAGATGAAGGAAAACTTGAAACAAGCTCCTTATCTCTGGCGAGGCAGCCTCCACTCAGTTAGTTTGGTGGGCACCCAACTGTAGAAATACAGAACCTGGATGAAAGGGTTCAAGATACTTTAAATTACTGGTAAAAAAATAAAAAAAGTCATAGAAAATTATCAAACACTTGCTGGGGGAAACACCACTCCACCTTCATCCAATAATAAACCTAAAGCATAGTCCTAAAACCAAAAATTCTATAACATCACAAAGAAAAACTGTCACATCAACTTCAGTTGTCTGAACTGGATTAGAGAATGTTAAAAGATACAAGCAATACACACAGTAAATCATCAAATACAGAAAGTAGATATATCATTAAACATTTATTAAATTGCACCAATGTGCAAAAAAGTCCTGAAAAATCAAGCTGCTAAAATAGGACTGATTGTCTAATAGAACAAGTAATAAAGAAGAACTTTCTAAAAGACCAAGCTGCAAAAATAAGGCTAATTATCGTCTAAAATCAGTACAAAAAAGGAGAACATGCTGCTGAAATAAAACCATTTGACTACTGAAATGAGTACTAAAAACACTAAGAGATCAAACTCATGAAATATGACTAAATGGCTGGGGGAATAAATACAAAATACACTAGGAAACTGCTGAAATAAGACTGATTTAAGTACTTAAAATATGGCTAAAACACCCTTATCTGGTTTTGTTCTGGCACTCATTTCTGTACCCTATCTACCGTATATATGACTGGGTCCTAGATCTTTGTAGGCTGTACAAGACTTGGTAGCTTCTCTTCTTTCTGTGTAATGTATGGTGTGGGGTATTGGCGCTGCTTTAAGTAAAAAGGACTGGTTACCTTGCCTTCTAAAGGATGGATTTAAAGCTACTGTGCCCTTATTATTGGAAGTGTATACAATCCGTATTGATATCTCAAACTATATTATGTCCTCAACTTATATGTGATAACTTAGAATCACTCCTGACTCTCACAATTAGAGGTCGACCGATATGGGTTTTTCGCTGGCCGATGCCGATGCCGATATTTAGAAATTTGGGCGGCCGATGGCCGATTTTTGTGGCCGATTTTTGTGTGGCCGATTAAAAAAAAAAAAAAAAAAAAAAAAAACCCTCACCCACTCCACTCCTTCCTGCTTACTCCCGTCACTCTAGCACACACTTGATGTCCTCAGTACAGATGGCACTGGCAGGTGGCACTGGTTTGGAACTGGCAGGTGGCACTGGTGTGGAACTGGCAGGTGGCACTGATTGGCACTAGCAGATGGCGCTGGTTTGGAACTGACAGTTGGCACTGGCAGGTGGCACTGGTTTGGAACTGGCAGGTGGCACTGGTGTAGAACTGGCAGGAGGCACTGATTAGCACTGGCAGGTGGCACTGATTGGCACTAGCAGATGGCGTTGGTTTGGAACTGGCAGGTGGCACTGGTGTGGAACTGGCAGGTGGCACTGGTGTGGAACTGGCAGGTGGCACTGATTGGCACTAGCAGATGGCGCTGGTTTGGAACTGACAGTTGGCACTGGCAGGTGGCACTGGTTTGGAACTGGCAGGTGGCACTGGTGTGGAACTGGCAGGAGGCACTGATTAGCACTGGCAGGTGGCACTGATTGGCACTAGCAGATGGCGCTGGTTTGGAACTGACAGATGGCACTATTGGCACTGGCAGGTGGCACTGATTGGCACTAGCAGGTGGCACTGGTTTGGAACTGACAGATGGCACTGGCAGGTGGCACTGGTTTGGAACTGACAGATGGCACTATTGGCACTGACTGGCACTGATTGGCACTAGCAGGTGGCACTTGTTTGGAACTGACAGATGGCACTAGTTTGGGACAGATGGCACTGATTGGCAGTGGCGCTGGCTGGCGGTGGCGCTGGCTGGCGGTGGCGGGTGGCGCTGGCTGGCGGTGGCGGGCGGCGCTGGCTGGCGGTGGGTGGTGCTGGCTGGCGGTGGCGGCGGGTGGTGCTGGCTGGCGGTGGCGGGTGGCGGTGGCGTTGACTGGCGCTGGCTGCCGGTGGCGGGTGGCACTGGCTGGAGGTGGCGGGTGGCACTGGCTGGCGGTGGCGGGTGGCACTGGCTGGCGGTGGCGGGTGGTGCTGACGGTGGCTGGCGGTGGCGGGTGGCACTGGCTGGCGGTGGCACTGGCTGGCGGCACTGACAGATTGCACTGATTTTGCAGACCCAGCAGCTAAATTACATCAGCCAATGATTGGGCTGCTTTAGAAAGGGGGCGGGGCCACATACACATAGCGACCCGCCCAGATACCATCCCATTAGCTGGTGTAATATAGCTGCTGGGTCCCGCCCACCCCGGCCGGGTCCCGCCCACCCCGACATCGAGCTGACAGCTCCTCTCTCTCTCTCCTTTCTGCTCACACACTCAGCGGCTCTGGCTGCATCAAGCGCCGCGCTGAGTGTGTGAGCAGAGAGGGGAGAGAGACAGAGAGGAGCTGTCAGCTCGATGTCGGGGTGGGCGGGACCCGGGCCGGGGTGGGCGGGACCCAGCAGCTATATTACACCAGCTAATGGGATGGTATCTGGGCGGGTCGCTACGTGTATGTGGCCCCGCCCCCTTTCTAAAGCAGCCCAATCATTGGCTGGTGTAATTTAGCTGCCGGGTCCCGCCCACCCCGGCCGGGTCCCGCCCACCTCCGACATCAAGCTGACAGCTCCTCTCTGTCTCTCTCTCCTCTCTGCTCACACACTCAGCGCGGCGCTTGATGCAGCCAGAGCCGCTGAGTGTGGAGAAGGAAGAATGAGCGGAGGTCAGTCTGAAATATCGGCCTAATCTTGATAATAAATCGGCCGATGCCGATTTATCAAAAATGGCCAAATATCGGCCGATATATCGGCCAGCCGATATATCGGTCGACCTCTACTCACAATACCCTGTGGGGTTTGTGACAATGTGCTAAATTGGGCCTCTGAATTGCCACTTAAAATTGTGTGTGTGTTGATCAATTACATATGTGTCAATCACTCCTCAGTACAGATTCCTTCAACCAATTAGTGAAAACAGTGTTACAAAAAATAATAAATAATAATAATGATAAACATAATGATGTCCTCATAAGTCCTCATAAATTCTATACAGTGTGCACCTATGTGACGGTGTATATTCAGCGTGTCCAGTGCCAAAGCTTGAAATTTATATACTATATTAATGCACACCCAGGTGGGAGCTGCCGGACAACCAATACGTTCCTTTGTAGGTTACACCAATCCCTAAACCAATGAGATTAGATCACAATGGTCATGTGATGGTTAGCCACTTTAATAGTAAGGGTTAATCCCCTCTGGTTCTATATCCAGCAAAAATAATTGATATAAATATATGTATATAGCAGGTGTATGTTCATATGGCTATAGAGTACTCTTTGCTGACATATCAGTGCAAAACGATTTCAAAGTACAGTTGCAAATGACAGTTTCAAAAACAGTTTCAAAAAAAGGGTTTCAAAAAAAGGGTTTCAAAAAACAGTTTCAAAAAAATCTTGCGCTGGCAAAATAAATGTTCAACTATCCTTCATGCATTTGGTCAAGTGACTTTGGTGACTCTATATTTCCAGTATGGATCCTTCAATTTGCAGGTGAAGAAAAAGGTGACTTTATGGTGCTCCCCCCTCACATGGGTCCCCACTCACCAGATTGACGCACCCCTGCAGGGGTCACACGCTCATCAAGTATCCCCAGTGATTCCTCCACCGCTCCTTGTGTTGTTCCTCTCCTGCTTTTTCCTCCTCCACCACTCAGATCCTCAAAAAAGAACCACAAGCAGGGCTTCCATAGCGTAACTTGCTTATTTATTTAAAATTTAGTACAAACCAAAAAATGTATAAAATAAAATAAAAGAGGTCCTCAGACCTTCCTAAATACAGTCCCTTGAGATTGTGGTATCGCCAGGTACCAATAGGGTCTATCTACAAACCATGTGCAGAGTGCAGACAAGCCCCATGTAAGTCACGCCAACCTATGCTGTCAGCTACGGCTGCGGCGTGCGCTCCACCGCTCAAGCCTCGCTAACCGGACGTGACGTGGACGTGTCTGGATGGTCACCTGACGCGTTTCGACGTGGCGCAGTCCTAGACTATCTCTTTCTACGCTGGTAGTCCCAGTTCTATGTCAAGCCCATTATTGGTCTTTTTTCTTTCCTCTCTCTCTCTGCATGGTGCAGTCCTAGACTATCTCCTTATGCCTCGTACACACGACCAGTTTTCCCGTCTGGAAAACTGCCATGACATCATTTGGCCGGGAAAACCAGCCGTGTGTATGCTCCATCACAGTTTTCCCAACAGGAAAACTGCAGGAAAAAAAAGAGAACCAGCTCTCTTTTTTCCCGTCAGTATGCTTTCCCGAGGGGAAAAAAAACGTGCATGCTCGTAAACAATTTGACGCATGCGCGGAAGCATAGAGCGTCATTTTGTCGGCTCGTCGTAGTCTTTGACGTCACCGCCTTCTTGGCAGTCAAAAGTTCAGCGGTCTTTTGTGTGACTGTGTGTATGCAGGGCAGGCTTGAGAGGAATCCCGTCGGGAAAAGCGTTGTTTTTTTTCCTGCCGGGAAAACCGGTCGTGTGTACGAGGCATTATACATGTGTAGGCAGGCCATAGATGATGCTATTTTCTTTCCTGCAACCAAGGAAATTGCTTGATTTCCCCATCAACACAATAGGTGTTGATGGGGGGATCCCTTCCGTGGAGCTATTGTGTTCTACCATCGTGGGAGCGATTACTACTGGGAAAACACAGTAGTGTATGTAATGATCAGTGATCGAATCTTGGCCAATCCCTGGTGAACTGGAAGATTTAAACAATCTATGGTCGATTTAATTCTGTCTATTTCAAGCCCAATTTTGGAATTGAATTTCTTTCCTTCTTTTCTTTTCATTCATTCATTCTTTTCCTTTTTCTTTTATTTTTTTCCTCCTTTTCTTCTTTGCCTTTCCTTATTTTCCTTCCCTTCTTTTCTTCTTTGCCTTTCCTTATTTTCCTTCCCTTCTTTTCTTCTTTGCCTTTCCTTATTTTCGTTCCCTTCTTTTCTTCTTTTCTTTTCCTTTTCCTTTTTTTTAATTTTCCTTTCCTTCTTTCCTTTTTTTAATTTTCCTTTCCCCCTTTTTCTTTTTCTTTCCTTCTTTTCCTTTTCTTTTTTCCTCATTTTTATTTCCTTCTTTTCTCCTTTTTCTTTTCCTTTCCATTTTCTTCTTTACTCCTTTTTCTTTGTTTCCTTTCCTACGTTCCTCCTTTTTCCTTTCTTTCCTCCTTTTCCTTTCCTCCCTTTCCTTCTTTTCTTTTCCTTCTTTCCCCGTTTTCTTCTTTTCCTTTCCTATGTTCCTACTTTTCCTTTCCTATGTTTCTCCTTTTCTTCTTTTCGTTTTTCTTTTCTCCTTTTCCTTTTCTTCTTTTTCTATTCTTTTACTTTCCTTCTTTTTTAAACATTTTCCTTTCCTTTTTTTCCTCCTTTCTTTTCTCCTTTTCCTTTCCCATGCTCCTCCCTTTCATTTTCTTCTTTTGCTTTTCACCTTTTCTTTTTCTTTTCCTTCTTTTCTTTTGTTTCTTTCCTTTTTATCTCTTTCTTTTTTTTCTCCCAGCGTAATTCTGAATTTTTCTAATGCAATTTGTGAATGAATGCAAAAATTGCTATGGTTAGTGCAATGTATTTGGCCTTCGTCCATCTTTCATGCATCGCCCCGTTTTAATGCAATGTTTCCATTGACCTTTCTTGCACATGTTCTCACTGCAGTCTTACCTGGGTGATAATATATTCATCTGTGACCAGCGCGGTTTCTCAATGTCTCGTCGTTTTACATCATTCTGTTGTGCGTTCTGCATACATGGAGTTCACCCCTGCTGGGTTGTCTGCAGCTCCGAGATCAGACGGGGTGTTTTAGTAGCAAATAGCCTATTAACGAGGGGAGCTTGCCGGCTGCTTTGTTCCTCGTTTCCCCATATTCCCTGCCCCAATCATTTTATTGGTAGCAGGCAGCCATATTGCCTGTGCTCATCTCCCTCTATACAATGTTCCTCTCGCTCTCTCCATTTCCTCTAGCCATCTTGGTTGTTTGGTATTCGTTAGAGGATGCAGAATCATCTGGGATTCCATCACGTCTTGCTTTATCATGAAAAGGTTTTTAGTGTGGCCAGTAAGGATGTTTTACAAATCAAACCGTTTATGGGGGTGATTTGCTCGTTCTTGCAGAAGGATGATGGCAGATGGGATTTTTGCTCACATAAAATTAAAAGGTTTGTGCTTGAATCCACATCATATAGTGTGGGTAAGGGGTAGGTGCTATAGGGTGATTTTCTCAACTTTATTCAAACATCAATCCTTTATAAGCCCATATTTACAAAGAAGTTACTAGTGAGGTTTACTCGCAGGTCCCTTTTTATATGTGGATATTTGCTACCAGTGCTCCCTAATTGTATCTAAAATTATTTTCAAACAATATCTTGGGCTTTTAAATAACTAAAAGCACTTTTTTTAGGTCTTATTTTAATATATTTTAGCATTCGTAAAAATGCTATACTCATACTGAATATAACTTCTGTGAGTATCCCTCCCTATAGCAGTACATTGGTTTTGAGCGCTGGGAGCTTGACGCTGGTAGTTACGATGTGTCCTTTGGACTCAGCTGATCACAGATTGGATTAAAGAGCCAATCACAGCAGCCATTTACCATGTGATCAGCTGTGTCCAATGGCAGCTGATCACAGATGTAAACACAAGCCAGTTATCAGCTTTCCTTTTCTCACGCTGACAGCGTAAGGTGAGGAGAAGAGAGCCGATAACCAGCTTGTGTTAAAGGGATACCGGCACTGATTATCAGTGTCCTAATTATCAGTGCAGTCCCAACAGTGCTCCCCATCAGTTCCCCCCAGTGCTGCCAATCAGTGCCCATTAGCACTGCCAATCAGTTCCCATCGGTGCCTCCTCATCAGTGTCACCTATCAGTGCTGCTTACCAGTGCTGCCTATCAGTGCCATCTATCAGAGCCCATCATTGCCACCTATCAGTGCAGGTTATCAGTGCCCATCAGTGCAGCCTCATCAATGCCTCCTTATCAGTGCCCATCAGTGCTACCTATCAATGCCCATGAGTGCCACCTCATCAGTGCAGCCTATCAGTGCCGCCTCATCAGTGCAGCTTATCCGTGCAGCCTATCGGGGTTATAGAGGAAGAACCACCATAGAGAATAAAAAATTCTCGATTTTGTTGCCAACATCCCAATATTTAAGTTTATAGAAAACCGAAAAAGGAAAAAGTGGGCGAACTTTTGTACACAGTAAATCTTATAAAAAGATTGAAATTTATTAATATGTAGAAATTAAAAACATCAGAGTGGTGTAACATAACACCAAGCAACATATCTAATACAGCATATATATATATATAACATACCAAGCTCAAAAAAGAGCTACATAGACTTAAAGAAACATATTTCTCCTATAGCCCAGATGCATTTCGGGAAATTTGGCATGTATCCCTTCTTCAGGGAAAATTACCAGTTTTTTTTTTCCCCAATTTTTTTGTTTGTTTAGCAAAATATAAAAACCCCAGCGGTGACCAAAAGAGAGCTCTAGTTGTGAAAAAAAAAAAAGATATAAATGTCATATGGGTATTGTAGCATGACGTCACAATTCTCATTCAAAGTGTGACAGCGCTGAAAGCTTAAAATTGGCCTGGGTAGGAAGGGGGTAAAAGTTCCCAGTAGGCAAGTGATTAGGAAAATGTAAAGCAATCTCTGAATGACTCCCGTGCCAAGATATCAACCTCTAGTGTGCACAATATAGCAGGGCAACTGCTCAGCAAGGGACTCCAAAGCTAATGGAGATCTGTACAGTAGTGTTGTCTACTAGAGTGATTTCCAGCTTCTAGAGCAGAGGTAAGGAATTAAAACTTCAAGGGAGGTCGGGTTACTAAAATTTTCTTCCAGCTGAGGTTCGAATCTCAAGTTTGTGCTGTGCTGAGAAAGATTGTAGCCATTGTATGTCTATCAAAAATATATCAGGTGCCCCCAATCAGAGTGATGAATTTGTCATTCTGCTAGAGTAAAAATGATATGAAAATCTAAATTGACTTGTTAATGGTTTGATGCACAAGGGGTGGTTTGCACCTAGGTTGTGTGTTGGTGACACTGGCTGCCACCGGCTGCAGAGGAAATCTGTAGGTGGGTATGTGGGTGAAGGTGTTCCTGAAGGCATTGCAGCTCTCAGAGAAAGTGTAGAGTAGATCTTAGCAGTCTGGTGCTTTGGACGCGGTGCTGTACACAGATTTTGGTTTTGTGTAGGGAATGGATGTAAAATGTCCATTTAGGGCCCTGAAAATTCTGAGAAAGCTGTTGTCAGTAGCAGTTTGTTAAAGATGTTCACTCAAACCAAAAAATGAAAATCTGGGCAAGCTTAAATTTGATTGGTGGTTGAGTACTAAATTTATTTATGTAACTGAGGCTTTTTTAATGTGAGAGCCAGCCAAAAACCCGCAGAGGGCGTGTTTGAGAATACATCTCCTGCATTACAAGAAGGTAAATCAAAGCGGTTCCCAGCTCATCAGATGAAGGTCAATAAATAAATGTGTGGACTAGCATGAAAATGCTTGGGGAAAAAGCAAACATTTTAAGTTGGTAGGCTATGTACCTGCACACATTTTGAAGGTCTAAATTGGACAAGTGCCTAACTTTTATTAGAAGCATGAAGTGGCCAAATCAGCAAGGTTTTGAAAGAAGAACGTTATCCACAAAAACATACATGCCCAGTGAATCCAGAAGTAATCTGTAGAGATCTGCTGCTTTGCTTCTGTACAACTGGTTATGTGACATTTTTTTTTCTGATATCATTGAGAGCTGGCTGTCCCTTTGGGTTTTCTTGTTGCCAGCCCCCTGATGACATGCATGCCCTGACTTTCTGGATTCTCATCTAGGCAAGCATGATGCATTCAGCTGCCTGTAGTCTCCTGGGATACTCATGTCACCCATCCAAGGAGGCCTTGAGGTACTCTGTGGCACTTCATCAGGGGGAGTCGGCTGCCTCTTCCTGATTCTTGCAGCTAGCCCCCTGATGAAGTGCCACAAAGACAGAGTACTTCAAGGCCTCCTTAGATGGGCGACATGAGTATTGAAGGCGACTGCAGGCAGCTCAATGCATCATTCTTGCCTAGGCGAGAATTCAAGAAGTCAGAAGGTATAACAAAAAAATGTCCAATTGTGAGAGGGGAGGAGGTTAGGAATGAAATGAGGGAGAGTGGGGAGGATTAAGTAGGTAAAAATGTAAACAAATGTCAAGTGAAAATCTAATGTTAATTTTGTTTGGTTTAGTATTAAAATGTATGTTTATGTATAAAGAAAAACCTCAAAATGGGACTTTAACGGTACTGGGTCATTATAGTGTCAAGTGAATGAACAGTATTTCTAGGTAGTATAAAAGTTAACACATCTTTATTGTGTAAAACATTACAATACATCTTAAAAATTATGGGAAACAGGTTCTTGATACTGTACTTAAAATGGAATCAATAGAGAACAAAGGATGGGAATTGCTAAACACCCGTAAAATGCATGTTTAGATGAGCCTTTCTCGACTTTTTCAACACAGGAATCCGTAAAAAAAACTTTCTGTTCTCAGGGAACCCCTTCTAAAAATTACTATATCTACAACTAATGATACATTAGTGGGATGGTCAATGGGAAGACTACTCCTTACACTTTGGGACGTTGCGAAGAATTACCCCCCTTACAGAAAGCTAAAAAGTTCAATGGTGTCAGTGGGAACTTATCTGAGAGCCAGAAATGGCTCATGCAACCTCTGGTGGAACCCTGGTTGAGAATTTGAAACCCTAGTTTAGATACGTATTCATGAGATAGATCCACCTGTACCCTCTGCTGGACTGGATCCACAGAAGATGGCCACACTTTGTATATCAGGACCGCTCTGTTTCACTTCTACGGCAAGAGCAGAGGAGGCTGACATATAGATAGGTGTTTAAACTGCACATTTACTGATTTCAGGATGTTATATATTTAGTAGATAAAGGTTAAGATACATAGATACTAGAGTTCTGCACTAGTGGTGAAGACTTTGGGTCACGAGCAGTGAAGACTTGTACAAGTATGTTGCAAGCTTTGCCCACCACTGCTTCCCCTTCCTGTTTGAAGTTGACTCGTCGTTTCCTCCTGTGGTGCTAACACTTACAGGTTACCGGATACAGCTTTCTAATGTAATACTTATTCTCTGGAATCTTGTCCTTTTCTCTGAAAATGCAAGTTTTTAAAAAGCGTGCATTTGTCACTGTGCGTCCATCAGACACGGTATTTGGTTCTTACAGTGATAACAGTTTTATTGTATTATGGAGTCTTGAAAGACATTAGCTATCGGTTAATGCAGAAGGTTTGGAGTTTAGGGCTCATTCCCATGGGCAGCCAGAGGGAGGAAAAATCAGGTGGTTGAACCATACTTTTCCGGTCTCCTAACTGCTTACCTGAACAAGGGCAAAGCAGCTGATCTGAGCTGTACACATGCCGTGGCAAACATTAAACAGCATTTTGCATTTGGCATGCAGTGCCGCAAACAAACATGGCCTATTCAATAAATCAGGCCACACCGCATCCACGTGCATTGCATGCAGTTGTAGCGAGTTGGGTCAGCATTTTCAGGGTTAAAACAGGCAGTGAGGGGAAAGTTGCTGCATAGTGAACACAGGAGGTTGCTCGCTTGGCACTGGCGTCATTTATAGAACACCTTGCATTTTTTTTACAGTGTTCCTTGATTGGAAGAGGTGGAGAGAAGGGGCAGTGACATCATAATCTCCACCTTAGTCAGTCAGAGAATGGTTTGCATTGAAAAGAGAAAGTGCAAAGTGTTCTCTGAATGGCACCTGTGCTGAGCAGCTTCATTCCTGTATTCACAATGCAGAAGGGCAGCAGCTTGGCATGGGACCTGGAAGCTAGCAGTGATCACGGCTAGCGATATCCACCTTCCACATGGATCTTCTAGGTTTGGCACCCCAGATGTTTTGGAACTACATTTCCCATGATGCTTCACTACACTGCAGAGTGCATGAGCATCATGGGAAATGTAGTACCAAAACATCTGGGGTGCCAAGGTTCGCCATCACTGGCCTAGGTTCACACTGCCATGATGCGGCATATCGCATGTGATTCGCACAGGAATTGCAATGCATTCCTGTATAAATCACATGCGATGTCTGTGCGGCGTGATTCTAGCCTTTCATTTTGTATGGCTCAAATCGCACTGCATCCGCACCAAAATTGTGCAAGCCCTCCCCCCTTTTTGTTTGCAACACTTAAATCGAATAGCATGGGTGATCCGATTCAGGCAATTGCACTGCGTTTTGCAAGCTGATTTGGGGTGTTGTCAATTTAACTTTGACACTGCAACAGATCGCATGAACGGCATGCAATTTCAATGTGGTGCAGGAAACGTACTGAGGGCTTAGGGTACATTCATACCTGCTCAGTGATCAGCTGCGAGAACCCCATTTATTACTTTATTACTTATTTAGTATTCATTTATCCATTTTTATTTATTAACATTTATGAATCTCAGTTAGTTATGCCGCGTACACACGATCGGAATTTCCGACAACAAAACCGTGTTTTTTTTTCTGTCGGATTTTCGCTCAAACTTGTCTTGCATACACACGGTCACACAAATGTTGCTTGGAAATTCCGAATGTCAAGAACGTGGAGACGTACAACACTAAGACGAGCCGAGAAAAATGAAGTACAATGATTCTGAGCATGCGTAAAATTGATTCCAAGCATGCGTAGGATTTTTATGCATCGGAATTGGATACACACGATCGGAATTTCCGACAAGAACTTTTGTTATCGGAAAAATTGAGAACCAGCTCTCGAACATTTGTTGTCGGAAATTCCGACAGCAAATGTCCGATTGAGCCTACGCACGGTCGGAATTTCCAACCAAAAGCTCACATCGAACATTTGTTGTCGGCAATTCCGATCGTGTGTACGCGGCATAAGTCGCAGGTTTTTTTTCTCTTTTTTTTCTTCTCCTCTCTTCTCTTTCTTTTGTTCCTTTTTGATGTCCCTTCCCTTTTTCCTTATGGTACAAGATTTCCCCTTGGGAATGGGACTTTGTAGGCACAGATTGTGAAACAATGTATGATAAGAGTATTTGATTTTATTATCGTATCGCCTTCTACTCACCTTATGGCCCGTACACACGATCCAAAAATCGGACGACAGATCGTCCGTTTTTTTTTTTTTGCATGCTAGTCGCATATCGAAAAAGGAGAGTTCACTAACGTGACGAAAATTCTCGTGATGTCACGTGTTGTAGTGTATTTCTATTGTATTTTCTGACGACAACTGTACTGATTAAACAATATAATATCAGATAAACTGTCATGATTGGCTCTCAAAAGCTCCGTACTAACTATCTTAATTATCATACGATCGCTTCGAAAGTGGTATTTTTCGTCCAATTTTCAGATCGTGTGTTTGGGCCATTGGGGGGGATGGAGTAGAAAAAGTTCCCTCCTAAACAGAAGATAGTACAGGTTATATGGATGTTTGAAATATACCAATATCTAAACTAGATACTTTGTGGAAAAAATTGATTTACTAGCCATTATAGCAATATAAGTGCATTTTCATATGTTGTGCAATGTATCATTTCTATAAATTTGCAATCAAAATAATAATTAAGAAAAAAAAAACAATGTGGTGCAGGACACACACTGAGGGAACCAAGGGCTGATGCCTAGTACACACGAGCGGGTTTTCCGACGGGAAAAGATCCGTCGGAAATCCCGGGGGGGAAAACCGAGAACCTGCTCGGTAACTTTTCCCCCGTACACACGAGAGGTTTTCCCGTCTGGAAAAGAAAACTCAGATGAGAGCTTTGGTCGGGAATCCCGGCCGTGTGTATGCTCCACCGCAGTTTTTCCCATAGAAAAACTGCCATGGAGGCAGGTTCTCTTTTTTTTGTCTGGCGGGTTTTGGCAGTTTTCCCGTCGGAAAAATTGCGAGGGAGCATACACACGGCCGGGATTCCCGGGCAAAAGCTCTCCTCGCAGTTTTCCTGTCAGAAAATCCGCTCGTGTGTACGAGGCATTAGGGTGCATTCACATCTGCTCAGCGATTAGCTGCGAAAGGACAGCCTCATTGAAAGCAGTGGGAGGCTGCCGGCTCTCGCAGCGTTTCATGCCCACACGTATGTAAGCACTCATACTAGTGATTGGTCAGGATGCAGACTACTTGCGCTGGTGAGCATTCTCGTAATTCATTGATCTCCCGCTCTCCAGTGACTGCCCATAGGTAGTAACTGATCACAGGTGCAATGCTCTGCAGGCTCCAGGAAAAATAAATAAATATGCACTTTTTCTTTCTCGTACATCACGGGACACAGAGCGACATAGTCATTACTAATGGGTTATATAGATACCGTCAGGTGCTGGCACTGGCAACTTCCAAAACCGGAAGTACCCTCCCCTATATAAGCCCCTCCCATCCGGGAGCACCTCAGTTTTTTGCCAGTGTCTAAGGTGTTGGCCAAGAAGAAACATGTGTTTTTCACTGAGCTTGCGTACAGGTTCTTTTGGGCCTCAGTAAGCTATTCCGGATCCGACCAAAAAAGCTTCATAGCTAAACGGTCGGTACCCGGGCCTTGCAGAGAAGAGCAAGGTTTTGCCTGTAATGCTTCTCTTAGGAGAGCTGGACCCTGGGATCCAGAGCTCTGGTCATACCCACGACCAAGATGTTTTCTGTGCAGGGTGCTATACAGGTCCAGGGGAGTGGAATCCTTGGGAACCCGGTCCCTGAAGGTTTGATTACAATGCCTGCCGTGATAGGTGAAGTTTGGGCTTCTGTGGACCAAACAAAGTCCTGCGGCGAGGAAAAGGTAAGTGGGGGCCCTCAGGAACTTGGTTCTATTGAGGGACCCCCAAGCCTATTTTGTCTTTCTGCCTGTTACCTAAGGTATTCCCGCTAATATTCTGTGTATGCCTGTTACTACTGAGAAAATGTAAAAATTTTAATAGTAGGCAAGAAAAAAAAAAAAAAAATGTAAGACCGCGGTACCTGTGTTAGACACTAGAGGCCGCTATGGTTCTTTTTCTTGTAATGTGGATTTTTTTCTTCCAGAATCAAATCCAGGCAGTTGGTATGTTCTCTGCTGGGAAGCTGTCTCCTCTGCCCTGTTGCTGCGCTCATCCATCCCCGGGCCCTGCGGCAAAGGGGGCCCTGGCTCCCGTCTAGCTCCTTATTGTTTTTAAAAAAAGGGCGCCGAAGGCGCACGTGCCCGCGCGCGTGCGCGCGCCTCTATTCATAGAGGCGATCTGAAAAAAGGGGCGGAGCGGGTGGATGACGCTCAGGTGTGCGCCGCGGCGCTACTGCGCATGTGCGGGCGTCCAGCGTGTTTTAAAGCACATTATAGCTGGCTATTGAATGCACAGACAGAGCTAGCAACAGATAAAGGCACACAGAGGCGGTTGATGCAGGCATCCCCTAGAAAGGCACTTTAGTAGACACCAACTGTGATATAGCAGCAATTGTGCTAGACTATTCTCAGTAAAAGTGGTGTATTACGGCTGGAATACCTCAGCTTTAGGCTTAAGAATATGCCGTCCAGAAGCTCCGGAACTGAATCTTCCAGGAAGCGAAGGGGGTCCCATCGGGCTCTGAGGTGGGCATGCTTCTGCTGCACCAGTCTCCCCTGAAGTGACCATAGAGACCCCGCAGGGGTACTTGGTACTGTGGCTGTCCTCAGTCACCTGCTCCTGTGTATGTAACAGAGGAGGTTTTTTCCTCAGCTCTGGGAGGATTAGAGAGAGATTGTCAACATTGATCGCTGCCTCCCTGTCAGGGAAAGCACGCCGATCTCCGTCTCCTCCTTCAGAGTGCCTGTTAGCAGAGCAACAGTCCCATACGGGGATCGACCTGCCTGAAGGGGATCAGGATGAGGTTGATTCTGTTATAGAGGAATCAACAGTGGAGGAACCTTTCTCAGCAGCTCAAGCTGAAAGATTATGGGTTCAGTCTCTGACTAACATGGTCCGATCGGCATTAAAAATGCACCTTGCGGAACCATCAACCACTACTGTATCCTCGTTGGGGTCGCTAGAAGCCCCCAGACTGTCTGTTCTTTTCCACTTCACCCTTTTACTGAAAGGGCTTATTTACCAGGATTGGGAACGTCCTGAGAAAATATTATTCCCCCAAGAGATTTCCGGTGGTCTATCCCATGAAGGATAAGTTCATCAAAAAAAAAAAAAAAAAATGGAAGGTCCCTACAGTGGACGCAGCCATCTCTTGTATGTATAAATCACTGACATGTCCAGTGGATAATGTCCAAATGTTCAAGAACCCAATAGATAAAAGATTGGAGTCCTTATGAAAGTCTGCTTCTTTCTACAGCAAGCTTGGTGACACAACCAGCAGTAGCAGCTATTGGGGTCTGCTAAGCAGTGAAGGATCAGTTAAAACAGGTCTTGAGGGACTTGACAGATCAGCAGGCCTTGCCCTAGCTGATCTACCTAGAGCCTTAGGCTTTGCGGTTGACGCCATAGAGGATTCAGTCCATCAGGCCTCCCGCCTTACGCTGTCTAGAGTACATATGCGTAGGCTTCTATGGCTCAAAAACTGGTCTGCTGAAGCTCCCTGTAAGGAATGGCTGGTTAGCGTCCCATTTCATGGTGAACGCTTATTCAGGGAAAACCTGGACAAATATATCCAGAAAATTTCCAGCGGTAAAAATACGCTCTTGCCGGTTAAAAACAGAGTTAGAGGTCCCTCTTTAAGAGGCCTGCTTCTCCAGTCCCTGGGGCATCGGCTGTGTAACAGTTCCGACGGCCTCCTCGGTCAATTCCCGGGGGTAAAAAACAGGGACAATAGCAGGGTAATGAGAAACCCTGGGTCAGGGGAGGTACAAAACCTCCCCCAAAGTTAAATTCATTGAAGGGTTGCCCCCACTCAGTCGGGTGGGGGGAGGACTCCAGTTGTTCACAAGAGACCTGGCGGGACGCGATCAAGACAGGTGCTCTCCGCAGTATGTTGGGGATACAGATTGGAGTTAAGAGACTCTCCTCCTTCCCATTTTTGAGGTCAAACGTGCCAAGGGATCCCCGGAAGAGAGAGTCCCTCCTGTTGGCACTAGAACAACTATTGCTCCAAGGAGTAATTATGGAGGTTCCCCTGGAAGAATGAGGGTTCGGGTTTTACTCAAACCTCTCTACAGTCCCGAAGCAAACGCGGACGGGAGGCCCATATTAATTCTAAAAGGGCTATACAAATTCCTGTATATCAGGACTTTCCGATGAAGTCGATCCGATCGGTGGCCACTGCCCTACAAGGGGAGGATTGGTTAGCCGCGATCGACATCAAAGATGCTTATCTGCACATTCCCATCTTTCCAGTCTACCAAAAGTTTCTACGCTTTGCAGTAGAAGGGCGCCATTTTCAGTTCAGAGCCTTAGGCCTCGTACACACGGCCGAGATTCTCGTTGAAAAAAACATGTCGTTTTTTTCGACGAGATTCTTGGACAAGAAACTTGTCCCGGCCGAGTGTACACACGCTCGTTTCAAAGAACCCGCGGTTCTTTGAAAGGAGCGTACGCGGTGACGTCATCGACTACGTCGAGCATGCGCTCGTCACATTCGATGCCGTCGCCGCCATCTTGGTATACCCTACGTATGCCTAGGAAGCTACCGCGCATGCGTCGAATTCATTTCGAACATGCGCGGGCTTCGGGGAGGACAGGTAAGTGTACACACACTCACTTTTCTCGTCGAGAAACATGCCGAGGAGAATCTCGACGAGAAAATAGAGAGCAGGTTCTCTATTTTCTCGTCGAGGTTTCTTGTCGGTTTTCTCGACGAGAAACCCGATAGCAGCGTACACACGACCGATTTACTCGGCAAGACCTCTCTGCCAGCAAGTTTCTTGCTGGTTCTTGCCGAGAAAATCGGTCGTGTGTACGAGGCCTTACCCTTCGGTTTGGCCACAGCACCACGAGTGTTTACAAAAATTCTGGCCCTTTATTGGCCAATCTAAGAACACAAGGTGTAATGATAATGGCATATCTAGATGACTTGTTGCTGATAGACCACTCAGTGAAAAAACTAGAAGTGGTCGTTCACAAGACAATCAAGTATCTGGAATCTCACGGTTGGATTATCAACCGAGAAAAGTCAGCCCTAAAAACCAGTCAAAAGTCTGGAATACTTGGGGCTAAGGTTGGATTCAGGCCAGAGAAAAATATTCTTGCCTCGAGGAAAGGTGTTGTCTTTGAAAGATTTGATCCACTTAGTGGGTACAAAAAAGACAGCCGTCCATACGCCTGTGCATAAGACTGCTGGGAAAAATGGTGGCATCATTCGAAGCAGTACCCTACGGTCAATTCCATTCAAGGAATTTGCAGGGGGCCATACTGTCAGCCTGGAACAAAAAAGTTCAGGCCCTAGACTTACAATGTCCTTGTCCCCTTCCGTTCGCAAGAGCCTCCGTTAGTGGTTGGTTCCCCAGAATCTGGAAAAAGGGAAATCCTTCAGTCTGATTTCTTGGAAGGTGGTCACTACAGATGCCAGCCTTATAGGCTGGGGAGCAGTACTGGAGCAATAGTCTCTCCAGGGCAGATGGTCGGATGCAGAAAAGGCCCTGCCCATCAATCTCTTAGAGATACGAGCAGCCCGGTATGCCCTAGTAGCATGGACATCCAAACTCCAAGGGTCCCCTGTCAGAATTCAATCAGACAATGCCACAGCAGTGGCATATATCAATCATCAGGGGGGCACCAGGAGTCGTGCAGCCCAGAGGGAAGTAAATTACATCCTGAAATGGTCAGAAAAATATGTCCCAGCCATATCTGCGGTATTCATTCCAGGAGTGGAGAATTGGAAGGCGGACTTTCTAAGTCGCCAGCAATTAGGCCCAGAGGAAGGGTCCCTTCACCCCGAGGTTTTCTGGACAATATGTCAGCGGTGGGGAACATCGGATGTAGATCTTCTAGCATCCAGATTCAACGCAAAGGGGGACAGGTTTGTCTCTCGGACAAGGGATCCCCTAGCTTGCGGCTCGGATGCCCTAGTGTTCCCTTGGGATCAGTTCAAGCTGATATATGCATTCACACTGCCACAATGGTTACCTCGATTACTCCGCAGAATCAGGGTAGAAAAGAAACCAGTGATTCCGGTGGCTCCAGCGTGGCCCCGAAGAGCGTGGTACGCGGAGATTGTAAAATTTCAGTGGGGAGTCCTTGGACTCTCCCACGTCGTCCGGACCTGCTTTCGCAAGGACCGATATACCACCCTTCCTTACCAGCCCTAGGTTTGACGACCTGGCTATGGAAGCCCACATTCTAAAAAAGAGAGGGCTCTCTAATCCTGTGGTATCTACCATGATCAATGCCAGGAAGCCGGTATCCAGGCAGATCTAATATAGAATCTGGAAGGCGTACATCGCGTGGTGTGAGGCCAAGAAATGGCATCCACATAAGTACGTAATAGGTAGGATTCTGGACTTCCTACAATGGGCTGTAGATAGGAAGCTTGCCTTGAGTACTATCAAGGGTCAGATTTCGGCCTTGTCAATATTTTTTCAAAGGCCCTTGGCTTCGCATTCACTAGTCAAAGCCTTTATACAAGGAGTGATGCGTATTAGTCCTTCGGTTAATATTCCCATATGTCCATGGGATCTAAACTTGGTTCTGTCGGTTCTACAGAAACAACCATTTGAACCATTACAGCATATTTCTTTGGTGCTTCTCACCAGGAAATTGATTTTTCTAGTAGCCATTTGTTCGGCTAAAAGAGTGTCGGAATTAGCAGCTATGTCCTGTAAGGAGCCATATCTGGTTATCCATAAGGATAGAGTAGTGTTACGTCCTCATCCAGCCTTTCTTCCTAGGGTGGTATCAAGGTTTCATTTGAGCCAAGATGTGGTTCTTCCTTCTTTTTTCCCCAAACCTACTTCGGTAGAGGAAAAGTTATTGCATTCTTTGGCTGTAGTAAGAGCAGTTAAAGCTTATCTAAAGGCCACTGCTCAGATTCACAGAACGGATACTTTGGTTATTCTGCCGGAAGGCCCCAGAAAGGGTCAGGCAGCGTCAAAATCTACTTTAGCCAAGTGGATTTGACAGGTCATAATACAAGCCTATGGCTTGAGAAGGAGACCGCCTCCGTTCAAAGTTAGAGCGCACTCCACGAGAGCAGTTGGAACTTCATGGGCAGTGCATCACCAGGCCTCCCTGGCTCAGATCTGTAAGGCCGCAACATGGTCTTCAGTACACACGTTTACTAGGTTCTACCAGGTGGACGTTAGAAGTCAGGAGGATGTCGCCTTTGGGCGCAGTGTGTTGCAGGCCGCAAAAGATCCTCATGTCTGATAGCGCTCAGCTTATATATGGTGTATCCCCCCCCTCATTGGGCATTGCTTTAGGACATCCCATTAGTAATGACTATGTCGCTCTGTGTCCCGTGATGTACGAGAAAGAAAATAGGATTTTTATAACAGCTTACCTGTAAAATCCTTTTCTTGGAGTACATCACGGGACACAGAGCTCCCGCCCCTCTTTGGGGACACTTATTGCTTTGCTACAAAACTGAGGTGCTCCCGGATGGGAGGGGCTTATATAGGGGAGGGTACTTCCGGTTTTGGAAGTTGCCAGTGCCAGCACCTGACGGTATCTATATAACCCATTAGTAATGACTATGTCGCTCTGTGTCCTGTGATGTACTCCAAGAAAAGGATTTTACAGGTAAGCTGTTATAAAAATCCTATTTTTTTAACCTTCAAAAATGTGTACATTTTTTTTTTTTTTTTTTTTTTTTTTATGTCTTCAGGCTTGATTCACATCTAACATGGTTTCCTATGGAACACGTTCTGTAGAGCAAATCTGCAAAAAGCACAAAAAATGCATAGGTGTGAATCAAGCCTTAGACTGGCCATACACCTATAGATTACTGTATATCCTCGAGTATAAGCCGAGGCACCTAATTTTACCACAAAAAACTAGGAAAACTTATTGACTCGAGTATAAGCCTAGGGTGTCCATCTGCACGCCTCACTTTGCCTCACTGTCTCCATGTGCATGCCTCACTGTGCCCATGCCTCACTGTGCCCATGACTAGACTGATATTTAACATGGAAGTCTATGGAAGGGGTGCCCGGCTTTGAAAAATCGGTGCTCCCAGCCGTAGGTCCTCCAGACAACAAACTTTGCACACTTGTAGAGGAGAAATGGGGCTACATGTGTGCCAAGTTCTGGGTCCAGGGGACCTATGACCGGCTGGTACCGGGTCCCCAAAATCACCGGAGAAATTACCGTTTAACATGGGAGTCTATGGAAGGGACTTTGAAAAATCGGTGCTCCCCGGCCGTAGGTCTCCCGGACAACAACCTTTGCACACTTATAGAGGAAGAGTGGGGCTACATGTGTGCCAAGTTTGGGGTCCAGGGGACCTACGGCCGGCCGGTACCAGGTCCTCAAAGTCCGGGAGATCAGGCGGAAAAAGGTGACTCGAGTATAAGCCGAGGGGGGCATTTTCAGCACCAAAAAAAGTGCTGAAAAACTCGGCTTATACTCGAGTATATACGGTATCTGCAGATTTTCTGTGGTCAGATGGAAAAAGTGGAACAGATTCCTCCATCTACGCTGAACTGTGTGGATGGAAGAATCTCCCACTGGCCCAAGCTTCCATATCTTGCTAGTCGGCTCCGCTGGCTCTCACAATACCTGAACATTCTGATTGGGTGCAGGCATTGTTTAGGTTGAGAGCCAGCGGGGCCAACTAGCAAGATACTGAAGCTTGGCCCAGTGGGAGATTCCTCCATCCACACAGTTTAGCAGACATGGAGAAATCTGTTTCACTTTTTCCATCTAACCATAGAAAATCTGCAGATAATCTATAGGTGTATGGCCAGCTTTAGGGCGTATGCTGGTTCCACTATGCTGTGATAAAGGCAGCATCATTAGGGTGGGGTGTGGCAGGCTCAGGTGTAATTGTGGGTGATCCGATTAGGTCCACCTGTCAGTTTTTCAGGCTCTCCTGAGCAGTCCATTCCTATGGACAGGCGGGTGTAAATGGACCCTAATGGCCCGTACACATGGTCTAAAAATTGGACGCAAAATACCGCGTTCGAAGCGATCGTACCATAATATGATCGTTTAGTACACAGCTTTCGAGAGCCGATCACGACAGTTCATCCGATATTATCCGATCGGACAAATTCAACATTTTTCCTGTACGATACCAAATCGTATGATTTTCGGTTTATCAGTACAGTTGTCATTCGAAAATACAATATAAATACACAACGCAATCACTTCTGATTTTTTCTTCTGTCGTATGAGAATTTTCGTAACTTTAGTATACTCTTCATTTTCGATATGCGACTAGCATGCAAAGAAAAAGGGAGGATCTGTCGTCTGATTTCCGGATCCTGTGTATGGGCCATTACACCTGCCTACCTCTGAGTCTGATCTGGTCCGCTATAAAGAAAAAGGAAGGGGCATCGGATCAGAGGTTAGTCAGGTGTAAATGGACAATGGAGTTAATTGACTCTCGGCTGTCCATAGAGCAGGGTGTGCTCTGTCTGTGTCTACAGAAACTGATGTGTCATCTGACTTCTCTGCTCCAACCAGTAGGGGACCTGTGAGCTGATTGGAATGGAATCTGCCCCATGGTTCTAAGGGTCCATCTATATGCATATTTTCTGCATGAACGTAGGGTCTCGCTGGAAAATGATCCTGCAGAAAATGCGCATCTAAAGAACTCGTGCGTAGACGCATACAGCGTTTAGGTGTGTGCAATTCTTCTTTCCTTCAAATGAATAGAGCTACGCGTTTAGATGCATCTAATCTGCAGATCTGTGCTGCCTTTCATGCAGAGGTATCCTACTTTTTTTCTGAGCAGCTAAATGCAGCTCAAGTTTTCGCAGGTAGTCTCAGCTGTGTGTATGCGCTCATTTAACACTATAATGCTGCATTTAAATGCGCACAAAACTATGCACAGTGTGCGTCTAAATGCAGCATTTTTTTCTGTCCATATGAATGAGCTCACAGGGCTTGTTTTCACTAATGGCCAGGACTGACTCTCTTCTGAAAAGCAATCCATGCTCAAAACGCTTTTCAAAGGCATTCAACAGGCGGTAAGGAGGCGATCTTAAACCCTCTAAATGACACACTGCCGCATTGCACGTGGTGCGCGGTTGCAGCACAACCCAATTCACTTGAACACAGGGAGTAGAATTTCTGCCACGGCTGCAAATCAAAGGCATGTGTGCACCCCTAGCTGCCACCTTGCAGCTAAATGGGAAGCATTTGGAAGGAAGTGGTAAAAATGCAGCTCAACCACGTGGTGTACTGCCCCCCCCCGACTGCTAATGTAAATGAGCCCTTATGCTGGCCATACACTATATGAAAAATCGTCTGAAATTCAGTTGTTCAGACAGTTCTTTCGTTTTTCGAACAGTTAATGGGCACAAAATCGATAATCGTTGGGACGTTTTTGAGCCGAAAAAACGAAGGACAAGTTTGGAAATTTTCTGCCAAACGAACGATAAATTGAAAGATTAATGTGTTTCCCGTCCGAACTTTCTGCACTAGGTATAGGTAAAAAAAACAAAACTTTTTTATTTTATTTATGTCCTCTGAACGATTTATCTGTCATTACATGATGGCACTATCGTTTGCGCTGATGACCGAACGTTCGTTTTTCGAAAGTTCGTTCGGACGATTTTTCGTATAGCGTATGGCCAGCATTACCCTACAGCCTCCTTATAGAATGCAGGTAAAAAGCAAATGTGGCTTCATATTGCCCATCCAGAATGCACTAGAACCTATATAACTAATAGCAAGGGTGTACATATGTCCTCTATACAGCAGTGGTTCTCATCCTCAGTCCTCAAGTACCCCCAATAGGCCATGTTTGCAGGTTTTCCTTTATCTTGCACAGGTGCTTTAAATCCGAGTCAATGGCTTGTTTTTTTTGGACAGCTATTTTATCTAAGGCCCATTTCACACTGGGGGGGGGGGGGAGGTGCGTCGGCGGTAAAGTGCCGCTATCTTTAGTGGCGCTATTCGGCCGCTAGCAGTGCGGTTTTACCCCCCGCTAGCAGCCGAGAAAGGGTTAGAAACCACCGCAAAGCGTCCTGCTAGCATACCGCTCCAGTGTGAAAGCCCTCGGTGCTTTCACACTGTAGACACAGCAACAGCTGTTACAGGTCGGTTTGCAGGCGCTATTTTTTAGCGCAATAGCGCCTGCAAAACGACCCAGTGTGAAAGGGGTCTTAGAGAAATTCCCAAAACATGTAGTGTTGGGGGTACTTGAGGACAGGGTTGAGAACCACTGCTCCTCTACCAACCATCTGTGCTGCATTACAGCCGGTGACCACGTGTAACAAATCAGATGTCCAATTACATTCAAACAACCGCGGACAGAAAGCCTATACAAATCAATGACAGGCGCTGCGGATGTTAACATGTAAATGGACATCCGAGGTGTTACGTGCGATTAGAGACAGGTGAATGGCCCTGGATGGATGATTGCAAACACCTGGGAGACCAGCCACAGAAATACGTTTACTTTTGGTAGTGCACCGCTGTAATTGGCCTTAGGGGGAATCATTTT
Source organism: Rana muscosa (assembly GCA_029206835.1). Classification (NCBI taxonomy): domain Eukaryota; kingdom Metazoa; phylum Chordata; class Amphibia; order Anura; family Ranidae; genus Rana; species Rana muscosa. Next base: position 256,329,258 of record CM055125.1, on the reverse strand, counting down.
TTTCTCTATGAGAGGTAATAAATACACATTACTTATCATTCGTTCACATAAAAATGAAACGCTAGATCTACTTTAATGAATCAAATGCCATGTTGCTGGCCCTTTAAATGTAAACTGGCGGTGTAGTTTAATGTCATCTGTATATCTAATGTAAAATGTGATTGTGACGGCGTGACCCAATAAACAAAACACAATGACTTAGGGTCTATGTGGAATTGCCGATTAAAGTATTATCCTGTAGTTGTCTGGCTTTTTAAAGCCCCTTTTCCTGCCATCTGCCACAAATATCAGACACAGTGAGCGGGGCGGCCCCCTGTGATAGGTATCGGGTCTCGTTACACAGGGCACCATGCTGGGGCTTTCCTCTTGGCTTTGCCTCTGTCATTTTGCTGTAACAGTTATGTTTCACTATTTCCTGTTCTGGGAAGCGTCCAGCCACACAAAGTTGCCGAATAAATTTTAGTGCCCTTTTGATCTTTGGTTTGCTGCAGCTTAATTATGGTGTTTTCTGGGGCATAGTAATCCTGCGGTGGGTCGTGTGCTCTGGATCGGAGCAGTCTAATAAGGAGATGGGTGTGTCAGCTAGTGATTACTTAGCTGGTACTCATCACATCCTGGGACTTCTAGTTCCTAAATGATGTGGCTAAGACCCCATACACACTATTAGATTTCCTGCCGATTTTTGTCTTCAGATTTACCAAAACCATACATATAATCAGTTGTGGCTGGTGCTCACAATTTTCGGGGGGCGCAAACAAACTGAAAAAAAAACAAACAAAAAAAACAATTGCAGCCACTGTGCCCATTAAACGCAGCCAGTTTCCCCTTCAAATGCAGCCAGTTTCCCCTTCAAATGCAGCCAGTTTCCCCTTCAAATGCAGCCAGTTTCCCCTTCAAATGCAGCCAGTTTCCCCATGAAATGCAGCCAGTTTCCCCATGAAATGCAGCCAGTTTCCCCATGAAATGCAGCCAGTTTCCCCATGAAATGCAGCCAGTTTCCCCATGAAATGCAGCCAGTTTCCCCATGAAATGCAGCCAGTTTCCCCTTCAAATGCAGCCGGTTTCCCCTTCAAATGCAGCCGGTTTCCCCTTCAAATGCAGCCGGTTTCCCCTTCAAATGCAGCCGGTTTCCCCTTCAAATGCAGCCGGTTTGCCCCTCAAATGCAGCCGGTTTGCCCCTCAAATGCAGCCGGTTTGCCCCTCAAATGCAGCCAGTTTGCCCCTCAAATGCAGCCAGTTTGCCCCTCAAATGCAGCCAGTTTGCCCCTCAAATGCAGCTTGGCCCTCAAATGCAGCCAGTTTGCCACCCCCGCCCGGCACTTACCTTTCTCGGGTCAGCGCCATCCTCCTCCGAGTCCTCGATGTCTTCTCCTGTCCTCGATGTCATCTTTTCCTGTTAAAAATAACTGTGAAAAGCAAAACTCTGGTGGGTGTAACAAGATGTCCGCTTGCCCCCTTCTCGGTATATCATTACTGTGGAGGAGTGCGGGGTGTAGCAAGATGGCGGCGACGGAACGTCACTTCTGTTACCAATTCTGACGGGTCGCCTAATTTGATGGACCGGCGGCAAGGAGAATGCAGAGGTACAGAGGCTGACACGCCCACTCTCCCTCTGCATGACACTTGCCCAGGGAAAGTGCTCAGAGCTACATTTAGGAAGCACCTTGCATTATGGGACAAAGTACTAAACATACTTTGTCCCATTAGGGATAGAATGATGAAAATTTTAATTTTTTTGTAGGAGAGGATACTGAGAATGTGTCTAACACTGACTACTACATGCTTTTATAGAGCAATGTAAAGGTTGGCATATACTTCACTATGCAGTAGGAAGAGTTCCAGAGCTTGCTTCCTGTTCACATCATATCAGGTTGTAGTGCGATCTTGTGAATGACATTATTTAATGTTTTGCAATCATGTTGAAGGCAGTAAAGTAGCTGCACATGGTCTGGAGCCGTTCAGATCTGCTGTCCAGGCGGAGAACCTGTGATGAATAAAACAGAAACAGACAGTAAGCAGTAATATGCCGTAATTACTGAAGTGTCTGGAGGAGGAACGGTGTACAGAGACTTCCAGAGCAGGTGCTGACCATCTATCTACAGATGACTGAAGGCAATCAGGAAAATCATTAGTGAATTGCTGATTACTACCAGGAAACACAGCAGCTTTGCTAAAATAAAAAAATGAGTTTTTTAGGCCTGGTTCACACTGGTCCGACAAACGCTCCGACATTGGGAGCTCATGTCGCATGACGTGTGAAAATCAATGTTTCCCTATGAGAGCCGTCTTAACTGGTCCGACACAAGTCGGTCCGACTTTGAAAATGCTCCCTGTACTACTTCTGTCCGACTTTGATCCTACTTCAGCCCATTGAATATCATTGAAGTCGGATCAATGTAGTATCCTGTTCATGAAAGTCGGATGGATGTCGGACCGATGTAGGATCAATGTAGGACTGATGTCGCAGAGCAAAGTAGGATGAAAGTCGGATGAATGTCGTGTCGTATAGTGTGAACCCAGCCTAAAGGCTACTTTCACACTGATGCGCTGGCGGTATAGCGGCGCTATTTTTAGCGCCGCTATACCGTTGTTTTTGCCGCAATTTGCGGGCGCTAACGGGGTAATTTTAACCCCCGCTGGCGGCCGAAAAAGGGTTAAAAACGTCCGCAATAACGCCTCTTTGCAGGCGTTTTGGAGGCGCTACCCCATTGATTTCAATGGGCAGGGGTGCTATAGGAGCGGTATTTTTACCGCTCCTATCGCGCCTCAAAGATTTGGCTTACAGGAGTTTTTTTACCCTCCTGCAAGCGCAACGTTCCAGTGTGAAAGCCCTCGGGCTTTCACACTGGATACAAAGTAGCGTCTTTTTTTAGTGCGCTTTGCAGACGCTATTTTTAGCGCAATAGCGCCTGCAAAGCGCCTCAGTGTGAAAGGGACCTTAATCTGAGCTCCAGAAAGTACAAATGAAAAGCAAGGAGAGAAATAAAAATGATAAATGTAGGGGTATCGGGATCACAAGACCTGCTGGACAAAGATAAAGATCCTCTGCCTAGATAGGCGGTTCCCATATGTATGGGATTATCTACTGCAGACAAGCTTCTATGGATTTAGTATCTTGTTTGCAGATCAGCTTTGTCCTCAAAGAGCCAGTCGTCATGTTACATGTAATAGAGTGTTTGGTTACCTTGCTTTGCTTCAATGCCGCACATTCACTTTTAGCTGTACCTTTCCAGGATATGGAGCGCTCTACAGAGATTGGAAGATGTACTCCAACACAGCCATATTGTACTTAAATGTGGGCAGGCAAAGCCCACACGTCAGGCAGACTTGGATTTGGGGACACAGGACTTTGTGTAGTCACAAGCACCTTGCGATGTTTGCTTTAAAGAGTCACATCACCTAAAGGTGATGGTAGAGGTGCAGCCTGGTGGGTTAAGTGATAAACTAGCTTCTCATACACCTTGGATCCTCCAATAGTGAGATCTCCCTGCCATAATTCCCGACTCCTAGTCCTAGTCCACCTGGAATTGTTCCAGACCACCTTTTGGGTTCTACATAATATAGAAGTAAACTGGCAGGAAGAGTGGATGCCCCTCATAATGGGCATAGCAGGTGAACAGACCTGGGAACTCAAAGGTTCCTGTGAACTGCAAAGACATTATCAGTCTTGTCCTTGAGAGATAGAAGAAATGGTCAGGTGGTTTAAATCCCACATCCGGGCAAAAAAATAAGTTTTCCCATGTAGTAGGGCTTTGCCCGCACTGCACGGGTTAACTGCTCATTTCTGTCTATGGCAGCCTTTTTCAACCAGGGTGCCTTGAGGCTTCTTCAGGGGTGCCTTGGTAAAATGCCTAAATGTAAAAAAAAAAATTGTATACGAGCCAGCAGGTGGATGAAGCTTGCCTTTTAGGCCCCTTACACACTGGGGCGTTTTTCAGGTGTTTTGGCGCAAAAAATAGCGCCTGAAAAAATCCTGCCGTGCAGTCTTCAATGTGGAAGCCCGAAGGCTTTCACACTGAAGTGGTGCGCTAGCAGGACCGCTCCAAAAGTCCTGCTAGCCGCATCTTTGGAGCGTTGAAGGAGCGGTGTGTTTACATCTCTTTTACCACTGCTGCCCATTGAAATCAATGGGATAGCGCGGCTAAACCGCCCGCAATCATTGCGGGCGGTTTTAACCCTTTCTCGGCTGCTAGCACCTGAATATCGCGGCAAAAACGACGGTATAGCAGCGCTAAAAATAGCGCCGCTATACCGCCAGCGCACCTCCCCGCCCCAGTGTTAAAGGGGCCTTAGTTACACAAACCCACAGGTTTTCATTATGCACCATTACGACTTTCTAGACACTGGCATCCTAACAACCAATGATATTATCAGTGTCACCTCCACAGCATCCTTGTTTGACCCTCCTCTGCCTCTCTTTCTCAGGGATTAGCTTTGTGAGGGAGAGAAATTGAGGGAGAAGAGAAACATTGGAATACTAGTCGGTACTAGTGAGCAAAAGTGTATTTGCTTTGGAAGATAAAATCACCTCTAATGTTGGGTGTCCTACATGTATGGATGTTGCTGCATTATTACTATTACTATTACAACTATTAGAATATTTTTTTGCATTTTAGAATGGGTCGCCTCAAGACTGTCCATAATATTAAAGGGTGCCTTGACTGAAAAAAGGTTGAGAGACTTGGCTAGGGCAGAGGATGAAGGAGATATACTAAGAAACAGAATATTTACCTAATCCTCCGATCCTCCCAGCACAAGACTGGTCCAGCACCCCTGCGCTCCAGCAGTATTGAATTGTAGACTGTTCCAGATGTCCTTCCGCCCAGAGTAGGCTCCATAGACCAGGAACAGTCCACCGCTGGACCATGGGGGAGTGCTGTTTTCAGGTGAAACGAAGGATCGGGAGAGTATAAGCTTTCTCCTCACCCCTAAACAAAACGAGCAGCTGACCCGTGCAGTGCGGGCACAGCACCACTGCATGGGGAAACTTCCCCCCCCCCCCCAAAGTTAGGCATTAACGCCCAAACCATTACCAGAATTTAATTTGGAAAGATCGACTCTTTTACAGGAGTTTTATTAAGATGACCTGGCTAAAATTCCATCAGTGGAGGGCCCTGTCGCCCCCCCCCCCCCCGCTTGTCATCTTTCAATTTCCGGGCAGAAAACTGTCAGCTGAACAGTGGCTGCATCCAATCAGATGAGGGGCCAGCTGTCAAAATACAATAGCCGATGTGATTGATGACCATCCGAGCTGTTGAGCCCCGAATATCGTCCAAAATCAGCTGGTACAGTAGATACCGGCCAACATTTGGCCCATGTGTATAGGTCCTTGTTTGAGAGAGCCGATCTCATGACCGGTGTTCTGTCAATATCTCCAACCCATCAAAAACTCCAACCACGTCACTTCCGGTTTATTTAACCACTTAAGGACCGAGCCTGTTTTTCAGACTCGGTGTTTACACGTTAAAAATATGTTTTTTTGCTAGAAAATTACTTAGAGCCCCCAAACATTATACATTTTTTTCTAACACCCTAGAGAATAAAATAGCGGTCATTGCAATACTTTTTGTCACACCATATTTACACAGTGGTCTTACAAGCGCACTTTTTTTGGAAAAAATTTACTTTTTTTAATTAAAAAATAAGACAACAGTAAAGTTAGATAATGTTACGCCAAGTAAATTGATACCCAACATGTCACGCTTTAAAATTGCGCCCGCTCGTGGAATGGCGTCAAACTTTTACCCTTAAAAATCTCCATAGGCGACGTTGAAAAAATTATACAGGTTGCATGTTTTAAGTTACAGTCTGAGAAGGGCTAGAATTATTGCTCTCGCTCTAACGATCGCGGCGATACCTCACATGTGTGGTTTGAACACCATTTTCAAATGCGCTTTAAAAAAAAAAAAATTTCATTTTTCTTTTACTTGATTTTATTTATTTTTACACTTTTTTTAAAAAATTTGGGTCACTTTTATTCCTACAAGTAATGTAAACATCCCTTGTAATAGAAAAAAAGCATGACAGGTCCTCTTAAATATGAGATCTGGGGTCAAAAAAACCTCAGATCTCATATTTAGAGTAAAATGCAATAAAAAAAATTGTCATTTGAAAAAATTACAAAAATAAAATGGCCCTTTAAGACGTATGCGCGGAAGTGACGTTTTGACGTCGCTTCCGCCCTGCTATGGTATGGAGATGGGTGGGGGGCCATCTTGCCCTCACTCGTATCCATACCCAGCCACGGATAGGACCCGATTGCCTCCGCTGCTACCGACAGCTCCGGTAAGTGGCAAAGGGCACGGGAGAGCGGTGGGGGAGGGGGCCTCTCCCGCCGCTGATAACAGTGATCTCGCGATGAATCCGCCACAGAGACCACCATTATCGTTAACCGGACCACTGCCTGAAGAATTGGATACCTTGGTTGTGGCAGCAGCTGCTGCCATTACCGACATATCCCTCTTCAAAGTCAGGACGTATATAGTCGTGCGGCAGTCCTTAAGTGGATATTATTAAAACCTTAGTAATCGGAGATTTTGACGAATTGGTGGTTGGACACAACACCGACAACCAAATAGAGTCCGGTACAGGAAGACTGAGCTGTTTTGACAGCACAGCGGCTAACGAGGACAAAGTTGTTGCTGCGAAGAAATAATTCCGGACGGCTGCACTTCCAAAAATCCTTTTATTGAAGCTTCATATGACAAGTGGTTGACAGATGGAGCAGAGGACAAAGAGGTTGAAGCGTTTCGCGCAAATGTCAGCGCTTAGTCATCACCATTGCCTCAGAGGCGGACATTTTGTTAGCTAGTATCAGGGCGGAGTAAGAATCTCCGCTCATAATATCCTGCATCGGACTCTATTCGGTTGCCAGCTTTGTGTCCAACCACCAATTCGTCAAAAACTCCAATTACTGCTGGTTTTAAATAAACCGGAAGTTAAGCGGTTGGAGTTTCTGACGGGTTGGAGAACTTGACAGAACACCGGCTTCTGTTAAATGCGCATGCTGGAAAATCAATGGCTGCCAGCGCTGACCTGTGTGTTCTGATGGTGGGCAGTCACCCTGTCAAAACACAATAGCACGGCGGGGAGATCGCTGTACTAACATTGATTTGTTAGTACAGAGGCTTCCTCGTGAGCTGCTCGGTTTTACATTACATCTCATATATGTGTGTTTTATGAGATATAAATCCACCCAGTAATGTGGCTGAAGGTATGAGGCTTGCCCTAGGCGAGGAATCCTTGTATTTGAAGGTCAGTGCTGTGTCATTAATAAATCCGCCAATCGACCTAGCATACATAAGAATTCTGCATATTAATGACATCGCACAGAGCTATCCTGCCAGGATTAACCCAATGGTTTTATATGGCTCGCTCCCCGGAGCAGTGAGTCACTGCAAGTTTCTGTAGCAACCACCCAGCTTCTCCGTCCACATTCCCCGTCATGCAGGTGCATTCCAAAACCGCTGATTACGCTGCTATTATCTCATCAGACGATTTGACTTAATATGATAATTACTTTCATGGCTGGAACGATTCAAATTCGTGGGATGACTTCAATGTAAGCAGTACCTATTTCAGCCCACGTCCTTATTGCATTACTGTAACGTTCCATAGAATCCAGAATACCAGAAGATGTGTCGCTAAACCTGCTCTCTGACACATTCTGAACCTAATCTATCTAACCATGTAAAGGGAAAATTGCTATACTTAACCTATTCTGCAGCCAATCCGGTCCCAGCATCAGCTGCCAGCGGCGGCTTCAGTTTGGAGGTAGGTGCCGGAGAGGCAGCCGACCACGGAAGCCCCATAGTAAGTCTATAGCCCCATACACACGGTAGGACTTTTTGACAACAAACTTCAAAATGAGCAAGTTTTCAAAAAAATAAAAACCGTGTGTACGCTCCATCGGACAAACTTTTTGGGTTTTCATCGGACAAAAGTTCGCTCTCCAAAAAGTTTGCTGTGCAAACGAACAAACTTTTCGGCAACAAAAGTCCTACGGTGCAAAGTCCTATCGTGTGTACAGAAATCCATCTGACTTTTGTCCGAAGTACAAATACGCATGCCCAGAACCAATGTTAAAATCAACCAACAATAGCAGTAGTTGACCAAAGGGTGGCGGTAAAGAGCAGAAAAACCACGTGATGTTGGGAAAGTTTGCAGAAAAGTCCTGCCGTGTGTATGCTATGGGTGTTCCCGGCCAACTCCCTTCGGACAAAAATCCACGGAAAAATAGGATTTTTATAACAGCTTACCTGTAAAATCCTTTTCTTGGAGTACATCACGGGACACAGAGCGACATAGTCATTACTAATGGGTTATATAGATACCGTCAGGTGCTGGCACTGGCAACTTCCAAAACCGGTAGTACCCTCCCCTATATAAGCCCCTCCCATCCGGGAGCACCTCAGTTTTGTAGCAAAGCAATAAGTGTCCCTAAAGAGGGGCGGGAGCTCTGTGTCCCGTGATGTACTCCAAGAAAAGGATTTTACAGGTAAATCCTATTTTCTTTCTCGTACATCACGGGACACAGAGCGACATAGTCATTACTAATGGGATGTCCTAAAGCAATGCCAAATGAGGGGGGGGGGATACACCATATATAAGCTGAGCGCTATCAGACATGAGGATCTTTTGCGGCCTGCAACACACTGCGCCCAAAGGCGACATCCTCCTGACTTCTAACGTCCACCTGGTAGGACCTAGTAAACGTGTGTACCGAAGACCATGTTGCGGCCTTACAGATTTGAGCCAGGGAGGCCTGGTGATGCACTGCCCATGAAGTTCCAACTGCTCTCGTGGAGTGCGCTCTAACTTTGAACGGAGGCGGTCTCCTTCTCAAGCCATAGGCTTGCATAATGACCTGTCGAATCCACTTGGCTAAAGTAGATTTTGACGCTGCCTGACCCTTTCTGGGGCCTTCCGGCAGAATAAACAAAGTATCCGTTCTGCGAATCTGAGCAGTGGCCTTTAGATAAGCTTTAACTGCTCTTACTACATCCAAAGAATGCAATAACTTTTCCTCTACCGAAGTAGGTTTGGGGAAAAAAGAAGGAAGAACCACATCTTGGTTCAAATGAAACCTCGATACCACCCTAGGAAGAAAGGCTGGATGAGGACGTAACACTACTCTATCCTTATGGATAACCAGATATGGCTCCTTACAGGACATAGCTGCTAATTCCGACACTCTTTTAGCCGAACAAATGGCTACTAGAAAAATCAATTTCCTGGTGAGAAGCACCAAAGAAATATGCTGTAATGGTTCAAATGGTTGTTTCTGTAGAACCGACAGAACCAAGTTTAGATCCCATGGACATATGGGAATATTAACCGGAGGACTAATACGCATCACTCCTTGTATAAAGGCTTTGACTAGTGAATGCGAAGCCAAGGGCCTTTGAAAAAATATTGACAAGGCCGAAATCTGACCCTTGATAGTACTCAAGGCAAGCTTCCTATCTACAGCCCACTGTAGGAAGTCCAGAATCCTACCTATTACGTACTTATGTGGATGCCATTTCTTGGCCTCACACCACGCGATGTACGCCTTCCAGATTCTATAGTAGATCTGCCTGGATACCGGCTTCCTGGCATTGATCATGGTAGATACCACAGCATTAGAGAGCCCTCTCTTTTTTAGAATGTGGGCTTCAATAGCCAGGCCGTCAAACCTAGGGCTGGTAAGGAAGGGTGGTATATCGGTCCTTGCGAAAGCCGGACGACGTGGGAGAGTCCAAGGACTCCCCACTGAAATTTTACAATCTCCGCGTACCACGCTCTTCGGGGCCACGCTGGAGCCACCGGAATCACCGGTTTCTTTTCTACCCTGATTCTGCGGAGTAATCGAGGTAACCATTGTGGCGGTGTGAATGCATATATCAGCTTGAACTGATCCCCAGGGAACACTAGGGCATCCGAGCCGCAAGCTAGGGGATCCCTTGTCCGAGAGACAAACCTGTCCCCCTTTGCATTGAATCTGGATGCTAGAAGATCTACATCCGATGTTCCCCACCGCTGACATATTGTCCAGAAAACCTCGGGGTGAAGGGACCCTTCCTCTGGGCCTAATTGCTGGCGACTTAGAAAGTCCGCCTTCCAATTCTCCACTCCTGGAATGAATACCGCAGATATGGCTGGGACATATTTTTCCTGCCCATTTCAGGATGTAATTTACTTCCCTCTGGGCTGCACGACTCCTGGTGCCCCCCTGATGATTGATATATGCCACTGCTGTGGCATTGTCTGATTGAATTCTGACAGGGGACCCTTGGAGTTTGGATGTCCATGCTACTAGGGCATACCGGGCTGCTCGTATCTCTAAGAGATTGATGGGCAGGGCCTTTTCTGCATCCGACCATCTGCCCTGGAGAGACTATTGCTCCAGTACTGCTCCCCAGCCTATAAGGCTGGCATCTGTAGTGACCACCTTCCAAGAAATCGGACTGAAGGATTTCCTTTTTTCCAGATTCTGGAGAACCAACCACCAACGGAGGCTCTTGCGAACGGAAGGGGACAAGGACATTGTAAGTCTAGGGCCTGAACTTTTTTGTTCCAGGCTGACAGTATGGCCCCTTGCAAATTCCTTGAATGGAATTGACCGTAGGGTACTGCTTCGAATGATGCCACCATTTTTCCCAGCAGCCTCATATACAGGCGTATGGACGGCTGTCTTTTTTGTACCCACTAAGTGGATCAAATCTTTCAAAGACAACACCTTTCCTCGAGGCAAGAATATTTTTCTCTGGCCTGAATCCAACCTTAGCCCCAAGTATTCCAGACTTTTGACTGGTTTTTAGGGCTGACTTGTCTCGGTTGATAATCCAACCGTGAGATTCCAGATACTTGATCGTCTTGTGAACGACCACGTCTAGTTTTTTCACTGAGTGGTCTATCAGCAACAAGTCATCCAGATATGCCATTATCATTACACCTTGTGTTCTTAGATTGGCCAATAAAGGGCCAGAATTTTTGTAAACACTCGTGGTGCTGTGGCCAAACCGAAGGGTAAGGCTCTGAACTGAAAATGGCGCCCTTCTACTGCAAAGCGTAGAAATTTTTGGTGGACTGGAAAGATGGGAATGTGCAAATAAGCATCTTTGATGTCGATCGTGGCTAACCAATCCTCCCCTTGTAGGGCAGTGGCCACCGATCGGATCGACTCCATCGGAAAGTCCTGATATACAGGAATTTGTATAGCCCTTTTAGAATTAATATGGGCCTCCCGTCCGCGTTTGCTTCGGGACTGTAAAGAGGTTTGAGTAAAACCCGAACCCTCATTCTTCCAGGGGAACCTCCATAATTACTCCTTGGAGCAATAGTTGTTCTAGTGCCAACAGGAGGGACTCTCTCTTCCGGGGATCCCTTGGCACGTTTGACCTCAAAATGGGAAGGAGGAGAGTCTTTTAACTCCAAACTGTATCCCAAACCTACTGCGGAGAGCACCTATCTGTCTTGATCGTGTCCCGCCAGGTCTCTTGCGAACAACTGGAGTCCTCCCCCCACCCGACTGAGTGGGGGCTTCAATGAATTTAACTTTGGGGGAGGTTTTGTACCTCCCCTGACCCAGGGTTTCTCATTACCCTGCTACTGTCCCTGTTTTTTACCCCCGGGATTTGACCGAGGAGACCGTCGGAACTGTTACACAGCCGATGCCCCAGGGACTGGAGAAGCAGGCCTCTTAAAGAGGGACCTCTAACTCTGCTTTTAACCGGCAAGAGCGTATTTTTACCGCTGGAAATTTTCTGGATATATTTGTCCAGGTTTTCCCTGAATAAGCGTTCACCATGAAATGGGACGCTAACCAGCCATTCTTTACAGGGAGCTTCAGCAGACCAGTTTTTGAGCCATAGGAGCCTACGCATATGTACTATAGACAGCGTAAGGCGGGAGGCCTGATGGACTGAATCCTCTATGGCGTCAACCGCAAAGCCTAAGGCTCTAGGTAGATCAGCTAGGGCAAAGCCTGCTGATCTGTCAAGTCCCTCAAGACCTGTTTCAACTGATCCTTCACTGCTTAGCAGACCCCAATAGCTGCTACTGCTGGTTGTATCACCAAGCAGATTTTCATAAGGACTCCAATCTTTTATCTATTGGGTTCTTGAACATTTGGACATTATCCACTGGACATGTCAGTGATTTATACATACAAGAGATGGCTGCGTCCACTGTAGGGACCTTCCATTTTTTTTTTTTTTTGATGAACTTATCCTCCATGGGATAGACCACCGGAAATCTCTTGGGGGGAATAAATATTTTCTCAGGACGTTCCCAATCCTGGTAAATGAGCCCTTTCAGTAAAGGGTGAAGTGGAAAAGAACAAACAGTCTGGGGGCTTCTAGCGACCCCAACGAGGATACAGTAGTGGTTGATGGTTCCGCAAGGTGCATTTTTAAATGCTGATCGGACCATGTTAGTCAGAGACTGAACCCATAATCTTTCAGCTTGAGATGCTGAGAAAAGGTTCCCCCACTGTTGATTCCTCTATAACAGAATCAACCTCATCCTGATCCCCTTCAGGCAGGTCGATCCCTGTATGGGACTGTTGCTCTGCTAACAGGTACTCTGAAGGAGGAGACGGAGATCGGGCGTGCTTTCCCTGACAGGGAGGCAGCGATAAATGTTGACAATCTCTCTCTAATCCTCCCAGAGCTGAGGAAAAAACCTCCTCTGTTACATACACAGGAGCAGGTGAACTGAGGACAGCCACAGTACCAAGTACCCTGCGGGGTCTCTACGGTCACTTACCTCTGAACTTCAGGGGAGACTGGTGCAGCAGGAGTATGCCCAAGATCCTCCGAGCCCGATGAGACCCCCTTCGCTTCCTGGAAGATTCAGTTCCGGAGCTTCTGGACGGCATATTCCTAAGCCTAAAGCTGAGGTATTCCAGCCGTAATACACCACTTTTACTGAGAATAGTCTAGCACAATTGCTGCTATATCACAGTTGGTGTCTACTAATGTGCCTTTCTAGGGGATGCCTGTATCAACCGCTTGCTGTATGCCTTTAAATGTTGCCAGCTCTGTCTCTGTACTTCATAGCCAGCTCACTACAATATTGTGGTTTTTTTAAAACTGCTGGGATGCCCGCACATGCGCGCTGCGGCGCGCACAGAGCGTCATCCCCCAGGCTCCGCCCCCTTTCCCGGCTCACCTCTATATATAGAGGCGCGTGCACGCGCGCGGGCACGTGCGCCTTCGGCGCTAATTTCAAATATGGTAACAAGGGACAGGAGCCAGGGCCCCTCTTTGCCGCAGGCCGGGGGATGGACGAGCACTGCAACATGGCAGAGGAAGCAGTTTCCTATAAGAGAACTCACCATCTGCCTGGACTTTGCTCTGCTGAGAAGAAGCTAGTCCACATGACAAGAAAACATTCCACAGCGGCCTCTAGTGGACAAACACAGGTACCGCAGTCTAATATATTAAATATATATAAAAAAAATTTTTTTTTTTTTTTCTTGACCACCATTAAAAATTATTACGTTTTTTTAGTAGTTACAGGCATGCACAGAATTTTGCGGGAATACCATTAGGTAACAGACAGAAAGACAAATTAGGCTTGGGGGTCCCCCAATAGAACCAAGTTCCTGGGGGCCCCCACTTACCTGTTCCCCGCCGCAGGACTTTGTTTGGTCCACAAAAGCCCAAACTTCACCTATCACGGCAGGCATTGTAATTAAACCTTCAGGGACCGGGTTCCCAAGGATTTCACTCCCCTGGACCTGTATAGCACCCTGCACAGAAAACATCTTGGTCGTGGGTATGACCAGAGCTCTGGATCCCAGGGTCCAGCTCTCCTAAGAGAAGCATTACAGGCAAAACCTTGCTCTTCTCTGCAAGGCCCGGGTACCGACCGTTTAGCTATGAAGCTTTTTTGGTCGGATCCGGAATAGCTTACTGAGGCCCAAAAGAACCTGTACGCAAGCTCAGTGAAAAACACATGTTTCTTCTTGGCCAACACCTTAGACACTGGCAAAAAACTGAGGTGCTCCCGGATGGGAGGGGCTTATATAGGGGAGGGTACTTCCGGTTTTGGAAGTTGCCAGTGCCAGCACCTGACGGTATCTATATAACCCATTAGTAATGACTATGTCGCTCTGTGTCCCGTGATGTACGAGAAAGAAAGTTTGTTTGAAGTCCGACCGTGTGTACAAGGCTTATGGGTGATGTCACTTCCCAGCCTTTTCACAGCCATTGTCGGACCTCTCCTGCACACAGCTTCCGCCGCTGGAAACTGGACCAGACTAGCTGCAGAATAGGTGAGTACAGTGATTTTTTGCTTTACAGGGTTAGATAGATTAGGTTTAGAATGTGGCAGAGAGCAGGTTTAGAATTAGTTCGTTTTTGCCTGGACTTACACTTTAAGAAATTGGTAAGAAACGCTGCCCATAGATAACAGATAACAATTGATCCACGGGACGCTTCTGGGAGATCCCCACCTAGATCTCTGGCCATTCCCGCCTACGTAACACCTACTTTCTGGGTGGGTGGGCACCTGACCCCACCCCTAATTATCTGGGAACCACTTACTTGAGTCTAGGATCCCTTTAATAATACCTTTGCTCAGTAACTCAAAAAAAAGGGTGATCTTGGGTTGGTGTCCTGGACAGAGCACATAGATGCGGGACTGTCCCGGTAAATCTGGGACATAGATGTGGGACTGTCCCGGTAAATCTGGGACATAAATGCGGGACTGTCCCGGTAAATCTGGGGCATAAATGCGGGACTGTCCCGGTAAATCTGGGGCATAAATCCGGGACATAGATGCGGGACTGTCCTGGTAAATCTGGGGCATAAATCGGGACATAAATGCGGGACTGTCCCGGTAAATCTGGGGCATAAATCCAGGACATAAATGCGGGACTGTCCCGGTAAATCTGGGGCATAAATCCGGGACATAGATGCGGGACTGTCCTGGTAAATCTGGGGCATAAATCCGGGACATAGATGCAGGACTGTCCCGGTAAATCTGGGGCATAAATCCGGGACATAGATGCGGGACGGTCCTGGTAAATCTGGGGCATAAATCCGGGACATAGATGCGGGACTGTCCCGGTAAATCTGGGGCATAGATGCGGGACTGTCCTGGTAAATCTGGGGCATAAATCCGGGACATAGATGCGGGACTGTCCCGGTAAATCTGGGGCATAAACCTGGGACATAGATGCGGGACTGTCCCAGTAAATCTGGGGCATAAACCTGGGACATAGATGCAGGACTGTCCTGGTAATTCTGGGGCATAAATCCGGGACATAGATGTGGGACTGTCCCGGTAAATCAGTTTCCTTCAGAGCGCATGCACCTGTGACGTCACCGGCTGCTGCTCGCCTGAATATCTTCTGAATGGTGTATGTTTAGGCGATATAATTTTTTTACCTACAGGTAAGCTTTATTATAAGCTTACCTGTAGGTAAAAAATAAAAAATGAGAGCTAACTATCGTTTTAAGACAGTACTGGCTTCAACCAGAAAGTTTGTGCTTCATGGGGACAAAACAAGGCACGGCTGTGAGACGATTGGTTGTGGCTGGAAAGAAAACAATCATACAGTGTCGATCGATGGCATTTTGTCGCTATGCCATGCTATGATATTTTTGTGCCACTTACTCAATGTACGTATTGATCATTCTATCGATTGACTTAGATGTTGACCGTTCAGTTTTATCGTGTGTGGCCCCCCCATTAGCCTGCCGCCCATGCCTCACTAAGCCGTATATTTTATTATTGGACTACTGGTGACAAAGGGGCCACTTCCTACTTGGCATTGAGTATAGAAACGTTGTTTCAAGCTCCACGCCAGCTGTAGAGGATAACGTAGTACTTGCTCTAATCTCCCGGAAGCTGTTCACTAAGCCAACGCTGACTACAGGTACACTTTGCATTAAAAATGCAGAAGGGATAATGGGACGCTGGTATCTGCAGCGACAGGTGTGCAGACCTGAGAACACAAGTGCAGCTGAGCTCTCACAACTAGAGTTCTAAAAAAAGGTGTTAACCCTCCAGCATCTCCCAAAACCTGAAATATCAGTTTTGGATGGACTGACCCTTTAAATTATTCTAATTATTCTAGCAGGCAAACTTGCAGCAGATTGTGTCTGTTCAGAAACCCGAGAGAATGAACGGAAGTGAATCACACACTGTGGTCGATGAATCACTCTGTGTCTTCTGAGATAGTATGGCGGAAACTAAATAGTCCATCAGAACAAATACTACGGAGTTCCTTACCTCGTGTCATTACTGTAGAAAGTCAGTGGAGTTTTATTAATGACAATAGCACTCTATAAAAGCCCTGCTCTCCTTCCCTGGCCCTCTAATCTAAAGCCGGCCATAGAAGGATTGAATCTTGGCCGGTTCAGCAGGAACCAGCCGAGATTCGATCCTTCTATGGGCAGGCTGATTGTACTGAAGTCGATCCATCGATCGACTTCAGTACAACCAGCCCGTTGGATTGTTATCATGCGATTACTGCCGGCGGCTGTAGCTGTGAGAAGTGATCATTGTGTTCTGCTGGCAGGGAAGGCTCTCTGCTGGTAGAGCACGATGGCACTGCGGGAGAGAGGGGATTTGAGCAATTGCAAAAATTGTATAATCTATGGGCTGCTTAAAGAGTTGCTTCAGTCTCCCCCCGAAAAATGAAAAGTCAGAAGTTACAAATCCTGTAGCTGCTGACTTTCAATATAAGGACACTTACCGTATATACTCGAGTATAAGCTGAGTTTTACAGCCCCTTTTTTTTTTAGGGTGAAAATACCCCCCTCGGCTTATACTCGAGCCAGTGTACCTTAATGGTGCGACGCTCCTCCTACAGGCCGCGGCTTCGGCCTAGTCTTCGGATCCGGTGGCTATCTTGCTCCTCCTGGCCTCTCCACCAGCTCTGTATCCCGGTCTCCCTGGTGTCTGGCTCCCTCGCCGCACGCAGATCCTGCTTCACGGGCTTCCAACCGGGCGGGGGTCTCCGCACGGCGGCAGCCCCAAATCCAGACCGCGGCTTCGGCCTAGTCCCGGGCTCCGGCGGCCATCTTGGTACTCCCGGCCTCACCACCAGCGCTGCATCCCTCCTTTCCTGGCTTCTGCACTCAGGCCTACGGACACTTCCTGCATCCTCCAGGTGAGCGGGGCACAGTGAGGTTGCAATGGGCACAGTGAGGTTGCAATGGGCACAGTGAGGTTGCAATGGGCACAGTGAGGTTGCAATGGGCGCAGTGAGGTTGCAATGGGCGCAGTGAGGTTGCAATGGGCACAGTGAGGTTGGGCACAGTGAGGTTGCAATGGGCACAGTGAGGTTGCAATGGGCACAGTGAGGCGTGCAAATGGGCACAGTGAAGCTGCAAATGGGCATTGTTGACCCTCTTTTCCGCTTACAGTAGCTGCTGCATTCTCACCCTAGGCTTATACTCAAGTCAATACGTTTTCCCATTTTTTTGTGGTAAAATTAGGTACCTCGGCTTATACTTGGGTCGGCTTATACTCGAGTATATACGGTACCTGTCCAGGGATCCAGCGCTGTCCCCGCCCCTGTCAATTCTTCAATGGGCCTCAAGTCCAGGCGCCGGCACCTAAACTAAGGGAAGTTGGCAGTGAAGCCTTGCACCTTCACAAACGGCTTCCCACTGCGCATGCGCAAGCCATGCTGCACTTTGAATTGTCCCACAGTCTTCTGGGACCTGTGATGTGTCTCAAAGGTCTGCGGGCAATGGGGGTGGGGGACTTCTGCTCGGATCACTACAGCGATCCAGGTGGAAATGGGTGTGGGTACCCATCGAAACCAGGTACCCAACCCCCCCCCCCCCCCAAAAAAAATGAAGTGCCAAGTGTGGCAGAGGGGGGGGGGGGGGAGGGGGAGGGAGGGGCAAACAAGCAAAGCCTTTACTTTTGGGTGAAGTTATGCTTTACCTTAGACCTAGTCCTAGAACCCCCCCCCCCCCCCACCTCAGGGTATACTTACTTGGCAGTGATGGCCTTCTACATACGGAGTACAGAAAACTTTTTTGGTGCTGCTTGCACAGTAAAGATGGCCACATTTTAGTAGAATTCCATTTGAATGTTTTCATTTGATTTTTCGAATCGCTAATGGGGTCTAATCAGTGCCGGTTGGAAGATTATTTCTGGACAGTGAACGTGTCCTATCAGATGCAATCATTTTTTGGTAGCGCCAGTGTATTAAGGCAGCTGTGTACAAAAAGTACAAAAGCCAGCGATGGAGACTGCTCCATTCATGCTGTTTAGTGTAAATGGGGAAATTAAAGTGTTACTAAACCCAGAACCCCCAGCATTCACTATATCTGGTCTCCCACAGTACATAGAACATATAAATGCGATTATTTTAGTAAATATAAACTGCTAAATACCTTTTCTCATCAGCAGTATATAGCAGTCTTGTGACTTCTATCGGTGTCTGGTTAATGCTTGTAGGAGGGGCTCTCATTCTCCTCTGACTGTCCTATGAGGCTGCAGGACCCCTGACGCTCTGTCTGGACAGTGCTGATTGGCCCTGTGCTGATCACATGCTTCTAATGCCCCATACACACGATCGTTTTTCATGCCAGTAAAAATGCAATTTTTAAAAATGGCCATTAAAAATGATCGTGTGTATGCTCCAGAGCATTTTTAACGACGTGAAAAACGGGCATTAAAAATTTCGAACATGCTCTCTTTTTTCACGTTGTTTTTCATGTCGTTTTTTTTAACGACGTGAAAAACGATAGTGTGTATGCTTTAACGACGTGAAAAAAACGCGCATGCTCAGAATCAAGTATGAGACGGGAGCGCTCGTTCTGGTAAAACTAGCGTTCGTAATGGAGATAGCACATTCGTCACGCAGTGACGGACTGAAAAGCACCAGGCTGAAAAGCGCGAATCGTTGCTCAACAAACTTTACTAACATGAAGGGTGGTGCCATTCTAACGGAACTTCCCCTTTATAGTGCCGTCGTACGTGTTGTACGTCACTGCGCTTTGCTCGAGCGTTTTTTTTAATGATCGTGTGTACGCAAGACAGGCTTGAGAGGAAACATGAAAAAAAATGACAAGAAAAACGTCAGTTTTAAAAATGACATTAAAAATGATCGTGTGTATGGGGCATAAGAAAACAAAAAACTTTCTAGCAAAAAAAACACCAAATTGGGGACAGTGGAGGAAGGGGGGGGGGGGTCAGAGAATACAGGCTCAAACAGCCTTTTTAAACAATGCAGAGGTTTAACCCCTTAGGTTCCACAGGGAGTTTAACAAGCATGCTTTACTGCGTATACAGACTTTCTTTTTCGTACATCACGGGACACAGAGCGACTTAGTCATTACTAATGGGTTATATAGATTACCTTCAGGTGTTGGCACTGGCCAATTCCAAACCGGAAGTGCCCTCCCCTATATAAGCCCCTCCCATCCGGGAGCACCTCAGTTTTTTGCCAGTGTCTAAGGTGTTGGCCAAAGAGTAACATGTGTTTTCACTGGGCTTGCGTACAGGTTCTTTTGGGCCTTAGTAAGCTGTTCCGGATCCCACCAAAAAAGCTTCATAGCTAAACGGTCGGTACCCGGGCCTTGCAGCAGAAGAGCAAGGTTTTGCCTGTAATGCCTCTCTTAGGAGGGCTGGACCCTGGGATCCAGAGCTCTGGTCATACCCACGACCAAGATGTTGTCTGTGCAGGGTGCTATACAGGTCCAGGGGAGTGGAATCCTTGGGAACCCGGTCCCTGAAGGTTTAATTACAATGCCTGCCGTGATAGGTGAAGTTTGGACTTCTGTGGACCAAACAAAGTCCTGCGGCGGTGAGCAGGTAAGTGGGGGCCCCCAGGAACTTGGTTCTATTGGGGGACCCCCAAGCCTAATTTGTCTTTCTGTCTGTTACCTAACGGTATTCCCGCTAATATCTGTGTATGCCTGTAACTACTGAAAATGTAAAATTTTAATAGTAGTCAAGAAAAAAAAAAAAAAAAGGGGGGACCGCGGTACCTGTGTTAAACCACTAGAGGCCGCTGTAGTCCATTTTTCTTGTCATGTGGATCTTTGGTTTTCTCAAGTCAAAAGATCTAGGCAGTTGGTAAGTTTCTCTGTAGGAATCCACTTCCTCTGCCCTGTTGCTGCGCTCATCCACCGCACAGGCCCTCCGGAAAAAAGGGCCCTGGCTCCTAGTCCCTGTTTGATTTCAAAAAGGGCGCCAATGGCGCACGGGCGCGCGCGCGGGCGCGTGCACGCGCCTCCTATGAAAAAAAAGGGGCGGGGCGGGTGGATGACGCTCGATGCGCGCCGCGGCGCTTCTGCGCATGTGCAGGCGTCCCAGCATGGTTAAAAGACACAGTACAAGTGTCAGCTGGATGCAAACAGAGCTAGCAACAAACAGTGGCACACAGAGGCGGTTGATGCAGGCATCCCCATAGAAAGGCACTTTAGTGGACACCAGCTGGTATATAGCAGCAACTGTGTTAGACTATTACCAGCAAAAATTGGTGTATGACGACGGGAATACCTCAGCTTTGTGCTTAAAGGATATGTCGTCCAGACGCTCCGGAAATAGGTCTTCCAGGAAGCCAAAGGGGTCTCCATCGGGCTCTGAGGATATTGGGCATGCTTGTACTGCACCAATCTCCCCTGAGAATTCAGAGGTCAGTAGCCGTAGAAGCCCCGCAGGAATGCCTGGTGCTGCGGCTGTCCCCAGTCCACCTGCTCCTGTATATATAACAGAGGAGGTTTTATCCTCAACTCTGGGAGGATTGGAAGAGAGATTAACAGCATTGATCGCTGCTTCCCTGTCACAGGAAAAGCGCGTCCGATCTCCGTCTCCTCCTTCAGAGTGCCTGTTAGTGGAGGAACAACCCCACACAGAGATCGACCTACCTGAAGGGGATCGGGATGAGGTTGATTCAGTTATGGAGGAATCAACAGTGGAAGAACCTTTCTCAGCATCTCAGGCTGAAAGATTATGGGTTCAGTCTCTGACTAATATGGTCCGATCAGCATTTAAAATGCCTCTGGCGGAACCACCATCCACTACGGTTTCCTCGCTGGGGTCGCTAAAAGCTCCCCAGGCTGTCTGTTCCTTCCCAATCCACCCTTTATTAGAAGGGCTTATTTACCAGGATTGGGAGCATCCTGATAAAATATTTGCTCCCCCCAAGAGATTTCCGGTGATCTATCCCATGGAGGATAAGTTCATAAAAAAATGGAGGGTCCCTACAGTGGACGCAGCCGTCTCTTCTGTGAACAAATCACTGACATGTCCAGTAGATAATGTTCCAATGTTCAAAGACCCAATAGATAAAAAATTGGAGTCTTTACTAAAATCTGCTTTCTCTACAGCAAGCATGGTGACACAACCTGCGGTAGCAGCGATTGGAGTCTGCCAAGCAGTGAAAGATCAGTTGAAACAAGTCTTAAGGGACTTACCAGATCAGCAGGCTCTTGCCCTAGCTGACCTGCCTAGAGCCTTGTGTTTTGCGGTGGACGCCATAAAGGATACAATCCAACAGGCCTCCCGCTTTACGCTGTCTATAGTACATATGCGTAGGCTTCTGTGGCTCAAAAACTGGTCTGCTGAAGCTCCCTATAAAAAACTGCTGGTTAGCTTCCCATTTCATGGAGAACGCTTATTTGGAGAAGATCTGGACAAATGTATCCAGAAAATTTCTGCCGGTAAAAGTTCACTCTTACCGGTTAAGAACAAGGGTAGAAGTCCTTCTTTTAAGAGGCCTACTTCTCCAGTCCCTGGCACATCAGCTGTGAAACAGTTCCGACGGCCTCCGCGGTCAAATCCAGGGGGCAGAAATCAGGGACAATCACAGGGTAACAAGAAACCCTGGGTCAAGAGAGGTACAAAACCTCCCCCTAAGTCATGAAGGGTTGCCCCCACTCAGTCGGGTGAGGGGAAGACTTCAGTTGTTCACAGAGACCTGGCGGGACACCATCAGAGATGGGTGATCTCCGCAGTAAGTCTGGGATACAGGCTGGAGTTAAAAGACATTCCTCCTGCCCATTTTATAAGGTCAAACGTGCCAAGCGATCCCCAGAAGAGTGGATCCCTCCTTCTGGCACTAGAGCAACTATTGCCCCAAGGGTAATCATGAAGGTTCCCTTGAAAGAAAACGGGTTCGGGTTTTACTCGAACCTTGTCACAGTCCCCAAACCAAATGGGGACATGAGGCCCATATTAAATATAAAAGGGCTAAACAAGTTCCTACATATCAGGACTTTTTCGGATGGAGTCGATCCGATCGGTGGCCACCGCCCTACAAGGGCAGGAATGGTTAGCCTCGATCGACATAAGGGATGCTTATTTGCATATGCCCATCTGTCCGGCCCACCAGAAATTTCTACGCCTTGCAGTAGAAGGGCGCCATTTTCAGTTCAGAGCCTTACCTTTCGGTCTGGCCACGGCACCACGAGTGTTCACAAAAATTCTGGCCCTACGATTGGCCAAACGAGGAACACAAGGTGTAACGATAATGGCATATCTAGACGACTTGTTGCTGATAGACCACTCAGTGAAAAAAACTAGAAGTGGTCGTTCACAAGATAATCAAGTATCTGGAATCTCACGGTTGCATTATCAACCGAGACAAGTCAGCCCTAAAACCAGTCAAAAGCCTGGAATACTTGGGGGCTAAGACTGGATTCAAATCAGAGAAAGATTTTCTTACCTCTAGAGAAGGTGTCGTCTTTGAAAGATTTGACCCACTTAGTGGGTACAAAAAAGAAAAACCATCCATACGCCTGTGTATAAGGCTGCTGGGAAAAATGGTGGCTTCATTCGAAGCGGTACCCTACGGTCAATTCCATTCAAGGAACTTGCAGAGGGCCATACTGTCAGCCTGGAACAAAAAAGATCAGGCTTTAGACTTACCAATGTCCCTGTCCCCTTCCGTTCGCAAGAGCCTCCATTGGTGGTTGGTGCCCCAGAATCTGGAAAAAGGGAAACCCTTCAGTCCGGTTTCTTGGAAGGTGGTCACTACAGTTGCCAGCCTCATAGGCTGGGGGGCAGTACTGGAGCAATGGTCTCTCCAGGGCAAGTGGTCAGAAGCAGAGAAGGCCCTGCCCACCAATCTCTTAGAGATACGAGCAGCCCGGTATGCCCTAGTAGCATGGACATCCAAACTCCAAGGGTCACCTGTCAGAATTCAATCAGACAATGCCACAGCAGTGGCATATATCAATCTCCAGGGTGGCACCAGGAGTCGTGCAGCCCAGAGGGAAGCGAATTGCATCCTGGAATGGGCAGAAAGGTATGTCACAGCCATATCCGCGGTTTTCATCCCAGGAGTGGAAAATTGGAGAGCGGACTTTTTAAGTCGCCAGCAATTATGCCCGGGGGAATGGTCTCTTCACCCCGAGGTTTTCCAGGCAATATGCCAGCGGTGGGGAACACCGGATGTAGATCTGCTAGCATCCAGATTCAACGCAAAGGTGGACAGATTTGTGTCTCGCACAAAGGATCCCCTAGCTTGCGGTTCGGATGCCCTAGTGTTCCCTTGGGATCAGTTCAAGCTGATATATGCATTCCCACCGCGATTAATCCGCAGAATCAGGGTAGAAAAGAAACCAGTGATTCTGGTGGCTCCAGCGTGGCCCCGAAGGGCATGGTACGCGGAGATTGTAAAAATGTCAGTGGGAAGTCCTTGGACCCTCCCACATCGTCCGGACCTGCTTTCGCAAGGACCGATATACTACCCTTCCTTACCAGCCCTAGGTTTGACGGCCTGGCTATAGAAGCCCACATTCTAAAAAAGAGAGGGCTCTCTAATCCTGTGGTATCTACCATGATCAATGCCAGGAAGCCGGTATCCAGGCAGATCTATTATAGGATCTAGAAGGCGTACATCACGTGGGGTGAGGCCAGGAAATGGCATCCACGTAAGTACGTAATAGGTAGGATTCTGGACTTCCTACAGTGGGCTGTACATAGGAAGCTTGCCTTGAGTACTATCAAGGGTCAGACGGCCTTGTCAATATTTTTTTCAAAGGCCCTTGGCTTTGCATTCATTAGTCAAAGCTTTCATACAAGGAGTGATGCGTATTAGCCCTCCGGTTAGTATTCCCATATGTCCATGGGACTTAAACCTGGTTCTGTCGGTTCTACAGAAACAACCATTTGAACCATTGCGGCACATTTTCTTGGTTCTTTTCACCAGGAAATTGATTTTCTTAGTAGCCATTTGTTCGGCTAAAAGAGTATCGGAATTAGCCGCCTTGTCCTGTAAGGAGCCATATCTGGTTATCCATAAGGACAGAGTAGTGTTACGTCCTCATCCAGCCTTCTTCCTAAGGTGGTATCGAGGTTCCATTTGAACCAAGATGTGGTTCTTCCTTCCTTTTTTCCCCAAACCTACTTCGGTAGAGGAAAAGTTATTGCATTCTTTGGATGTAGTAAGAGCAGTTAAAGCTTATCTTAAAGCCACTGCTCAGATTCGTAGAACGGATACTTTGTTTGTTCTGCCGGAAGGCCCCAGAAAGGGTCAGGCAGCATCAAAATCTACTTTAGCCAAGTGGATTCGACAGGTCATAATACAAGCCTATGGCTTGAAAAGGACACCGCCTCCGTTCAAAGTTAGGGCGCACTCCACGAGAGCAGTTGGAACTTCATGGGCAGTGCATCACCAAGCCTCCCTGGCTCAAGTCTGTAAGGCCACAACATGGTCCTTAGTACACACGTTTACTAGATTCTACCAGGTAGACGTCAGAAGTCAGGAGGATGTCGCCTTTGGGCGCAGTGTGTTGCAGGCCGCAAAAGAGCCTCATGCCTGATGGCGCCCAGCTTATGTATCCCTCCCCTCATTTGGCATTGCTTTGGGACGTCCCATTAGTAATGACTAAGTCGCTCTGTGTCCCGTGATGTACGAAAAAGAAAAAGGGATTTTTATAACAGCTTACCTGTAAAATCCTTTTCTTGGAGTACATCACGGGACACAGAGCTCCCACCCCTCTTTTTGGGACACTTATTGCTTGGCTACAAAACTGAGGTGCTCCCGGATGGGAGGGGCTTATATAGGGGAGGGTACTTCCGGTTTGGAATTGGCCAGTGCCAACACCTGAAGGTAATCTATATAACCCATTAGTAATGACTAAGTCGCTCTGTGTCCCGTGATGTACTCCAAGAAAAGGATTTTACAGGTAAGCTGTTATAAAAATCCCTTTTTTTTTACTGTTGTGGGTTTAGTAACACTTTAATAAATTTTTGTCTCGTTTAGAAGAAATCTAGCTGTGTATGGTTACCATTGCTTTTAAATAGTGATCGTGAATTACCACCGCGCTCCCACTATCAAACTCGCCTATGTGCAAATAAATGGGTGCTGCTCACATACATATGCGTTCCAGTATGTAGGTGTTATGGCAAAATTATAAGGGAACGCCGCATAATTTTGCCATGACTACCATTCTTGTTGCAGGAGAAGATTTCTGCATCCAGAAAGTGCATATCACAGGAAGCTGTCACTACCACAGAGAGGTAAGTATGCACTGGGTTGGGGGTTCTAGGTTTGTATTGTGTAGGGGGGCCAGTGATTTTATAGGAAAAATTGTAGTTGTAACAAAAAAAAAAAAAAAAGGAATTTAATATCTGACTGGTTGCAGTAGGTAGGAGTAGGGCCTCTGGTTACTTTCTTCTGGTTTCATGATGCTAGATAAGTTATCTTGGAGTGAGAAGGGCTAGAATATGTGAAAAGTTGCAGTTGCTCTTTCTATCAAGGCAGATATTCATCAGTCTGCTGCAGGCAGGAGGAAGAATTTCCTCAATCTCCTCTCCCTCAGTGATCAGACTGTAATATTGTAGTCGCAAGGTGAGAGGCTACAGCAGGGGATGATTTGTGTAATGCCGCGTACACACGATCATTTTTCCCGTCTGGAAAAATGAAATTTTTTCCTTTGGACGAGAAAAACGATCGTCTGTGGGCTTTTTGCCGTTTTTCCCGACGGGAAAAACGGCATTAATCACGATGAGAAAAATTAGAACATGTTCTAATTTTTCTCGTCGTTTTTCCTGACATTTCTTCCGCGGCAGTGTTTCCCATAGGGAAACACTGCCGCGGAGCCCATAGACGATCGTTTTTCTCGTCATTTTAAAAAATGACGAGAAAAATGACCGTGTGTGGGGAACAAGCTGTTCCCTCGTTTAAAACCGCCGTGAATAATGATCGTGTGTACGCGGCATTAGATGCTTGTGAACACAGCCAACAAACTACACAGGCACTGGGATTTACAGGACATGATTGTGTCTTCTCTGAGCCAGCATCTCTGTCTAGGAAATAGATGCTGATCCTGAGTGATGCCTGAACAAAATGGCTCCACCCTTCCGGAGAGAAAATCAGATGACGGCATTGTCAGGGGGAGTACTGTGATCTCTGTGAAAAGTAATAAATGCCTGGAAGTATTGAACATATCCATTTCTTAGCATGTATGTAGCAGATTTACCCCCCCTTCATGACCAGACCATTTTTTGTGATACGGCACTGTGTTACTTTAACTGACCATTAAATAATCAGTGACTTATTGTGGGACTGCAATATTGCAGCAGACTTTCTGACACTAACTGACACTTTTGATACTTTGCGGGAACCAGTGACACTAATACAGTGATCAGTGCTAAAAAAAATATACACTGTCACTGTACTAACGACACTGGCTGGGAGGAGGTTAAACATCTAGGGTGATCAAAGGGTTAATTGTGTGGCTAGCCAATTGTTTTTGTGTACTGATTGTGCTGCTGTTACTCAGCAAGAGATGGATTTTGTTCCATGCTTTGCAGGAACACAAAACCCATCCCTTCCTCCCCCTGTCAGAACTGAGATCTGCCTTGTTTACATTCCCCCTGTCAGAACTGAGATCTGCCTTGTTTACATAGACAGATCTCAGTCCTGTGTGTATCACTGACGATCGGTGGGTGCCGGAGGACATTGAATGCCTGGCACCCGCAGATCGGCTTCTGCTGTGAATATTCACAGCAGAAGCTGCCTGCTGGCAGCGCGCATGCGCCCTCTACGTGCAGAAGTGCAGAGTCATGTATATATACGTGATTCTGCACAGGAGAGCCGCCTTGTAGCAGTAAAACTGCTCTTGGGCGGACAGAAATCAGAACTAAACACTCTCAATTAACATTAACTATTTTAAATCCTTATGCTGCTAGGGTTAGGTATATTTTATTTACTTGTTTTAAAAATGTTTTTTTTACATTTCTTCAGTTGCTTCCTGGTTTCTGGCCTAGGCAAATGATGTCATACATCCCAGGAGTCTTCATGGATATATTTGTCTTTCATCTGGAGGGGGGGTCCTTTTTCAGCTAAGCACACCCACCTACCTGTGCCGGTGTTCCAACAGAATCGGCGACTCATCAGATTATGTAACGGAAGTGACGTTCCGTCAGCTGCGCATGCGTTTCACCGCTACCAGGTTTGCTCATCTGACAGAACACCTGCAGTCAGAAGGTGGCAGCGGACATCTTACTACACACGGCTACGTCTTGAATCTCACAGTAATTTTAGCAATAAAGTGAGCGTATATATAATTACAATATTGTATATTGACATCTGTGATGCTGGTTTGATGTTCCATTTTGAAAGAAGATGGTCGCCAGCAGTAGGAAGGTGGCGGGGGCCATGTTGGTGCACTCCGGCACTGCTCAGCGCTAAACCTTGCGATCATTTTGAAAAAAAAAAAACCAATGTAGTCATCAATTTAGGCCGATATATTCAACATATTTTTTGTAAAAAAATCGCAATAGGCGAATATTGATTGGTTTGGGCAAAAGTTATCGCATCTACAAACTACGGGAAAGATTTAGGGACTTTTAATGGTGGCGATCTGCGATTTTTAGCGGGACTGCGACATTGCGGCGGACAAATCTGTTCCCAAATGACACTTTTTGCGGACCAGCTATAAAAATGCACTGATCAATGTAAAAATGACACTGGCAGGGAAGGGGTTAACACTAGGGGGCGATCAAGGGGTTAAATGTGTTCACCCAGCATGTTCTATAGGAGGGTATGTGCTCACTGGGACATGACAGAGATCACTGTTCCCGATCCCGTTCTGCCTCTCTACTAGGCAATCGCGGGTCCCTGGTGGGCATCGAGTCCGCCTGACCCATGGCGGCGCACGCCCGCCCGCAACTGCGCCTGCGCAAGCCGCTGTATAGGTACAGCGATTCACACAGGAGAGCTGACCTGCTGCAGTATATCTGCGTGAGCTGGTTGGCTAGTTTTTAAACACCCAAACAAGATCACAGATGTCATCATAATATATTTATTTATATACGCTCAGTTTATTGGTAAAATTACTGTGAAATTCAAGATGTAGCTGGGTGTAGTAAGATGTCCACTGTTCTGTCAGATAAGCAAACCTGGCAGCGGTGGAACGTATGTGCAGCTGACGGAACGTCACTTCTGTTACCCAATCTGATGGGTCGCTGATTCTGACGGAACGCCGGCACAGGTAGGTGGGTGTGCTTAGCTGAAAAAGCCCCCCTCCCCCTCCAGATGAAAGACAAAAATGTCCATGAAGACTCATGGGATGTATCACTTTATTTGCCTAGACCAGAAACCAGGAAGCAACTGAAGAAATAATATATATATTTTTTTAAAACAAATAAATAAAATATAACTTCCTATCTATATGCCTTCTTCTGACTGCAGGTGTTCTGTCAGATTAGCAAACCTGGTAGCGGTGGAACGCA
The DNA here is from genome assembly GCA_029206835.1 of Rana muscosa. Taxonomy (NCBI): domain Eukaryota; kingdom Metazoa; phylum Chordata; class Amphibia; order Anura; family Ranidae; genus Rana; species Rana muscosa. Next base: position 256,300,608 of record CM055125.1, on the reverse strand, counting down.
TGTGCAGCTAATGAAACGTCACTTCCATTACCTAATCTAACGGGTCACCGATTCTGACGGAACACCTGCATGCCTGAAGCAAGGGCACATGGATTCCAGGAAGTAAATGCTGCGTGAATCGTCTGCCCTTACTTAAGATGGCCATGGCCAGAAATGCTAAAGGGGGGGTTTTTCAAAGTGATTTCTCAACAAAATAAAGCATGGAGACATGGATGGGGGAGTTGCTGTGAATATAAAAAAAAAAAAATTAAATCGCCTTTTCTGTTTGTAGTGCTCAGATACATTTTATTTTATTTTTTTAACAGGAAGAAGCTCAGATACAGTTTAGTTCCACTTTAAGGGTGCCTCGTTTGCCCAGTATAGGCAAAGTACAGGCTCAGGTTAGGTTATCAGGTGACAATTAATACCTTCCTCCTTTCCCACCTATCTTGGTATTTAGCATGGTGCTGGTCACATTTTCCAAGGTGTTGATTAGCGACTGTTGCATCTCACAGCCAGCACGTTTGCACTTCTTTATTACTCACGTCATAGAGATCTAGAAAAGGTTACTTTCAAAGTGAAATAATCTCAATTTCATTTTTAATTGTAACACTTTAATCTGTTAAATATTTTTTTCATTTATTTATCAGGCAGTTTGCTCAGCATGCCTACAGACAGCTGCTGGGATAACTTCAGTTAGGCCACTTTCACACTGAGGCGCTGGCCGCGTTGACTGTAAAGCGCCGCTAGTTTTAGCGGTGCTTTATAGTCAATTTAGCAGCACTTTTTTCACTGCTAGCGGGGTGCTTATAACCCCCGCTAGCGGCCGAAAAAGGGTTAAAAGCGCCTTGCAGAGGCTTCAACAGCGTTGGCCATTAATTTCAATGGCAGGGGCGGTTTAGGAGCGCTAAATACAGCGCTCCCGCACTGCCCCAAAGATGCTGCTTGCGGGACTTTTTCTCCTGTCCTTCAAGCGCACTGCCCCAGTGTGAAAGCCTGAGTGCTTTCACACTGGGGCAGTGCGCTTGAAGGACACTGGGGCTGCAGAAGAAGCAGTTTACAGGCGCTTTTCAGGCGCTATTTTTAGCGCAAAAACGCCTCAGTGTGAAAGTGACCTTAGTCATGTAGAGACTGATAGGGGAATTAACTATTATTATGGCGCAGGAGACTGTGAGAAGTGGTGTGCGCCAAGTTAACAAAGCAGGTAGACCTGTTTCAGTTTCTATCTGCGCTACTTTCTATTTCAGAGTGAAATAGCAACTAACGCATATCAGCACCTTATTAACAAAGGGAATAAGGCAGTTTTCAACATTGAAAACTGCCACAAATTCTGTCCATGTGTCACCTGGGACACATTGCATTATCTGCAAGTAACCATCCCTTGTGCTGATTTAACCACTTAAGGATCAGGCCTATTTCTGACATTTGTTGTTTACAAGTTAAAATCTGTATTTTTTGCTAGAAATTTACTTAGAACACCCAAACATTGAAATTTTTTTTTTAGAAGAGACTCTAGAGCAGTGGTTCTCAACCTGGGGGTCGGAACCCCCTCGGGGGTCGAATGACAGTTTGCCAGGGGTCACCAAATCCTGGGCTGTTCCTGAAGCCTGCACCGCTCTCCCAGCCTTTTCACAGCCGTCCAGCAGGGCTGTCCCTGGAGCCCGTGGCTGCCCACTCAGCCTCTTGGCAACCGCCCATTCAGTTCACGGCATGGCTGGGGGGCAGAGACTAGAAGTCAGCTGACTGGTGAGGAATGTGAAGTGGGAGGGTCTGGAGGAGACCCCATCTCCTGATTTTGGCATAGGTGTCACTGCTGCGAGACACCACAGAGCTGGAGACACAGTGAGTAACACTTCCTGTGAGTTGCCATTAAAAGTCCCCACTACAGTTCTCAGATCAGCAGATGACCTTGATCAAGAGCACCTAAGTTGGCCGATCAGAACTCCCCCCAGCATTGCCACTCATCCCATTCCCCCCACCCCCCACCAAGGAGTAAAGGCCTGTACACACGGTCTGACTTTTTGCCAACAAACTTCAAAATGAGCACGTTTTTCAAAAAATCCGACCGTGTGTGCGCTCCATCGGACAAACTTTTTCGGATTTCATCGGACAAAAGTTCGCTTTGCAAACGGACACACTTTTCAGCAACAAAAGTCCGATGGTGCAAACTCCTATCGTGTGTACAGAAATCCATCGGACTTTTGTCCGAGGTACAAATATGCATGCCCAGAACCAATGTTAAAATCAACCAACAATAGCAGAAATTGACCAAAGGGTGGCGGTAAAAAGCAGAAAAGAGCAGAAAAACCACGTGATGTTGGGAGAGTTTTGGGAAAGTTTGCAGAAAAGTCAGAGCGTGTATATGCTATGGGTGTGCCCGGCCAACTCCCTTCAGACAAAAATCCACAGAAAAGTTTGTTTGAAGGCCGACCGTGTGTTAAGAGAGGCTTAAGAGAAGGAATAAAAATAGAGAATACATGGAAGGGAGAGGAAAAGAGGGGGAGGAACAAAGAAAAAGGGAGAGAAATAATAAGAGGAAGAACAAGAAAGATGGCTAAAGAGAGGGATGGGGGAAAGAAAAAAAAATAAATTAGGAGAGATAAAAGGGAAAGAAAGGAGAACAAAGAGGGAGTGGTACATCCTAAAATGTACCAGAAGGGGTTTTAATACTGTACGAGTGGAAGGGACTCGGGGAGCGCTAAATGTCCATGGGTTAGGGGCACAAATTACTTGTCTTGCCTTTAGTGCTGACAACGCAAGGCAAGGTAACTTTACTGTTAGGGGTCCCCACAACTTGGGAAATTTTATCAAGGGGCCACGGCACTAAAAGGGTTGAGAACCACTGCTCTAGAGAATGAAATGGAGATCGTTGCAATACTTTTTGTCACACCCTATTTGCGCAGCGGTCTTACAAATGCAATTTTTTGAGAAAACATACACTTTTTTGAATTATAAAATAAGAAAACAGTAAAGTTAGCCCAATTCTTTGGTATAATGTGACAGATGATGTTACGCCGAGTAAATTGATACCTAACATGTCATGCTTTAAAAATGTGCACGCTCATGGAATGGTGACAAACTTTGGTACTTAAAAATCTCCATAGGCGACAACTTACATTTTTTTTTACAGGTTACCTGTTTAGAGTTACAGAGGGGATCTTGTGCTAGAATTATTGCTCTCGCTCTAACGATCACGGCTATACCTCACATGTGTGGTTTGAACACTGTTTACATATGTGGGCATGGCTACATCGGTATGCGTTCGCTTCTGCACGTGAGCTAGGAGGGACGGGGCGCTTAAAAAAAAATGTTCTTATTTATTTTCACTGTCCCTTTTAAAAAAAATGTTTTTGGATCACTTTTATTCCGATTACCAGGAATGCAAACATCCCTTGTAGTAGAAATAAGCATGACAGGGCCTCTTTAATGCGAGATCAGGCGTCAAAAAGACCTCAGATCACTTAAAAGCAAAAAAAAAAAAACTTTTTTGTAATGAAAATAAAATTTGCCCTTTAAGGCCTTTGGGCAGAAGTGACATCGAAGGTTGCTCCAGTCCTCCAGGGGCATAGAGTCGAGTGGGGGCCATCTTGCCCTCACTCGACTTCCTGTCCACCACTCCACAGGATTGGATAATTTTCGCCGCTACCAATGGCTCTGGTAAGCGGGGAAAATGACCGGGAAGTGGCAGGAGGGGTCACCTATTCCGCCACCCATAAAAGTGATCCTGATCAGGACCACTTTTATGTGAAAGAGGATCGCCTGCTGTATAAAAAAAATACCGGTGTTATGGCAGCTAGCTGTTGCCATAACCCCGGTATATAATGTCAAAGTAGCGACGTGTATATATACAGTGGGCGTTTCGGAAGCAGACACCCTAGAAAATAAAACAGTGGTAGTTCCAATTTTTTATGTCACACATTATTACTGCAATGGTTTAGGGAAAAAATCGCACTAAAGTGAATTTTAGGGCAAACAAATGCAATAAACTACCCAAAATTTTGGTAAAATATAAAAGATGAGGCTGTACCGAGTAACTAGATACCCAACATGTCCAACCCTTAATTTGTGTGCACCCCTGAAATGGTGACAAACTTCAGTACCATATATTTTTTATAGATGAGGCTTCAAAAAACCCCTATAGGTCATTAGTTTAGTGTGATACAGAGGAGGTCTTGTGTTATGCCACGTACACATGACCGTTATTCATGTCGTTAGAAAAAAACAGTTTTTCTCGACGTGATTTTTCGTGTTTCCTCTCAAGCCTGCCTTGCATACACACGTTCATGAAAAAAAACGCTTGAGCAAAGCGCGGTTGACGTACAACACGTACGACGGCATTATAAAGGGGAAGTTCCATTCGAATGGCGCAACCCTTTGGGACGCTTTTGCTGATCCTTGTGTAATAAAGTTTGGTGAGTGACGATTCGCGCTTTTCAGTCTTCGTGCTTTTCAGTCCGTTACAGCGTGATGAATGTGCTATCTCCATTACTAACGCTAGTTTTACCAGAACGAGCGTTCCTGTCTCATACTTGATTCTGAGCATGCGTGTTTTTTTTCCCCTCGTAAAAGCATACACACGTCCGTTTTTCACGACGTTAAAAAGAACGACGTGAAAAACTACAAGAAAAAATAGAGCAGGTTCTAAATTTTTTTCGGACACTTTTCTCGTCGAGAAAAATGCTCTGGAGCATACACACGACCGTTTTTAACGACCATTTTTTAAAAATTTAATTTTTCTCGTCATGAAATACGGTTGTGTGTACACGGCATAAGAAATATTGCTGTCCTTCTGGCATGTGTGGCGATATGTAAATGTATCACAATCAATTTTTTACGTATAGGCACCCCTGACGCATGCATTTACGTTTGTATGTGTGTATATGTGGGGGTGGGGGATTTTATGTGCTTGGGTGTAATTGTATCTATTTGCAAAAAAAAAAATCATTTTTTTTTTTACTTAATTTATTATAATTTTTTTATTACATAGGGGACAAAAAGTGCTATATGTGATGTTTCTTAGGTGACAGGTTCTCTTTAATGAGACATGCAGGGTCTCCCCTGTGATCCACTGAATGTTTTGTAATGCACAACGCATTGCAAAACATCTTTTCCTAGCTAAGCTAGCCGTGGACACCGAGAGCTTGACGTCGCTTTCCGGGTCACAACAAGAAGGGAAGGAGAGCGGACATGCGTCCGCTCTTCTCCTTCCCCTACAGCCGCCAGCACCCACCATCTTGCTCCCACGCCTGTAGATGGGCAAGTGGAGCCCGCAAAGCATGGTGCGGCGTTTCGCGCAGGGGGGGTTGCAGGTATCGGGGTAGTGTGAGCAATCGGTCGGCAGAGCTGCTCCCCGAATTCTTTCACCGGACCTGGCAGCAAAAGGGTTAAAGGCAAAGTTCACCTTGTGGAATATGTTGCATGTCCTACTCATATTTAGGGTGGAATATGTAACATGTTTCAACTCCTGCTACCAGTTTCCCCTATCTCCCTTTCGATGTGACATCAGACGGGGGATCTTCTCCCTGATTTCACTGTCACAAATTAAAAACAGTGCGGCCGTGCAGGGCTCCGCCCACAGGGCCGTGTCATTAATTCACAGTTTCCTGTGAATAAATAGACTAGAAATATCATCAGCCACCATGGCTAAAGGCTTGTAGTTCCCAATAAACTGCGAGGGCGCTGATTAGCGCTCTCTTTGTTCATTCACTGCAGCTTTTTCACAGACAGCCTGTAGGAAGGTACGGGCAGAAAGCTGCAGGGCTTGTCTGAAAGAATTTAAAAGTGGATCTTAAAGAACCCCTCATCTCGGGCGAAAAGCGTTGATCCATATCCTCTGGAACTTTTTCTCATGCAGATGTCTGTATTATCCACATTTTTATGAAACTTGTATTCTTGTTTTTAACGCTTTCTTATAAGTAAAAATATATTAATTTTATTTATGGCTATAGTAATTTTCTGGGGGGGCACAATAATAATCCCTGTCTCCCAGAGCCTCCCCTATTGGGGAGATTTGGGATACATCTCGTTTCTATAATTTATTCAGGGGATTGTGCCAGGATTTTTTTGTACAGGCTCCCCCACCAAATACTGACTTGGAGCATGTCAGTGTTTCTGCTGTGAACTTGGAGGGTGAATTGTTCCCTGGGTCAATGAGGACTTTTTCTTTATGGGACCTTTTTTAAATTTACTTTCTCAGGTAGTGAGAGAAAATTTTACCAAAATGTGGGGACTTAGATGGTTGTAATTGAAAATGGAAATACAGATAGAAGAGCATAATGAAACGGGTCAACAGCCCGCTTTATCAGGAAGTCAAGCAGAATGAAACGGGTCAACAGCCCGCTTCATCAGGAAGGCAAGCAGAAAGAAACGGGTCAACAGCCCGCTTCATCAGGAAGGCAAGCAGAAAGAAACTGGTCAACAGCCCACTTCATCAGGAAGGCAAGCATAATGAAACGGGTCAACAGCCCGATCATCAGGAAGGCAAGCATAATGAAACAAGTTGACAGCCCGCTTCATCAGGAAGGCAAGCATAATGAAACGGGTCAACATCCCGCTTCATCAGGAAGGCAAGCATAATGAAACGGGTCAACAGCCCGCTTCATCAGGAAGGCAAGCATAATGAAACGGGTCAACAGCCCGCTTCATCAGGAAGGCAAGCATAATGAAACGGGTCAACAGCCCACTTCATCAGGAAGGCAAGCATAATGAAACAAGTTGACAGCCTGCTTCATCAGGAAGGCAAGCATAATGAAACGGGTCAACAGCCCGCTTCATCGGGAAGGCAAGCATAATGAAACGGGTCAACAGCACGCTTCATCAGGAAGGCAAGCATAATGAAACTCTGAAATTATAGAAAACACACACGCATTAACCACCACTACAGGGTGTACATGTGAGCACCTCCTTTATCCTGAGATGCAAAACACATATCATACCTGTTTTACGGACATATCACTTTTCTCATAAAAAGCATATAAAAAATACGACCCACTATGGCAACTTTCCAGAAGGAACAGATCAGAGTCCACTCATGTGTGTTCGGTCAGACAGGGAAAACCCCACTTAAAGCGTAAAAAGATGTTTCCTATTGATGTACTGGAGTCCAAGAACGATAACCCAAAGCACTCAGTGAAATATTATTTTGTATTGTTCTGACTGGACTAATAAAAGGTAGAATCTGATTGGTTGTTGTCAATTACTGCACTTTACCCATTCTGATTTTGTAATTCTATGTAGCACAGGCCAGTGACACCAAATACTTGTGATTAGTGGGCCTTACGAGGACAGTCAGGCTGCCTGACATGAAGGGCCGTGCATGCACTTTGTTACATAGGCCTCATTGTTCAGTGTGGCTCTTCCCATTACAGAGTGAAGTGTGCAAACGGGGGAAAATAAATAGTCTCTCTGTGCTGGCCCAAACCCGGCTCGGTTATCGGCATGATGTTGTTTTATTCATGAATAGATAAAACAAAAGCTGTGTTTTCCTTGTGGCAGGTCAGCATTTCTGCAAATGTTTTTCAGTTGCCTGTCCGCCCACGTGCATACAGAATTCATTTTTCTCTGTGCAGCCTTCGATATTGTGGACAAAGGGAGGCCTCTGTCTGTCTTATCTTCACTAAAGGGTTTGGGGGAGAGCCGGACACACAGCACTCTGAGAAAATGTTATTGAAGGGTTAGCCGTTGGAAGGCCAGCTTAAAATACACTAATTAGAATCCATTTTACAGCCTATCTCCTGACATTCACTAAATTATCCAAATGAGATTATATAAACCAAAGTATTATCGTATTTATCTTAATCACTGGCCCACCAAAGCCTCTTTTTTTGCCAGCCTCCGAGCAGTCTTGTCACCACCTCTCTTGCTGTCATCACATACAGTAAAGCACCTGTGGCCACTCCTGGTCCTGCATTGTATGTGGGATGTGCCCACTGAAGAGAAGACGACCAGACCACCAGGTTTGTTTGAAAAAAAAAAAGATTGAGCACCTCTGATCCGCTGAATGGAAGGAGAACGAATCCTTTTCCCTTTTTTTTTGGCACAATGCCATTTACGTCCGCCACTCCATAGAAATGAATGGAGATTCGAATAGGCGGACCCGATTGGACCAACCATGTGAAAGGTGTTTAATTCTTTACAAGTACTGACAGTGTCACTTTAAATAAATGAACCCTATTGACTCCACTAATGGTAGTTTTTAGGGGACAGCCATGTCTTTTTCAGAAGTTTGTAAATTATTGTGTGTATTGTTTTAGATGGTTGCATAATCTGAGATAAGGAAATAGAAGAACAAACATTTATTGCTTTCTTTGTATCCCCAGGTCCCATTTTGGAAAAGACTTGTCTTGTGTAGTACAGACTTTGTATCACACATATCCGTTTCACATAATGCTTTTATCTTCTTATCCATCAGTACAATGCATGGGTGAAAATTCTCTATATTATTCATGAGATGGAAAGAAAACTGTTGAGTTTCCAAATGCTAACACAAAACTAATATGTTTCATAACACAAAGGCTTTCGCCATGAATGATCTCTTAACATATTAGTTCACTATAGTATCTGTGAGAAGTTCTTAAAGGGAACTCATCACTGGTATACAGTAGAGGCAGACATCTTGTTTTTGAACTTCTTCCACTTGTGAGACTATATATGGTGCGGTTGGGTGGTCAGGGGTAAGGAGCTCTTTCCTTCACTGTAGGCAGCAACAATACTTAGTACTTCCGATTTCCTAATGTGGGGGAACATTTGACCTCATCCTAGGTGCTTAGCTATGACTAAGTGCTGATGTTGGCATGAAACGAGTTAGCCTGGAGTGCTATATTCCCTTGAATGTTGTGTGGAGAGTCTTTCTGGAGTATGTCTTAATAAAGGTGATTTTATTGGATGTGCGGCCCACCAGATTCTTCTTTTCTACTGTCAAGCCCGTGATGAACAGGTCCAGTACCTTCTAGCATGCAGTGCAGGTGATATAGGTTGAAACCAACCTAGAGTAGTGATTATTTTGTAGATCACAGTTCCCGGGTCTAGCATCCAATCTCTAGACCTGAGCACTGTCACATAATCTGGAAAAGATGTCACTACTCCTCTTACTGTCCGATACTTTTTATTTATGTTCTGTCTACAGTGGAGGCATTAGATGTTACACGTATATGCTGCAGCTAATGCCCCGTACACACGATCCGAATATCGTACGACAGATCGTACGACTTTTTTTGCTTAATATGCGCAAGTAGAAATTAAATAGGTTATTAACTACTTGAGGCCCGCGCTATAGCCAAATGACGGCTACAGCGCGGACCTGAAAATCCGCGCTGGGATCACCCGAGTCACCGTTCCGAGTAAGGGGCCGATCCCGACCCCTTACCACGTGATCAGCTGTCAGCCAATGACAGCTGATCATGTGATGTAAACAAAGAATCGGTAATCGTTCTTTTTTTTTTCTCCTCACGCTGACAGCGTGAGGAGGAAAAAAAGCAGATCACCGGCTCGTTCACAAGGGACATCAGTTCCGAAGAGGAAGGAGGCAGATGTGCCTCATCAGTGCCAGCTGCCAGTGCCTGCCAGTATGATAATAATTGCTACCTGCCAGTGCCCACAGTGCCACCTATCAATGCCCACAAGTGCCACCTATCAATGCCCACATGTGCCACCTAGCAATGCTGCCTGTCAGTGTAACCTACAAAACAATACTCCTGCGCTCTGATGTCTTGGTGTATGCGGGGCGTGTCGATCATTCCTCAGTAAACAGGCAACACTTTAGGAATCTTGCAGCCCTCCTCAGAACTATGGGTGTTCATACAACTGTAAAAAAACAAAAAACAGGAGGGCGCACCGACCTAGTGTATTACCAGATAAAATCTTTATTAAAATGTATAAAAACAGCAATGGTCCTACTCACAAGCAGAGCGTTAAAATGAGCTTTTTCTAGTGACCAGCCTGAATCATAGGACGACTGAAGTTAAAACTCGATGACCAGGGAGATAGATGGTACCTCAAATGTGCTGGACGGCTGACGCGTTTCCGGGGCGCACCCCTTTCTTCAGAGCCTACACAGCTTGTGGTATCCTATTCTCATGGATAACCCCACACATATAGATATACACACACTCATGTCCACCAAGGAGGCCCCGACCCATCGTCCCCACCCCAATAGGCCCCGCCCCTACAAACTCCACCCCCAGAGGTGTGTCTCATGATTAACCCATAGGGGTGAATCAGAAATTAAATATAATTCGACATGCTATGTGACACCAATTGTGCACTAGAGTAAAACAAATCATTTCACATCATAGATACATATAAAATAGTGGTGGAGGATAGAGGTTCAAATTCAAAGGACCAGTGTGCCACTAATGATCAAAATACTCCTAGCAAACTTGTACCCAAACCCCCACTGATCCCGCATCACAGGGTGACCAGGTAGGCTAGTAGTATACAACAGATATGTAACAAGCATCTAATTGTGCCCGAACGAACCGCTTACCGTATGCAGCAGGGGCCAACAGTAGATGCAAAGGTGTCCAATGATCTGCCAGTGGGAGAGATGCATCTAGGATTCCACTCACTGCATCCTATACCTAACCTTCTATTAAGGGAGAGAGGCACATTCGGAGCTTTGGACTAGAAGTGCGGGTGTTACAAACTTTTCCACCCGCACTTCCTGTTTGTCAGTGGTGCGGCCTGATTGGGCGAATGCCAGGCCTCGATCTGGATGCCGAGTCGGAAGTGCGGGTGTGTTTGCGTTCCACCCGCAACTTCCGGTAGCACTACAGTGAATGCGCTCGCCCCTCCTATCACTCCTAGGGGCGGAGTGCAGAGGAGGCTTGTCCAAAGCATGGAATGGGTCGCAATTGCCTAGAGGTGTGGGTGTCACTAGCGTGTCTACCCGCACTTCCGGTCGCGTCCCTGTTTGTCTATAGCACAGCCTGATTAGGCAAATACCAGGCCTCGATCTGGATGCTAAACTGGAAGTGCGGGTGTGTTTGCGTTCCACCCGCAATTTCCGGTGAAACCACAGTGTACACACCCGCTCCTCCTATCACTCTTAGGGGCGGAGTGTAAAGGAGGCCTGTCCAATGACAAGGAGAAAAAAAAAAAAAGGGGGGGGAGAGAGGAGCCTCCTCCATGCACACACGCACATGCACACCCATACAAAGGATCCACAGATACGTACAGTGGGTCTAGTACATAGGAAAACTCCTACCTGGTTTCTTTGCCAAAAACATTCCCCCATCACCAAAGTGAATTTGTGGGAAACAACATTGATGGACTATCTCCATGGATAAAATAACTTCGTGGGACAAAGGTCCCATTTATCCCCACTGCCCCACAATTATTTGCCGTGAGGAAAAGGGATACACGTAAATCTCTCCCCACATGTACTTATGCAAAACACTCCCACAGATGATACATGGTGGACCCACTGTACGCTGGACCTACCAAATGAACCACGCCGTATAAATATTATTAATGGAGTTGAACAAGCAACCCTTGAACTACACTCTACCAAGAAGCACCCACATAGTGTAGGGTGCCAGTGGCGTGGACCCTAGTAGGTCCAGAAGATGTCACATGAACCTGAATAAACCAGCTGTAAATATGATGTGCATTATAGCATTGCAAAAATGATAAACAAAAAAGAAAACAAATTATCATTATTAATTATTATCAACAATAATAATCATGTTCCCAATATTAAATATAAACCCCAAAGGACCCAAAAAGCCTTAAAACTCTCTCTTCTAAATCCTAAGCCTACTAGAAATATTCTCTTTATGTACCCTGGCATGCACGACCAATCAACTTGTACTAATGGTGTGAAGTTCAATTCCCTCGTTGAGGCCCTGCGGGGCCAAAGTCCCCAAGGTGAAGATCCAGAAAGCTTCTCTCTTACATAAAATCTGATATTTCTTGCCACTATCTAAATTGCTAGGTATAGCTTCTATGCCAAAAACCTTCAGACCATCTATGCTACTGTCATGTAGTTCCTTGAAATGTCTCGGAACTGAACACTTGTCCTTTTCCGTGGTGATGCTACTCCTGTGTTCGTTCATCCTGGTTCTCATTGGTCGACATGTACGGCCAATGTACATAAGGCCACAAGGGCAGATTAGACCATAGATGATAAATGGGGTACCACAGTTAATAAACTGTCTGATCTTATGACTTCTCCCATCTACTCCAATCACCTCTTTCTTCCTGTGGCACATATGTGTACAATTGCCGCAAATGCCACTTCCACATCTATAGGAACCTTTCTGGTCAAAGATAGTGGTCCAGGTGTTATTCAGTCCTTTGTTCTTGTTGTTCTTTTTGACCCTACTTGGGGCAATCGTATTTCGCAAATCTCTCGGTCTCCTAAATACCAAATTGGGATGGGGCGGGAGACTCAGAAAGGGATCTGATTCCAGAATTTTCCAGTTCTTCTTGAAGATCTTTTGGATCGTCGGTACTTTATTATTGTACCTCGTGCAGAACCTTGTTTGCGCTGGTTCATTTTTCTCCCGTTTCGTTTTTATTTCATCAATATCTCCATACAAGTGTAGAAATTTTTGGAAGGCTTCCTCTATATGTCCTTCCTCGTAGCCCTTCTCTTTGAATTTATTCTTCAAAATCAGACTTTGATCTTCATAGTCCTTTTTTCGAGAACAGGTGCGCCTAAGCCGACAGAACTGACCGAATGGAATATTCCGGATCCATCTTGGGTGATGGTGACTCTGAGCATGTAGGTATGAATTGCCTGCGCTAGGTTTAAAGTGCGTTCTTGAATAGATGACACCATATTCGTCGGCCCTCAATTCCAGATCCAGGAAAACTAGGAGTTCTTCGTCTACTACATGGGTGAATGAAATTCCGAAAGGGTTATTGGCACAATGTGTCAGAAATCCATCGAGTTCTTCATCACTCCCATTCCAGATAATAAGGATATCATCTATATACCGAGAGTACAAAACTAAATTTTTCCCAAAGGGGTTGTTCGCCCAAATGTATTGGAGTTCCCAATACCCCATAAAGAGATTTGCGTAGCTTGGTGCAAACCTTGCCCCCATCGCCGTACCCCTCACCTGTCTGTAGAAGCAGTCCATGAACGTAAAGTAATTATGAGTCAAGGTGAATTCAATGCACTCAAAAATAAATTGTGCCTGTTGTGGGTTAAACGTGTGGGCTTTCGCTAGATAGTATTCGGTGGCTCGAAGGCCAAATAGATGCTGGATAGATGTATATAAAGATGCTACATCCAATGATAGCCATCTATAGCCCTTCTCCCACTTATAATTAGCTAGTATCTCCAGAGCATGGCCTGAATCTTTGATGAATGATGGTAAGTTAATCACTATATTTTGTAGGAAGTGATCAATGTAGCTCCCCAGATTACTGGTTAGACTGTCAATGCCCGCAACAATGGGTCTGCCTGGAGGTTTTTCTATATCTTTGTGAATCTTGGGAATATGGTAGAAATGGGGGACGACCGGATGTTTTGAGTATAAAAATTCATACTCATTCTTTGTTAAAATCTTGCTCGATAACGCCCTATCCAGAAGTTTTTTCAAATCTCCATTGTACTCTACCGTTGGATCCCAACGTAGTCTCTCGTAGGTGTCAGTATCCCCTAACAACCTAAGGGCTTCTTCCAGGTATTGATCTCTATCCTGTATAACCAGGCCACCTCCCTTGTCTGCCTTCCTGATTATGATCTCAAGATTATTCTTCAGGCTACTCAGGGGGGCTTCGATACCAACCTCATAGCCCTTATTGTATTTGCGGCTTCTGTCACCACACATTTTTCTGAATTCACGCATGACAACTTCATAGAAGGTGGAGATGAAGTTCCCCTTACTCCAATGTGGATAAAAGCTAGATTTTGGTCTGAAGTCTGTATGTCTAGTAGCTTCCTCACTCGGCAAGGCAAACGACTCATTTAGAGGTTCCAAGCCGCCTTCTTCATATAATTCCTCTAGGATCTCCAACATGCCTGTATCCTCAGATATATCCCCAAAGGTCGAAGTTGTTGTTTCTAAGTTCTCAGTACTTTGACCATTGATTTCCTTGAGCCTGAAGTGACGCTTCACCGTGAGGTTACGTATGAATTTATTCAGGTCGATGAACAGTTCAAACAAATTCGGAGGGCTTTCCGGGGCATAATTGAGGCCCCTTCTAAGCAAATCAAGCTCTTTTTCAGAGAACACGCAATTAGAGAGGTTATATATTTTGATGGTAGAATGATTTTCTATCATCTCTGTTCTCTTCTTTGATTTCTTGCCACCTCTCTGGCCTCTCCGAATTTGTTTGAACTGTTCATCGACCTGAATAAATTCATACGTAACCTCACGGTGAAGCGTCACTTCAGGCTCAAGGAAATCAATGGTCAAAGTACTGAGAACTTAGAAACAACAACTTCGACCTTTGGGGATATATCTGAGGATACAGGCATGTTGGAGATCCTAGAGGAATTATATGAAGAAGGCGGCTTGGAACCTCTAAATGAGTCGTTTGCCTTGCCGAGTGAGGAAGCTACTAGACATACAGACTTCAGACCAAAATCTAGCTTTTATCCACATTGGAGTAAGGGGAACTTCATCTCCACCTTCTATGAAGTTGTCATGCGTGAATTCAGAAAAATGTGTGGTGTCAGAAGCCGCAAATACAATAAGGGCTATGAGGTTGGTATCGAAGCCCCCCTGAGTAGCCTGAAGAATAATCTTGAGATCATAATCAGGAAGGCAGACAAGGGAGGTGGCCTGGTTATACAGGATAGAGATCAATACCTGGAAGAAGCCCTTAGGTTGTTAGGGGATACTGACACCTACGAGAGACTACGTTGGGATCCAACGGTAGAGTACAATGGAGATTTGAAAAAACTTCTGGATAGGGCGTTATCGAGCAAGATTTTAACAAAGAATGAGTATGAATTTTTATACTCAAAACATCCGGTCGTCCCCCATTTCTACCATATTCCCAAGATTCACAAAGATATAGAAAAACCTCCAGGCAGACCCATTGTTGCGGGCATTGACAGTCTAACCAGTAATCTGGGGAGCTACATTGATCACTTCCTACAAAATATAGTGATTAACTTACCATCATTCATCAAAGATTCAGGCCATGCTCTGGAGATACTAGCTAATTATAAGTGGGAGAAGGGCTATAGATGGCTATCATTGGATGTAGCATCTTTATATACATCTATCCAGCATCTATTTGGCCTTCGAGCCACCGAATACTATCTAGCGAAAGCCCACACGTTTAACCCACAACAGGCACAATTTATTTTTGAGTGCATTGAATTCACCTTGACTCATAATTACTTTACGTTCATGGACTGCTTCTACAGACAGGTGAGGGGTACGGCGATGGGGGCAAGGTTTGCACCAAGCTACGCAAATCTCTTTATGGGGTATTGGGAACTCCAATACATTTGGGCGAACAACCCCTTTGGGAAAAATTTAGTTTTGTACTCTCGGTATATAGATGATATCCTTATTATCTGGAATGGGAGTGATGAAGAACTCGATGGATTTCTGACACATTGTGCCAATAACCCTTTCGGAATTTCATTCACCCATGTAGTAGACGAAGAACTCCTAGTTTTCCTGGATCTGGAATTGAGGGCCGACGAATATGGTGTCATCTATTCAAGAACGCACTTTAAACCTAGCGCAGGCAATTCATACCTACATGCTCAGAGTCACCATCACCCAAGATGGATCCGGAATATTCCATTCGGTCAGTTCTGTCGGCTTAGGCGCACCTGTTCTCAAAAAAAGGACTATGAAGATCAAAGTCTGATTTTGAAGAATAAATTCAAAGAGAAGGGCTACGAGGAAGGACATATAGAGGAAGCCTTCCAAAAATTTCTACACTTGTATGGAGATATTGATGAAATAAAAACGAAACGGGAGAAAAATGAACCAGCGCAAACAAGGTTCTGCACGAGGTACAATAATAAAGTACCGACGATCCAAAAGATCTTCAAGAAGAACTGGAAAATTCTGGAATCAGATCCCTTTCTGAGTCTCCCGCCCCATCCCAATTTGGTATTTAGGAGACCGAGAGATTTGCGAAATACGATTGCCCCAAGTAGGGTCAAAAAGAACAACAAGAACAAAGGACTGAATAACACCTGGACCACTATCTTTGACCAGAAAGGTTCCTATAGATGTGGAAGTGGCATTTGCGGCAATTGTACACATATGTGCCACAGGAAGAAAGAGGTGATTGGAGTAGATGGGAGAAGTCATAAGATCAGACAGTTTATTAACTGTGGTACCCCATTTATCATCTATGGTCTAATCTGCCCTTGTGGCCTTATGTACATTGGCCGTACATGTCGACCAATGAGAACCAGGATGAACGAACACAGGAGTAGCATCACCACGGAAAAGGACAAGTGTTCAGTTCCGAGACATTTCAAGGAACTACATGACAGTAGCATAGATGGTCTGAAGGTTTTTGGCATAGAAGCTATACCTAGCAATTTAGATAGTGGCAAGAAATATCAGATTTTATGTAAGAGAGAAGCTTTCTGGATCTTCACCTTGGGGACTTTGGCCCCGCAGGGCCTCAACGAGGGAATTGAACTTCACACCATTAGTACAAGTTGATTGGTCGTGCATGCCAGGGTACATAAAGAGAATATTTCTAGTAGGCTTAGGATTTAGAAGAGAGAGTTTTAAGGCTTTTTGGGTCCTTTGGGGTTTATATTTAATATTGGGAACATGATTATTATTGTTGATAATAATTAATAATGATAATTTGTTTTCTTTTTTGTTTATCATTTTTGCAATGCTATAATGCACATCATATTTACAGCTGGTTTATTCAGGTTCATGTGACATCTTCTGGACCTACTAGGGTCCACGCCACTGGCACCCTACACTATGTGGGTGCTTCTTGGTAGAGTGTAGTTCAAGGGTTGCTTGTTCAACTCCATTAATAATATTTATACGGCGTGGTTCATTTGGTAAGTCCAGCGTACAGTGGGTCCACCATGTATCATCTGTGGGAGTGTTTTGCATAAGTACATGTGGGGAGAGATTTACGTGTATCCCTTTTCCTCACGGCAAATAATTGTGGGGCAGTGGGGATAAATGGGACCTTTGTCCCACGAAGTTATTTTATCCATGGAGATAGTCCATCAATGTTGTTTCCCACAAATTCACTTTGGTGATGGGGGAATGTTTTTGGCAAAGAAACCAGGTAGGAGTTTTCCTATGTACTAGACCCACTGTACGTATCTGTGGATCCTTTGTATGGGTGTGCATGTGCGTGTGTGCATGGAGGAGGCTCCTCTCTCCCCCCCCCCTTTTTTTTTTTTTTTTCTCCTTGTCATTGGACAGGCCTCCTTTACACTCCGCCCCTAAGAGTGATAGGAGGAGCGGGTGTGTACACTGTGGTTTCACCGGAAATTGCGGGTGGAACGCAAACACACCCGCACTTCCAGTTTAGCATCCAGATCGAGGCCTGGTATTTGCCTAATCAGGCTGTGCTATAGACAAACAGGGACGCGACCGGAAGTGCGGGTAGACACGCTAGTGACACCCACACCTCTAGGCAATTGCGACCCATTCCATGCTTTGGACAAGCCTCCTCTGCACTCCGCCCCTAGGAGTGATAGGAGGGGCGAGCGCATTCACTGTAGTGCTACCGGAAGTTGCGGGTGGAACGCAAACACACCCGCACTTCCGACTCGGCATCCAGATCGAGGCCTGGCATTCGCCCAATCAGGCCGCACCACTGACAAACAGGAAGTGCGGGTGGAAAAGTTTGTAACACCCGCACTTCTAGTCCAAAGCTCCGAATGTGCCTCTCTCCCTTAATAGAAGGTTAGGTATAGGATGCAGTGAGTGGAATCCTAGATGCATCTCTCCCACTGGCAGATCATTGGACACCTTTGCATCTACTGTTGGCCCCTGCTGCATACGGTAAGCGGTTCGTTCGGGCACAATTAGATGCTTGTTACATATCTGTTGTATACTACTAGCCTACCTGGTCACCCTGTGATGCGGGATCAGTGGGGGTTTGGGTACAAGTTTGCTAGGAGTATTTTGATCATTAGTGGCACACTGGTCCTTTGAATTTGAACCTCTATCCTCCACCACTATTTTATATGTATCTATGATGTGAAATGATTTGTTTTACTCTAGTGCACAATTGGTGTCACATAGCATGTCGAATTATATTTAATTTCTGATTCACCCCTATGGGTTAATCATGAGACACACCTCTGGGGGTGGAGTTTGTAGGGGCGGGGCCTATTGGGGTGGGGACGATGGGTCGGGGCCTCCTTGGTGGACATGAGTGTGTGTATATCTATATGTGTGGGGTTATCCATGAGAATAGGATACCACAAGCTGTGTAGGCTCTGAAGAAAGGGGTGCGCCCCGGAAACGCGTCAGCCGTCCAGCACATTTGAGGTACCATCTATCTCCCTGGTCATCGAGTTTTAACTTCAGTCGTCCTATGATTCAGGCTGGTCACTAGAAAAAGCTCATTTTAACGCTCTGCTTGTGAGTAGGACCATTGCTGTCAGTGTAACCTACCAGTGCCCATTATTGCCACCCATCAGTGCCCATCACTGCCACCTATCAGTGCCCATCACTGCCACCTATCAATGCCACCTATTAGTGCCACTTTTCAGTGCCTATCAGTGCCACCTATCAATGCCCTTCAGTGCCACCCATCAGTACCACCTCTCAGTGCTGCCTATCAGTGCCCACCAGTGCCGCCTATCAGTGCCCATTAGTGCAGCCCATCGGTGCCCATCAGTGCAGCCTCATCAGTGTACATCAATGAAGGAGAAAAATTACCTGTTTACGAAATTTTATAACAAAATATAAAAAAAAAAAAATATATATATATATATATATATATTTTTTTTTTTTTTTAAAATCAGTCTTTTTATTTATTTTTAACAAAAAATAAAAACCGCAGAGGTTATCAAATACCACCAAAAGAAAGCTCTATTTGTGGGGAAAAAATTATAATTTTGGGTACAGGGTTGTATGACCGCGCAATTGTCATTCAAAGTGCATCAGCGCTGAAAGCTAAAAATTGGTCTGGGCAGGAGGGGGGTTTAAGTGCCCAGTAAGCAAGTGGTTAAAGTCATGAAAATTCTCGTACGACAGAAAACAAAAAAAGTGATGTAATGTATTTGTGTTGTATTTTCGGAGGACAACTGTACTGACTAAACGAAAATCGTACGAGCTGGCATCGTACGAGGAAAATTTTCGTACATGTCCGATAAAATAATATCGGATGAACTGTTATGATCGGCTCTCGGAAGCCCTGTACTAACGATCCGATTATCGTACGATTCTTCCTTGGACGACATTTTTCGTACGATATTCGGATCGTGTGTACGGGCCATAAGGCATGTATAACTGGGGTGGGGATGTGGATGGAAAAAATCTCCAGCTGTGGCTATTTTATTTTGACAGCCAGCACCAGCAGCTGTCAGAATGCCCAAACAGCAGTTTCATTTGCTTGAAGAGAAGAAGTAATCTGGACTGCCGCACTCTGGTTGAACGTATTATTTAATGAAGAAAATTAAAATGCCAAAAAAAAAAAAAATTCAAAAAAGAAATAAATAAACAATCCATCCAAAAACAATCAAAAGTGAAGGGACATGCAGGGTGAGCTATGAGTAAGCATCACACCCTGATGTGAAACGCGTTAGCTGTCACCCTGCATGTCCCTTCACTTTTGATTGTTTTTGGATGGATTGTTTATTTATTTCTTTTTTGAATTTTTTTTTTTGGCATTTTAATTTTCTTCATTAAATAATACGTTCAACCAGAGTGCGGCAGTCCAGATTACTTCTTCTCTTCAAGCATCAGAGCATAGCCAGCACCTGGGAGTGGAGCAGG
The DNA here is from genome assembly GCA_029206835.1 of Rana muscosa. Taxonomy (NCBI): domain Eukaryota; kingdom Metazoa; phylum Chordata; class Amphibia; order Anura; family Ranidae; genus Rana; species Rana muscosa. The sequence goes on along the minus strand of CM055125.1, from coordinate 256,280,764 downwards.
GCGGGAGCTAATTGAAGGAACCTGGAACCCTTGAGCGGTACACTTTTCCTCAGCAGTTTCATTTGGTTGGACGCAGCAACTGTTCGGCCAAAAAATTTCCATTTGGCTGCTCTGACTTTTCAATCGATGCTTATCAGGTAGGAGCCAAAACCACCTATGGAGTGTAGTTCTTCCAGCTCATCTGGAGCCATCCGAAATCCTCATAGAGTTTGGCCAGCATAGGTGCTCTTGAAAATGTTAACATGGAGGAATCCAGATAGGCATTTGTTTTCCTATCTAACTGTTGCTGGATGGTTTGTGCACCATTGTTTTTGATGCATGTTCAATTTTATTGAATCTCTATCAACTTAAAGGAGCACTAAAGCTTCCCTTTTTTTTGCTTAAAAATAACAAACATGTTATACTTACCTCCACTGTGCAGGTCGTTTTGCACACAGTGGCCCCGATCCTGGTCTTCTGGGGTCCCTCGGCGGCTGTCTTGGCTCCTCCCCGCAAGGACTCCACACCTTAATGCGAGTGAGCTCGCATGGTGTGGAGTGATTGCGGGCGCGCTCCCGTGATACAGCGGCGGCCATAGCCGCCGACTGTATCACTCGGCCCCGCCCCCCGCGCGCCGCGTCATTGGATGTGATTGACAGCAGCGCCAGCCAATGGCTGCGCTGCTTTCAATCCATCCAGTGTAGCCAATCGGCGGCCAGGCTGAAAAACGAAGAGGATGACGGGGACGAGCATGGGACTTTCGAGGGGCCAGGTAAGAAAAACGGGGGCTCGGGGGGGGGCGGTATTGTCGAATGTTTTTTCACCTTAATGCATAGGATGCATTAAGGTGAAAAAACATGTAACTTTACTACTCCTTTAAAGTGAACATTTGATGGAACAAATTCTACCATCACAAAAATTACTGGGAATTACTTATAGCAAGTAACAAAGTGTCCTAGCTTTGCCCAGAAACCCAGGAGAACACTCCTAGAATCCTCAACTTTCCTCTATTCTCTAGCTCAGTGGTCTCCAAAATGCGGCCCGAGGGCCAGATGTGGCCCTTTGCTTGCTTTTATCCAGGCCTTGGAGTACTATCCCTCCCAATGATACGAGACACTATTCTGCTATCTGACACCGACAATGGAGCACCATTTCTCCCACTGACACCACTAATGGGGCACTATTCCTCCCTATGATACCAGCAATGGGGCACTATTCCTCCCCCTAATACCAGATGTTTACTCCCACTGATGCCAGGAAAATTTTCACTCCCGTTGGCCAAGTCCGGCCCTCCAAGAGTCTGAAGGACAATAAACCGGCCCTTTGTTTAGAATGTTTGGAGACCCCTGCTCTAGCTCCAACCACCTTCCATCCCTTCCTTCCTGAGTTGCCAGCAGAAAGGTATCTACGTTAGACTGACTAAACCTGTTTGGGGTCATGCAGCATTCTGGGTCAGAGCACTAGATTGGCCAGACTGCTTCCACGCCCAGCCAAAGTAATTGATGGAGAGTGTACTTCGGAGCACGAGAGATTACTAAATATCAGTGTACAATGTTTACAACACGCCTCTTTCTCTTACCTATGCATCTTCATGAGCTTTGTTGCAGGCTTAGTATGATGAACATATGACAGGTCCTCATCAATATCCCCATAACCGTTGGCGTACGCCATCGAATTGCTTCAAAATAGTCGCTTTCATGTTTTATCTTTCTTTGCAAACAAATGTGTGATACTTGCCAACCTTGGGAAGCACAGATCGACTACAGCTGAGCATAAATCCTATCCAGGCTTTTAGAGCCAATGAACATGATTAATGATTTTGGATGTTAATATCTCCAAAGCTTCTCTTCAGTGGTTTGATATCAGCTTTCTTGTCTAATGGGCCATGTAATGCCCTAAAGACCTGTGCAAAGATCAACTACCTTAAATCACGAGGTCTGCAATCGTTTAGCATTACTGTAGATTAATTTCCAGATTTAAAGCAACATTCATCTTTAAAAAATAAAATCTAATTAAAAACTATATTTTTGTTACACAAGCAAGTTTGCAGTTTAAGTTGATCATACTTATTGCAATTTTCGGTCAATTTCAACCATTTTGGAGCTGACTTGAATTGCTCCCATACCCTCGCTGTGTCCCCTGTGTACACACACCCCTACCATCGCTGTGTCCCCTGTGTACACACTTCGCTACCCTCGCTGTGTCCCCTGTGTACACACTTCGCTACCCTTGCTGTGTCCCCTGTGTACACACTCCCCTACCCTCGCTGTGTTCCCTGTGTACACACACTCCCCTACCCTAGCTGTGTCCTCTGTGTACACACTCACCTACCCTCGCTGTGTCCTCTGTGTACACACTCCCCTACCCTTGCTGTGTCCCCTGTGTACACACACCCCTACCCTCGCTGTCTCCCCTGTGTACGCACTCCCCTACCCTCGCTGTGTCCCCTGTGTACGCACTCCCGTACCCTCGCTGTGTCCCGTGTGTACACACTCCCCTACCGTCACTGTGTCCCCTGTGTACACACACTCCCCTACCGTCGCTGTGTCCCCTGTGTACACACACTCCCCTACCGTCGCTGTGTCCCCTGTGTACACACACCCCTACCGTAGCTGTGTCCCCTGTGTACACACTCCCCTACCCTCGCTGTGTCCCCTGTGTACACACTCCCCTACCCTCCCATGTCCCCTATGCCAGTACTTCCGTACATCCCCTGTGTCCCCAGTGCCCGCATTCCTCTACCCTTACTGTGTCCACAGTGCCCACACTCCCCTACCAATACTGTGTCCACAGTGCCAGCACTTCCCTACCTATACTGTGTCCACAGTGCCAGAACTTCCCTACCCTCTCTGTGTCCCCAGTGCGCCCATCTCCCTACCTCCCCTGTGTCTCCCAGTGTCTGCATCCCCCTACCCTCCTTGTGTCTCCAGTGCCATCACTCCCCTACCTTTACTGTGTGCACAGTGCCTGCATTACCCTTCTCTTACTTTATCCCTTGGTGTGTCCACAGTGTGCACATTTCCTTATCCTTACTGTTCCCCCAGTACGCACACTCCCCTACCCTCCCTGTGTCCCGAGTACACACACTCCCGTACTCTCCCTGTGTCCCCATGGCATGCACTCCCCTACCTTAAATATACATGCATTGCATTACTTGGATGTTTGGGGAAGCTGGATGGATTGGGGGTAGTAAAAGGATTAAAAAAAAAAGTTATTTTTGTGGACTAAAATATATTCGTCAACTAAATTACCACTTTTTTAGTTGACTAATATATGACTAAAACTAAAACAATTCAGATGGCTAAAATACAACTAAAACTAAAATGGCATTTTAGCCAATAGACTATGACTAAAACTAAATCGAATTTCGACATCAATATTAACACTGCCCTACCACAAAAGGCTTTTCTTATTTATTTTCTTAATATTTAATGTTGGTAATATATTCAGGTAATATGTGCAATGGCATTACAGCCAATAGAGTTTACAGTTTTTCGGGTTTTTTATATTTTAAAGTTGCACTTCTGTTTGTCAAAAAGCAATATTTTTCTTTGTTCATGAAACATAGTTTTATTTATAAAGATGTTATGTGTCGACCAAAATGCACTGGAGATTTTAGTTGACTAAAAAAATATATATAAATTTAGATGACTAAAATACGACTAAAACTAAAATGGCATTTTAGTCAAAAGACTATTGCCGCGTACACACAACCGTTTTTATTTGTCATTGAATAAAACTGCATTTTTCTTGACGTGATTCTTCTCAAGCCTGCCTTGCCTACACACTATCGTTGAAAAAAATGCTTGAGTAAAGCGAGGTAACGTACAACACGTACGACGGCACTATAAAGGAGAAGTTCCATTCGGATGGCGCCACCCTTCATGTTAGGAAAGTTTGTTGAGCGACGATTCGCGATTTTCAGCCTCGTGCTTTTCAGTCCGTTACAGTGTGACGAATGTGCTATCTCCATTACGAACGCTAGTTTTACCAGAACGAGCGTTCCCGTCTCATACTTGATTCTGAGCATGCGCATTTTTTTTCACGTCGTTAAAGCCTGCACACGGCCGCTTTACATGACGAGAAAAACGACGTTGTAAAAACTGCAAAAGAGCATGTTCCAATTTTTTCATGGCCATTTTTACGTCGTGAAAAATGCTCTGAAACCCACACACAATCATTTTTAATGACCATTTAAAAAAAAATGCATTTTTCTCGTCATTAAAAACGGTCGTGTGTACGCAGCATAATGACTAAAGCTAAATCGAAATTTGATGTCAAAATTAACACTGGTTGGACGCACACTTTTAGTAAACAATTTACTGGGAAATATTCCCCTGACTTAATTACCTGTAAAAAGTTAATTAATTGTAAAAAGTTAGTGTTCAGTACTACTTACATTTTTCAGATTTGGCTTGATCTGTGTAAACATCCAAATGGAGGTCTTGCCAGCAGTATGAATTGATTAAGCTTTAGGAAAGCCTGCTAAATAGCTTGTTAATGCCCCCCTCCTTACGTTTCCATTAAGATTTGTATTCAAGAAATCCAAGACTGGAGCTTAAGGGTGCTTTAGGAGCTGTCAAATGCTTTGCAAATGCATCTGTACACATTACTCTTTGGAGCTGCCAAAGCCTGTGTAAATGAGGAGTAAGAGTCCATTCACCCGTATGTGTGCAGCAAAGCGCTCATTACAACATGGAATGGATGCCATGTATAATCTGAATGGCACCCAATGCACCTAGCATGCCGCATGTGCATTATAATATACCACAATACACAGATGTGAACTACTCCTTGTGGCGTACTGCATTAAAAAAAAAAAGGCAAAGTATGTTTTTGCACAAAGAAAGGGATGGACATGGTATTTTTTTATGCATTCTGAATGGTCTGCATTGACACAGTGCGCCTAAACAAATGAGACCGTGTGTGATAACACAACGACAAAGCTCCGAGGAGTGGAGTGAAACGCGTTGGGGACATGGACAGGCAGGAGCCCAGGCTGAGGTTGTCTCTCCCATAACCATCACAGGACACCGTGGATGTGCGGCATTAGGGATCCTTCCTCTCTTCCTTCTAGTGACTATAGGAGCTCCATCCCTTGCTGGCACTCCTGCAGTGGATCGAGCCTGAGCGGCACACTATCAAATCGTTTGTCACTGTGATAACACAACGCATGGTGTGAATGGGCGCAGAGAAGATGATATCTGAATGATGCCTGTAGCTGCAGTCATCATTCAAATATCCCCACTCAAATTCAAAGATGTCATATGACGTCCTTGGGCTGGAAGTGGTTAAATAGAAAACTATCTTTAGATAGGTTTTTACTACAAAAGCATTTTATTAAAATAAATTTGATAAAAAAAAAAATCTGATTTAAATCCAAAAAATCTGATTTAAATAAAATACGGTATATACTCGAGTATAAGCCGAGTTTTTCAGCACATTTTTTTGTGCTGAAAATGCCCCCCTCGGCTTATATTCGAGTCACCTTTTTGCGCCTGATCTCCCAGATTTTGGGGACCCGGTACCGGCCGGCCGTAGGTCCCCTGGACCCCAAACTTGGCACACATGTCCTCACTCTTCCTCTACAAGTGTGCAAAGTTTGTTGTCCGGGGGACCTACGGCCGGGGAGCACCGATTTTTCAAACCCGGGCACCCCTTCCATAGACTCCCATGTTAAATGTTAATTTCTCCGGTAACTTTGGGGACACGGTACTGGCCGGTCGTAGGTCTCCTGGACCCGAAACATGTAGCCCCATTTCTCCTCTATAAGTGTGCAAAGTTTTTTGTCTGGGGGACCTACAGCCGGGGAGAGCCAATTTTTCAAACCAGGGCACCCCTTCCATAGACTCCCATGTTAAACATCAGTCTAGTCATGGGCACAGTGAGGCATGGGCACAGTGAGGCATGGGCACAGTGAGGCATGGGCACAGTGAGGCATTGGCACAGTGAGGCATGCACATGGACACAGTGAGGCACAGTGAGACATGGGCACAGTGAGGCATGGGCACAGTGAGGCATGGGCACAGTGAGGCATGCACATGGACACAGTGAGGCATGCAGATGGACACCCTAGGCTTATACTCGAGTCAATAAGTTTTCCCATTTTTTTGTGGTAAAATTAGGTGCCTCGGCTTATATTCGGGTCGGCTTATACTCGAGTATATACAGTAAATTTGATTTTTTTTTTCTTCTTTTTAAAAAAAAATCATTGATTTTTATCCACCCTGGAGGGTGTCTGCGTTTGTTCACCATGGTTGTGCTGTATGTAGGAGCGTAGCCACCATCTGTTGCTCGCTCCTGCGATGAGTGGGGACTATGAAATGGGTGCACGGGTAGCAAGGCGACAAAAGCAGATTAGCAGACGTTAAATGAGCACTCAGGTGATAGGAATTCCTGGTATCTGTATTATTATTCTAATTTAGAATTCGTTTTCAATGTGCTACAAAGTTTTCTCTGCTCATTATGAATGGTCCATTGTAATGACTGTATAGTGAGGTCCCATATTTGACCTCACTTTCTGGTCTGAGTTCCATTAGTGCAGCCCACACAGTCTGATTAATGGATGGGATCTGACGTTCTGTGCTCTGTGTTGCTGAGAAGAATGAGGAAATAGTATTTTATTAAAATAATAAATCCATGCATTCCTAGAATGTTCTTAAGAAGCAGATATGTCTCAGGCAGGCAGAAAGCCTGGAAATCTCTAGAATACTAGGCGATAAGGCGCTGTCCTAGATGAAACCTACAACCTGGATTAGATTTAGGATCATAGCTTTGTTGGAATGTTATGTATTTTGTTTATTTACGTCTACATTTCTCTATTTCAACACACCCAACGCTGAGATTATAGGTTCAGGGATGGACCAGCTCACCCTTTGGGTTCTTATATCATCTGGAGTCTTTAGGAGGCTGATATGTGGGGGTTGGGGGTATCCTGTCATGGAAAAGAGGACAGAGATGTTGTATGAGGGCAAGGGATGGAGAAGTTCCTTTGAACAGAGGAAAGGAGTCAGCATCCTTTAGGGGAAGGGGGCCAGGAAAATGGGGGGGGGGGTTAATTTTCTGCAAGGAGAGGAAACAGGGATGTGCCCCATGAGGAGAGGAGATGGGGAAAGTGTCCCATGAGGAGAGGAGATGGGGAAAGTGTCCCATGAGGAGAGGAGATGGGGAAAGTGTCCCATGAGGAGAGAAGATGGGGAAAGTGTCCCATGAATAGAGGAGATGGGGAAGGTGTCCCATGAGGAGAGGAGATGGGGAAAGTGTCCCGTGAGGAGAGGAGATGGGGGGAAAGTGTCCCGTGAGGAGAGGAGATGGGGGGGGAAAGTGTCCCGTGAGAAGAGGAGATGGGGAAGGGTCCCGTGAAGTGAGGAGATGGGGAAGTGTCCTGTGAGGAGAGGAGATGGGGAAAGTGTCCTGTGAGTAGAGGAGATGCGGAAGTGTCCCATGAGGAGAGCAGATAGGGAAGTGCCCCATGAGGAGAGGAGATGGGGAAAGTGTCCCGTGAGGAGAGGAGATGGGGAAATGCCCCGTGAGGAAAGAAGATGGGGAAGTGTCCCGTGAGGAGAGGAGATGAGGAAGTGTCCCATGAGGAGATGGGGAAGTGCCTCATGGGGAAAGAAGATGGGCAAGTGCCCCGTGAGGAGAGGAGATGAGGAAGTGTCCCATGAGGAGATGGGGAAGTGCCTCATGGGGAAAGAAGATGGGCAAGTGCCCCGTGAGGAGAGGAGATGGGGAACCATCCAGTGAGAAGAGACGGGGGCAGGTAGTGTCCTGCAAGAGGGGACAGAAAAGTGTCTTACATGGAAAGGTGGCAGGGAAGTGCGCCAGGAGGGGAGGGGTTGGGAATGTGTCCTGTGAGGAGAGGGCTGAAAAGTGTCCTGATAGGGAGGGGGGGGGATCATTTGTTGGGAAAGGGCCAAGGAAATGTCCTATGAGGGGCACAGAAGTGTCTTGCACAGATTGGGGCTAGGGAAGTGTCACATGAAGAGAGGTCGCAGGGACAAGTCCTCCAAGCAGCAAGGGTGGGCAAGTGTTGTGTGAGGAGAGGGTGCAGGGACAAGTCTAATGAGGAACTGGGGTGGGGAAGAGTCATGTGAAGAGAGGGTGCAGGGACAAGTCCCGTGAGGAGTGGAGGTGGGAAACTGTTTTGTGAGGAGAGGGCACAGATGTATATAGAGTTAAATAATTCTTCCTTATTTAGAGGTGACTTGCATCTTGGGGATTCTGTTTTGCAGATGGTGCTGGTGAGTTTTCCTTTTGGTCCAGTTTACCAGGTCACTACCCAGTTGCAGAATGTGTAGCGGGATTCCCAAGGAGCAGCTGACCCCCTAAAAAAGAAGTGGTGTACTGACTTACCAGGTCCTATCCATCTTACCAGGTTTTATTAATACTACCAAGTCTTATCTATACCACCAGGTCTTATCCATACTGCTAATTCCTATCCATACTACCAGCTCCTCCAAGTTCTACCTATAGTTCCAGGTCCCATCCATACTACCAGGTCAGATCTCTACTTCCAGGTCCCATTCATGTTACCAGGTCTTATCCATACTTCCAGGTCCCATCCATACTACCAGGTCCAATCCCTACTTCCAGGTTGCATCCATATTACCAGGTCTTATCAATACTCCCGAGTCTTATCCATACTTCCAGGTCCCATCCATACTTCCAGGTCCCATCCATACTACCAGGTCCTATTCATACTACCAAGTTCTATCTATACTTCCAGGTCCCATCCATACTACCAGGTTTGATCCCTACTTCCAGGTCCCAACCATACTTTCAGGTCCCATCCATGTTACCAGGTCTTATCAATAGTACCAAGTCTTATCCATACTACCAGGTCCCATCCATACTACCAGGTCCCATCCATACTACCAGGTCCCATCTGTAGCGAGTATATACTTTTAAAACTGGTGAAGACACCAGTGATGCATAGTTCCTGTCACTTTGGGCCGGGGTTGAACCATCGCTGCAGTGCCGTACCCTTTGTGACCTCTCGCAGCGGTTGTACGGCGGGGCGGGGAACCCACCGTGCTTGCTGGGAGAGGGTATAAAGGGGGTGGACATCTTCGCCATGAGGTTCGGAGTCCCAGGCACATTCAGCCTGAGGGCTGCTGTTCGCGGTCGGTGTCCAGGCGGCCTAGGCCTGGACACCTGGAGTTCGTGTTTCATCCCAGACACCTTCAGTCTGGGGTGAGGTGCTCAGCCGGAGGCCTGGGGCCCAGTACCTTCCGCTGGGTCCCGCGAGGGAGGGATTGTCCTAGGGGGCCCCGGGAGTGGGGCACCCGAATCCAGAGGCTTAAGGGACCGGAGGAGGGACTCATCCGAAGACCTGGTGCAGCAGATTGCCAGTGCCGGGTGAACCTCTGGAGACCGCCCGCAGGGATATCTTTCCCGAACAGGGGCCAAGTTCAGAGAGGAAGGTGGTTCATGTTCAATGACCGGTGGCAGCGGTCCAACTATTCAACTCAGGTCAGTGGCAGAGACCTGCTATTAGGCCTGTGGCAGGGGCCTCAACGGTTCATCCGGTCGGTGGCAGCGACCAAAACTCACGGTCGGTGGCAGAGACCGTGCGCCAGGCCTATTCGCTAGCAAAGAAATAGGAGAGCTCAGTTGTGCCTGGGCCTACTCGTACCCACACCCATGTCTGTCTGTTACTGAAAGTTCAACCGATTGTGTTCACCCTGAAAGTAGAGAAATAAAGGAGTGTTGGACTTTCGATTGGTGTGGGGCTCTGTTATCGGCAGACACATCTCCACGGAACAGCTGGAGGCTTTGTATGCAGTGAACAGACCCGGAGGTAATTCAAGTAACTCTGCTCAACCCTCATACACAACCGAGGGGAGAGCTTGGCGTAGTGTTCCTGCACTCTCCTCTCCCAGGTACCCCTAGACACAAGCCAATCAAACGAGAAAACCCGAGAGGGAGAGTGAGGCTCCGCTACACATCCATACTACCAAGTCCTATCCATACTACCAGATCCGATCCCTACTTCCAGGTCGCATCCATATTACCAGGTCTTATCAATACTACCGAGTCTTATCCATACTTCCGGGTCCCATCCATACTACCAGGTCCTATCCATACTACCAAGTTCTATCTATACTTCCAGGTCCCATCCATACTACCAGGTTTGATCCCTACTTCCAGGTCCCAACCATACTTTCAGGTCCCATCCATGTTACCAGGTCTTATCCGTACTAACAAGTCTTATCCATACTACCAGGTCCTATACATTATACCAGGTCCCATCCATACTACCAGGTCCCATCCATGCTACCACGTCCCATCCATACTACCAAGTCCTATCCATACTACCAACTCCCATCCATACTACTACGTTCCATTCTTGCTTTCAGGTCCCAACCATATTACCAGGTCCCATCCATACTTCCAGATCCCATCCATATATTCAGGTCCCATCCATACTACCAGGTCCTATCCATACTACCAGGTCCCATCCATACTACCAGGTCCCAACCATATTAGAGCAGTGAGAACACAGAGAGCACATCACCTGTGTGACATCACTGCCCTTATAAAAGAAGTACTGTCCTATCTAAGGGGAACAGATATTTTGTATAGGGATTATGCATTGCAGTTCACCAAGATAGTAAAATGGTCCTTCAAGTAAAGCTCCACCAGCATCTCTGTACCTGCATAGTATTCCTAATATTACTTCTACAATCTGATTGTTCAATCTCTGGACAATATTTTTTTAAGCTAGCCATTAACTTTGAAATCTGTATTCACCTAGCGCACAGGTGTCAAACACAAGGCCCGCGGGCCGAATTCGGCCCTCCAGGCCATTTCATGTTGCCCTCGCACCTCTCCTGCAGCTGCAGGAGAGCTCCAGCCCTCCTCTGGTCCTCCTCCAGACCCTTACTTTCTGCTTTCAAGCAATGCATCCAGCTTCTTTCCAGCAGCAGCATAAGGAAAGGGGGGTACACTGTGATGTAAGGGAGAGTGGGGGACTCAAACTTCTGATGGTGGGGTGGCTCTTGACCTCTAATGTAAGGGGAGGGGATGTGCTGGACAGCTAATCTTACAGATACAACCGGCCCTTTTGAGGGCAATCATAATGATGCGGCCCACGATGAAATTGAGTTTGACACCCCTGACCTAGAGTATCCATGCAATCTATAGCCAATCAGGCAGGCCCTCACATTGCACAGTTATCAGGGAATCTATATGATATTGAAATCAGATTGTAAAGTGTGTGTAGTTTTATCTATGATTCTCCTCCCTAGACTGGAATAAGACTTCTTGGTAAAAGTCATAGGCTTTTCCCACCCTATTCCAGCAGGGGGGGCATTTTTTTTACTCCCCCTGACCTCCCGCCCTGGGGCATTTTTTATATCCGTGGATCTAATCGTGTACGTGCTTTCACTGGATTACTGTATTAACTAGCATGCCTACCAAGTAGTGTTTGTGTTGCAGCAGATTTATTGTTCTTTTCAGTTCATCGTGGGGACTGCGTATGTGGCGGAGTTCTGTTTACAGAAGGGACTTTTCTTAGCTTGGCCATCATATTGCTAGCGATATCCAACTGGCTCCAGTGCCAGGCAGCCTGTTCATCGAATCCTGTCTACTCCCTTTGGAGAGAAATGAGCAAATTCTGTTTTTCTCAGAGCAGCAGATGTGCAATCCCAGCAGCTGTTCATCATTTTCCTGAGGTTTTTCCTAATTTGTGGTTTTCCGTTTTTAAAAACGTCATTGGCCTCCTATTGTGGGAGGGACATTTTATGCAGATAAGGTTTAACCAGTTCATGTCCAGCAAGTTTACTCTACTTGCTATAAGAGCATTAATTAAATGGCTATGATGGGACGGTCAGGAATGCTTGACAGATGGACCGCGTTTCGCTTCTGACCACAGTGGCCAGCGTTGTTATACACTGATCAGTGACAGGTGAAGTGAATAACATTAATTATCCTGTTACAATGTCACTTGAAAGTTGGTGGGATATATTAGGCAGCAAGTGAACATGTTGTCCTTGAAGTTGATGAAAATGGGCAAACGTTAGGTTTTGAGCAACTTTGACAAGGGCCAAATTGTAATGGCCAGATGACTGGGTCAGAGCGACTCTAAAACAGCAACTCTTGTAGGATGTTCCCAGTCTGCAGTGGTCAGGATCTACCAAAAGTGGATCAAGGAAGGAAAAACCGACAACTGGATCATGGGTGGCCATGGCTCATTGGTGCACGTGGGGAGCAAAGGCTGGCCCATGTAGTCAGATCCAATAGAAGAGTTAATGTAGCTCAAATTGCAGAAAAAATTATTGCTTATTCAGATAAAAAAGACGTTAGAAGACACAATGTATCACAGTTTGTTGTGTATGGGGCTGTGTAGCCACAGACCAGTCAGGGTGCCCATGCTGACCTGTATCCACAGCCAAAATTGGATTATGAGCCTCAGAACTGGACCACAGAGCAATGGAAGAAGGGGGAACAAAGTTTGAGGTGTTGACTTGGGCTCCAAATTTTCCAAATCTCAGTCCAATCAAGCATTGGTAGGATGTGCTGGAAAAACAAGTCGGATCCATGGGGGCCCCACCCCACAACCTACAGAACTTAAAAAGAGAAGTTTTGGATTTGAAAAAAACAAACATTTATACTTACCTAGGTGGATACAGCATGGATCAAATGCTGCATCTATCCCCCGAAGGCTCTGCAGTGATAAAACACAGCTGGTCGCTCAGTTCTCCCCCTCAGCTCTGAGCAGAGAGCCGTGACTGTCAGTCGGCGGCTCTCTGCTCTCCCCTCCAGAGCTCACTGGATTGCTGAGAGGATGAGCTAGGCGCCAGTCTAGGCATCTGGGTGAATCCTGATCATATGGGCAGGATCTTTCCCGAGCCTGGACCGACGGCTTTAGCCCACTGTAAGCTGAAAACGGGTCACAGGAGTGCAGAATGAACTTCACTCCAGCGATCCATAGGAGAAGTATGGCCAAGAAAGATCTGCTTTAAAGGAGAAGTATAGCCAAAGCTTGTTTGGTTGGACTTCTCCCTGGGTCACAGAAGTGTAATTTGTTTTGCACTCCTGTGACCCGTTTTCAGCAGAGAGCGGGCTGAAGTCTGACTGACGGAATGACATCCGTCTCAGCCTCTCAGCAGGCTGCTGAGAGGCTGAGACGGCCTCTCCCCACCCCCCTTCACAGCTCCAATGAGCAGAGCAGAGAGCTGTTGACTGACAGCTCAGCGCTCCAATGAGCAGAGCAGAGAGCTGCTGACTGACAGTTTACAGCTCTCTGCTCGTGGAGCTGTCAGAACTGATCCATCGGCGATGTTCCACCGTTCGGTTCTCAGTGTAGAGGCGCCGGGGGACAGATGCAGCATCGGACCGATGTTGCATCCACCTAGGTAAGTATGATGCAAGAAAAAACTCCAAACCCATACTTCTCTTTTAAGGGCTCATGCACACTGGAGCTAAAAAAAAGAAGCTGCTTTTACAGTCATTTGAGATTTTATTTCAGTTTGAAGAAGCTTGTACTTTTTTGGGCTCTTGTGCATGTTTTTATTGAGCTGATTTTGAGCTTTTCGAGCATAAGCGGTTTTTTCACAAACAACGCCCCCAGTTAATTTTTCCTATTTTTTTTATGTGTTTTCAAGCTTCTTTGCGCCTTTTCATGCTTTTTCATGTTTATTCAAGCTTTTTTTACACAGTTAGGTGTCTGTTCTGCTCGAAAGCTCCTCTCAAAAACGTGAGTTTTTTCTGCCTATAAGAGCATTTGCCTGTAAACTCCTGAAAAAGTCATAGTGTGCATGGACACATTTGCTAACATGGAGGGGAGTTTTCAGGCACAAAAAATGAGAGCTCAAAAAAGCTCAAAAGCCTGTCTGAGCCGCTTCTTCTAGCTTCTTTGAGCTACAGTATGCATGAGCCCTAAAGGATCTTTTAATGACGGCTTGATGCTAGGTACCACAGCATACCTTCAGAAATCGAGTTGAGTCAATGCATTGACTGGTTTTGGTGGGTGGTCAATGGTCATAATGTTATTGCTGATCAGTGTAGACCGAGATCCCAGGTACGCTCTTGGATATGTATAAACCCCAAATTACCCTAAATCGACATGGTTGTAGAAACATTGGTGATTATTTTCTTGACTTGGATCTGGTTGACTGGTTTTGGTGGGTGGTCAATGGTCATAATGTTATTGCTGATCAGTGTAGACCGAGATCCCAGGTACGCTCTTGGATATGTATAAACCCCAAATTACCCTAAATCGACATGGTTGTAGAAACATTGGTGATTATTTTCTTGACTTGGATCTGGTTGACTGGTTTTGGTGGGTGGTCAATGGTCATAATGTTAATGCTGATCAGTGTAGACCGAGATCCCAGTTACGCTCTTGGATATGTATAAACCCCAAATTACCCTAAATCTACATGGTTGTAGAAACATTGGTGATTCTTTTCATGACTTGGATCTGGTTGACTGGTTTTGGTGGGTGGTCAATGGTCATTGATGCTAGGTGCCACAGCATACCTTCAGAAATCTAGTTGAGTCAATGCGTTGACTGGTTTTGGTGGGTGGTCAATGGTCATGATGTTATTGCTGATCGGTGTAGACCGAGATCCCAGGTACGCTCTTGGATATGTATAAACCCCAATTACCCTAAATCGACATGGTTGTAGAAACATTGGTGATTATTTTCTTGACTTGGATCTGGTTGACTGGTTTTGGTGGGTGGTCAATGGTCATAATGTTATTGCTGATTGATTTAGACCGAGATCCCAGGTATGCTCTTGGATAAGTATACACCCCAATTACCCTAAATCGACATGGTTGCAGAAACATTGGTGATTCTTTTCTTGACTTGGATCTGTTTTTGAAAGTCTTGACAGCTGTACTCCAGGCAGATCCAGAAAGCCACATATTTATGCAGACCTCTATTCATTAATATATCTTTAATTAGATTTGGTATCAGCTCCAATATATGTATTTCTTTTTCGTACATCACGGGACACAGAGCGACTTAGTCATTACTAATGGGTTATATAGTTTACCTTCAGGTGCTGGCACTGGCAACTTCCAAACCGGTAGTACCCTCCCCTATATAAGCCCCTCCCATCCGGGAGCACCTCAGTTTTTTTGCCAGTGTCTAAGGTGTTGGCCAAAGAGTAACATGTGTTTTCCTGGGCTTGCGTACAGGTTCTTTTACGGGCCTTAGTAAGCTGTTCCGGATCCCACCAAAAAAGTTTCATAGCTAAACGGTCGGTACCCGGGCCTTGCAGCAGAAGAGCAAGGTTTTGCCTGTAATGCCTCTCTTAGGAGGGCTGGACCCTGGGATCCAGAGCTCTGGTCATACCCACGACCAAGATGTTTTCTGTGCAGGGTGCTATACAGGTCCAGGGGAGTGGAATCCTTGGGAACCCGGTCCCTGAAGGTTTAATTACAATGCCTGCCGTGATAGGTGAAGTTTGGGCTTCTGTGGACCAAACAGAGTCCTGCGGCGGGGAACAGGTAAGTGGGGGCCCCCAGGAACTTGGTTCTATTGGGGGACCCCCAAGCCTAATTTGTCTTTCTGTCTGTTACCTAACGGTATTCCCGCTAATATCTGTGTATGCCTATAACTACTGGAAAATGTAAAATTTTAATAGTAGTCAAGAAAAAAAAAAAAGAGGACCGCGGTACCTGTGTTAAACCACTAGAGGCCGCTGTGGTCCATTTTTCTTGTCATGTGGATCTTTGGTTTTCTCAAGTCAAAAGATCCAGGCAGTTGGTAAGTTTCTCTGTGGGAATCCAGTTCCTCTGCCCTGTTGCTGCGCTCATCCACCGCACAGGCCCTCCGGCAAAAAGGGCCCTGGCTCCTAGTCCCTGCTTGGTTTCAAAAAAGGGCGCCAATGGTGCACGGGCGCGTGCACGCACCTCCTATGGAAAAAAAGGGGCGGGGCGGGTGGATGACGCTCGATGCGCGCCGCGGCGCTTCTGCGCATGTGCAGGCGTCCCAGCATGTATAAAAGACACAGTACAAGTGTCAGCTGGATGCAAACAGAGCTAGCAACAAAACGGTGGCACACAGAGGCGGTTGATGCAGGCATCCCCATAGAAAGGCACTTTAGTGGACACCAGCTGGTATATAGCAGCAACTGTGTTAGACTATTACCAGCAAAATTGGTGTATGACGACGGGAATACCTCAGCTTTGTGCTTAAAGGATATGTCGTCCAGACGCTCCGGAAATAAGTCTTCCAGGAAGCCAAAGGGGTCTCCATCGGGCTCTGAGGATATTGGGCATGCTTGTACTGCACCAATCTCCCCTGAAAATGCAGAGGTCAGTAGCCGTAGGAACCCCGCAGGAGTGCCTGGTGCTGCGGCTGTCCCCAGTCCACCTGCTCCTGTATATATATAACAGAGGAGGTTTTATCCTCAACTCTGGGAGGATTGGAAGAGAGATTAACAGCATTGATCGCTGCTTCCCTGTCACAGGGAAAGCGCGTCCGATCTCCGTCTCCTCCTTCAGAGTGCCTGTTAGTGGAGGAACAGCCCCACACAGAGATCGACCTACCTGAAGGGGATCAGGATGAGGTTGATTCAGTTATAGAGGAATCAACAGTGGAAGAACCTTTCTCAGCATCTCAGGCTGAAAGATTATGGGTTCAGTCTCTGACTAACATGGTCCGATCAGCATTTAAAATGCCTCTGGCGGAACCATCAACCACTACGGTTTCCTCGCTGGGGTCGCTAAAAGCTCCCCAGGCTGTCTGTTCCTTCCCAATCCACCCTTTATTGGAAGGGCTTATTTACCAGGATTGGGAGCATCCTGATAAAATATTTACTCCCCCCAAGAGATTTCCAGTGATCTATCCCATGGAGGATAAGTTCATAAAAAATGGAGGGTCCCTACAGTGGACACAGCCATCTCTTGTGTAAATAAATCACTGACATGTCCAGTAGATAATGTTCCAATTGTTCAAAGACCCAATAGATAAAAAATTGGAGTCTTTACTAAAATCTGCTTTCTCTACAGCAAGCATGGTGACACAACCTGCAGTAGCAGCGATTGGAGTCTGCCAAGCAATGAAAGATCAGTTGAAACAAGTCTTAAGGGACTTACCAGATCAGTAGGCTCTTGCCCTAGCTGACCTACCTAGAGCCTTGTGTTGCGGTGGACGCCATAAAGGATACAATCCAACAGGCCTCCCGCTTTACGCTGTCTGTAGACATATGCGTAGGCTTCTATGGCTCAAAAACTGGTCTGCTGAAGCTCCCTGTAAGAAATTGCTGATTAGCTTCCCATTTCATGGAGAACGCTTATCTGGAGAAGATCTGGACAAATATATCCAGAAAACTTCTGCCGGTAAAAGTACACTCTTGCCGGTTAAGAATAAGTGTAGAAGCCCTTCTTTTAAGAGGCCTACTTCTCCAGTCCCTGGCACATCGGCTGTGAAACAGTTCCGACGGCCTCCGCGGTCAAATCCAGGGGGCAGAAATCAGGGACAATCACAGGGTAACAAGAAACCCTGGGTCAAGAGAGGTACAAAACCTCCCCCCAAGTCATGAAGGGTTGCCCCCACTCAATCGGGTGAGGGGAAGACTTCAGTTGTTCACAGAGACCTGGCGGGACACCATCAGAGACAGATGGGTGATCTCCGCAGTAAGTCTGGGATACAGGCTGGAGTTAAAAGACATTCCTCCTGCCCATTTTATAAGGTCAAACGTGCCAAGCGATCCCCAGAAGAGTGGATCCCTCCTTCTGGCACTAGAACAACTATTGCTCCAAGGGTAATCATGAAGGTTCCCTTGGAAGAAAGCGGGTTCGGGTTTTACTCGAACCTTGTCACAGTCCCCAAACCAAATGGGGACGTGAGGCCCATATTAAATATAAAAGGGCTAAACAAGTTCCTACATATCAGGACTTTTTCGGATGGAGTTGATCCGATCGGTGGCCACCGCCCTACAAGGGCAGGAATGGTTAGCCTCGATCGACATAAGGGATGCTTATTTGCATATTCCCATCTGTCCGGCCCACCAGAAATTTCTACGCTTTGCACTAGAAGGGCACCATTTTCAGTTCAGAGCCTTACCTTTCGGTCTGGCCACAGCACCACGAGTGTTCACAAAAATTCTGGCCCTACGATTGGCCAAACTAGGAACACAAGGTGTAACGATAATGGCATATCTAGACGACTTGTTGCTGATAGACCACTCAGTGAAAAAAACTAGAAGTGGTCGTTCACAAGATAATCAAGTATCTGGAATCTCACGGTTGGCATTATCAACCGAGACAAGTCAGCCCTAAAACCAGTCAAAAGTCTGGAATACTTGGGGGCTAAGACTGGATTCAAATCAGAGAAAGATTTTCTTACCTCCAGAGAAGGTGTCGTCTTTGAAAGATTTGACCCACTTAGTGGGTACAAAAAAGGAAAACCATCCATACGCCTGTGTATGAGGCTGCTGGGAAAAATGGTGGCTTCATTCGAAGCAGTACCCTACGGTCAATTCCAATCAAGGAACTTGCAGAGGGCCATACTGTCAGCCTGGAACAAAAAAGTTCAGGCTTTAGACTTACCAATGTCCCTGTCCCCTTCCGTTCGCAAGAGCCTCCATTGGTGGTTGGTGCCCCAGAATCTGGAAAAAGGGAAACCCTTCAGTCCGGT
The DNA here is from genome assembly GCA_029206835.1 of Rana muscosa. Taxonomy (NCBI): domain Eukaryota; kingdom Metazoa; phylum Chordata; class Amphibia; order Anura; family Ranidae; genus Rana; species Rana muscosa. The sequence goes on along the minus strand of CM055125.1, from coordinate 256,262,184 downwards.
TTCTTGGAAGGTGGTCACTACAGATGCCAGCCTCATAGGCTGGGGGGCAGTACTGGAGCAATGGTCTCTCCAGGGCAAGTGGTCAGAAGCATAGAAGGCCCTGCCCACCAATCTCTTAGAGATACGAGCAGCCCGGTATGCCCTAGTAGCATGGACATCCAAACTCCAAGGGTCACCTGTCAGAATTCAATCAGACAATGCCACAGCAGTGGCATATATCAATCACCAGGGTGGCACCAGGAGTCGTGCAGCCCAGAGGGAAGCGAATTGCATCCTGGAATGGGCAGAAAGATATGTCACAGCCATATCCGCGGTTTTCACCCCAGGAGTGGAAAATTGGAGAGCGGACTTTTTAAGTCGCCAGCAATTATGCCCGGGGGAATGGTCTCTTCACCCCGAGATTTTCCAGGCAATATGCCAGCGGTGGGGAACACCGGATGTAGATCTGCTAGCATCCAGATTCAACACAAAGGTGGACAGATTTGTGTCTCGCACAAAGGATCCCCTAGCTTGCGGTTCGGATGCCCTCGTGTTCCCTTGGGATCAGTTCAAGCTGATATATGCATTCCCACCGCGATTAATCCGCAGAATCAGGGTAGAAAAGAAACCAGTGATTCTGGTGGCTCCAGCGTGGCCCCGAAGGGCATGGTACGCGGAGATTGTAAAAATGTCAGTGGGAAGTCCTTGGACCCTCCCACATCGTCCGGACCTGCTTTCGCAAGGACCGATATACTACCCTTCCTTACCAGCCCTAGGTTTGACGGCCTGGCTATTGAAGCCCACATTCTAAAAAAGAGAGGGCTCTCTAATCCTGTGGTATCTACCATGATCAATGCCAGGAAGCCGGTATCCAGGCAGATCTATTAGAGGATCTAGAAGGCGTACATCACGTGGTGTGAGGCCAAGAAATGGCATCCACGTAAGTACGTAATAGGTAGGATTCTGGACTTCCTACAGTGGGCTGTACATAGGAAGCTTGCCTTGAGTACTATCAAGGGTCAGACGGCCTTGTCAATATTTTTTCAAAGGCCCTTGGCTTTGCATTCATTAGTCAAAGCTTTCATACAAGGAGTGATGCGTATTAGCCCTCCGGTTAGTATTCCCATATGTCCATGGGACTTAAACCTGGTTCTGTCGGTTCTACAGAAACAACCATTTGAACCATTGCGGCACATTTCCTTGGTTCTTTTCACCAGGAAATAGATTTTCTTAGTAGCCATTTGTTCGGCTAAAAGAGTATCGGAATTAGCCGCCTTGTCCTGTAAGGAGCCATATCTGGTTGTCCATAAGGACAGAGTAGTATTACGTCCTCATCCAGCCTTCTTCCTAAGGTGGTATTGAGGTTCCATTTGAACCAAGATGTGGTTCTTCCTTCCTTTTTCCCCAAACCTAGTTCGGTAGAGGAAAAGTTATTGCATTCTTTGGATGTAGTAAGAGCTTTCTCTGCCATCAATCGTTTGGTTTCTGAGTATTATATGAAAGAATACTTCCCTGGCATCCCTTTAGATGTGCATGCTCTACTTAACCAATCAATAGACTGCACAGCTAAAAAACTGCAGCACCCAGTGGCCAGCAGGGCGGAGCATGCACATCTAAAGGGATGCTGGAGGAAGTGTTATTTCAAATGCTTTTGAAAGAAGATTGGAGGCAAAGTGCTGTGACCTTTGCAGGAGTCTGCTGGCCCCTCCCACCAAAGAGGATCAGACAGACCCAGTGATGACATCACTGGGACTTAAAAACAGGTATTTATTGAAAACAAAATGATTTAATTGCATGTTGATCAGGGGAATAGGGGAACAACAGAACGTGTAATTTGCATACATTACACTTCAGCTTTAAAGCCCACCAGGCCAACCGTGCCCCTTTTAACAGATTTTAAGGAGCATTTCACTGACCCGCGTGTAAGGGGCACTTAACAGACAACTTATGTAAGCGAGTACAATTTTCATTTTCATTTTTGTCTTTGTTTCTTTTCTGGCCTTCATTTTTTATAAATTTCATTTAATTACTACTACTTAAAGAAGTACATAAAAAGCTTGTTTGGCTGTACTTCTCCTGTGGATCACAGGAGTGCAGTTCGTTCTGCACTCCTGTGACCCGTTTTCAGCAGACAGCGGGCTGAAGCCCACTGTCGGCTGATGTCACAGAGCCGGTCCAGGCTCGGGAAGAATCACGACCATATAGTCAGGATCCGCCCATATGTCTGGACCGGCAACCTGGCTCAGCCTCTCTGCAAGTCGCTGAGAGCCTGAGCCTGCCGATCCCACCCAGTGCTTCAGTGAGCACGGGGGGGGGGGGGAAGCAGAGAGTCAGTGACTTACAGTCACCAGCTCTCTGCTCACAGAGCTGTGAGAACTGAGCGATCGCTGGTGCTTGATCGCTTGTTTTTCTGTGTTGGAGATAGCAGGGGACAGATGCAGCAACGCTGCATCCAGCTAGGTAAGTATGATTCAAAAAAAAAAAGCAAATACCATACTTCTCTTTTAAAATAATTGTCATATAAATAAGTGGAAAGTCATTTAGAGTAACTGGAAAGTTATTTCAAAGGATCCTCCATGTTAAATATCACCCAAAAGGAATTAGGATTTTATTTTTGTTTCGGGGAATGAGTACCTAGTTTTGTTAGATATCTGCTCCCACTTTGGCTTAGATTGCATATGCAATGTGAGCAGAAGTTTGGCCACCGTCCCTACCCACAACCTTCTGGGACACATCACAGGTCCCAGGAGCCTGTGTGACCATTCACATGGCGCTGTGGGAAGCTAGCTGTGAAGCCGCAGGGAGTCCCATCCGGCTTCACAAACTTAACAAAACAAAATCGGCGAAGAAGCAGCCGCGGTGATGATGGTGGTGGATCCCTGGACAGGGAGTGTCTGTTTATTAAAAAGTCAGCAGCTACAATTTTTCATTTTTTTGGAACCTGGCTGAAGAACCTCTAATGCCGCGTACACACGATCGGAAATTCCGACAAGAAAACCGTGGATTTTTTCCAGACGGAATGTTGGCTCAAACTTGTGTTGCATACACACGGTCACACAAATCTTGTCGGAAATTCCGACCGTCAAAATGCGGTGACGTACAAGACGTACGACAAGCCGAGATCAATGAAGATCAATAGGCAGTTCGGCTTTGCTGCTTGATTCTGAGCATGCGTGTTTTTTTGTGCCTCGGAATTGCATACAGACGATCGGAATTTCTAGCTCAAAAAATTTTTGTTGTCGGAAATTCCGACAGAAAATGTCCGATGGAGCCTATACGCGGCCGGAATTTCCGACCAAAAGCTCACATCAAACCTTTCTTGTCGGAATTTCCGATCGCGTGTACGCGGCATTAAAGTTGAAGAAAGGCTGCCATAAAATAATACATGAACATGCAACAATGTGGCAACTGTTAAGTTATCCCTTTAGGACAGGGGTCTCCAAACTGCGGCCCAAGGGCCAGATGTGGCCCTTTGCTGGCCTTTATCCGGCCCTTGGGGCACTATTCCTCCCAATGATATGAGGAACTATTCCTCCCACTGACACCAGCAATGGGGCACCATTTCTTCCACTGATACCAATGATGGAAAACTACTCCTCCTACTAATACCAATAATGGGGCACTACTCCTACTAATACCAATAATGGGGCACTACTCCTTCTACTAATACCAATAATGGGGCACTACCCCTCCTGCTGACCACTAACACTGAGGCCATATTTATTCTCACCGATGCCCCTCCTAAAGTCTGAAGGACAGTACACTGGCCCTTTGTTTGAAAAGTTTGGAGACCCCTGCTTTAGGAGATAGTAACAGCATGTTTATTTAAAGAGATGCGGCTGAAGAAAAGGAATTTGTGTCACAGACCCTTTCCTCTCCATGAGGACACAGCGGAGGTCAGAGCCGACAATGATGGAAGGCTAAAGTAAGCTGCTTTTTGGCCCGGACTCAATGACCAGCAGAGTCTTTTCAATACATTCTATGAAAATATACTAAGTGCATGGGCTGTGAGTCATTGTGAGCTAATGAGATGAGAAGAGAGGTGGGTGGTGGGAAATATTTCAGTGTCACAGCCTGGCTTCCAGTAAAACACTCATTAATTCTAGCCTCTAATCTGTAAACTTGAAGCTGTAAATAATATTTATTCAGTGATTATTGGGGGAGATGGATCAAGCTGCGGATGGTTATTTAGGATGGAGATGGAAGTATAATTTGGAGCAATTGTGTTGTCGGCTGCAGAACTATACTAAGGGGTTATCATCTAATGCCTTCTACATTAAGGAGCAACGCACTACATAATTATTGAAATAGACAAACCAGTTTATAATTTATTGAATTTAAATAATTGAAATCCAGGAGAAGCAAATATTTTTCTAAATACAAGTGCCATGTGTATTCTTAATTGGATCTTGGTGTGATTTGTGTTTTTCTTCCAGATCGATGCAGTAATCCAGAGTGATACTTTCCCTATGTGCAGGATGACCGGTCGCTGCTGCTCTCTCTCCTTGTGCAGGATGACCGGTCACTGCTGCTCTCTCTCCTTGTGCAGGATGACCGGTCGCTGCTGCTCTCTCTCCTTGTGCAGGATGACCTGTCGCTGCTGCTCTCTCTCCTTGTGCAGGATGACCTGTCGCTGCTGCTCTCTCTCCTTGTGCAGGATGACCGGTCGCTGTTGCTCTCTCTCCTTGTGCAGGATGACCAGTCGCTGCTGCTCTCTCTCCTTGTGCAGGATGACCTGTCACTGCTGCTCTCTCTCCTTGTGCAGGAGGACCGATCACTGCTGCTCTCTCTCCTTGTGCAGGATGACCGGTCGCTGCTGCTCTCTCTCCTTGTGCAGGATGACCGGTCGCTGTTGCTCTCTCTCCTTGTGCAGGATGACCAGTCGCTGCTGCTCTCTCTCCTTGTGCAGGATGACCGGTCACTGCTGCTCTCTCTCCTTGTGCAGGAGGACCGATCGCTGCTGCTCTCTCTCCTTGTGCAGGATGACCGGTCGCTGCTGCTCTCTCTCCTTGTGCAGGATGACCGGTCGCTGCTGCTCTCTCTCCTTGTGCAGGATGACCGGTCGCTGCTGCTCTCTCTCCTTGTGCAGGATGACCGGTCGCTGCTGCTCTCTCTCCTTGTGCAGGATGACCGGTCGCTGCTGCTCTCTCTCCTTGTGCAGGATGACCGGTCGCTGCTGCTCTCTCTCCTTGTGCAGGATGACCGGTCGCTGCTGCTCTCTTTTCTTGTGCAGGATGACCGGTCACTGCTGCTCTCTCTCCTTGTGCAGGATGACCGGTCACTGTTTCTCCCTCTCCTTGTGCAGGATGACCGGTCACTGCTGCTCTCTCTCCTTGTGCAGGATGACCGGTCACTGCTGCACTCTCTTCTTGTGCAGGATGACCGGTCGCTGCTGCTCTCTCTCCTTGTGCAGGATGACCGGTCGCTGCTGCTCTCTTTTCTTGTGCAGGATGACCGGTCACTGCTGCTCTCTCTCCTTGTGCAGGATGACCGGTCACTGTTTCTCCCTCTCCTTGTGCAGGATGACCGGTCACTGCTGCTCTCTCTCCTTGTGCAGGATGACCGGTCACTGCTGCACTCTCTTCTTGTGCAGGATGACCGATCACTGCTGCTCTCTCTCCTTGTGCAGGATGACCGGTCACTGTTTCTCCCTCTCCTTGTGCAGGATGACCGGTCACTGCTGCTCTCTCTCCTTGTGCAGGATGACCGATCACTGCTGCACTCTCTCCTTGTGCAGGATGACCGATCACTGCTGCTCTCTCTCGTTGTGCAGGATGACCGATCACTGCTGCTCTCTCTCCTTGTGCAGGATGACCGGTCACTGCTGCTCTCTCTCCTTGTGCAGGATGACCGGTCACTGCTGCACTCTCTCCTTGTGCAGGATGATCGATCACTGCTGCTCTCTCTCGTTGTGCAGGATGACCGGTCACTGCTGCACTCTCTCCTTGTGCAGGATGACCGATCACTGCTTCTCTGTCTCCTTGTGTAGGATGATCGATCACTGCTGCTCTCTCTCGTTGTGCAGGATGACCGGTCACTGCTGCACTCTCTTCTTGTGCAGGATGACCGATCACTGCTGCTCTCTTTCCTTGTGCAGGATGACTGGTCACTGCTGCACTCTCTCCTTGTGCAGGATGACCGGTCACTGCTGCACTCTCTCCTTGTGCAGAATGACTGGTCTTGTCTCCTCCCCCTACTGTCATTTTCTGCAGGCAGCCTGCCGTGAGCGGAGCCTGCTGGGGCCCTCCTACAGCTCTGTTTTCTACACTGTACAGTGATGATGTCACTGCTACTTTTGCTAAATAATATCTGGGTTTGCCTATATATATATATCCATTGTAGCTTTTGAGAATAATATTTAAATGAGTGTTTTTGGTGCCTGCAGTTCAGCTTAAAGGTGGGGTAGTGGGAAAAGTTTTGTTAAGTTTTTTTATAAAGAGCCAGAGACTTTTCATCCCTCTATATGTACTGGTGGCCATTGTCACCTGGGAATGATAGTGAGGGAAAAGTACACATTTTTAGGCAGGCCATACATGGTTCGAATCTCGGCTGGTTCAGCAGGTACCAGCCGAAATTTGAACTGTTTATGGACAGGCTTAATGTACCAAGTTGATCGATCAGCTTGGGTACAACCAACATGCCAGGTTTTACCTTTGATTATTATACCCCTGGGCCCAGTACACCAGTTCCATTTCAGATTGTATTATCAAGTAGAATACTGTTATCCATTATTTTTTTTTTGGTCAAATGTTGCTGCCACCTTTATTGTCGACTGCATTCTTATGCCAAAAATACAAATGAGAAAAGAGCATATTCAAACCCCAAAATTATATTTTCATTTATTGCAGCCCTCCAATTGTTTTCTATGTGCCCTTGCAGTGACCGGAGACCGCAGAAAAAGGCAGTCACCACACATAGTGTAAACGAGTCCTTGATCATAGCAAGTGAAAATAATCTAAATTCTATTTTAGGTAGAGCCTTCTTATATTGAAAGGTATATTAGGATATGAAAGCAGAAGCCGAGTGTGTGACCCTGAGTTGTGTACAGATTAATGACACCTTCATATACCTACTTCCCGATGTCCTTCAAAAGGGGAAGTACATCTGTGTGTACAGTGCCTTGAAAAAGTATTCATACCCCTTGAATTTTACAACCAAATACGTTAATGTATTTTATTGGGATTTTATGTGATATGGAAGGAAAATGATAAATGGTTTTCCAATTTTTTTTACAAATATTTATCCGAAAAAGTGTGGCATGCATTTGTATTCAGCCCCTATAATCCTGGTTCACACTGGGGCGACAAACGCTCCGACATTGGGAGCTCATGTCGCATGACGTGTGAAAATCAATGTTTCCCTATGGGAGCCGTCTTAACTGGTCCGACACATGTCGGTCCGACTTTGAGAATGCTCCCTGTACTACTTTGGTCCGACTTTGATCCGACTTCAGCCCATTGACTATCATTGAAGTCGGATCAAAGTCGGACCGCAGTCTTGCATGGTCCGACTTTGGCATGCGACTTGTGCTCTGCTGCTCTTGAGGGGGAACTCCAGGCCAAATTTTAAATAAAAAAAACGGCGTGGGTTCCCCTCCAGAGGCATACCAGGCCCTTGGGTCTGGTCTGGATTTGAACGGCACCCCTACGCCGAAAAAACGGCGTGGGGGGTCCCCCCAAAATCCAAACCAGACCCTTATCCGAGCATGCAACCTGGCAGGCCGCAGGGGAAGAGGGGGGGACGAGAGAGCGGCCCCCCTCCCTCCTGAACCGTACCAGGCCGCATGCCCTCAACATGGGGGGTTTGGTGCTCTGGGGCAGGGGGGCGACCTGCGGCCCCCCCACCCCAGAGCACCCTGCCCCCATGTTGATGAGGACAGGGCCTCTTCCCGACAACCCTGGCCGTTGGTTGTCGGGGTCTGCGGGCGGGGGGCTTATCGGAATCCGGGAGCCCCCTTCAATAAGGGGGCCCCCGGATCCCGGCCCCCCCACCCTATGTGAATGAGTATGGGGTACATCGTACCCCTACCCATTCACCTGGTGGAAAAAAATTGCAATAAAAAAACACTACACAGGTTTTTAAAGTAATTTATTACACAGCTCAGGGGGTCTTTTCCGACTTCGGGGGTCTCCGGTGTTGTCTCCGCGCTCTCCGGTTCTTTCTTCCGCCGGGCCTCCGCCAACTTCTTTTTAGCTCTCTTGCTAACAGAGGCCCGGTCCTCCCGTTGTCTCGTCCGGCTCTCCGTTGTCCTTCTGCCGGCCCCTCCACTAACTTCTTTAGCTCTTTCGCTAGTGGAGGGGCGCGGTCTTCCCGTCGTCGGCGTCTTCTTTCCTCTTCTCCTTCTCGATGTTGACGCGTCGCTTCCTCCCGCTGTAATACTGGCTGTCCGCTCCGCATTAATATAGGCTTCTCATGACGTCACAGTCACATGTTCCCATGACGTCACAGTCACATGCTCCGGGGCCATGTGCCCCGGAACATGTGACTGTGATGTCATGAGAAGCCTATATTAATGCGGAGCGGAGCGGAGAGCCAGTATTACAGCGGGAGGAAGCGACGCGTCAACATCGAGGAGAAGAGGGAAGAAGACGCCGACTGCGACGACGGGAAGACCGCGCCTCCGTTAGCAAAAGAGCTAAAAAGAAGTTAGCGGAGGCCCGGCGGAAGAAAGAACCGGAGAGCGGGAGACGACACCGGAGACCCCCGAAGTCGGAAAAGACCCCCGGAAGTCGGAAGAAGAGCGCCGGAGTCGGAAGAAGACCCCCGGAGCTGTGTAATAAATTACTTTAAAAACCTGTGTAGTGTTTTTTTATTGCAATTTTTTCCACCAGGTGAATGGGTAGGGGTATTGAAGGGGGCTCCCGGGTTCCGATAAGCCCCCCGCCCGCAGACCCCGACAACCAACGGCCAGGGTTGTCGGGAAGAGGCCCTGTCCTCATCAACATGGGGGCAGGGTGCTCTGGGGTGGGGGGGCCGCAGGTCGCCCCCTTGCCCCAGAGCACCAAACCCCCCATGTTGAGGGCATGCGGCCTGGTACGGTTCAGGAGGGAGGGGGGGCACTCTCTCGTTCCCCTGCGGCCTGCCAGGTTGTGTGCTCGGATAAGGGTCTAGTATGGATCCTGGGGGGACCCCCCACGCCGTTTTTTCGGCGTGGGGCGCCCGTTCAAATCCAGACCAGACCCAAGGGCCTGGTATGCCTCTGGAGGGGAACCCACACCGGTTTTTTTTTATTTAAAATTTGGCCTGGAGTTCCCCCTCAAGATTCATACCAAACACAGTGCCTGATATTGGCAGGGATCCAAGTCGGATCCCCGTTCATTGAAAGTCGGACATATGTCGGCTTCATGTCGCAGGGCAAAGTCGGATCCAAAGTAGGACGGATGTCGTGTCGCACTAGTGTGAACCCAGCCTTACTCTGATACCCCTAACTAATATCTAGTGGAACCATATGCCTTCAGAAGTCACCTAATTAGTAAATAGAGTTCACCTGTGTGTAATTTAATCTCAGTATAAATACAGCTGTTCCGTGAAGCCCTCAGAGGTTTGTTAGAGAACCTTAGTGAACAAACAGCATCGTAAAAGTCAAGGAACACACCAGACAGGTCAGGGATAAAGTTGTGGAGAAGTTTAAAGCAGGGTTAGGTTATAAACAAATATACCAAGCTTTGAACATCTCTCTCCGAGCACTGCTCAATCCATCATCTGAAAATGGAAAGAGTATGGCACAACTGCAAATCTACCAAGACATGGCCGTCCACCTAACCTGACAGGCCGGGCAAGGAGAGCATTAATCGGAGAAGCAGCCAAGAGGCCCATGGTAACTCTGGAGGAGCTGCAGAGATCTACAACTCAGGTGGGAGATTCTGTCCACAGGACAACTATTAGTTGTGCACTCCACAAATCTGGTCTTTATGGAAGAGTGGCAAGAAGAAAGTCATTGTTGAAAGAAAGCCATAGGAAGTCCCATTTGCAGTTTGCAAGAAGCCATGTGGGGACACAGCAAACATGTGGAAGAAGGTGCTCTGATCAGATGAGACCAAAATTGAACTTTTTGGCCTAAAAGCAAAATGCTATGTGTGGCGGAAAACTAACACTGCCCATCACCCTGAACACACCATCCCCACCGTGAAGCATGGTGGTGGCAGCATCATGTTGTGGGGATGTTTTTCTTTAGCATCAACAGGGAAGCTGGTCAAAGTTGGTGGGAAGATGGATGCAGCCAAATACAGGGCAATCTTAGAAGAAAACCTGTTATGGCGCATACACGCGATCTGATTTTCGGAATTCCGCTCAAGCTTGGCTTGCATACACACGGTCACACAAAAGTTCTCTGAACTTTCGACCGTCAAGAACGCGGTGACGTACAACACTACGACGAGCCGAGAAAATGAAGTTCAATGCTTCCGAGCATGCGTCGAATTGTTTCCGAGCATGCGTAGGAATTTTGCAAATCGGAATGGCTACAGACGATCGGATTTTCCGATAGCAATTTTTTCCGTTGGAAAATTTGAGAACCAGCTCTCAATCTTTTGCCAATCTATCAGCAAAAGTCCGATGGAGCATACACACGTTCGGAATTTCGGACCAAAGGCTCACATCGTACTTTTGCTGGCGGAATTTCCGACCGTGTGTGTGCGCGGCATTAGAGGCTGCAAAAGACATCAGACTGGGGCGGAGGTTTACCTTCCAGCAGGACCAACGACCCCAAACATACAGCTAGAGCTACAATAGAATGGTTTAGAATTAGATCAAAGCATATTAATGTGTTAGAATGGCCCAGTCAGAGTCCAGACCTAAATCCAATTGAAAATCTGTGACAAGACTTGAAAATTGCTGCTCACAGATGCTCTCCATCCAATCTGACAGAGCTTGAGATATTTTGCAGAGAAGAATGGGCAAAAATGTCACTCTTTAGATGTGTAAAACTGGTAGACATCCCCAAAAAGACTTGCAGCTGTAATTGCAGAGAAAGGTGGTTCTACAAAGTATTGACTCAGAGGGGCTGAATACAAATGCACGCCACACTTTTCACATATTTATTTGTTAAAAAATGTTGAAAACCATTTATCATTTTTCTTCCACTTCACAATTACATTTCACTTTGTGTTGGTGTATCACATGAATTTCCAATAAAATACATTTACGTTTTTTTTGTAACATGACAAAATGTGGAAAGTTTCAAGGGGTATGAATACTTTTTCAAGGCACTGTAGATGCCCTTAACGAGACCCTGTCACCAAATTTGAGTGGCACTAAAGTAAAACAATAAAAAATTTGCGAGGAGACGGGCTCCTTATTGTAAAGAAACACAAAAGTTCACATGGATATCTTCCCACACAGGGTATTTCCACCATCAATGAGATAAACAATATTCAGCCTTGTGGCTCTTTTTGCAGCTTAGCTGCTCAGGCCTCCTTGCCTTGGTCCTCCAGACCATCAAACACAAAGTCCCAGTGCTTGTGCACAAAACACTGTTGCTTGTCAGCTTGCCTGTTTCTCCTGCAGATCCCTACTGCTACATCTTCACAGGCTCGGGCCTTTGTCTGTCCTGACCTGGACAGTATGGTGCATTGTGCACCTCACAGCTTCCTTCACATACTGACCCCCTTGGGAGGGTGGGGCCACTGACCTCTAACTCTGATGGATTTTTCCATCGGAAATCCGATGAAGCTGACTTCCATCAGTCTTGCCTACACACCATCAGTCAAAAAACCGATCGTCCCAAACGCTGTGACGTAAAACACTCCGACGAGCCGAGAAAAATAAAGTTCTATGCTTCGGAGCATGCGTCGACTTGATTCTGAGCATGCGTGGGTTTTTTATCCGATGGAGTTCCCCACAGAATATATTAATTTTCTATCGTTTTTTTTTTTCCATCAGATAAATTTAAAGCATGTTCTATTTTTTAACACCGATGGAAAAAAGACCGATGGGGCCCATACACGATCAGTTTGTCCGATGAAAAAAGTCCATCGGACTGTTTTCATTGGTAAAACCGATCGTGTGTACAGGGCTTAACATAAACCCAGCATACACCTACACTATTAGTGCACCTCTTTCTTGCAAAATCTGGCCTAGACTGCTATTTTAAGCAGTGACAATTATTATACCTCCTAGTATGTACATTCACCAGCCACTTTATTAGGTACATCTTGCTAATTTCGGGTTGGATCCCCCTTTGTCTTCAGAACTGCCTTAATTTTTCATGGCAAAGATTCAACAAGGTGTTGGAAACATTCCTCAGAGATTTTGGTCTATATTGATATTATAGCATTACGTAGTTACTGCAGATTTGTCGGCTGCACATCCATGGTGCAAATCTCCCATTCCACCACATCCCAAAGGTGCTCTATTGGATTGGGATCTGGTGACCGTGGAGGTCATTGGAGTGCAGTGACCTCATTGTCATGTTCAAGAAACCAGCGGTGAGATGATTTGAGCTTTGTGACATGGGGCATTATCCTGCTGGAAGTAGCCATCAGAAGATGGGTACACTGTAGTCATAAAGGGATGGACATGGTCAGCAACAATACTTAGGTAGGCCGTGGCATTTATACAATGCTCAGTTGGTACTAAGGGGCCCAAAGTGTGCCAAGCAAATATCCCCCACACCATTACACCACCAGCCTGAACTGTTGATACAAGGCAGGATAGATCCATGCTTTCATGTTGTTTACACCAAATTCTGACCCTACCATTTGATTGTCGCAGCTGAAATCGAGACTCATCAGACCAGGCAACGTTTTTCCAATCTTCTATTGTCCAATTTTGGTGAGTGTGCGAATTGTAGCCTCAGTTTCCTGTTCTTAGCTGACAGGAGTGGCAGCCGGTGTGGTCTTCTGCTGCTGTATCCCATTTGCTTCAAGGTTCAATGTGTTGTGCGTTTAGAGATGGTATTCTGCATACCTTGGTTGTAATGAGTGGTTATTTGAGTAAAGCCTCGTACACACGATTGGATATCCTATGGATTCTGATGCAATGGTTTTGTCCATCGGAAATCCGATGAAGCTGACTTCCATCAGTCTTGCCTACACACCATCAGTCAAAAACCGACCGTTCCAAACGCGGTGACGTAAAACACTCCGATGAGCCGAGAAAAATGAAGTTCAATGCTTCTGAGCATGCGTCGACATGATTCTGAGCATGCGTGGGTTTTTTATCCGATGGACTTGCCCATAGACGATCGGAATTTGCTATCGGTTTTTGATCCATCGGAAAAATGTAAAACATGTTCTATTTTTTAAAACCGATGGAAAAAAGACTGATGGGTCCCATACACGATCGGTTTGTCCGATGAAAACCGATCGTGTGTACAGGGCTTTACTGTTGCCTTTCTATCATCTCAAACCAGTCTGCCCATTCTCCTCTGACCTCTGACATCAGCAAGGCATTTTCATTCACACAATTTCTGCTAACTGGATATTTTCTCTTTTTCGGACCATCTGTAAACCCTAGAGATGGTTGTGCGTGAAAATCTCAGTAGATTGCAGTTTTTTAAATACTCAGACCAGCCCGTCTGGCATCAACAACCATGGCACGTTCAAAGTCACTTAAATTCCCGTTTCTTCCTCATTCTGATGCTCGGTTTGAACTTCAGCAATAGCCTTCATCACGTCTAGATGCCTAAATGCATTGAGTTGCTGCCATGTGATTGCCTGATTAACAATTTCTGTTACCAAGCAATTGAACAGGTGTACCAAATTTAACACACCTGCTCCCCATTCACACCTGAGACCTTGTAACACTAACGAGTCACATGACACTGGGGAGGGAAAATGGCTAATTGGACCCAATTTGGACATTTTCACTTAGGGGTGTACTCACTTTTGTTGCCAGTGCTATAACGCTAAAAATAGCGCCTGCAAAGCGCCCTGAAAGAGCCGCTCCTTTCACTCCAGTGTGAAAGCCCGAGGGCCCGAGGGCTTTCACACTGGGGCTGTGTGCTGGCAGGACGCAAAAAAAAAATCCTGCTAGCAGCATCTTTGAGGCGCTGTAGGAGCGGTGTATACACCGCTCCTACAGCGCCCCTGCCCATTGAAATCAATGGGAAGCGCCACGGAACAGCTGCAGCGGCGCTTTGCCGGCGGTTTTAACCCTTTTTCGGTTGCTAGCGGGGGTTCAAAGCGCCCCGCTAGCGGCCGATTAGCGCAGCAAAAACGACGGTAAAGCTCCGCTAAAAATAGCGGCACTTTACTGCCGACGCCCCCACCGCCCCAGTGTGAAAGGGCTCTAATGGCTGTGTGTTGAGTTATTTTGAGGGGACAGCAAATTTACACTGTTATACAAGCTGTACACTCACTACTTTACATTGTAGCAAAGTGTCATTTCTTCAGTGTTGCATGAAAAGATATAATAAAATCATATACAAAAATGTGAGGGGTGTACTTACTTTTGTGAGATACTTTACATATTTATAAACTGCAACTCTAGGCTCCCTTTACTCATGGAAGGTTATTGAAAAATGACTTTGCTAGAGATAATACCATGAATGCAGAGGATGCTTATAATTTGATCTTTAGCTCAGTGTCCCTAAAAAAGCAGTGAGTACTGTTACTATTATTATAAGAAATATTTTATCTCTATATTTCACTGCAGACTAATTTGGAAAATTACTATTAAATTATTAACTTTAATCAAAACCTTTTTATTAACTTTATTAGCACAAGTGAAGGTTTTCTTCAATGGGCAGCTATTGCCAACATCTTGATGACATTAAAGTAAACCTGGTAGCCTGCCCCCTTTCCTATGCCACCTGCTGTCTGTTCTCCAGCATATAGATAGGTTGGCAGGGGAGGGCAGGGAATATAAGAAGGAGTAGCAGAGGAGAGGGGATATCGACTGAACCTGTTACCTTAGCCTACATAGGACAGTGAAAGGTTCACTATGAAACAGACCTACTCTAAAATGCATTCACATTTAAAGTAAGCCAGTAAAGCCTCGTACACCCGATCGGATATCCTATGGATTCTAATCTGATGTTTTTTTCCATCGGGAATCCGATGAAGCTGACTTCCATCAGTCTTGCCTACACACCATCAGTCAAAAAACCGACCGTTCCAAACGCGGTCACGTAAAACACTCTGATGAGTCGAGAAAAAGTAAGTTTAATGCTTCTGAGCATGCGTCGACTTGATTCTGAGCATGCGTGGGTTATTTATCTGATGGACTTGCCCATAGACGATCGGAATTTGCTATCGGTTTTTGATCCATCAGAAAAATTTAAAACATGTTCTATTTTAAAACCGATGGAAAAAAGACCGATGGGGCCCATACACGATCGGTTTGTCCGATGAAAAAAGTCCATAAACACACAGATCCACGTCCTGTCAGGGAGCGGAGACTTGTACATGGGGACAACCATCGGTCACCTCCCCCAGTCAGTCCCCCCCCCACAGTTAGAACACATCTAGGAAACACATTTAACCCCTTCCTCGCCCCCTAGTGTTAACCCCTTCCCTGCCAGTCACATTTATACAGTAATCAATGCATTTTTATAGCAGGGATCGCTGTGTAGATGTGAATGGTCCCAAAAATGTGTCAAAAGTGTCCGATGTCTCCGCCGCAAGTCACGATAAAAATCGCAGATCGCCGCCATTACTAGTAAAAAAAAAAAAAAATGCTATAAATCTATCCCCTATTTTTTATCTGCTATAACGTTTGCGCAAACCAATCAATATACGCGTATTGCGATTTTTTTTTTACCAAAAATATGTAGAAGAATACATATCGGCCTAAACTGAGGAAAATTTAAAAAAACATTTTTAAATGGATATTTATTATAGCAAAAAGTTAAAAATATTGTGTTTTTTTTCAAAGTTGACGCTCTTCTTTTGTTTATAGCGCAAAAAATAAAAACCGCACAGGTGATCAAATACCACCAAAAGAAAGCTCTATTTGTGGGAAAAAAAGAAGGACGTCAATTTTGTTTGGGAGCCACGTCGCACGACCGCGCAATTGTCATTCAGAGTGTGACAGTGCTGAAAGCTGAAAAATGGCTTGGGCAGGAAGGGGGTTTTCGTGCCCGGTAGGCAGGTGGTTAAAAAAAAAAAAGGCCAGTTTATGGTCCTTCAGACTTTAGGGGGGCCGGACGTTGGTGTCAGTGGGAGGAATAATGCCCAATTGGGGTCAGTGTAAGGAAAAGTACTCCATTGTTGGGGTCAGTGGGAGGAACAGTGCCCCATCATTGGTATTAGTGGGAGGAATAGTGTCTTGTATCAGTGAGGGGAACACTGCCCCAAGGGCCAGATAAAGGCAAGCAAGGGCCGCATCTGGCCCTCGGGCCGCAGTTTGGAGACCACTGTGCTACATAAAGAAATGTTGAGCGTTCTTGTATTCAGCACATACACCTGTGCTGTGAAGTCCTGGGCCATCTCTCTAAGCATTTATTGGAATAAAACTTTTTAATACATTTTCACCTATGGATCTGGAGTTTTGGGACACCCTGCGTAATGAAATTAGCTGTAAGCCATTTCCAGATGTACTTTCTAATGCCTTTAAACAATGTGTTGGGTTTATTGTGATGAAGTAATAGAAGGGGGCTGTGGGCTGTACATTGTGTTGCTGTTTGGGAAAGTTTTCATTCTGTGCTCCACGTCAGAACATAACCAGTCACTTTTCTTTCTCTTTACGTTATTACAGGATCAGTTTGACAACCTCGAAAAACACACACAGTGGGGGATTGAAGTACTGGAAAAATACATCAAGTTTGTGAAAGAGAGAACAGAGATTGAAATCAACTATGCAAAACAGCTCCGGTAAGGCTGAGTGTATGGGTTTACAGGTGTCTGGAATGTGCACAATGCCAACATAATAATATTAAAGTGTACCTGTCACACACACAATTGCTCATACCTAATTGGGCACTGTAAGGTGTGTGCACATTAGAGCTGCAACTAACGATTATTTTGTCTGTCGACTAATCTAGCGATTATTTTTTTGATTAGTCATCGACTATAACAATTATTTTTATTATTTTTTTACTTAATCTAGTGTTCTTTTTTTTTGATTAGCTAATTAATCCTTTGGATAACTTTACAAAAAATGATAAGTACATAAAAAATAAAAAGTAAGATAAAAGAATATAACTACATACATATATATATTATATATATGTATGTAGTTATATTCTTTTATCTTAACTTTTTTTTTATGTTCTGTTTTTCTTTTCTGTTCAGAAGTTCATGAATGTTTATAATTTATTTTTATTTTTTACAATGCTTTCTTTTTTTAAGGGGGGGGGGGGTGTGGGGACAGTGTCAGTGTGTTTTTTTTATTATTATTTTTTATAATTTTTTTTATTTTTTATTTTTTTTATGTATTGCAATTTTTTTTTTATCAGCCCTGTTGGGGGGCTTTGGTGAGATATCAGGGGTCTTGACAGACCTCTGACATCTCCAATTTGAGACAGGGAAAGGGACTAGGGACACAGATTCCCCAGTCCCTTTCTCAGCAGCCTCAGTTGCACTGATAATGAATGGAGAGAAGACAACGGCTCTTCATTCATTAACTGAGACATCGTAATCACAGGAGGTTACAATGTTTCAGTTATGTGAATGGACAGAGTCAGTGATCACTGACTCTGTCCATTCAGAAAACTAAGGAGTGGCGTTTACTGGCTCCTACCTCCACTCTCCATCCTGAGATACCGAGGGGGACGGCAGCACAGAGGGGGAGAAGAGAGGGGGACAGATGCACGGAGGGGGACACGGAGAAGAGAGAGGGGGACAGATGCACGGAGGGGGACACGGAGAAGAGAGAGGGGGACAGCTGCATGGAGGGGGACAGCAGCATGGAGGGGGACACGGTGAAGAGAGGGAGACACGGAGCAGCATGGAGGGGGACAGCAGCATGGAGGGGGATACGGAGAAGAGAGGGGGACAGATGAACGGAGGAGAGAGGGAGACACGGAGCAGCATGCGGGTGTGCGGCCCGCGGCCAGCCAGCTAGCCCACCATCCAACCCCCCACCCCCATCGCTCGCTCGTTCGATCGCTGATCCCCACCGTTGCTCTATCACTGCATCGCTCGCCCGTCAGCCCCGCACTTACCCCATCCAGGTCGCGGCTTCGGCTTCTCCTCCCGGCAAATCAGGACTTAAGACTCGCAGCCAGTCGGGGTCTTAGGAATCCAGGGCCAGACGGGTTTCAGGACCCGCTTCCTGATTGGCCAGGAGGAGAAACAGGAAGACATTAGGGAATATTGATTCGCTAATGTCACACAACAGTGCTCTGCACCTCAAGCCCACCCTTTTTGAAGCCAATTAGAGCCTCAG
Organism: Rana muscosa; assembly: GCA_029206835.1. Classification (NCBI taxonomy): domain Eukaryota; kingdom Metazoa; phylum Chordata; class Amphibia; order Anura; family Ranidae; genus Rana; species Rana muscosa. The sequence continues at coordinate 256,243,935 of CM055125.1, read as the reverse complement.
GCTCTAATCATGTTCTTTGAAAATAAAAATCCCCATTGGAATCCATGCGTCCGGCGTCCTGTGTGTAGATTAGGGGCCGGGCACATGGATTAGGGGGGCTGCGCCCTGCATGAGCGGCCGCCACTGATGCCACGGATGCCAAGTTGCGGCAATGTGAACCGAGCCTAACAGTGGCTTTGGTATTTTCTGAGCCTTTGACCTGGAGCAAGTACACAGATCATCAGTAGTTCTGAATTCCCTCTCACTTTCTAATCTGCATGCTTATTTTAGTGATGTGTCTGGAAGCATGTACACAAGAACATTTGTTGGGGGAGGAGAGGCAACAAAACCACAATGTTCCTAATTACTATTTAAAAGAATGTATCCCCTGAAACCTTTTTAAAAAGCGTATTCTTTGCTCCTTCCTCCTAACAAGCCACAAGCTATCCTAGCCTGCACATCTAAATGAGCTATAGCAATGCTTTTTTTTATATACTAGAGATAACGCGCCCTTTATCTATCAAAAAAATTTTGGATACACCAGCAGAGATTTGAAATAGCAAGACCCAAGGACAGCAGAAGCAAGGAATGAAATAAACGTTTACATTTCTGGGAGACGGAAGGCGTTGATCAGTAGGCTCTAATCACGTCCTTAAAAAAAAAAGCCCCATTGGAATCCATGCGTCTGGCGACCTGCATGTAGATTAGTGACCTGGCGCATGGATTAGGGGGGTGCCACCCTGCGCCCCTAATGGAGGGGCCGCCACTGGAACCATGTACAATAACTCTCTGACTTTATTACTTTTTCTTATGACGGATTGACTTTATTGTAAAAAGCAGACGCTTTGTTACTTCTGGTTGTGCACAAATGAAAGAGTTCTTTTGTGGGAAGAATGGAGCGAAAAGAAAGTTTCCCTTTTTTTTATATCTTTCCTTTTTCCTGTTTGCTCTTGGTAACAGGCATGTATCTGCTACTAAAGTTGGCCATACAATAGTAGATACCGTATATACTCGAGTATAAGCCAAAGTTTTTCAGCACATTTTTTCGTGCTGAAAATGCCCTCCTCGGCTTATACTCGAGTCTGTGTCCATCTTCACATTTGATCCCGGCCAGCCGTAGGTCCTCTGGACCCCAAACTTGACACACATGTAGCCCCACTCTTCCTCTAAAAGTATGTTGTCCAGGGGACCTACGGCTGGGGAGCACCGATTTTTCAAAGCCGGGCACCCCTTCCATAGACTCCCATATTAAACAGTATTTTCTCCAGTGAATTTGGGGACCCGGTACTGGCCGGCCCTAGGTCCCCTGAACCCAAAACTTTGCACACATGTAGCCCCACTCTTCATGTATAAGTGTGCAAAGTTTGTTGTCCAGAGGAGCTACGGTCGGGGATCACTGGTTTTTCAAAGCCGGGCACTACTTTCATAGACTTCCATGTTAAACGTCAGTCTAGTCACACAGCGGCGGAAATCAGGTAGGGAGATTGGGCACAGTGACAGTGAGGCATGGGCACAGTGAGGCATGGGCACAGTAAGGCACAGTGAGGCATGCAGATGGAGAACTTAGGCTTATACTCGAGTCAATAAGTTTTCCCAGTTTTTTGTGGTAAAATTAGGTGCCTCGGCTTATATTCGGGTCGGCTTATACTTGAGTATATACGGTATTTGTTAAAAAAAAAATATTTCCACTTTCAATAAATATTTATCAAGGTTCTTACAAAATGGAAACACAACTCATGTTAGTGTATGGGTAAGTACAATGCATCAGTAAATTCTCAAATAGAAACCATCAAGCGTCAGGAAGAGAGAACAACTGGAGTAGAATTCAATGGATATTCCAGGTTACGAGCAAGTGTTACAATAATGGTTAGCGCTGTACCTAGGAACTCAGACTGAGGAGGACTAGCCATGAGCCAAAAGGCACTGAGGTTTAAAGTCCAGCTCCGGGCAAAAAAGTTTTCCCATTGTCTGCATTGCACATGTTACCTGGTCGTTTTTGTCTAGGGCAGGGATATGCAATTAGCGGACCTCCAGCTGTTGCCAAACTACAAGTCCCATGAGGCATAGCGAGACTCTGACAGCAGCAAGCATGACACACAGAGGCAGAGGCATGATGGGACTTGTAGTTTTGCAACAGCTGGAGGTCCGATAATTGCATATCCCTGGTCTAGGGGATTGTAGAACAGAGATATACCTACACAATTCATAATACATAGAATGGTACAAGGTGCATCCCAACGGGCAATACAATGTTAACTGAGAACCGTAGTATGATCCATGGTAGTATGTGCTGACTCCCAAACACTGTGTTAAAGTGGAGCTTTAGTCAGAAAATGAAGTCCTGCTAGATCACTTCAGGTATAGCTACAATGCATCTGGAAAGTTTTCACAGCGCTTCACTTTTTCCACATTTTTTATTGTTACAGCCTTATTCCAAAATGGATTAAATGTATTATTTTTCTCAAAATTCAACAAACAATACCCCACAATGACAACGTAAAAGAAGTTTGTTTGAAATCTTTACAAATTTATAAAAAATATATAAAAATCCCATGTACATAAGTATTCACAGCCTTTGCTCAATACTTTGTTGAAGCACCTTTGGCACCAATTACAGCCTCATGTCTTTTTGAGTATGGTGCTACAAGCTTGACACACCTATTTTTGGGCAGTTTCTCCCATTCTTCTTTGCAGAAACTTTCAAGCTTCATCAGGTTGAATGGGGAGCAACGTAGACATCCGTTTTCAGATCTCTCAAGGACATTCACAGAGTTTTCCCGTAGCCACTGATCCGTAGTCCTGTTTGAAGATGAACCTTCGCCCCAGTCTGAGGTCCAAAGCGCTCTGGGGCAGATTTTCATCAAGGATGTCTCTGTACATTGCTGAATTAATCTTCCCCTCGATCCTGACTAGTCTCCCAGTTCCTGCATCATCCCCGCAGCATGATGCTGCCACCTCCATGCTTCACTATAGGGATGGTATTGGCCAGGTGATGAGCGGTGCCTGGTTTCCTCCAGACGTGACGCTTGCCATTCAGGCGAAAGAGTTCAATCTTTTGTTTCATCAGACCAGAGAATTTTGTTTCTCATGGTCTAAGAGTCCTTCAGGTGCCCTTTGGCAAACTCCAGGTGGGCTGTCATGTGCCTTTTACTGAGTAGTGGCTTCCGTCTGGCCACTCTACTATACAGGCCTGATTGGTGGAGTGCTGCAGAGATGGTTGTTCTTCTGGAACAGGGGTGTCCAAACTTTTTTGAAAGAGGGCCAGATTTGATGAAGTGAACGTGCGTGAGGGCCAACCATTTTGCCTGACATTCTTTGAACCATTAAAATTCGGTGTAAGTGTGTTCGTCCGAGCACTAATACACTGCCCAAAAATAATTCTCCTCCCTTTGTGGCTGTGTGTGGTGAATAAATATATCTCCTCTTTGGCCCCCAACAAATCCCAGTGCTCCGATCAGGGTAAGGATGAGCTTAGGTTGTAAAAAATATATATTTTCTCTTCTTTATCCCCTGAGAAATCTGGCCTTTATCTCTTCTGTGGACCCCAAGCTCCACTCAAAGCAAGAATGAGCTATTTTCTTTATTTTTTTTAAATGTTATATTCTCGCTGGCCCCCACTTGTAATTTGCCATTATTTGCCCTTATCTCTTCTGTGGCCCCCACTTGTAATTTGCCCTTATCTCGTCTGTGGCCCCCAAGCTCCGATCAGGGCAAGGATGAGCTTGTTTTTTTAAATTCTTATATATATTTAAATATTTGCTTTATATACCTGTTACAGTAGTAAACTTATCTTATCCCCTGAGAAATCTTCGAGTGCTCTCACTGCAAGGATGACCTCGGCGAGCCCGCTAGGACGCTGACAGCGCTCAGCGCCGCAGCCAATCACCGCCGCCAATCACAGGCACTGAGACACTGGGAGCTCAGCAGCTGTGGACCGGGAAAGGACTCAGTGTCTGTTATTGGTGATGCACGCTGTCAGCTTCCCAACGGGCTTTGGAACACGCCCCAGCAACAGGCCCAGCTTATCAGTGAGAGGCGCTCAGGGAGTATATATATATATATATATATTGTGACAGCAGGAAGGTAAAGTCACCTGGTTGCATCCAGGGGGGTAGATATATTTCGCCCAGATTCAGGCTTTACGCCGACTTATACAACTAGGTGGAGAGTTGTATAAGGTTAGTGGGCTCATGGATGACTCATACCTCTAGGGAGAGGGCTGGGCGTCGTACAGACAGGGAGTTGATGAGGCCAGCTGAAGTTTGTCAGCTCATGTAGGCCTCTATAAGAACTCCCAGCTTCATTAGATGTTAGCTCATGCCTGGAACCAGACCTGTGTGGACTGTCTAGGGAGAGTGAACCCCTGTGCGGTGAGGCAAAGCCTGTGTGGCTATTTGTTTGGACTTTTACTAAACCAGGGACTTAGGGACTAGGACAGCACTAGGCTGATCCCAGTTGTTAGTTAGGAAACCTGTATGTTTAGTCAGAGGTCAACTTGACCAGGATTTATTTTGGTTATGTTTCTTTTGCTTTGCTGTGTTTTGTCACTGTAAATAGAAAATAAACCGCACCTTTTTTTTGATTTTGAAAACCACAACCTCCGTTTGCTGGGCCTGTTTTTGGGTGGGGAGCCCATCCCGGGGGTCACACACACCCGCTGCCAAGCTAACCTCCTCACAGTTGGTGGAGAACCAGTGGCAGTTTTTTTTTAAGCCAGCATGGAGGAGATACTGAAGCAGCTGGCTCTAGCAAATGCCAATCAACAGCAGACAAATGCAGGTTTGCAAAAGAGCCTTGCAGCTCAACAACAGAACTTCGCAGCCCAGCAGCAAGCTCACCAACAGAGTCTGGAAGCTCAGCAACAAGCCCAGCAGCAATCTGAGGCCCGCTTCATAGACCTGTTACAGAAGCAAGAGCAGAGACTACAACAAATGGAAGCAGTAATGCAGCAACGTCCGCAGACCAGTGAGGAAAGCCGTCCCACTAATACCGCGTCCTTTGGGGTGAGTCGTTTATTGACAAAAATGACTGGAGAGGATGATCCAGAGGTATTTTTGACCACATTTGAAAGGACTGCTGAAAGAGAAAAGTGGCCTGAGGAGCAGTGGGCTGGACTGGTGGCTCCTCTGTTAACTGGTGAATCGCAGAAGGCTTACTATGACCTAGAGCCTGACCAAGCAAAAGACTATGTGATGCTAAAAGCTGAAATATTGGCAAGGCTGGGTGTCACCCAGGCTGTCCGGGCTCAGCGTGTGCATAACTGGACTTTCCAGCTTGGAAAACCCCCCAGGTCTCAAATGTATGATCTCATTCACCTGAGCAGAAAGTGGCTACAGCCAGAGACTTTGTCCGCACCAAAGATTGTGGAACGTGTTGTAATGGATCGGTTTTTGAGAGCTCTTCCTACTGCCATCCAAAAGTGGGTAAGCCATGGAGACCCAGAGACGGCCGATGGTCTTGTGGATCGTGTGGAGAAATACTTGGCTACAGAGAACCTGACGGCCTCTTCCAGAGACACTCGGACTTTCCACCCTAAGACCAGACCATCCCCAGGGGCGGATAAGAGGATTCCAAGGGGTGAGGGTGGAGAGAGTGAGAGGTTGGGAGCTCTACCCCAAGTTTGGCGAGAACAGCCTGGGAAATCAGCGGCTCAAGAGGCGGCAAGAAGGATCGTTTGCTACCGCTGCCGGCAAGCGGGACATATTGCAGCCAATTGCCCGGTTGTGGAGGAACCCATGCAGTGTGACTTTCTGATGGGCAGACGTCAGTCGCTGTGTGCGACAGTCGCATGCACTGCCATTCGAGGAACTGAGAAACATTTATGCAAAATGTGTGTTAATGGTAGAAATGTTGTGGTATTGCTGGATTCAGGTAGCCTTGTGACCCTGATAAAGGCTGAGTTAGTTAAAACAGAGGTCTCTGGGAATAGCAAGGTAGCTGTTATTTGTGTGCATGGGGACACCCGAGAGTATCCAGTGACTACAGTGTGTTTCGAGACCCCCAAAGGTACCCTCTCTCATCCAGTGGGCTTAGTATCTCAGTTACCGCATGACGCCATTGTGGGAAGGGATTTTCCGAAGTTCTGGGAACTGTGGGATGACCCTGAGCCCCCCACTGGTGCCCCTATGTACCAGGAATGGGATAGCCAGAACTCCCCTGAGAGTGGTGAGGACTCTCCGGAATTTCCCTTATCAGTATTGGCAGGGGAGACTCAAGAAACTGGAGAGGAGCCCACCTCCTCAGACGAAAACCTACCGTCTGTGGAGTTTTCTGATCTTGAGGTTCACAGGGAAAACTTTGCCACAGAACAGTTGAAAGACCCCGCCCTAATAAAGGCACGGGAAAACGTAGTGAAAATAGATGGCGAGTTAGTGAACCCAGATAATACCTGCACTTACCCATACTTCAGCGTAGAGAAGGACCTACTGTATCGGGTGGCAAAAAGGGCAGAAGAAACCGTTGAGCAGCTTGTGGTGCCCAAACCTTAGAGGAAGTTGGTGTTGGAGTTGGCCCATGGGCACATTCTTGGAGGTCATCTGGGGACAGAGAAAACCTGAGAGAGGGTATTACAGAGATTCTATTGGCCGGGGGTGATAAAGGACATAGAAAATTATTGTTCCTCCTGCCCTGTGTGTCAGAGGTCGGCCCCGATGCCACATTTCCGTAGCCCGCTGGTCCCTCTACCCATCATTGAGGTCCCGTTTGAGAGGATCGCCATGGATTTGGTAGGTCCTATAATCAAGTCCGCTAGGGGGCACCAGTACATATTGGTTATAATGGACTATGCCACCCGTTATCCAGAAGCGATCCCTCTCAGAAATACCTCGGCCAAAACCATAGCCAAAGAGCTATCTCTTGTTTTTAGCCGGGTGGGTATTTGTAAAGAACTGCTTACGGACCAAGGTACACCCTTTATGTCCCGGGTTATGAAGGAGCTGTGTAAATTGTTCAAAGTGACGCAATTACGTACATCTGTGTATCACCCCCAAACCGATGGGCTGGTTGAAAGATTCAACAAAACCCTAAAGCAAATGTTGAAGAAAGTGGTGGATAGAGATGGAAAGGATTGGGACTGTCTACTTCCTTATCTGATGTTTGCTATTAGGGAGGTGCCCCAATCCTCTACGGGATTCTCCCCCTTTGAGTTGCTGTATGGGAGACACCCAAGAGGGCTGTTGGATATTGCCAAGGAAACTTGGGAAAGTGAGAGTTCTCCCCACAGGAGTGTGATTGAGCATGTCGCCCTGATGCAAGACCGAATTGCACAGGTAATGCCCATCGTGAAGGAACATTTGGCCCAAGCGCAGTTAGCACAGCAGAGAGTGTACAACCGTGGAGCCAAGACCCGTACCTTTTCCCCGGGGGATAGGATACTGGTACTTGTCCCTACGGTTGAAAGTAAATTCCTTGCCAAATGGCAAGGCCCCTACGAGATAATGGAAAAAGTGAGCGAAGTGAATTACAAGGTCAGACAACCAGGAAGGCGAAAGCCCGAACAGATCTATCACGTTAATCTGTTGAAAGCCTGGAGGGATAGAGAGTCCCTAGTCGCAGACACTTGGTCACCAGCTCAAACTGGTTGCGTGATTCCTGAGGTTGGAATAGCAGCCACCTTGTCACAACCCCAACAACAGGAGGTTAAGGAGTTTGTGCTTCGCAACAAGGAGGTATTCTCTGAGCTGCCGGGACAAACATCTGGGGTAGAGCATGACATCATTACCCCGCCCGGTGAAAGGGTGAAGTTAAAACCCTATCGGATCCCAGAGGCCCGACGGGAGGCAATACGGGAGGAAGTACAGAAAATGCTGAACTTAGGGGTGATAGAGGAGTCCCAAAGTGATTGGTCTAGTCCCATTGTGTTGGTGCCTAAACCGGATGGGAGCTGGCGGTTTTGTAACGATTTTCGTCAGTTGAACAAAGTTACAAAATTTGACACCTACCCCATGCCACGTATAGATGAGTTGATCGACCGGCTGGGAACAGCCCGTTACATGACGACTCTTGACCTCACAAAAGGGTATTGGCAAATCCCCCTGGCCAAATTGGCCAAAGAGAAAACCGCATTTGTAACCCCAGACGGGGCGTTCCAATATAAAAGAATGCCGTTCGGGTTACAGAATGCGCCGGCCACATTCCAGCGGAAAATGGACCAGATGCTGAGGCCCCATCGGAAGTATGCTGCGGCTTACCTGGATGACGTAATTGTCCATAGCACAGATTGGGCCTCACATCTGCCAAAAGTGCAAGCAGTCCTGGACTCTGTTCGGGAAGCGGGGTTTACGGCTAACCCCAAGAAGTGTACCATTGGGCAGGAGGAGGCCAAATATCTTGGGTACACCATTGGGAGGGGAGTAATAAAACCCCAACTCAACAAAGTCGAGGCCATCCAGAGTTGGCCACGTCCCAACAGCAAGAAGCAGGTACGAGCCTTTCTGGGAATCGCTGGGTATTATCGGCGATTCATTCCCCACTTTGCCTCTAAGGCTGTGCCCCTAACCAACCTAACGAAGGGGAAAGGGTCGGTCATGATTAAATGGACCCCCGAGGCTGAGGCAGCATTCCAATTCTTGAAACAAGCCTTATGTAGCCAGCCAGTGTTGTACTCACCCGACTTCTCTAAAGACTTTGTCGTACAAAGTGATGCGTCAGATGTGGGGTTAGGAGCAGTATTGTCCCAGGTCTGGAACGGGGAAGAGCACCCAGTCATTTACCTCAGCAGGAAGTTGAAGTCCCATGAGGTAAATTACGCCACCGTTGAAAAGGAGTGTTTAGCGGTGAAGTGGGCTCTAGATTCCCTTCGGTACTACCTGCTAGGTAGGCACTTTGACATGGTTACGGATCACGCTCCGTTAAAGTGGATGGCTCAAAACAAGGAAACAAATAGAAGAGTGAATAGGTGGTTCCTGGCCCTCCAGGAATTCAACTTCACAGTAAAGCATCGCCCTGGCGTTCAAATGGGGAATGTGGATGCTTTGTCTCGAGTACATGAATGCCTGATTGCTGGTGTTCCAACCCCGAGGTTAAAACAAGAGGGGGGGGTATGTGACAGCAGGAAGGTAAAGTCACCTGGTTGCATCCAGGGGGGTAGATATATTTCGCCCAGATTCAGGCTTTACGCCGACTTATACAACTAGGTGGAGAGTTGTATAAGGTTAGTGGGCTCATGGATGACTCATACCTCTAGGGAGAGGGCTGGGCGTCGTACAGACAGGGAGTTGATGAGGCCAGCTGAAGTTTGTCAGCTCATGTAGGCCTCTATAAGAACTCCCAGCTTCATTAGATGTTAGCTCATGCCTGGAACCAGACCTGTGTGGACTGTCTAGGGAGAGTGAACCCCTGTGCGGTGAGGCAAAGCCTGTGTGGCTATTTGTTTGGACTTTTACTAAACCAGGGACTTAGGGACTAGGACAGCACTAGGCTGATCCCAGTTGTTAGTTAGGAAACCTGTATGTTTAGTCAGAGGTCAACTTGACCAGGATTTATTTTGGTTATGTTTCTTTTGCTTTGCTGTGTTTTGTCACTGTAAATAGAAAATAAACCGCACCTTTTTTTTGATTTTGAAAACCACAACCTCCGTTTGCTGGGCCTGTTTTTGGGTGGGGAGCCCATCCCGGGGGTCACACACACCCGCTGCCAAGCTAACCCCCTCACAATATATATATATATATATATATATATATATATATATATATATATTTTTAAACCAAGCTCATCCTTTCCCTGTACAGAGCTTGGGGGGCCACAAAAGTGATAAAAGCAAATTGCAGGTGGGGGCCGCCTGTTCTGGAAGGTTCTCCTCTCTCTGCAGAGAAACACTGGAGCTCTGTCCAAGTGACCATCGGGTTCTTGGTCACCTCCCTGACTAAGGCCGTTTTCCCCTGACCGCTCAGTTTGGCCGGGCGGCCCACTCTAGTAAGAGTCCTGGTGGTTCCAAACTTCTTCCATTTAAGATTGATGGAAGCCACTGTGCTCATTGGGACCTTCAATGCTGCAGACATTTTTCTGTATCCTTCCCCAGATCTGAGCCTCAATACAATCCTGTCTCAGAGGTCTACAGACAATTCCTTGGACTTCATTGTTTGGTTTGTTCTCTGACATGCATTGTTAACTGTGGGACCTTATAGACAGGTGGGTGCCTTTCCAATCAACTGAATTTACCACAGGTGGACTCCAATCAAGTTGTAGAAACATCTCAGGCTGGGTTCACACTGATACGACACGACATTCATCCGACTTTCATCCTACTTTGCTCTGCGACATCAGTCCTACATTGATCCTACATTGGTCCGACATCCATCCGACATTCATGAACAGGATACTACTTTGATCCGACATTGTGATAGTCTGACTTGTCCTTTGACCAATCAAAACAATCCCAGGGTGAGATAAATTCCTTTTACTGCTGCTGTAATCACCATGTCGGATGTCAAATGTCGGATGGTTAGGACAAGGATCCTACTTTGATCCGACTTCAATGATATTCAATGGGCTGAAGTCGGATCAAAGTCGGACAGAAGTAGTACAGGGAGCATTTTTAATGTCGGACCGACTTGTGTCGGACCAGTTAAGACGGCTCTCATAGGGATTCATTGATTTTCACACGTCATGCGACATGAGCTCCTAATGTCGGAGCGTTTGTCGGACCAGTGTGAACCAGGCCTCAGGCTGGGTTCACACTAGTGCGACACGACATCTGTCCTACTTTGGATCCGACTTTGCCCTGCGACATGAAGCCGACATATGTCCGACTTTCAATGAACGGGATCCGACTTGGATCCCCGCCAATATCAGGCACTGTGTTTGGTATGAATCTTGAAGGGGAACTCCAGGCCAAATTTTAAATTAAAAAACGGCGCGGGTTCCCCCTCCAGGAGCATACCAGGCCCTTGGGTCCGGTCTGGATTTGAACAGGCGCCCCTACGCCGAAAAAACGGCGTGGGGTGTCCCCCCAAAATCCAAACCAGACCCTTATCCGAGCACGCAACCTGGCAGGCCGCAGGGGAAGAGGGGGGGACGAGGGAGCGGCCCCCCCCTCCCTCCTGAACCGTACCAGGCCGCATGCCCTCAACATGGGGGGTTTGGTGCTCTGGGGCAGGGGGGCGACCTGCGGCCCCCCACCCCAGAGCACCCTGCCCCCATGTTGATGAGGACAGGGCCTCTTCCCGACAACCCTGGCCGTTGGTTGTCGGGGTCTGCGGGCGGGGGGCTTATCGGAATCCGGGAGCCCCCTTCAATAAGGGGGCCCCCAGATACCGGCCCCCCCACCCTATGTGAATGAATATGGGGTACATCGTACCCCTACCCATTCACCTGGTGGAAAAAAATTGCAATAAAAAAACACTACACAGGTTTTTAAAGTAATTTATTACACAGCTCCGGGGGTCTTCTTCCGACTCCGGCGCTCTTCTTCCGACTTCCGGGGGTCTTTTCCGACTTCGGGGGTCTCCGGTGTCGTCTCCGCGCTCTCCGGTTCTTTCTTCCGCCGGGCCTCCGCTAACCTCTTTTTAGCTCTCTTGCTAAAAGAGGCCCGGTCTTCCCGTTGTCTCGTCCGGCTCTCCGTTGTCCTTCTGCCGGCCCCTCCACTAACTTCTTCGTAGCTCTTTCGCTAGTGGAGGGGCCGGGCTTCCCGTCGCCGCCGTCTGCGTCTTCTTCCCTCTTCTCCTCCTCGATGTTGACGCGTCGCTTCCTCCCGCTGTAATACTGGCTCTCCGCTCCGCATTAATATAGGCTTCTCATGACGTCACAGTCACATGTTTCGGGGCACATGGCCTCGGAGCATGTGACTGTGACGTCATGGGAACATGTGACTGTGACGTCATGAGAAGCCTATATTAATGCGGAGCGGAGCGGAGAGCCAGTATTACAGCGAGAGGAAGCGACGCGTCAACATCGAGGAGGAGAAGAGGGAAGAAGAAGCCGACGGCGACAGCGACGGGAAGCCCGGCCCCTCCACTAGCGAAAGAGCTACGAAGAAGTTAGTGGAGGGGCCGGCAGAAGGACAACGGAGAGCCGGACGAGACAACGGGAAGACCGGGCCTCTGTTAGCAAGAGAGCTAAAAAGAAGTTAGCGGAGGCCCAGCGGAAGAAAGAACCGGAGAGCGCGGAGACGACACCGGAGACCCCCGAAGTCGAAAAAGACCCCCGGAAGTCGGAAGAAGACCCCCGGAGCTGTGTAATAAATTACTTTAAAAACCTGTGTAGTGTTTTTTTATTGCAATTTTTTTCCACCAGGTGAATGGGTAGGGGTACGATGTACCCCATACTCATTCACATAGGGTGGGGGGGGCCGGGATCCGGGGGCCCCTTTATTAAAGGGGGCTCCCGGATTCCGATAAGCCCCCCGCCCGCAGACCCCGACAACCAACGGCCAGGGTTGTCGGGAAGAGGCCCTGTCCTCATCAACATGGGGGCAGGGTGCTCTGGGGTGGGGGGGCCGCAGGTCGCCCCCCCTGCCCCAGAGCACCAAACCCCCCATGTTGAGGGCATGCGGCCTGGTACGGTTCAGGAGGGAGGGGGGGCCGCTCTCTCGTCCCCCCCTCTTCCCCTGCGGCCGGCCAGGTTGTGTGCTCGGATAAGGGTCTGGTTTGGATTTTGGGGGATCCCCCACGCCGTTTTTTCGGCGTAGGGGTGCCCCTGCAAATCCAGACCAGACCCAAGGGCCTGGTATGCTCCTGGAGGGGGAACCCACGCCGGTTTTTTATTTAAAATTTGGCCTGGAGTTCCCCCTCAAGAGCAGTACAGCACAAGTCGCATGCCAAAGTCGGACCATGCAAGACTGCAGTCCGACTTTGATCCGACTTCAATGATAGTCAATGGGCTGAAGTCGGACCAAAGTAGTACAGGGAGCATTCTCAAAGTCGGACCGACATGTGTCGGACCAGTTAAGACGACTCCCATAGGGAAACATTGATTTTCACACGTCATGCGACATGAGCTCCCAATGTCGGAGCGTTTGTCGCCCCAGTGTGAACCAGGCCTCAAGGATGATCAGTGGAAACAGGATGCACCTGGGCTCAATTTTGAATGTCATAGCAAAGGCTGTGAATACTTCTGTACATGTCATTTTTTTTGTTTTTTATTATTAATAAATTTGTAAAGATTTCAAACAAACTACTTTCACATAATTATGGGGTATTGTTTGTAGAATTTTGAGGAAAATAATGAATTGAATCCATTTTGGAATAAGGCTGTAACATAACAAAATGTGGAAAAAGTGAATCTATGTGAATTCTTTCCGGATGCACTTTATGTAAAACATTCAAAATAATGGTTTAGAATCCAGTAATACACTGTCTCACCCTGCTCTGCACTTGCTCAGTTGCTCTTCATTTATGGCATTGTGGCAAAAAGCAGAGCCACTAGTGGGCGATTTGCTGACAGCCCAAATATTTACTGCTGCTCAGGGGCTCTGAGTTTCAGCAAAATGGCAGCAAGAAGAAACAGGAGCAATGCTGGAGGCAATTTGCAGCACATACTTTTGGCATACATCCCATCTTTTTTAAGATGGGAACGAGGGACACCTTTTAGCAAAAGTATGTAGGGAAAGGACACACACCCCGCCATGCCCCCTTAAAGAAAAAATTATAAAAAAAATGATTGGTTAAACCCACAAGTGCTTTTTTTACCACTACTATTCCTTTATATTGGCTTTTGAAATTTACAAATGCAGCAATTTAGAAATTGGATGAAAGGTTTAGCGCTGGGAAATACTTTTTGATAGATAAAAAGTGCATTTTATATACAACTACAGTATATAGATCAGACCAAAATGAGAAGGAAAGAGGGACAGAGGGACATTGGTGCAAATCAGGGACAGTCCCTCAAAATCAGAGCTATGCATCTGGTAGCAGAATTATTAATGTGTAATGTATGTTTCTTGCTAAAGAACATTATTCTGTATCAAGTTGTTATGGGTACATTTCCTCTATAAGTAACAGGAGTGTTTTTAGCTTAAAAGTAGCTTCAAAGTAATATCATGTAATATCATATAACGACAAATACTCCAAGATTCTTATCATAAAGTCAGTGTCTCATAATGCAACAAGCTGTGGGTATGCCCCTTATAAGCACTAGAGCCAAAGGGCAGCCTCAACCTTTTGAGGCTGAAAATTAGCTCTCCGGGCATGAGGGTGTTTAAGCCCCTGTTCACACTGGTGCGGCTTTGGAATCATGCTACTTCAGCATGATATCAAAGCCTCACATCAGTGCAATTTGCACTGCTGATTTAATTGCGGCTTGCAACTTCAACAGAAGTCTATGCAAGTCGCAACAAAGTCGTCAAAAAGTAGTGCAGGAACCTTTTTCATAATCGCTGCGACATGAGTCGCGGCAATATGAACAGTTCCATTGCTGACATTTAGGTGCGACTTCTTGTGCGATTTGGAACTGTTAAATCACATGACAAGTCTCACCGGTGTGAACGGGGGCTTAAGCCTGTATTGTAAAAACTGTAAGTAAATTGAAATAACATTATAAGAAAAAGGGGATTTTAAAGGTGTTAAGTCCTTCTATCAGAATAATTCACCCATACACTTACATTATTAAAAAATAAATGTTTATTATAAATTCATTAAGAATGTTTGTGAGGTATCAATCCCCTAAAACATGAATACATTTATGAACAAGTTCAGCAATCCATATTCAATATTGCAACCCCCAGACAAGAGGCAACTCCCCTATGAACATATATACATCTTAATATATATGAATACTGTATCACACATTTCAAAAAAGAGAAAGAGGGGAGAGATGCCTCGCCCCAACGCGTTTCACACTGAAGGCTTCCTCAGGGGTTCATGAGGTGCAGTTGAGTATGGTTGCTGGAAATAGGAAAATACACACGCTAATACATAATCAAATAAATACTACATAATATGCAATGTCACAATAAGGTTACAAAACTTACAACAAACACTGAGAAACGATATCCACCACTAAAGGCGAAAGGCCTGATCTGCTCCTACTGTGTTTTCCATCTCGCATAGTCTATGCTTTGAGAGATAGTTATCGTCTTGTATTCTACCCTGCAGTGGTGGATATCCTTTCTCAGTGTTTGTTGTAAGTTTTGTAACCTTATTGTGATATTGCATATGATGTATTATTTGATTATGTATTTTCCTTTTTCCAGCTGCCATACTCAACTGCACCCCATGAACCCCTGAGGAAGCCTTTAGTGCGAAACATGTCAGGCGAGACATCTCCCCCTCTCTTCTTTGAAATGCATTATATCTTATTCATATAATATTATGGTGTATATTCATAGGGGAGGTGCCTCTTGTCTTGGGATTGCAATATTGAATATGGATTGCTTAACTTCTTTATTAATTTCTTGACGTTTTTAGGGGATTGATACCCCACAACCTTTTTTTAATGAATTTATAATAAAGATGTATTTTTTAAGAATGTAAGTGTATTGGTGAATCATTCTGATAGAAGGACTCAACACCTTTTAAAAAAAACATATTTTTTTATAAAAATGTTATTTCCATATCAATTTGGGATGTGGTGTTGACAAATACAACAGGACTTAGGGCTCTTTCACACGGAGGTCCGTTCAGGTCCGCCTGTCAGTTTTTTAGGCGGACCTGAAATGGATCCTCCATGTACCCCTATGGAAGCACGGATGTCAGCGGAGACATGTCCGCTGACATCCGCTCCGCTCCGCCAAAGTGTGATGGAGGAAAACCCTATTTTTCCTTCCGTCGGCGGAGCGGATCGGATGACAACGGACTCTACGGTCCGTCGTCATCCGATTCCCCATAGGGGAGAGCGGCGCTCTGACAGGGCGGTCCCTGCACAGTGTGCGGGGACCGCCCAGTCATCCGTCGGCTCAGCGGGGATCAACGGAGCGATCCCCGCTGAGCAAGCGGAGCTTCACGGGGCGGATCTGCATGGATCCGCCCCGTGTGAAAGGGGCCTTACTCATATTCGATTAACTGGAGGTCAATCAAAAATATTGGGAGTAGGTAGAAGAAATAGAGAAGGAAAAATAAGAAAAGAAAGAAAGAAAATAGCAGAATCTCCAGTTCTACCACAACCTGGCGTTGGACGTTGAGCACCAGTATTCTGACATGGAACTAGGTGGACTTTACTTTGAGGCTGCATGAGACTAGAGTCTGCCATGTCTCCAGCGGCAATTCTACCCCAAAGTCTTCTACCATTTGCTCATATAGGAAAACCTCCTTGCATTTTGCAGTGAAATTGTGTTCAGTACTTTATAAATATCAGATATCATCCCTTTGCAGAAGGGGCCCACAAGGACAATACCCTGAAAGGCATCAGTTGGGAACTAATGAGAAGTTTCATATGAATGTTCATACAAACATTATTTAAAAAATCTACTAGTGTATGGGCAGCTTATGTTTATTTGTGGTCAGAGTTCTATTGTAGAGTTTGTGTTTGGTTTGTCTAGCAGGTTTCCATAGGGACTGCAGACAATAGGGATGGGATCTCTGGGTTCTCTAATGTTGGTGCATCTGTGTAGCCATGAACACCGCATGATGTCTCACCCCTTGAGGCTCTGGCTGCGGTTATTTTGGTATCTAAATCTAGCACATCCACCTGTGGGATTTCAAGCATTGATGTTTTTATTTAATGAGGTGCCAGAGCAGAGATGTGACTGTTGCTTTAATAGCTAATACAGCTCTGGCCAAAAGTACCCCAAATCGTCTGTTTAAAAATATTTATTTGTTTTTGTGAACCTTACGTGGTGCTTAACCACCTGCCTACCGGGCACGAAAACCCCCTTCCTGCCCAAGCCATTTTTCAGCTTTCAGCGCTGTCACATTTTGAATCACAATTGCGCGGTCGTGCGACGTGGCTCCCAAACAAAATTTGCGTCCTTTTTTCCCCACAAATAGCGCTTTCTTTTGGTGGTATTTGATCACCTCTGCAGTTTTTATTTTTTGCGCTATAAACAAAAGAAGAGCATCAAGTTTGAAAAAAAAACACTATTTTTTACTTTTTGCTGTAATACATATCTATTTTTTTTTTTTATGTTTTACATTTTTCCTCAGTTTAGGCCAATACGTATTCTTCTACATATTTTTGGTAAAAAAAAAATCGCAATAAGCGTATATTGATTGGTTTGCGCAAAAGTTATAGCAGATACAAAATAGAGGATAGATTTATAGCATTTTTTTTTTTACTAGTATTTACGGCGATCTGCGATTTTTATCGTGACTGCGATATTGCGGCGGACACATCGGACACTTTTGACACATTTTTGGGACCATTCACATTTATACAGCGATCCCTGCTATAAAAATGCATTGATTACTGTATAAATGTGACTGGCATGGAAGGGGTTAACACTAGGGGGCGAGGAAGGGGTTAAATGTGTTTCCTAGATGTGTTCTAACTGTGGGGGGAGGGGACTGACTGGGGGAGGTGACCGATGGTTGTCCCTATGTACAAGGGACACACCATCGGTCCCCTCTCCCTGACAGGACGTGGATCTGTGTGTTTACACACACAGATCTACGGTCCTGCTCGGTTATTGGGCAATCGCGGGTGCCCAGAGACTCGGAGTGCGCGCGCACCGCCGCCGGCGTGCGCGTGCCCCCTAGTGGACTTTAAAGGCGCGACGTCATATGACGTCCTCCCAGGATAACAGTGTCTTCCTGCCACCGTCAATTGAGGGCGACCGGTTGACAACTGGGTAAACCATCTAAAAGCAGTGATCTCCAGACTGCGGCCCACAGGCCAAATGCGGCCCTTTGCTTGCCCCTTTCCGTCCCTTGGGGCACTGTTTTTCTCACTGACATGAGGCACTATTTCTCCCACTGACACCATTGACGAAGCACCATTCCTTACGCCGACACCACTAATGAAGCACCATTCCCCCCCACTGACACCAATGATGGGAAACTATTCTTCCCACTGACGCCAACGATGGGGAACTATTCTTACTGCTAACACCAACGACAGGCAACCATTCTTTCCACTGACACCAACAGTGGGGCACTAGTCCTCCCACTGACATCACTGATGAGGCACCATTTCTTCCACTGACACCAACGATGGGGAACTATTCTTTCCCACTGACACCAACAATAGGACACAATTCCTCTTACTGATATAAACGATTTGTCACCATTATTCCTACTGACACCAACTCTAGGTCCCTTTTCCTCCCGCTATTACCAATGATGGGGCACTATTCCTCCACCTACTAGGCGCTATGTAATTTTTTAAGCCCACTGACCACCAAACTTAAGACATTGGCTATTCCCACTGACTCCAGGGCATTTTCTACTCTGACCACAGTCCACCCCCCCCTTTTAAGTCTGATGGACAGTAAACTGGCCCTTTGTTTAGAAAGTTTGGCACTCCCTGATCTAAAGTAACAAGAGTGCTTGAGTGTAGCATTTTGTGGTGGTGGCAAGGACATAGCTATTCTTCAAATCAACCCATGTGTCCCAATGGAGCCCCCTTGAATCTATGAAGTGCAAACAACAAGTTTACGTAATTGCAACCTTATGTTTGCTTTGGTGCCACATTATTCGCCCTTGGGAAAGAAGAGAAGAATCCCTGTGTAAGCTCCAAGAAATCAAAACTTCCTGTCCTCACGTGGTAGAGATGAGCCACCAAGGACTGGCACTGCCACATGGTGGGAGTGATTTTTATGCTCCTCTATACCTGGGTATACCACATTTCTTTCTCGTACATCACGGGACACAGAGCGGCATAGTCATTACTATGTGGGTTATATAGTTTACCTTCAGGTGCTGGCACTGGCAACTTCCAAACCGGAAGTACCCTCCCCTATATAAGCCCCTCCCATCCGGGAGCACCTCAGTTTTTTGCCAGGGTCTAAGGTGTTGGCCAAGAAGTAACATGTGTTTTTCACTGAGCTTGCGTACAGGTTCTTTTGGGCCTCAGTAAGCTATTCCGGATCCAACCAAAAAAGCTTCATAGCTAAACGGTCGGTACCCGGGCCTTGCAGAGAAGAGCAAGGTTTTGCCTGTAATGCTTCTCTTAGGAGAGCTGGACCCTGGGATCCAGAGCTCTGGTCATACCCACGACTAAGATGCTTTCTGTGCAGGGTGCTATACAGGTCCAGGGGAGTGGAATCCTTGGGAACCCGGTCCCTGAAGGTTTAATTACAATGCCTGCCGTGATAGGTGAAGTTTGGGCTTCTGTGGACCAAACAGAGTCCTGCGGCGGGGAAAAGGTAAGTGGGGGCCCCCAGGAACTTGGTTCTATTAGGGGACCCCCAAGCCTAATATGTCTTTCTGCCTGTTACCTAACGGTATTCCCGCTAAATATCTGTGCATGCCTGTAACTACTAAAAAAAGTAATAATTTTAATAGTGGTCAAGAAAAAAAAAAAAAATAGACAAACCGCGGTACCTGTGTTAATCCACTAGAGGCCGCTGTGGAACGTTTCTTGTCATGTGGACTTTTTTCTTTTCATCAGAGTCAAGTCCAGGCAGATGGTGAGTTCTCTTGTGGGAAACTGCTTCCTCTGCCATGTTGCAATGCTCGTCCATCCCCCGGCCTGCGGCAAAAGGGCCCTGTCTCCTGTCCCTAGTTTCCTTTTTCAAAAAAGAGCGCCGAAGGCGCACGTGCCCGCGCCTCTATATATAGAGGTGAGCTGGAAAAGGGGGCGGAGCTTGGGGGATGACGCTCTGTGCGCGCCGCAGCGCTTCTGCGCATGTGCGGGCGTCCCAGCATGTTAAAAGGCACAATTATGTGTTGTGAGCTGGCTATGGAGTGCAGAGACAGAGCTGGCAACATTTAAAAAAGGCATACAGCAAGCGGTTGATGCAGGCATCCCCATAGAAAGGCACATTAGTAGACACCAACTGTTTTTATAGCAGCAATTGTGCTAGACTATTGTCAGTAAGTGGTGTATTTCGGCTGGAATACCTCAGCTTTGGGCTTAGGAATATGCCGTCTAAAAACTCCGGGACTAAAAATCCCAGGAAGCATAGGGGGTCTCCATCGGGCTCTGAGGATCTTGGGCATGCTTCGGCTGCACCAATCTCCCCTGAAGAATCAGAGGTTAGTGACCGTAGAGCACCCTCAGGAGTACCTGGTACTGTGGCTGTCCTCAGTTCACCTGCTCCTGTGTATGTAACAGAGGAGGTTTTTTCCTCAGCTCTGGGAGGGCTGGAAGAGAGATTGTCAACATTGATCGCTGCTTCCCTGTCAGAGGGAAAGCGCGCCCGATCTCCGTCTCCTCCCTCAGAGTACCTGTTAGCAGAGCAACAGTCCCATACAGGGATCGACCTACCTGAAGGGGATCAGGATGAGGTTGATTCTGTTGTAGAGGAATCAACAGTGGAAGAGCCATTCTCAGCATCACATGCTGAAAGATTATGGGTTCAGTCCCTGACTAACATGGTCCGATCAGCATTTAAAATGCCCCTTGCGCAGCCATCATCCACTAATGTCTCCTCGTTGGGGTCGCTAAAAGCTCCCCAGACTGTTTGTTCCTTTCCAATCCATCCTTTACTGGAAGGGCTCATTTACCAGGATTGGGAACATCCTGATAAAATATTTACTCCTCCCAAGAGATTTCAGGTGGTCTATCCCATGGAGGATAAGTTCATCAAAAAATGGAGGGTCCCTACAGTGGACGCAGCCATCTCTTGTGTGAATAAATCACTGACATGTCCAGTGGATAATGTCCAAATGTTCAAGGACCCAATAGATAAAAAATTGGAGTCCTTATTAAAATCTGCTTTTGCTACAGCAGGCTTGGTGACACAACCAGCAGTGGCAGCTATTGGGGTCTGCCAAGCAGTGAAGGATCAGTTGAAACAGGTCTTAAGGGACTTGCCAGATCAGCAGGCCCTTGCCCTAGCTGATCTACCTAGGGCCTTATGCTTTGCGGTTGACGCTATAAAGGATTCAATCCATCAGGCCTCCCGCCTTACGCTGTCTGTAGTACATATGCGCAGGCTTCTATGGCTCAAAAACTGGTCTGCTGAAGCCCCCTGTAAAAAATTGCTGGTCAGCTTCCCATTTCATGGTGAACGCTTATTCGGGGAAGACCTGGACAGATATATCCAGAAAATTTCCAGCGGTAAAAGTACACTCTTGCCGGTTAAAAACAGAGTTAGAGGTCCCTCTTTTAAGAGGCCTGCTTCTCCAGTCCCTAGGACATCAGCTGTGAAACAGTTCCGACGGCCTCCTCGGTCAAATCCCGGGGGTAAAAATCAGGGACAATCGCAGGGTAACAAGAAGCCCTGGGTCAGGAGAGGTACAAAACCTCCCCCAAAGTCAAATGCATGAAGGGTTGCCCCCACTCAATCGGGTGGGGGGAAGACTTCAGTTGTTCGCAGAGACCTGGCGGGACACGATCAGAGACAGATGGGTGCTCTCCGCAGTAAGTCTGGGATACATATTGGAGTTAAAAGACTCCCCTCCTTCCCATTTTATAAGGTCGAACGTGCCAAGGGATCCCCGGAAGAGAGGATCCCTCCTGTTGGCACTAGAACAACTATTGCTCCAAGCAGTAATTATGGAGGTCCCCCTAGAAGAATGGGGGTTCGGGTTTTACTCAAACCTCTTTACAGTCCCGAAGCCAAACGGGGACGTGAGGCCCATATTAAATCTAAAAGGGCTAAACAAATTCCTACATATCAGGACTTTCCGGATGGAGTCGATCCGATCGGTGGCCACTGCCCTACAAGGGGAGGAATGGTTAGCCTCGATCGACATCAAAGATGCTTATTTGCACATTCCCATCTTTCCAGTCCAC
Organism: Rana muscosa; assembly: GCA_029206835.1. Taxonomy (NCBI): domain Eukaryota; kingdom Metazoa; phylum Chordata; class Amphibia; order Anura; family Ranidae; genus Rana; species Rana muscosa. The sequence goes on along the minus strand of CM055125.1, from coordinate 256,222,245 downwards.
CAAAAATTTCTACGCTTTGCAGTAGAAGGGCGCCATTTTCAGTTCAGAGCCTTACCCTTCGGTCTGGCCACAGCACCACGCGTGTTCACAAAAATTCTGGCCCCATTATTGGCCAATTTAAGAACACGAGGTGTAACGATAATGGCATATCTAGACGACTTGTTGCTGATAGACCACTCAGTGGAAAAACTAGAAGTGGTTGTTCACGAGACAATCGAGTATCTGGAATCTCACAGTTGGATTATCAACCGAGACAAGTCAGCCCTAAAACCAGTCAAAAGTCTGGAATACTTGGGGCTAAGGCTGGATTCAGACCAGAGAAAAATTTTCTTGCCTCAAAAAAAGGTGTCGTCTTTGAGAGATTTGATCCACCTAGTGGGTACAAAAAGACAGCCGTCCATACGCCTGTGCATGAGGCTGCTGAGAAAAATGGTGGCATCATTCGAAGCAGTACCCTACGGTCAATTCCATTCAAGGAATTTGCAAAGGGCTATACTGTCAGCCTGGAACAAAAAAGTTCAGGCCCTAGACTTACCAATGTCCTTGTCCCCTTCCGTTCGCAAGAGCCTCCGTTGGTGGTTGGTTCCCCAGAATCTGGAAAAAGGGAAATCCTTCAGTCCGATTTCTTGGAAGGTGGTCACTACAGATGCCAGCCTTATAGGCTGGGGAGCAGTACTGAAGCAATGGTCTCTCCAGGGCAGATGGTTGGATGCAGAAAAGGCCCTGCCCATCAATCTCTTAGAGATACGAGCAGCCCGGTATGCCCTAGTAGCATGGACATCCAAACTCCAAGGGTCCCCTGTCAGAATTCAATCGGACAATGCCACGGCAGTGGCATATATCAATCATCAGGGTGGCACCTGGAGTCGTGCAGCCCAGAGGGAAGTAAATTGCATCCTGAAATGGGCAGAAAGATATGTCCCAGCCATATCCGCGGTATTCATTCCAGGAGTGGAGAATTGGAAGGCGGACTTTCTAAGTCGCCAACAATTATGCCCAGGGGAATGGTCCCTTCACCCCGAGGTTTTCCGGACAATATGTCAGCGGTGGGGAACACCGGATGTAGATCTGCTAGCATCCAGATTCAACGCAAAGGTGGACAGGTTTGTCTCTTGGACAAGGGATCCCCTAGCTTGCGGCTCGGATGCCCTAGTGTTCCCTTGGGATCAGTTCAAGCTGATATATGCATTCCCACCGCCACAATTGTTACCTCGATTACTCCGCAGAATCAGGGTAGAAAAGAAACCAGTGATTCTGGTGGCTCCAGCGTGGCCCCGAAGAGCATGGTACGCGGAGATTGTAAAAATGTCTGTGGGGAGTCCTTGGACCCTCCCACATCGTCCGGACCTGCTTTCGCAAGGACCGATATACCACCCTTCCTTACCAGCCCTAGGTTTGACGGCCTGGCTATTGAAGCCCACATTCTAAAAAAGAGAGGTCTCTCTAATCCTGTGGTATCTACCATGATCAATGCCAGGAAGCCGGTATCCAGGCAGATCTACTATAGAATCTGGAAGGCGTACATCGCCTGGTGTGAGGCCAAGAAATGGCATCCACGTAAGTACGTAATAGGTAGGATTCTGGACTTCCTACAGTGGGCTGTAAATAGGAAGCTTGCCTTGAGTACTATCAAGGGTCAGATTTCGGCCTTGTCAATATTTTTTCAGAGGCCCATGGCTTCGCATTCACTAGTCAAAGCCTTTATACAAGGAGTGATGCGTATTAGCCCTCCGGTTAATATTCCCATATGTCCATGGGACTTAAACCTGGTTCTGTCGGTTCTACAGAAACAACCATTTGAACCATTACAGCATATTTCCCTGGTTCTTCTCACCAGGAAATTGATTTCTTGTTCATACATCACGGGACACAGAGCGGCATAGTCATTACTATGTGGGTTATATAGAATTACCTTCAGGTGCTGGCACTGGCAACTTCCAAAACAGGAAGTACCCTCCCCTATATAAGCCCCTCCCATCCGGGAGTACCTCAGTTTTTTGCCAGTGTCTAAGGTGTTGGCCAAGGTTAACATGTATTCATCTGGGCTTGTGTACAGGTTCTCTGGGCCTTAGCAAGCTATTCCGGATCCGACCAAAAAAGCTTCATAGCTAAACGGTCGGTACCCGGGCCTTGCAGAGAAGAGCAGGGTTTTGCCTGTAATGCCTCTCTTAGGAGGGCTGGACCCTGGGATCCAGAGCTCTGGTCATACCCAAAACCAAGAGGCTATCTGTGCAGGGTGCTATACAGGTCCAGGGGAGTGGAATCCTTGGGAACCCGGTCCCTGAAGGTCTAGTACAATGCCTGCCGTGAGAGGTGAAGTTTGGGCTTCTGTGGACCAAACAGAGTCCTGCGGCGGGGAAAAGGTAAGTGGGGGCCCCTCAGGAACTTGGTTCTATTGAGGGGACCCCCAAGCCTAATATGTCTTTCTGCCTGTTACCTAAAGGTATTCCCGCTAATAGCTGTATATGCCTAAGAAATCCTAGAAATGTCTTTTTATAAAGGAAGTTTTAAAAACTATAAACCTGGAAATGTTTTTCATAAAGGAGGTTTTAAAAAAAATAAAAAAAAAAGACAAAAGTGCGGTACCTGTGTTTGTCCACTAGAGGCCGCTGTGGAACGTCTTTTTTTTTCTTGGGTCTATTCCTTCCATGGTGAAAGTCCAGGCAGATGAGTGAGCTCTCTATCAGGGAAGCTGCATTCCTCTGTCATGCTGCCAAGTAGTTTCCTTCCATCCCCGAGTCCTGGTGAAACGGGGACCCTGGCTCCTCTCCCTACAGGGCGCCAAGAGCGCACACGTGCACGCGCGCGCGCGCACACACGCTTTCTTTTTATAGATTTAGCTTCAAAAAAGGGGGCGGAGCCTGGCGAATGACGCGCTCTGTGCGCCCAGCGCTTCTGCGCATGTGCGGGCGTCCCAGCAAGATAAAAGGACTCAGTCCACGCTGCTTGCTATGGACACAGAGCATGAAAAGGAGCTGGTAGCATGGTATAGGGGCTTACAGCGGGCGGTTGATACAGGCATCCCCAGAAAGACGCATTAGTAGACACCCACTGATGTACATAGCAGCAAATTGCATTAGACTATTTCAGTAAAGGGGTGTATTGCGGCTGGAATACCTCAGCTTTGAACTAAGGAATATGCCACCTAAAAAACTCAGAGATATACCTCTCAGGAAGTGTAGGGGGTCTCCATCGGGCTCTGAGGATCTGGAGCAGTCATCTGCACCCTCCTCCCCTGAGAAATCAGAGGTTAATACCCATAAGGAACCCCCGGGAGTGCCAGGTACTGCGGCTGTCCTCAGTCCACCTGCTCCTGCATATATAACAGAGGAGGTTTTTGCCTCAACTCTGGAGGGATTGGAGCAGAGATTGGCAGCATTGATCGCTTCTTCTCTACAGGAAAGAAAGCGCGCCAGATCTCCATCACCTCCATTAGAGTGCCTGTTGGCAGAGCAACAGTCCCAGGAAGGGACCGACCTACCTGAAGGGGATCAGGAGGAGGTTAACTCTGTTTTTGAGGAATCGACAGTAGATGAACCATTTTCAGCATCACAGACTGAAAGATTGTGGGTCCAGACCCTAACTGACATGGTTCGATCTGCATTTAAAATGCCTCTTGTTGAACCATCAACTACTGCTGTCTCCTCATTGGGGTCGCTAAAAGCTCCCCAGGTTAATTGCTCCTTTCCATTACATCCATTATTGGAAGGACTTATATACCAGGACTGGGAACATCCTGATAAACTATTTGTTCCGCCTAAGAAATTTCCGGTGATCTATCCCATGGAGGAAAAGTTCACCCAGAGATGGAATGTTCCTACGGTGGATGCAGCCATCTTTTCTGTGAACAAATCACTGACATGCCCAGTAGATAATGTTCAAATGTTCTAAGATCCAGTAGATAAAAAATTTGAATCTTTATTAAAATCTGCTTTTTCCACAGCAGGGGCTGTTACACAGCCAGCAGTGGCAGCTATTGGGGTCTGCCAAGCTTTAAAGGATCAAATGAAAATGGTCCTGAGGGATTTGCCAGACCAGCAGGCCCAGGCTCTGGCTGATCTGCCTAGAGCATTATGCTTTGCGGTTGACGCCATCAACGATTCTATCCATCAGGCCTCCCGCCTCACGCTGTCTTTGGTACATATGCGTAGGCTTCTGTGGCTCAAGAACTGGTCTGCTGAAGCTCCCTGTAAGAAGCTCTTAGTTAGCTTAACATTTCATGGGGAACGCCTTTTTGGCGAAGACCTGGATAAGTATATCCAGAAGATTTCCAGTGGTAAAAGTACTCTCTTACCTAGTAAGAAGAGGTCTAGGGGTCCATCTTTTAAGAGGACTACCTCTCCTATCCCTGCGACGCCTGCTACTAAGCAGTTCCGACGGCCTCCTCGGTCAAACTCAGGGGGTAAAAATCAGGGACAGTCACAGGGTAATAAGAAACCCTGGATCCGAAGGGGTACTAAACCAGCCTCCAAGTCAAGCCTATGAAGGGCTGCCCCCACTCAAACGGGTGGGGGGAAGACTTCAGTTGTTCGCAGAGACCTGGCGGGAGACGATCAAAGACAGATGGGTGCTCTCTGCAGTAACTCTGGGATACAAGTTGGAGTTAAAAGAGTCTCCTCCTTCCCATTTTATGTGGTCAGGCATGCCAAGAGACCCTCTGAAAAGAGGGTCTCTCCTATTGGCGTTAGAACAACTATTGCTCCAAGGAGTAATTATGGAGGTTCCTATGGAAGAGTGGGGGTTGGGTTTCTACTCAAACCTTTTCACAGTCCCGAAACCAAACGGGGACATAAGACCCATATTGGACCCAAAGAGTCTAAACAAATTTCTAAACATCCGGTCTTTCCGGATGAAGTCGATCCGATCGGTCACCGCTGCCCTACAGGGGGAGGAATGGTTAGCCTCGATCAACATCAAAGATGCTTACTTGCATGTTCCCATCTTTCCAGGTCATCAAAAATTTCTACGCTTTGCAGTAGAAGGGCGCCATTTTCAGTTCAGAGCCTTACCATTCGGTCTGGCCACAACACCACGAGTGTTCACAAAAATTCTGGCCCCACTGTTGGCCGATCTAAGAACACGAGGTGTAACGATAATGGCATACCTAGACGACCTGTTGTTGATGGACCACTCAGTTGCCAAGCTAGAAGTGGTAATTGTCGATACAATCAAGTATCTAGAATCTCACGGTTGGGTCATCAACCTGGACAAGTCAGCCCTACAGCCAGTGAAAAACCTGGTATATCTAGGGCTACGGCTGGATTCAGACCAGAGGAAGATTTTCTTACCTCTAGACAAGGTATCCTCTTTGAGGGGCTTGGTCCGTCTGCTTTGTGCAAAAAGACAGCCGTCCATACGCCTGTGCATGAGGCTGCTAGGAAAGATGGTAGCATCATTCGAAGCTGTGCCATACGCCCAATTCCACTCAAGGAATTTACAGAGGGCCTTATTGTCAGCCTGGAACGGAAAAATTCAGGCTCTAGACTTCCCGATGGCTTTGTCCCCTTCCGTTCGGAAGAGTCTCTGCTGGTGGTTGATCCTCCAGAATCTCCAGAAGGGAAAACCCTTCAGTCCGATATCCTGGAAGGTGGTCACTACAGATGCCAGCCTTATAGGCTGGGGGGCAGTACTGGAGCAATTGTCTCTCCAGGGCAGATGGTCAAATGTAGTAAAAACCCTGCCCATCAATCTCTTAGAGATACGAGCAGCCCGGTATGCCCTAGTAGCCTGGACATCCAGACTCCAAGGGTCCCCTGTCAGAATTCTATCAGACAATGCCACAGCAGTGGCATATATCAATCATCAGGGAGGCACCAGGAGTCGTGCAGCCCAGAGGGAAGTAAGTCACATCCTGGAATGGGCAGAAAAGCATGTCCCATGTATATCAGCTGTCTTCATTCCAGGGGTGGAGAATTGGAAGGCGGACTTTCTGAGTCGCCAATAGTTATGCCCAGGGGAATGGTCCCTTCATCCCGAGGTCTTCCGAGCAATATGTCAGCGGTGGGGAACACCGGGTGTAGATCTGCTAGCATCCAGATTCAACGCAAAGGTGGACAGATTTGTCTCCCGGACAAGGGATCCCCTCGCTTGCGGCTCGGATGCTCTGGTGTTCCCTTGGGATCAGTTCAGACTGATATATGCATTCCCTCCGCTACAATTGTTGCCTCGACTCCTTCGCAGAGTCAGGTTGGAAAAGAAGCCGGTGATCCTGGTGGCTCCAGCGTGGCCCCGAAGGGCCTGGTACGCGGAGATCATCAAAATGTCTGTGGGGAGTCCTTGGACCCTTCCACGTCGTCCGGACCTGCTTTCGCAAGGACCGATATACCACCCTTCCTTACTAACTCTAAGTTTAACGGCCTGGCTATTGAATCCCACATCCTAAAGAAGAGAGGTCTCTCTAACTCTGTGGTATCAACTATAATCAATGCCAGGAAGCCTGTATCCAGGCAGATCTACTATAGAGTTTGGAAGGCGTACATCACTTGGTGCGAGGCCAGAAAATGGCATCCACGTAAGTACGTTATAGGCAGAATTCTGGACTTCCTACAGTGGGCTGTAGACAGGAAGTTTGCCTTAAGTACTATCAAGGGCCAAGTTTCGGCCTTATCAATACTATTTCAAAGGCCCCTGGCTATGCATTCACTTGTCAAATCCTTTGTGCAAGGGGTGACTCGTATTATTCCACCGATTAAAGCTCCCATATGCCCATGGGATCTAAATTTGGTTCTGTCGGTTCTGCAGAAGCAGCCGTTTGAACCTTTGCGGCACATTTCCTTGGTTCTACTCACCAGAAAATTTATATTTTTAGTAGCCATATGCTCGGCTAGAAGAGTGTCGGAATTAGCCGCCATGTCCTGTAAGGAGCCATATTTGGTTATTCATAAGGACAGAGTAGTATTACGCCCTCACCCAGCCTTTCTTCCTAAGGTGGTATCGAGGTTTCACTTGAACCAGGATGTGGTTCTTCCTTCTTTTTTCCCCAAACCAAGCTCGGTAGAGGAAAAGTTATTGCATTCTTTGGATGTAGTAAGAGCAGTTAAAACTTATCTAAAAGCCACTGCTCAGATTCGTAGAACGGATTCTTTGTTTGTTCTGCCGGAAGGCCCCAGAAAGGGTCAGGCAGCATCAAAATCTACTTTAGCCAAGTGGATGCGACAGGTCATAATACAAGCCTATGGCTTGAGAAGTAGACCGCCTCCGTTCAAAGTTAGGGCGCACTCCACGAGAGCAGTTGGAACTTCATGGGCAGTGCATCACCAGGCCTCCCTGGCTCAAATTTGTAAGGCCGCAACATGGTCTTCAGTACACACGTTTACTAGGTTCTACCAGGTGGACGTTAGAAGTCAGGAGGATGTCGCCTTTGGGCGCAGTGTGTTGCAGGCCGCAAAAGATCCTCATGCCTGATGGCGCCCAGCTTATGTATGGTGTATCCCCCCCCCTCATTTGGCATTGCTTTGGGACGTCCCACATAGTAATGACTATGCCGCTCTGTGTCCCGTGATGTATGAACAAGAAAATAGGATTTTTAAAACAGCTTACCTGTAAAATCCTTTTCTTGGAGTACATCACGGGACACAGAGCTCCCACCCCTCTTTTGGGGACACGTATTGCTTTGCTACAAAACTGAGGTACTCCCGGATGGGAGGGGCTTATATAGGGGAGGGTACTTCCTGTTTTGGAAGTTGCCAGTGCCAGCACCTGAAGGTAATTCTATATAACCCACATAGTAATGACTATGCCGCTCTGTGTCCCGTGATGTACTCCAAGAAAAGGATTTTACAGGTAAGCTGTTTTAAAAATCCTATTTTTTCTAGTAGCCATTTGTTCGGCTAAAAGAGTGTCGGAATTAGCCGCTATGTCCTGTAGGGAGCCATATCTGGTTATCCATAAGGACAGAGTAGTGTTACGTCCTCATCCAGCCTTTCTTCCTAAGGTGGTATCGAGGTTTCATTTGAACCAAGATGTGGTTCTTCCTTCTTTTTTCCCCAAACCTTGTTCAGTAGAGGAAAAATTATTACATTCTTTGGATGTAGTAAGAGCAGTTAAAGCTTATCTAAAAGCCACTGCTCATATTCGCAGAACGGATACTTTGTTTATTCTGCCGGAAGGCCCCAGAAAGGGTCAGGCAGCGTCAAAATCTACTTTAGCCAAGTGGATTCGACAGGTCATTATGCAAGCCTATGGCTTGAGAAGGAGACCGCCTCCGTTCAAAGTTAGGGCGCACTCCACGAGAGCAGTTGGAACTTCATGGGCAGTGCATCACCAGGCCTCCCTGGCTCAAATCTGTAAGGCCGCAACATGGTCTTCAGTACACACGTTTACTAGGTTCTACCAGGTGGACGTTAGAAGTCAGGAGGATGTCGCCTTTGGGCGCAGTGTGTTGCAGGCCGCAAAAGATCCTCATGTCTGATAGCGCTCAGCTTATGTATGGTGTATCCCCCCCTCATTGGGCATTGCTTTAGGACATCCCACATAGTAATGACTATGCCGCTCTGTGTCCCGTGATGTACGAGAAAGAAAATAGGATTTTTATAACAGCTTACCTGTAAAATCCTTTTCTTGGAGTACATCACGGGACACAGAGCTCCCACCCCTCTTTTGGGGACACTTATTGCTTTGCTACAAAACTGAGGTGCTCCCGGATGGGAGGGGCTTATATAGGGGAGGGTACTTCCGGTTTGGAAGTTGCCAGTGCCAGCACCTGAAGGTAAACTATATAACCCACATAGTAATGACTATGCCGCTCTGTGTCCCGTGATGTACTCCAAGAAAAGGATTTTACAGGTAAGCTGTTATAAAAATCCTATTATTTCTTTTCACTTCTTGGGCTGGGAAGGGTGGTTTATTTTATCAAATGAAGAGATCGACCACTTGATACAAGGAAGGTCACCACCTGCCTTGGTTTAAGTCCAGTTCCAACTTGACAGAGAGTTAAAGTGGTTGTAAACCCAGAATTTTTTTTAAAAGTAAACACTGTACACCCACCCCACCACCAACAGTCCCTGCTGTACTTACCTCCATGGGTGATGAGTGGTCGGTGCCCATGCAGCCCATGAAACCCCCACTCTTCGCCCTCTTCCCAGGACTGCTACATGGGTTGCTTGGGCACTGACCACTCATCACCCACAGGTAAGTACAGCAAGGACAGGGACCGAGCGGGGGTTGATACAGTGTTAGTTCACGTTTTCATTTTTTCTGAAAGGATGAACTTAACTCTCTGCCCAAGCTGGAGTTGGACTTAAATTATGGCAAGAGACCTTCCATGTATATGTACTCTTTAAAGTTCAATCCTCAGCCTCGTGAAAAATTTAAAAACAGTTCCAGATGCAATACAACAAGTCCTACCATACCGCACAAATTGTCCCTGTAACTGATCCTGCGCCAGTGCTCTTCTGGGTTGAATAGCACCCAACGTCACTCTACCGATATCCTCTGAGTAAAAGGCCACCAATGAATCGGCCCCCAACCAGGAGGAATCCTGCCGCAAGTGGCACCATATCATTACCAACAAGGGAAGAATAATGTAGGGAGGACCTGTGCTGACCCTAGACACTTGCAAAAAGGTTTGTATACAGTTGTTTTTTTATGGGTGCTGGGTTCTCCAATGGGGTGATCACGTGCATGCTCTGAGGCTTTGAAAGCAGTATAACCTCCTAGAGAGGCAACTCAGACCTTCCTTGTGAGAAGGAGCAGTAAAGCACAACCATTGTGTAGCTCCTCAAAGCAGGAAGCAGAGCCCGAGTATGTAATGAGCAAATATGGCTTCCAACATTTAAAACATTACTAACTGCATGCAAAAACAAGGTTTATTTTAAAATATTAATACACACGGATAGTAATATTTATATCAAGCTGATTTCCATTCTGTTGTTAAAAGAAAATGAGTGCACGCTGAAGTTCACTCATTCATGTTTGTTGCTTGTTTAGGTGTAAGCATCTGTTTATCGGTCGCTATGTATAGGTTCATGTTTATGTGAAAATATCTTAGTGTCATTGCAAAAACAGTCCTGCCTCATCATATTGCCCCTGGCTTTCTTCAGAAAAGCAGGTTAAAGATCAGGCTGAAGATTTTATGAGCTCCCATGTCAATCTCGCCGAATTCCACCATGACGCACATTTTGACAAAGTGTGAAATTATACACTGTCCCTCTTCCCCGAGTTTGTCTAGCTTTCTAGAAATGTATCTCCTTTAGTAATAACATGCTGTATATTTATGATTTTTTAACCTCTTAACCACTTCAACCCTGGAAGGTTTACCCCCTTCATGACCAGGCCATGTTTTGCGATAAGGCACTGCGTCGCTTTAACTGACAATTGCCCGGTCGTGCGAGGCTATACTCAAATAAAATTGATGTCCTTTTTTTCCCACAAATAGAGATTTCTTTTGGTGGTAATTGATTACCTGTGTTTTTTATTTTTCGCTATAAACAAAAAAAGACCAACAATTTTGAAAAAAAACAACAATATTTTTTACTTTCTGTTAAAAAACACATCCAACAAAAATGTAAAAAAAAAAAATGTATTCATCAATTTAGGCCAATATGAATCCTGCTACATATCTTTGGTGAAAAAAAACGTCTAAGAACTATTTGTTAAAAGGGGGAGAGCGGGTAGTGGGACTTTAAATGAAGCACACGGCAGTAAATTGTAAATATATGAAGTCAGGCGACTGGGAAAATCATGTTTATTTATATTTTTTGGACTCATATAACATTTTATGGGCATACAATCCTCTAAACATTAACCTTTAAGTCATATTGAATACAAATTATATAGCGATCCAGTCAAGTAAAAATTATTACAATACATATACACTTCACAGCTGATATCATCATATACATAGAACAAAGGCCTTGATTGATTAAAAACGTTAATAGGGTCATGGAGATTGAGCCATGGTATTGTATGATGGAAGGAGTTTGGTGGCTCGACGCGTTTCGTGGCCTGATAACCGCTCATCAGGAGCAAAAAAACATGGGATTTATCTAAAGAGAAAGGATATAGGTAGGTCTAAATATTTGCAGGTATTTATAATGGGATATTGGGGGAAAGGGGGGACAAACTCACTATGATTAAAATTAAAAGGAATTATATGGGGGGGGGGAAGGATGGCCCTTGTGTTCAACTTACATCTGCAGCTGCGCAGACTGCAGCACGCGATCAGGGCCATCAGCACATGGTGTAGCCCCATCTCCGGGCGTAGGGTGGCTCGGGAGGGCAGCAACACCCAATACAGACAGGTACAAGGCAGGAGGTGCACGTGAATACCCTGATCCAGGGTGGAAGTGATAACCCCAGAAGGGGAACTGTGTAAAAATAATGGAGATTAATTGTAGATAGTGGTTGTGGTGATGTGTAATGTATGGGATGTGTGAAGGAGGAATGGGAAAGGAGGTGTTGAGGTATGTAGGAAGAGAGTTGGGAAAGGGAAATGGGATGAAAAAAGAAAAGAAAAAAGGAGAGAAGGGTCATAGTGAAAGGTGAGGAAAGGGAAAAACTAAGGAACTAGGGGAAGAGGAGGGAGAGGGAAGGTACAAATAAAACACAAAAAACAAATACGCAGCAAGGAATGCACACAGAGAGGGAATAGGGAAAGTGAATGTGGGAAGGTGAATATGTACCTGTTGTCAGTCAAAAGCCACATCTGTGGGCATAGGATTGATCCAAGTGAGAAAGATCAAGCGTGGTATATGTAAACCGGCACACATGCGTCAGACAGGCAATCACAGTGAGGGGAGTGGGAACAGCTTTCACCTGGGTGGCTCGGCCGTCCGGCGATTAGCGCTTGACCATCTCCCTCATGTGACCGCCAGCATGGAAAGCAACGCCAATTGGCGTGCCACGAGAACGCGGATCGTCCAATGTGTTGGGCGTGACGTCGACGTGCATGGACAGTGCGTCCACCCCCTCCGCGTCACAAGGAGGCGGGGAGGGGGGTAGCCCATCCCGCACGTCAAGGGGATGTCAAGCAACAACATGCGGGCCAGCCAAGCCAATCACAGCCACAGCTGCGCCGGTGCAGACCAGGGACACAAAACCAGGAGAAAATCAAAACAATAATTGGGCTGCATAAAAATAAATATAGTTAATCAAAAAAATGAATAGATTGTCCAATATTGGAAACAAAAGGAAATTGGGGGACTGAAAAATTGCAAGACCAATGGGAGTAGGTGGTCAAGCATATATTAACCACTTCCCTACCCGCCCATAGTCAAATGACGTCCACAGATGGGATCTCCCATCCTGGGTGGACGTCATATGACGTCCTGGGCTTTGTGGGGGGATATCTGAATGATGCCTGCAGCTAGAGGCATCATTCAGATATCCTTCAGTTCTGCCGGGGATTCTGTGCGCCATAAGAACGATCATAGCGGCGGTTCCGCCACTTGATCGTTCTTATAGGCGGCGGGAGGGGACATCCCGCCGCTATCCGGTGCTTCTCCGGGTTCTCACGTGCCATCGGGGGCCCGGAGAATGAATCGTCCGGCGCCGGAGGTGAACCATAGAGATGACTGGTGACCAGATGGTCACCAGTCATCTCTATGACCGCCGGAGGCCCGGGCACGCTGTAATAACGTCACACCGGGTTGTAAACAAAGCCGCATCTTTCCATAAAGATGACCTGTCACACACCATTCCTATTACAAGGGATGTTTACATTCCTTGTAATAGGAATAAAAGTGATAAAAAAAAAAAAAAATTAAAAAAAAAGTGTAAAAAAAAATAAAGTAAAAAAAATAAAAAATAAAATTTAAAACGCCCCTGTCCCCGGTAGCTCGCGATCAGAAGTGCACGCACACATAAGTCCCGTCCAAATATGTAAACGCCGTTCAAACCACATATGTGAGGTATCGCCGCGTGCGTTACAGTGCGTGCAACAATTCTAGCACTAGACCTCCTCTGTAACTCTAACCTGGTAACCTGTAAAAAAAAATAAAGCGTCGCCTATGGAGATTTTTAAATACCGAAGTTTGGCGCCATTCCACGAGTGTGCGCAATTTTAAAGCGTGACATGTTAGGTATCTATTTACTCGGCGTAACATCATCTTTCATATTTTACAAAAAAATTGGGCTAACTTTACTGTTTTGTTATTTTTTAATTCATGAAACCATTTTCTTCCCCCAAAAAAGGCGTTTGAAAAATTATTGCGCAAATACCGTGCAAGAAAAAAAGTTACAATGACTGTCATTTTATTCCCTAGGGTGTCTGCTAAAAAAACATATATAATGTTTGGGGGTTCTGAGTAATTTTCTAGCAAAAGAATGATGATTTGTACATGTAGGAGAGAAGTGCCAGAATAGGCCCAGTATTGAGGTGGTAAAAAAAGCCCGGTGTTGAAGTGGTTAAGTATTATTAAGATAAACTACTGCCGTGTGCTTCCATCCCTGATTGATTTATACAATAGAAAAGAGAATTTTTTTGGGACTTTAAATGAGGCTGGAAACTATGTTGTTTTAACTAGTAATGCTGGCAATCAGAGATTTTTAGCGGGACTGCCACATTATGGTGGACAAATCTGGCACTAAGTGGCACTTTTTTGGGACTAGTGACATCAATACAGTGGTCAGTGCTAATAAAATGCACTGTCACGGTATAAATGACACTGGCAGGGAAGGGGTTAACATCAAGGGCAATCAAAGGGTTACGTGTGCTCCTAGGGAGTGATTTCTAACTGTAGGGGGAATGCTGTGACTGGAGGAAAACAGAGATTTGTGTTTCTGCTTAGAAACACAAGATCTCCATTTTCCTCCCTCAAAAAACGGCGGTCTGCCTTGTTTACATAAGCAGACCTTGTCTCTTCTCTGAAGGTTTGGTGGGTCCCGGTAGCCATCACGGTCCGGTGCGCTTAAGGGCCGCCCAGCGGCAGTAAATTTACGTGGGGTGGTCCTTAAGTGATTAAAGGGTAACTCCACTTTCATGAGGAAAAAAAATAATATAGCATATACAATTGCAACACAAGTCATATTGTAATTGAATGCTGTTAAAAATGACCTTTCCTTTTCAATCTGCAGCTCTGTAATTTTCTGTAAAGTGCAATGCACTATTGGCTACCTGGAGGTGTTCTATACACAGAATGTATGCTTGTGTGATTGGCTCACTGATTTTCCCAGAAGTCTGCACTAAGATACAAGTCAGATTTTTGGCATCCCCTGCAACAAAAATGAAATTGTTGGTAAGATACTCCCAATAGGAAATCGAGTCTAAAGGAATGCGGACCCTGCAACTTTCCTCATTAGATGGTCCGATGGTCAAGAACGCGGAGACGTACAACACTACGATGAGCCGAGAAAAATGAAGTACAATGATTTCGAGCATGCGTCAAATTGATTCCAAGTATGCGCAGCACTTTTATGCGTCGGAAATGTGTACACACGGTTGGAATTTCCGACAAGAACATTTGCCGTCGGAAAAATAGAGAACCTGCTCTCAATCATTTGTTGACGGAAATTCCGACAGCAAATGTCCGATGGAGCCTACACACGGTCGGTATTTGTTGTCGGAAATTCTGCTTGCGTGTACGCGGCATAAGAGCCGGTTCGCACCAGGGCGACTCGTCGCGTCCCATGCTTTTCAATGGAACCGTTCTAAGTAAGAGCGACTCAGGTCGCTCCGACTTAGAAAAAGGTTCCTGTACTACTTTTGGGGGCGACCCAAGGCGACCTGCATTGACTTCTATACAGAAGTCTTATGCAAATCGCCTCGGCGGGCGTCTCAAGTCGTCTTTAGATCGTGCCGCCGAGGTCGCCCCCACAAGTCGTGCCGCCCTGGTGTGAACCGGCTCTAAGGGTTTACAACCACTTTAAGCTTCAGCTTCTCTGTTGCTTACCTCTGCTCTTTTCTGTTGCAGAATTTCAGAAACACACTGTGGGTGTGCTAGGTGGAGCATAAGGGATATGCTGTATTTATCGGCCTGTAACACGCACTTTTTTCCCCTTAAAATCAGGGGAAAATCGTGGGTGCGTGTTATACGCTGATCCCCGCTGTCTGTGAGGGGAAGAGAGGAGCGAGCGCCGCCGATATACACATAGCTGAGTGTACTGTGTACTCAGCTAAGCTCGGCTCCGCTCGCAGTCACGCCCAGTCCCGCTATTGAACCCATGTTATGTCCATCATAGGAGCCTGGCCAAGGGGCGGGACTGGGCGGGACTGCGAGAGGAGCCGAGTACACAGGACATCCGGCTCTGTATATCTCGGCGCCGCAGCGGTAAAATTTAAACAATCATGCTGCAAGGACACTGGGCAAGGCTGCAAGGACACTGGGCAAGGCTGCAGATGGACACTGATCATTCTGCAATGATGGACAAGGCTGCAGATGGACACTGATAAGGCTGCATTGATGGGCATTTTTTTTAAATCAAAAAGGGTTTTTATTGCACAACCAAAAATACGAGAACAAAGCATTGAATAACTGCAGTACTTGATGGGCATTTAAATGTAAGTTTTTACCCTTAATCTTCCCTTTTAAAAGTTTTTTTCTTTAAAATTCCCTCCTAAACTTGGGGTGCGTATTATACGCCGGCGCGTGTTATACACCGATAAATACGGTAATTGCAGTTCATTTCTGAGGAAACTTTGCTGTATAATTAAACTTGTGCAGTGTTGTTTTTTAGGATCACAAAAACCTTTATTCACAGTTATAGTGTTTTTTTTTTAATATTTATTAATAAAATAATAAATAATATATAAATAAAACCTAACATTTTATTTGTATTTATATTTACAAATGTTTTTTATTTTTTTATGATGGACTCAATGTTCATCTGAACTCAAGAATTAAAGCAGAACTTCACCCTAAAGGGTAAGTTCTTTTTGTATGCATCCCCCCTTCCACTGCCACATTTGACACTTTTTTGGGGGGGAGCGGGTACCTGGTTTTGACAGGTACCTGCTCCCACTGCCGGTCAGATGCGCCGCGGCGATCTGAGGCAGAAGTTTGGCTCCCACAGCCTTGTTTTGTGCACTGGTCCAAATTATTTGGTGGAGGGGGGATTATGGTGTGGGGTTGTTTTTCAGGGGTTGGGCTTGGCCCTTTAGTTCCAGTGAAGGAAACGCTTAAGACGTCAGAGTACCAAGACATTTTGAACAATTTCATGCTCCCAACTTTGTGGGGACAGTTTAGGGATGGCCTCTTCATGTTCCAACCAGTGCACAAAGCAAGGTCCATAAAGACATGGATGAGCGAGTTAGGGGTGGAGGAACTTAATTGGCCTGCACAGAGTCCTGACCTCAACCCGATAGAACAGCTTTGGGATGAATTAGAGCGGAGACTGTGAGCCAGGCCTTCTCGTCCACATCAGTGCCTGACCTCACAAACGCGCTTCTGGAAGAATGGTCAAACATTCCCATAGACACACTCCTAAACCTTGTGGACAGCCTCCCCAGAAGAGTTGAAGCTGTTATAGCTGCAAAGGGTGGGCCAACTCAATATTGAACCCTACGGACTAAGACTGGGATACCATTAAAGTTCACGTGCGTTTAAAGGCAGGCGTCCCAATACTTATGGTATGTGACAGCAGGCAAGTAAAATCACCAGGATGGAAGGTATATATGTCCTAGATTCAGGCTTTATGCCGATTTATACCACTAGGGGGAGTGCTGGGAGTCTTGCAGGGGAGGGGTTAATGAGCCCAGCTGAAGTAAGTGGGCTCATTAGGGCCTCTACAAGAACTCCCAGCATGCTAAGGGAGATGCTCCAACCTGGAACCAGATCTGTGTGGATAGTCTGGGAGTGTGATCTCTGTGCGGTGAGCCAAAGCCTGTGTGGTTATTGCAAAGAACTTCTAAAAGCAGGGAGCTAGGGACTGGGACAGCACAAGGCTGTACCCAGTTGTTAGTTAGGGACACCAACGTGTGTAGTGAGTGGTCAAGTTGACCAGGATTTATTTTCCTGTTTCTTTTGTTTTTGCTGTATTTTTTTGTCTGTATATAGTTCAAATAAAACCACACCCTTTTGTTTTCACCTACCACTGTCTGCTGTGCCTGTTTTTGTGTGGTGAACCCATCCAGGGGGTCACACACACCCGCTGCTGAGTTAACCCCCTCACAGGTAATATAGTGTATTTTTTGAATGAATGTAAAGCAGTTCCTGATTGGATGAGGCGGAGTAGTGATGTAACGCTCCCAGCCTCATCCAATCAGAGAACACTTTACATTTATTCAGAAAAGCACTCTCTGAATGGCGGCCATGCTGAGCGGCTGACCTCTTGTGTTCAGAATGCCTCAGGCTGGCCGCTTGGCATGGGATCCAGAAGCAAGTGGAGATCACTAGTGTAGGGGTGTCTACGGAATTGATTTCCAGCTTATAGAGGGATCCCACAGGTATGGTATATACATAATTCAAGTAACTATGTCTTACATAGCCATACTTGGAAATATTTTTTAACCCCTTCAGTACCAGCATCTTTACTCATTTCAAAATACATTTGGCAAAAAAATGAGGTCACCTTGGATGGTCTGCTTTCCAAAAATGGGTCATTTTGTGGGTGTTCGTAATGTCCTGCCATTTATTTTTCTATTTGACTTGTCTTCTATCAGAAAGCAAACACATTTCGTTTTTTTAGAATTTTTGTTTTTCTTACTACATATAAGAAAAAAATCCAGTAGCTAATAAATACGACCAAAAGAAAGCTTTGTCTTCATTTGTGTACAGCGTTGCACGACAGAGTAATTGCAGGTCAAACTATCAGCACTGACAATCTAAGAATGGGCTGGTAATTAAGGGGTATAACAGGCTGGTACTCAAGTAGTAAAGCCCAACTCCAGCTCAAACATTTTTAGTATTAGATAGAGCTCGGCGGTCTGGTTTTAAATGCGTCCTGTATACTCACTGAGACAACCTCACTGCGTGACAACCTTCACCTGGACAGTGGGGCCCCTTGCACGTGGGGCGTCTAGTTGACGTGCGTGCAATTTTTTTTCCCCCCGAGAAAGCCCTGCTGCCTGCAACCTGTCATGACAGACAGATGGGGGCTGGGTGGGGCTGGATGCTGTTCCAAGCGGTACTTGCATTTATAGGGCCCTGTGTGTTCAGAGACCGGAATGTCCGGAATGCAGAATACCCACCTTTTGGGCATTTGTCACTGAACACATAGGGCCCTGAGCATGAGCACCATATACAGTACAGCATTCAGCCCTGTTCAGCAGCAGCATATTTGAGCCTGTGATAGATTTTGAGAAAAAATGGTAAGGTAAATAGTAGTTTCGCCCGCTCATCACCCTGTATACTTACCTGAGTCCTCATTCAATCCCATGCTGTGCCCATCTGTAGCGGCTCTCTCCTCTCTCCCCACATTCACAGGGCAGAAAGGCAGCAGTAGGAGCCATTGGCTCCAGCTGCTGTCAGGCAAATCCTGTGAGCAGGGGAGATTGGGCCGAGCCGGGCTGAGTGTGTCTATGGATACTTACAGCCCAGCACGGGAGCAAGCCTGCACGTCTGCCCTTATAGCAAGAGGCAGACAAAGAAGAGGAGCTGAGAGTGCTGGTGGGGACCCCAGAAGAGGAGGTTCGGAGACCACTCAGTGCGGAGCAGGTAAGAGCCCATTCACACAGGGGCGGCACAACTTGTGCTGCGACTGTGCTGGGCGATCTCAAGAGGACTTCCAAGCAGACTTCCAAAATGACTTTTGTATTGAAGTCAATGGAAGTCGCCTTGAAGTCGTCTTAAAGTAGTACAGGAACCTTTTTCTAAGTCGGAGCGACTTCAGTCGCTCCGCTTAGAATGGGTCCATTGTACAGAATGGGACGCGACTCGTCAGGCGGCTGAGACGCCTGACGAGTCGCCCCTGTGTAAATGGGGTCTTAGTATACCATGTTTATTATTTTAGAAATAAAATTTAAACTTTACAACCACTTTAACCACTTCGTATCCGGGCCATTGTAGTTTGACGGCCACAAGGTGGCTCTGCAATGCCGGGAGGCTCCCGGCGGCACGCGTGCGCGCCCGCAGCGTCACTCAGATGCCGATGCGCCTGCCTGGCGGCCGCGATGTCCTCCAGGCACCCGCAATCGGCAGTTACAGAGCCAGGACTGTGGATCTGTGTGTGTAAACACACAGATCCACGTCCTGTCAGGGAGAGGAGACCGATGCTGTGTCCCTTGTACATAGGGACAACCATTGGTCACCTCCCCCAGTCAGTCCCCTCCCCCCACAGTAAGAATCACTCCCAGGGAACACATTTAACCCCTTGATCGCCCCCTAGTGTTAACCCCTTCCCTGCTAGTCATATTTATACAGCATTTAATGCTTTTTTATAGCAGCGATCGCTGTATAAATGTGAATGGTCCCAAAAATGTGTCAAAAGTGTCCGATATGTCCGCTGTAATATCGTAGTCCTGACAAAAATCGCAGATAACCGCCATTACTAGAGAAAAAAAAATAGAAAAAAATTTCATAATTCTATCCCCTATTTTGTAGACGCTATAACTTTTGCGCAAATCAATCACTATACGCTTATTGCGATTTTTATTTACCACAAATATGTAGAAGAATATGTATCGGCCTAAACTGAGAAACATTTTGATTTTTTTTTTTTTATTTGGGATATTTATTATAGCAAAAAGTAAAAAATATTGTGTTTTTTTCAAAATTGCTGGTCTTTTTTTGTTTATAGCGCAAAAAATAAAAAACACAGAGGTGATCGAATACCACCAAAAGAAAGCTCTATTTGTGGGGAAAAAAAGGACGTACATTTTGTTTGAGAGCCACGTCGCACGACCGCGCAATTGTCATTCAAAGCGTGACAGTGCTGAAAGCTGAAATTTCACCTGGGCAGGAAGGGGGTATATGTGCCCAGTAAGCAAGTGGTTAACAGCTTCTGCCCAATTTGCATGCTATTCAAAAATATTTAAAAAAACATTGACTGTAAATGAGATTTAAAGAAATTAAGCATGGGGCACCCTATGCGAAAATGTAGAAGAAGCTACCCAAAATCTTACAGTAAGGCCCCATGCACACGAGACGCAGGTGCAAACTCTGCTGAACACACGTTTTTAAACGCTGAAACCGGCGTTTTTAAACGCGCGTTTTGCGGCGTTTGCGGCCGCGTTTAGCGGCGTTTAACCGCGTTTGCGTTTATAAGCGTTTCATCATAGACCCTCCCTAAGCTCAAAAAAGAGTACATTTTAACCATTTCAGCCAGTTTGTGAGACCAGAGTGAGTAGCAGCAGCTGAGAGAGCAGCAGTGTACTTGTATTTAGCGTATCACTTGCCACATCATCTGCCACAAGTTGTGGATTGTCCACTTGCCACATCACCTGCCACATCACCTGGCCACATCACCTGGCCACGTCACCTGGCCACGTCACCTGCCACAAGTTGTGGATTGTCCACTTGCCACGTCACCTGGCCACGTCACCTGCCACAAGCTGTGGATTGTCCACTTGCCACGTCACCTGGCCACATCACCTGACACAAATTGTTGATTGTCCACTTGCCACGTTACCTGCCACAAGTTGTGGATTGTCCACAATGCAATGCAAGCAATTACAGTTTTCTTTTATATTTTTTAATAGTTTTTCATCATTTGCCATCATTTTTGAGATTTCTAATGTTAAAAAATAGGTCACCTTTAAAAACGCTTATAAAAGCAAACGCGGCAAAACGCCGGTACCGCGTTTAGCCGCGTTTAGCGTCTGAAACGTGAAAACTTTTGCGTCTGAACCCATTTTTTTGCTTCTGGAAAAATGAGGTTAAACGCAACTGCTTGTAAACGCCAAAAAACGAGAGTGTGTGCATGGACACATAGGATAACATTGAATGGGTTCAGGAGCAGTTGAAAAAAGCGTCCAACTGCCTCTGAAAGCGCGTTCAACAGCAAATAACAGCGTCTCGTGTGCATGGGGCCTTAAAGGGATTTTAAAGGAACCCTGTATTTTCTGGCTGCCATTATGGACCTCTTCTTCTGAAAATGCTAACTGATTGGCTGTCATAGTGATTTATTGGCTTTGGTACTTTCTGAGCCAGGAATACTGGAACAGTGCACATCCATCTACTTACAATGAGCCTCGCTTGTGGACAATGATCCTTTCTAACATAAGAGTTTTAAGCCCCATACACACTATCAGTTTTCTTGCAGGTTTTTCTCTTCAGGTTTACCAAAACCATCTAATATGAGGTCAAACCTTAAGAGTTTCAATTCGTATGCAATCAGGCAGGCCCTTGCACTACATGGTTTTGGTAAACCTGAAGAGAAAAACCTGCAAGAAAACTGATAGTGTGTATGGGGCTTCAGACTGCTTTGCAGAACTTTCACAACTAATCCATATAAATCTTGGTGAGGAATGAGGCTGTCTGTTGGGAATCTGGATTTGATCGACTTACACATGCCGTATGTTTGTTGCATGAACACGATCTAATAATGAGTTTCATGTCAGGCTTCTCCCATCTGCAGCATTCTCAGTGGTGCTGTCATTTTATTGTTTATGTTCCGCTCGTGTCCTCTCCTTTATTGCGGTGTCGAGAAATCTGTAACCACAAATTTGGGGGAATTGAATGCCTAGGCTACAACGTCTGAGCTGCTACCTTATGTACAACAAGCCTTGGGACCCTGAATAGTTTGGCTATTGCCTGCAACAAAGGCCACTACTTCATATTTCACTATTATGCCTTGTACACACAATCGGAATTTCCGATGGAAAAAGTCAGACGGAATCTTTTCATCGGATATTCCGACCGTGTGTGTGCCCCATCAGACTTTCTCCGTCGGAATTTAGAAAGAGAACGTGTTCCGTTCGTCTGTAGGGATTCCGTTCGTCTGTAGGGAACTCCGACGGAGAAAAAAACACGCATGCGTAGAATCAAGTCGATGCATGCTCGGAAGCATTGAACTTCATTTTTCTCGGCTCGTTGTAGTGTTGTACGTCACTGCGTTCTTGACAGTCGGAAAAATCAGTCAGAGTTTATCCCGATGGAAATTCCGATCGTGTGTACAAGGCATTAGACCTTTCTGCTGCCTTTGATAGAGTTGATCACTCTCTCCTCCTCAAAAAAGTCTAAATCTCAACTCCACTCCCTTTGCCTCTAATGCCGCGCAAATACGAACAGATTTTCCGTCGGAAAAACCTTGGATGGTTTTTCCGATGGAATTCTGATCAAGCTTGGCTTGCATACACACGGTCACACAAAAGTTCTCTGAACTTTCGACCGTCAAGAACGCGGTGACGTACAACACTACGACGAGCTGATAAAATGAAGTTCAATGCTTCCGAGCATGCGCCAAATTGTTTCCGAGCATGCGTCAGAATTTTGCGCGTTGGAATTGCTACAGACGATCGGATTTTCCGATAGGAATTTTTTCCGTCTGAAAAATTGAGAACCTGCTATCAAACTTTTGCTGGCGGAAATTCCGACAGCAAAAGTCCGATGGAGCATACACACGGTTGGAATTTCCGACCAAAAGCTCACATCAGACTTTTGCTAGCGAAAAATCAGACCGTGTGTACGCGGCATTAGACTCTGCTCTTTCCTGGTTTCTCCTCCTACCTATCTAAGCTCCACCTACAACAAAAAACCATCCTCTTCCTATTTCCATAGTGGTCCCCGGAAGGCTTGATTTTGCTACCTACGCTTTCTCCCTTGGTCACTTGATAACCCCCCCATGGCTTTAAATACAACCTTGAATACTTTCCCCATGTCACATCACTTCCTAAAAATCTTTCTAAAGCCTCGTACACATGGGCCGAATGCCAGGCGACATCAGCCTGTGTGTTATATGCCAGCCGGTCCGACGGAAGCTTTGACCGACTTCTGTGGAACGAGCGCCAATGGCAGAGAACGCTGATGGAGGTGTTCTGGCGGGGGGGGGGGTCCGGGGGGTCCCCTGTCAGAACAATACAGCTCAGTGGAGGAGTACAGCGGCTCTGACCAGAGCTGTCAGTTTATTTTTCCTCCAACTCACTGCGTTGAAGGAAAAATAAACTCATATGCCGTGTACACACCATAGGACATTCCGACAACAAAACCGTGGATTTTTTTCCGACGGATGTTGGCTCAAACTTGTCTTGCATACACACGGTCACACAAATGTTGTCGAAAATTCCGAACGTCAAGAACGCTGTGACGTACAACACATTCGACTAGCCGAGAACAATGATTTTCGATAGTCAGTGCGGCTCTTCTGCTTGATTTCGAGCATGCGTGGACTTTTGTGCATCGAAAATGTGTACACACGGTCAGAATTTCCGACAACAAAGCTTGGCTTGCATACACACGGCCACACAAAAGTTCTCTGAACTTTCGACCGTCAAGAACGCGGTGATGTACAACACTACGACGAGCTGATAAAATGAAGTTCAATGCTTCCGAGCATGCGCCAAATTGTTTCCGAGCATGCGTCAGAATTTTGCGTGTTGGAATTGCTACAGACGATCGGCTCTCAAATTTTTGTTGTCGGAAATTCCGACAGCAAATGTTCGATGGAGCCTATACACGGTCGGAATTTCCGACAACAAGCTTCCATCGAACATTTGTTGTCGGAAATTCCGACTGTGTGTACGCGACAACAGTGTGTACCATGCTTAAGGCTTGGTTCACACTTGTGCCGGTGGTTCCTGCAGCCGCAACCAGTCGCACAGAAAAATGCAGGAGATGTGTGCGGGTGCCATTAATCCTAATGGCACCTACACGCACTGGAAATCGCAGCAGCTGCTTCTCACACTGGGAACCTCACTGCACTTACGGTTTTAGAAAGGGAGCAAGGACCTTTGCTATTAGGATCAATAATACAACAATCAGTCCCTCCTCTCATGCAAGGGTGCTAGGTGTCATCTTGGACCTCTCCTTTCTACTCCAAATCCAATCACTATCCAGATCTTGCTGCCTTAAAGCAGAACTCTGGCCAAAAATGTAATGCTCAATCAGATCTTAGATCCACTCAATGGGAACCCAGATGTTCTTTTAGATAGCCACGGGTGGAGAGTGACGAAGAAAACACAGACAAACCAGGAAGCAGCGTCAGGAAGCCCTCAGTGGTGCTCGATGCCGGAGTATATATATATAAAATATAAAAACTCCACATAGCGCAATACTGTAGCAATCTCCAATTTATTCCATCCAGTGGAGATGCGAGATCTGATTGAGCGTTATTTGACCTCCTGAGTAATGGTGGTCGCTGGCTCTCTGGTAAGGCTCCAATTGTAGTCGTGTGGTGGGTGTCACGTTTGTGGTCTCTTGATCTACATTCTCAGTATGGATTCTCCTATGGGACTCTTTTCTTTATGGACTCTAGTTTGATTATTTCTTCAATACATTGATTTATGCAGTTTTGCACTTCATTTGTATGCATTTATTATGTGTTTAGCGCTGCACTTGGTTCGCTTATATTCAGTATAGAAGCTGCAGTAATCCATTGCAATCAATAGTGTATTATTAACTCACTCATTCAACTTTTGTTAAGGGGAACCAAACACGGTGCTTTCCTGGATTGTGTTAAATAATAGGATTTTTATAACAGCTTACCTGTAAAATCCTTTTCTTGGAGTACATCACGGGACACAGAGCGACATAGTCATTACTAATGGGTTATATAGTTACCGTCAGGTGCTGGCACTGGCAACTTCCAAAACCGGAAGTACCCTCCCCTATATAAGCCCCTCCCATCCGGGAGCACCTCAGTTTTGTAGCAAAGCAATAAGTGTCCCCAAAGAGGGGCGGGAGCTCTGTGTCCCGTGATGTACTCCAAGAAAAGGATTTTACAGGTAAGCTGTTATAAAAATCCTATTTTCTTTCTCGTACATCACGGGACACAGAGCGACATAGTCATTACTAATGGGATGTCCTAAAGCAATGCCAAATGAGGGGGGGGATACACCATATATAAGCTGAGCGCTATCAGACATGAGGATCTTTTGCGGCCTGCAACACACTGCGCCCAAAGGCGACATCCTCCTGACTTCTAACGTCCACCTGGTAGAACCTAGTAAACGTGTGTACTGAAGACCATGTTGCGGCCTTACAGACTTGAGCCAGGGAGGCCTGGTGATGCACTGCCCATGAAGTTCCAACTGCTCTCGTGGAGTGCGCCCTAACTTTGAACGGAGGCGGTCTACTTCTCAAGCTATAGGCTTGTATTATGACCTGTCGAATCCACTTGGCTAAAGTAGATTTTGACGCTGCCTGACCCTTTCTGGGGCCTTCCGGCAGAATAAACAAAGTATCCGTTCTGCGAATCTGAGCAGTGGCTTTTAGATAAGCTTTAACTGCTCTTACTACATCCAAAGAATGCAATAACTTTTCCTCTACCGAAGTAGGCTTGGGGAAAAAAGAAGGAAGAACCACATCTTGGTTCAAATGAAAACTCGATACCACCTTAGGAAGAAAGGCTGGATGAGGACGTAACACTACTCTGTCCTTATGGATAACCAGATATGGCTCCTTACAGGACATAGCTGCTAATTCCGATACTCTTTTAGCCGAACAAATGGCTACTAGAAAAATCAATTTCCTGGTGAGAAGCACTAAGGAAATATGCTGTAATGGTTCAAATGGTTGTTTCTGTAGAACCGACAGAACCAAGTTTAGATCCCATGGACATATGGGAATATTAACCGGAGGACTAATACGCATCACTCCTTGTATAAAGGCTTTGACTAGTGAATGCGAAGCCAAGGGCCTTTGAAAAAATATTGACAAGGCCGAAATCTGACCTTTGATAGTACTCAAGGCAAGCTTCCTATCTACAGCCCATTGTAGGAAGTCCAGAATTCTACCTATTACGTATTTACGTGGATGCCATTTCCTGGCCTCACACCAGGCGATGTACGCCTTCCAGATTCTATAGTAGATCTGCCTGGATACCGGTTTCCTGGCATTGATCATGGTAGACACCACAGCATTAGAGAGCCCTCTCCTTTTTAGAATGTGGGCTTCAATAGCCAGGCCGTCAAACCTAGGGCTGGTAAGGAAGGGTGGTATATCGGTCCCTGCGAAAGCAGGTCCGGACGATGTGGGAGGGTCCAAGGACTCCCCACAGACATTTTTACAATCTCCGCGTACCATGCTCTTCGGGGCCACGCTGGAGCCACCAGAATCACTGGTTTCTTTTCTACCCTGATTCTGCGGAGTAATCGAGGTAACAATTGTGGCGGTGGGAATGCATATATCAGCTTGAACTGATCCCAAGGGAACACTAGGGCATCCGAGCCGCACGCTAGGGGATCCTTTGTCCAAGAGACAAACCTGTCCACTTTCGTGTTGAACCTGGATGCTAGCAGATCTACATCCGGTGTTCCCCACCGCTGACATATTGTCCGGAAAACCTCGGGATGAAGGGACCATTCCCCTGGGCATAATTGTTGGCGACTTAGAAAGTCCGCCTTCCAATTCTCCACCCCTGGAATGAATACCGCAGATATGGCTGGGACATATCTTTCTGCCCATCTCAGGATGTAATTTACTTCCCTTTGGGCTGCACGACTCCTGGTGCCCCCCTGACGATTGATATATGCCACTGCTGTGGCATTGTCTGACTGAACTCTGACAGGGGACCCTTGGAGTTTGGATGTCCATGCTACTAGGGCATACCGGGCTGCTCGTATCTCTAAGAGATTGATGGGCAGGGCCTTTTCCGCATCCGACCATCTGCCCTGGAGAGACCATTGCTCCAGTACTGCTCCCCAGCCTAAAAGGCTGGCATCTGTAGTGACCACCTTCCAAGAAATCGGACTGAAGGATTTCCCTTTTTCCAGATTCCGGGGAACCAACCACCAACGGAGGCTTCTGCGAACGGAAGGGGACAAGGACATTGGTACGTCCAGAGCCTGAACTTTTTTGTTCCAGGCTGACAGTATGGCCCTTTGCAACTTCCTTGAATGGAATTGACCGTAGGGTACTGCTTCGAATGATGCCACCATTTTTCCCAGCAGCCTCATGCACAGGCGTATGGATGGCTGTCTTTTTGAACCCACTAAGTGGATCAAATCTCTCAAAGACGACCCCTTTTCTCGAGGCAAGAAAATTTTTCTCTGGTCTGAATCCAGCCTTAGCCCCAAGTATTCCAGACTTTTGACTGGTTTTAGGGCTGACTTGTCTCGGTTGATAATCCAAACGTGATATTCCAGATACTTGATTGTCTCGTGAACAACCACTTCTAGTTTTTCCACTGAGTGGTCTATCAGCAACAAGTCGTCTAGATATGCCATTATCGTTACACCTCGTGTTCTTAGATTGGCCAATAATGGGGCCAGAATTTTTGTGAACACTCTTGGTGCTGTGGCCAGACCGAAGGGTAAGGCTCTGAACTGAAAATGGCGCCCTTCTATCGCAAAGCGTAGAAATTTTTGGTGGGCTGGAAAGATGGGGATGTGCAAATACGCATCTTTGATGTCGATCGAGGCTAACCATTCCTCCCCTTGTAGGGCAGTGGCTACCGATCGGATCGACTCCATCCGGAAAGTCCTGATATGTAGGAATTTGTTTAGCCCTTTTAGATTTAATATGGGCCTCACGTCCCCGTTTGGCTTCGGAACTGTAAAGAGGTTTGAGTAAAACCCGAACCCCCATTCTTCCAGGGGGACCTCTATAATTACTGCTTGAAGCAATAATTGTTCCAGTGCCAACAGGAGGGATCCTCTCTTCTGGGGATCCCTTGGCACGTTCGACCTTATAAAGCGGGAAGGAGGGGAGTTTTTTAACTCCAATTTGTATCCCAGATTTACTGCGGAGAGCACCCATCTGTCTCGGATCGTGTCCCGCCAGGTTTCTGTGAACAACTGAAGTCTTCCCCCCACCCGATTGGGTGGGGGCAACCCTTCATGCATTTGACTTTGGGGGAGGTTTTGTACCTCTCCTGCTCCAGGGCTTCTTGTTACCCTGCAACTGCCCCTGATTTTTACCTCCGGGATTTGACCGGGGAGGCCGTCGGAACTGTTTCACAGCCGATGTCCTAGGGACTGGAGAAGCCGGCCTCTTAAAAGAGGGACCTCTAACTCTATTTTTGACCGGCAAGAGTGTACTTTTACCGCTGGAAATTCTCTGGATATACTTGTCCAGGTCTTCCCCGAATAAGCGCTCCCCATGAAATGGGAAGCTGACCAGCAATTTTTTACAGGGAGCTTCAGCAGACCAGTTTTTGAGCCATAGAAGCCTGCGCATATGTACTACAGACAGCGTAAGGCGGGAGGCCTGATGGATTGAATCCTTTATAGCGTCCACCGCAAAGCATAAGGCTCTAGGTAGATCAGCTAGAGCAAGAGCCTGCTGATCTGGCACGTCCCTTAAGACCTGTTTCAACTGATCCTTCACTGCTTGGCAGACCCCTATAGCTGCCACTGCTGGTTGTGTCACCAATCCTGCTGTAGAAAAAGCAGATTTCAATAAGGACTCCAATTTTTTATCTATTGGGTCCTTGAACATTTGGACATTTTCCACCGGACATGTCAGTGATTTATTCACACAAGAGATGGCTGCGTCCACTGTAGGGACCTTCCATTTTCTGACGAACTTATCCTCCATAGGATAGACCACCGGAAATCTCTTGGGGGGAGTAAATATTTTGTCAGGATGCTCCCAATCCTGGTAAATGAGCCCCTCCAGTAAAGGATGGATCGGAAAAGAACAAACAGTCTGGGGAGCTTTTAGCGACCCCAACGAGGAGACAGAAGAGGAGGATGGCTCCGCAAGTGGCATTTTAAATGCTGATCGGACCATATTAGTCAGGGACTGCACCCATAACCTCTCAGCATGTGATGCTGAGAACGGCTCCTCCACTGTTGATTCCTCTACAACTGAATCAACCTCATCCTGATCCCCCTCAGGTAGGTCGTTCTCTGTATGGGACTGTTGCTCTGTTAACAGGCACTCTGAGGGAGGAGACGGAGATCGAGCGCTTTTCTCCTGTGACAGGGAAGCAGCAATTAGTGCTGACAATCTCTCTTCCAGCCCTCCCAGAGCTGAGGAAAAAACCTCCTCTGTTACATACACAGGAGCAGGTGAACTGAGGACAGCCACAGTACCAGGTACTCCTGGGGGTGCCCTACGGTCACTAACCTCTGATTCTTCAGGGGAGACTGGTGCAGCCAAAGCATGCCCAAGATCCTCAGAGCCCGATGGAGACCCCCTATTCCTCCTGGAATTTCTAGTCCCGGAGTTTTTAGACGGCATATTCCTAAGCCACAAAGCTGAGGTATTCCAGCCGAAAATACACCAGTTACTGATAATAGTCTAGCATAAATGCTGCTATAAGAAACAGTTGGTGTCTACTAATGTGCCTTTCTAGGGGATGCCTGTATCAACCGCTTGCTGTATGCCTTTAAATGTTGCCAGCTCTGTCTCTGTACTTCATAGCCAGCTTACTGCAATAATGTGGCTTTTTTTAAAAACCTGCTGGGACGCCCGCACATGCGCAGAAGCGCTGCGGCGCGCACAGAGCGTCATCCCCCAGGCCCCGCCCCTTTTTCCGGCCACCTCTATATATAGAGGCGCGTGCACGCGCACGCGCGCGGCCACGTGCGCCTCGGCGCTAATTTTCAAACATGGAAACCAGGGACAGGAGCCAGGGCCCCCTTTGCCGCAGGCCGGGGGATAGACGAACACTGCAACATGGCAGAGGAAACAGTTTCCTGTAGGAGAACTCACCAGCTGCCTGGACTTTGCTCTCTGAGAAGAAACTAGTCCATATGACAAGAAAAACATTCCACAGCGGCCTCTAGTGGACAAACACAGGTACCGCAGTTTAATATACTAAACATATATAAAAAAACATTCTTTTTTTTTTTTTTTTTTCTTGACCACCATTAAAAATTATTACATTTTTTTTTAGTAGTTACAGGCATGCACAGATATTAGCGGGAATACCGTTAGGTAACAGACAGAAAGACAAATTAGGCTTGGGGGTCCCCCAATAGAACCAAGTTCCTGGGGGCCCCCACTTACCTGTTCCCCGCCGCAGGACTTTGTTTGGTCCACAAAAGCCCAAACTTCACCTATCACGGCAGGCATTGTAATCAAACCTTCAGGGACCGGGTTCCCAAGGATTCCACTCCCCTGGACCTGTATAGCACCCTGCACAGAAAACATCTTGGTCGTGGGTATGACCAGAGCTCTGGATCCCAGGGTCCAGCTCTCCTAAGAGAAGCATTACAGGCAGAACCTTGCTCTTCTCTGCAAGGCCCGGGTACCGACCGTTTAGCTATGAAGCTTTTTTGGTCGGATCCGGAATAGCTTACTGAGGCCCAAAAGAACCTGTACGCAAGCTCAGTGAAAAACACATGTTTCTTCTTGGCCAACACCTTAGACACTGGCAAAAAACTGAGGTGCTCCCGGATGGGAGGGGCTTATATAGGGGAGGGTACTTCCGGTTTTGGAAGTTGCCAGTGCCAGCACCTGACGGTAACTATATAACCCATTAGTAATGACTATGTCGCTCTGTGTCCCGTGATGTACGAGAAAGAAAAGGTCATTGAGCTCATTGGAAGAAAGCATTTCCATACTCTTCAACAAACTGGCACACGTGACTCATTTTACGGGATGTGCGGAGATTCTCTTTGATTGTGAGGTCCTGCCAGTGGTCAGATTACTCATTGAATGCCAATAACATTGTGATGTGTCAGACGGCCACTCACACAGCTAGAATGCTTTTCAGCCTGGGTGTCCACAGAGATCAAACATCCACAGAACTATATTTGTATGTAATTTAATTTGCTATGTTTATAAATTTCATTCTTTCTTATTTAATCCCTTTAAAGAGGAAGTAAACCCTGATGGGTTTACTTCATCTTTGTTTCCTAGCATCGCATAGAAGCCCATTATGTGTCACTTACCTGCAGGAGAAGCCCGCAATGTCCCGGTCTTCCTCGCTATTAGCGAGCGTCCATCTTCACCCCTCTTCTTCCGGGGTCCGCGAACTCCGGCTCTGTGACTGGCTGGAGTCGCGTGACGGCGCGTGACGTAACTTACGGCATGACCCCATTCATAAAACGGCACGCTTAGTGCGCCTGCGCCGTAAACATCGGTACAGTCTTTTTTGCAAATATCTCCTAAACCGTGTAGGTTAAGGAGATATTGCAAGCACCTCCAGGTAAGCCTTATGCCGCGTACGCACGGCCGTTTTTTATGTCATTGAAAAAAAACAAAGTTTTTCTCGACGTGATTTTTCGTGTTTCCTCTCAAGCCTGCCTTGCCTACACACTATCGTGAAAAAAAAATGGTCGAGTAAAGCGCGGTGACGTACAACACGTACGACGGCACTATAAAGGGGATGTTCCATTCGGATGGCGCCACCATTCATGTTAGTAAAGTTTGTTGAGAGAAGATTTGCGCTTTTCAGCCTCGTGCTTTTCAGCCCGTTACAGCGTGACGAATGTGCTATCTCCATTACGAACGTTAGTTTTACCAGAAGGAGCGCTCCCGTCTCATACTTGATTCTGAGCATGCGCATTTTTTTTCCCCTCGTAAAAGCCTACACACTACTGTTTTTCACGGCGTTAAAAAGAACGACGTGAAAAACGACGTGAAAAAATAGAGCAGGATCTCATTTTTTTTTAGCCCATTTTTCACGTCGTTAAAAATGCTCTGGAGCCTACACACGATCGTTTTTAATGACCAATTTAAAAAATGGCATTTTTCACGCCATGAAAAACGGTCGTGTGTACGCGGCATAAGGCTACTTTCACAATGAGGCGCTGGATGCGCTGGCGGTATAGCGCCGCTATACCGTTTTTTTGCCGCGATTTGCGGGCGCTAGCGGGGGTATTTTAACCCCTGCTAGCGGCCGAAAAAGGGTTAAAAACGCCCGCAATAACGCCTCTTTGCGGGCGTGTTGGAGGCGCTACCCCATTGATTTCAATGGGCAGGGGCGCTATCGCGCCTCAAAGATGCGGCTTGCAGGAGTTTTTTGACCCTCCTGCAAGCGCAGCGCTCCAGTGTGAAAGCCTTCGGGCTTTCACATTGGATACAATTGAGCGGCTTTTTTGGGGCGCATTGCAGGCGGTATTTTTAGCGCAATAGCGCCTGCAAAGCGCCTCAGTGTGAAAGGGGCCTAAATGTAGGCATACCTGTATGTGAAAGTTCTACCTGAGGGTTTACAACCACTTTAAAACGTTTTCACTTACCTCTTTCATATGATCCAGTGCGTTCTGCAAGGTCCAGCCAGGGAGCTCACACACAAACTCTCCAGGATGGTCGGCTTGTGGGACTCATCTTAAAAGCATGCGCACAAGATACCTTCACATCTGAGCAGAGTGATTTTCAGGCATATTTATTTGAGCGTTTTTACCATTTTTCTGTGTGTTTATGTGCATTTTAGAAGTGTCCTTATTTTTCTGGTGAGCACGTTACCCACCTGGAACAAGCATGTGCATATCAATTGGCCCAACATTTCACTGGCTGCCTGCATGCTCTAGGGCAGTGGCTCTCTGAGTGAATTAGGAATACCAGTGCCTAATCATGCAAGTTGGCAAGTAGCTCCCATGTTTCCTTTCATTAATTCTTTTTAACGTGATTGTCACTTCATTTATAATAATGAAATACTAATGTAAACCATGATGTCAGTGTTATTAAAAACGTAAAAAAAAATTGTTTCAGTGGTTAATGCAGGCCTTGACAAATTTGCTTTGAATCTAGGAGCCAGCTAAAAAAGAAAAAAGTTAGGAGCCATTTTTTTTGTAAATCTTATGGATGTAGCATGTCTCCGAAGGTGAACTTATCCTTTAACCCTTTCATAGCTAGAGCCGTTTTTTTTTTTTTTGTTTTGCACAAGTTTAAAAAATAATTTTAGGCCTGAAGACCCCAAAACATATATTTTTTTGAAAGCAGACACCCTAGACAATAAAATAGCGGTAGTTCCATTTTATTTATGTCACACAATATTACTGCAAAATTTCAGTAAAAAAACACATTAAAAGTTAATTTTAGGGGGCATAAAAACGCAATAAATTACCCATTTTTGTGGTAAAATATAAAAGCTGTAAAGTAAGTAAATAGATACCTAACATGTCAAACCTTAAACATGTCAGTACCCTATATTTTCCAAAGGCGACGCTTTAAAAGCCCCCTATAGGTCATCAGTATGTAACGTGTGTCACAATCAAAGTTTTTCCGGCATAGGCGCCCCGCTGCGTGCGTTTGTATGTGCGTATATTTGGGGGTGGGGGCCTCAATTTTTTTGGGGGGGGAGGGATTTATGTGCTTGGATGTAACTTACATTTTTTACAATTAAATAAAAAAAATTTTTACGTAACTTTTTTTTCTATCACGTAGGGGACAAGAAGATTTTTTTTGGTGACAGGTTCCCTTTAATGAGACATCCAGGGTCCCAAAGACCCTGCATGTCTCCCCTGTGCTCCACTCAATGTAATGCAATGCACATTACATTCTTTCCCGGCCGGAAACTGTCAACAGGGATCCGGAAATGACGTCACTTCCAGGTCACCAACTAGAAGGGGAGGAGAGCGGATGTTTGTATGCTTTTCTCCCTCCCACCCTGCTTCTCTCCCCAACGGCACCCGCTATGCCGGTCCCGGGCCCGCAGATGGGCAAGCGGAGCCCGGGATACATAGCGGAAGGGGCGCGCAGCATTCGGGGTGGCAGCCCAGGCACCAGGTCGAAATTTCTGGTCGCAATGGCGACCTGGCGTCTGGGGTTTGTTGAGCCCTGGGTTAACGAACCCAGCCGTATTTGATCCTTACATACTCAAGCTCTGCTTCCTGCTATGCAGTGCAACACAATGGTTGTTCATTAATGCTCCTTCTCACAGTGCAAATGAATGAGTTGGCCAACCCACTGAAAACAATGCTCTCCCTGTGTGGCTGGTATACGGTATATATTTCCACTGTTGCTAAGAAGGGAAGATGAATGGCACCAAGTCTGATACACAGTACCCTCTAGTGGCTAAGATACAAATCTCTAGTTTCAATATGAAATAAAAGAGAAGAGCAAGCATTGAAAACATAAAAGCCACATTAAAAATGACTTCATGGTAAACACTAAAATAACTCAAAATATGTGCTTACTAGATGTGCACTTTCCCCCTAATTTCTGAAACAAAGTAACAAGTACTTTTCAAGGGGACCCAAACTGTGAAAACTGTGCCCAAAAAAAGGCAAAGAACTAGTCTTCAGTGTTGTCAAAGGAAAAGATCCATAAGCCGCACATCATAAAGCAGACCCATGTGCATAAACTGAGATATATGGCAGCCTCAGCCCATACTCCAGCCAGGCCACGCCTCCCAACGTGTTTCGCTCTGTCCCTTGGTGCTTAATCATGGGGATGGAAGTTCTGAGAATAAGGGGTGTTTATAAGAGCATCATTGGCTGTCGTGTGATAGAGATGGACACAGAGGAACAAAATACATAGGTGCTCAAGCAAGCAATCATATGGGTAAAAATGGCCACAAAGATCAAAGTTGGGCATAAACATCAAGATAGAAAAATATCTACTATACAGCAGATGTATATAAGGAAAAATGAAATATCAAATTTGCAAAATAATATTGTTGAGTTATTAATTTTAGGCAACCAATGTATATGACAAATGCATAAATCAATCTTACCTTGATATGATCAACACAAAAAAGTATGGTAAATAAAAAAATGTTATACATAGTATAGAAAATAGAAAAAAGATAAAAAAATAGATGGTGAAATGGAGAAAGAATGACAAGGGATTGGATTGAAACTTTATAAAGATGAAAGGACAAATTACTCATAATAATGGGTAATGTCCTATTCAAAATTTAGACCTCTAGATATACGAGTGTCCAGTTTAAAAATCGAAAATACCTCCCTCTTACTGTGTCTGTCTGTAGAGGTGGCCATCTTGGTAGTGTGGCAGGACTTTGCTTCCTTAAGCCCATCTCTGTGCATGACCATCTCCGATCCCTCCCTATTTCCCCCCTCATACAGCAGTTTTTTAAACCCCTTTTTTTAAAGCTGAATTCCAGGAATTCAGCTCCTTTGTAAAAAGTGAAGGCACACTATAAGTCCATGGAGGTGCATGACATCTGGGCTTATCTCTATTATTTATATCTGACAGGTTTATTGCACTCCTGGAAGACAGCTGTATTTCCGGTAGCCTAACGCTGATGCTTCAGGTCTAAGCATCTTTAATATTCGAGTCAGTGCAGCTGCTTCGCCTGCCCCTCCCCTCCTTCTGTCCAATCGAAGAAGCGTTTGCATTATTTGAACACATTCACAAAATACAAAGGCTTCTCTGAATGGGCAGCAGTGGGGAGAAGCAGGCATAGCTGCTCTGCATGCCTCTCTCTCCTCTTTCACAGACCTGAGTGTCAGTGTATGCACCAGCAGAGCCATAAACCTGCTAGATATACCGTAAATAATAGAGATAAGTTCAGGACCACCGCCTTGGACCTGCACTTTTTACATAGTGTGCCTGCATTTTTTTTTTACAAACTGGCTGAATTCCTGGAATTCAGCTTTAATAAGCTTTAAGGCCACGTATATTTAGACGCTCAAGAGTGAACAGGTGTAAAATTCTCGGTGCTTTCCAAAAATGTAAGCACGTTCTATCTGTTTCAGAACACACCAGCACAGTAAACAAAGCATATGTTTTGTTTGGGCTCTTAATGTGATCTGCACCTCTGATGATTGTTGATCTGATGACTGATGAGGAAATAGGTCTCATTTGCATGGACGCACTGACCAATACATACCCATGCAGAGGGCTGGGTTTACCTGCCAGTAGCCAGCCTGTTGTTCTAATTAATGGGGAGGGCTACATGGATCTTCATGCACGTACCCGAGGGTACATCCATGCGGGACTGATGCACGGCTCAGATCCACTTTCAATAATATATGTTTAAGGCATAAAATACCTAATAAATATTTTATTTTTGTACTGTATGTAACAATAAGACAGTTTTCAAGATCAATTGGACATACCTGTGTTTTTTTTTTGTGTCTTTTAGGGAACTATTTCCTTCTTAATGCAGCGCACATATTTTTCTTACATTTCTGTATAAAAACCCCATGTGCCTGTCTGAGGCCTCCGTCTACTTTTCTCACAGCTGCCCGTAAGAGAATGCATATCATCTACATAACGTATATGTAGGGGGTCAGTTCTCCTAATGTAAAACATATGAAACATACGGATATGATTACTGTGCTGAGGGCACACATTCTCTGCATGTTTAAGCATGTCATTTATATCATATAGTGTTGTTAAGTTTACATAATAATATTGGAGGAAAGGAAGCACCCGTCCAGCAATTTAATACGCGCTTGTCACGCAACCAAAATGAAACTTTAATTCTCTCACTTTTTTACCGTAAAATTCTTCATATATTCATTTTTTTGTACTAGGTGGGCAGTTGTCTTAAAGGCTTCATTTGAAATGTTCAGGTCAACTTGTTTTTTACCTTGAGTGTAGTGGTTGTGAAACCAGAATAAATGCTTTCATGGCAAGCTTAGCAGTGGTTGCTGTTGAGCCATAAATAAGAGATTACTGCAGTGAGTGCAGATGTTGGTTAATGTTGGTATTATTCCAAGTGTCCTGCATGATGGCAAACATTGCATATATACCAGATATGCCTCTTCTATGTATCTTTCTATACCAGCTTTTCCAAAGGCAGATAGCTCCCCAATTTGTGGTCTAAGCTACACCCATGTCACTAAGCACTACCAGCTAAACCACCAATGACAACACTTTAGTAGCCCATTTGCACCCACTTATTGAATGGGGGCAGTAAGTAAATGGAACTTGGTGCCAGGGTTTGAGACATAAGTCACTGCATGGCACATCTGGCAACAGGTGCATAAAAAAGAAAAGCGGTGAGGACCCACTTATTGAATGGGGGCAGTAA
This sequence comes from Rana muscosa, assembly GCA_029206835.1. NCBI lineage: Eukaryota > Metazoa > Chordata > Amphibia > Anura > Ranidae > Rana > Rana muscosa. The sequence continues at coordinate 256,185,495 of CM055125.1, read as the reverse complement.
ATGGATGGAACTTGGTGCCAGGGTTCGAGACAGAAGTCACTGCATTGCGCATCTGGCAACAGGTGCATAAAAAAGAAAAGCAGTGAGGACCCACTTATTGAATGGGGGCAGTAAATGGATGGAACTTGGTGCCAGGGTTCGAGACAGAAGTCACTGCATGGCACATCTGGCGGCAGGGGCATAAAAGAAATGATTTGCATGACTCAACCCACTATCCCGTATTTCCTTTAACATCCATTGAGGGACACAGGAATTGGAGAAATTGCCCCCTTCAGGAGTTTGGGATACCGGCAAACAAATAACGTTAGGCCAGTCCCCATATGACTATTTCCTCAACTATCATGCCTTTTTTGCTAGTGTCCTAGGACGGTAAACGTTATTCCTCAACTCTTCTGAAAAAAAAAAATACATATTTTTTTACTAGCCCTTTTTTTTTTCAGTTAAAATTTTCATACAACATAAATAATTTTTTTCTTGGAGTCTTCCATGAAGATTCCAATTATACTGCTTCAGCTAGTCTCTGCACAGCACCTATCTGGATTGGTGTATTGATCAGCACCAGCTGTGGAAGCCTTACCCCGACTTTGCTGGACTAAGGATCGTGGGGCTAGGCTGGAATGTGATCTTCGGGCACTAGGCTCTGCAATGTGGCCCTTTCCAGACCTTCATGTATTGTGTTAGCTGCAGAGCACTCTACAGGTCCAGAGTTGTGGCACAACTTTTGGTGAAACCCTGAACGCTGTGTACTAACGATCAGATTATCAGGCGATCGCTCTAAAAGCGGTATTTTTCGTCCGATTTTCTCATTGTGTGTTACTAGGCATTAGGAACCTTAGATTGTAAGCTCTCCGAGGGCAGAGACTGATGTGAATGTACACCATATATGTGAAAGTGCTGCAAAAATAGTCAGTGCTATATAAATACATGAAATAAATAAATTAGGGTTGCACCGATACCACTTTAAGACCGAGTACAAGTACCGATACTTTTTTTCCCAAGTACTCGCCGATACCGATACTTTTTTTTTATGTCATGTGACAGTGGTACTAATATGCAGCACTGATGACGCTTGGACTCTCAGTCGTTTTTTATTTTTTATTTTATTTATTTTTTTACAATTTTATTTTTTACAATTTATTTTTGTATTATTTTTTTTATTGTTTTATTTATTTTTTGTCTTTTTTTTTTTTACAATGCTTTCTTTTTTGGAGGGGGGGGGGGAGAGTGGGCGGTGTCAGTGTTTTTTAATATCTTTACAATTTTACTTTTAAATATTTTTTTTTACAATTTTTCCCTTTTTTTATCAACCCTGTTGGGGGGGGGCTTTGGTGAGATATAAGTGGCCTAAACAGACCACTGGCATCTCCCCTTTGAGACAGAAAAAGGGACTGAGGACATAAATTCCCCAGTTTCTTTCACAGCAGCCTCAGCTGCACTGAAGATAAATATGGACAGGAGACAGAGGCTCCTCTCCATTCACAAACTGAAGCTACGTAAATACACTTTACAATGCTCAGTTATGAATAGACAGTCAGTGATCACTGACACTGTGCATTCAGTTAGAAAGGAACCGGTAAATTACAAATTCCTCCGCTCTCCCTCCTGACATTATTTGGGACAAGGGGGACTGGAGGAGGACAGAGGGTGACCGGAGGAGCATGGATGGAGGACACCGAGGGGGACCGGGGGAGGAGCGCGGAGGAGGACACGGAGGGGGACCGCAGCAGTGCGGAGGAGGACATGGAGAGGGACCGGAGCAGCACAGAGGACACCGAGGGGGAATGGGGGAGGAGCACGGAGGGGGACCGCAGCAGCGCAGAGGAGGACACGGAGGGGGACCGGAGAAGAACACAGGGGACAGTCGGGGGTGATTGGTGCAGCGGTGGGGGCCGTTACAAGCACAGACCTCCATGTATAGATTTCAATAAAGCAGCTGACAGCTGCGGGAGGAAGAGGTGGAGAAGCGTCTGTCAGCTGCTTTACTGAAATCTATACAGGGGGATTGGTGCTTGTAGTGGCCCTCACCGCCGCACCATTCACCCCTGACTGCCCAGGTATCGAATTAAGCATCGGAGCAAATGCTTGGTATCAGCACTGATACCGATACTAGTATTGGTATCAGTGCAACCCTAAAATAAATATGTAAAGACTGTAAACACTGATGTAGTAACCTGTGGTGGTAACCAAGTATTTCGTTTTTGCCATCCAGTCAGAAATAATAAACTGATCCACGGCTGGCTTCTCTAGCCACTTAGTGACCACCCCACATACATTTACTGTGGCAAGGCACCCGCTCTGTGCCAGATCATGTACCTAGTTTGTGACCTGATACTTCCGGGTCTAGGGCACGCTCCCACTGTGATTGAACACAGCGGGAGCCAATCAGCAGGTCCAGCGGACTCGATGTCCAACGGGACCAGCCGATTGTTCGGGGACACAAGCAGAACGGCAGTCCACCTATGTAAACAAGGCACTCTGTCATTCTGTCAGTGGGGAAGGCTTTGATTCTGTGTTTTTGCAAAGCATCTTTGCCTTCCCCTAGTAAAATCATTTTCCCCACAGTGAGTATGCACAACCTAGGCACACATTTAACCCTTTGATTGCCCCTGATGTTAACCCCTTCCCTGCCATTGTCATTAGTACAGTCACAGTGCATATTTTTAGCAATGATCACTTTATTAGTGTCACTGGTCCCCAAAAAGTGTCAAAAGTGTCAGTTATGTGTCCGATTTGTCTGCTGCAATATCGCAGTCCCGCTATAAGTCACTGATCACCGCCATTACTAGTAAAAAAAAATGATTAATAAAAAAGTTAAAATATTTCATAGTTTGTAGATGCTTTTAACTTTTGCGCAAACCAATCAATATACACTTATTGGGATTTTTTTTTACCAAAAATATGTAGCAAAATACATATTGGCATAAATTGAGGAAGAAATTTGATTTATTACTGGATTTGTTTTACAGCAGAAAGCAAAAAATATTGTTTTTCTTTTTCAAAATTGTTGGTCTGTATTTGTTTATAGCGCAAAAACTAAAAACCGCAGAGGTGATCAACTACCACAAAAAGAAAGCTTTATTTGTGGGGAAAAAAAAGGACAAAAATTTTATTTGGATATAGTGTCGCACGAGCGCACAATTGTCAGTTAAAATAACAGTGCCATATTGCAAAAAAAAATGGCCTGGTCATGAATGGAGCTGAAGTGGCTAGACTGTTGCTTGCTGTGATGTGATAAATTCATTTGTTTTGTGTTTGCAGAAGTGGATAACCCTTAAGATGTTGAAATCATTATTTTCTTTTTACAGATGAAAGTTCATGATAACTAACAATAGCCGCCTTTGTGTTTTTTTTGTTTATAGGAATCTTTCAAAAAAGTACCAGACAAAGAAGAACTCCAAAGAAGAGGAAGAGTCAAAGTGAGTGTCACGTTTTTTGGAGGGGCGGGGAGCAGATATGGGGTGACACGTGAGTGTTCTCGGTGCAGGGTGCAGTTGGCAAAGAACACAAAAATTTAAAGGATGCTGATGTCTGACTTTTCTGGTTGTTCACTAAAACTTCCTCTTTATTCAATCGTATGCAATATTTGATCTAGATGATTTATGTATTGCACAGTGCAGCATTGTAGAGTATTCCAAAACAGCCAATCAGAAAACATCTTTCAGCATCTTGGAGTATGCCGATCAGCTGGGTTCTGATTGGTTGCTGTGGGTCGTAGCACAGCGTTTTTATTTGCACTTCATGCTAGGTAAGCATTTATCAAAGAGTAACTCCACGTTCGTGGGGGAAAAAAGCAAATAATAGCATAAACAATTGCTACACAAGTCATATTGTAATTGATTGTTATTAAAAATTACCTTTCCTTTACAATCTACAGCTCTGTCATTTTCTGTAAAATGCAATGCAATACGACAACCTGGAGATGTCCTGTAGACATTTGGTGTACAGAATTCCGCGCCCCTGAAATGTAATTTCCTGTTTGTGTGATTGGTTTACAAATTTTCCCATAAGTCAACACTAATGCCGCGTACACACGACCGTTTTTAATTTCATTGGAAAAAAGTAGGATTTTTAAAACCGCTTACCTGTAAAATCCTTTTCTTTTTCGTACATCACGGGACACAGAGCGACATAGTCATTACTAATGGGTTATATAGATACCGTCAGGTGCTGGCACTGGCAACTTCCAAAACCGGAAGTACCCTCCCCTATATAAGCCCCTCCCATCCGGGAGCACCTCAGTTTTTTGCCAGTGTCTAAGGTGTTGGCCAAGAAGAAACATGTGTTTTTCACTGAGCTTGCGTACAGGTTCTTTTGGGCCTCAGTAAGCTATTCCGGATCCGACCAAAAAAGCTTCATAGCTAAACGGTCGGTACCCGGGCCTTGCAAAGAAGAGCAAGGTTTTGCCTGTAATGCTTCTCTTAGGAGAGCTGGACCCTGGGATCCAGAGCTCTGGTCATACCCACGACCAAGATGTTTTCTGTGCAGGGTGCTATACAGGTCCAGGGGAGTGGAATCCTTGGGAACCCGGTCCCTGAAGGTTTGATTACAATGCCTGCCGTGATAGGTGAAGTTTGGGCTTTTGTGGACCAAACAAAGTCCTGCGGCGGGGAACAGGTAAGTGGGGGCCCCCAGGAACTTGGTTCTATTGGGGGACCCCCAAGCCTAATTTGTCTTTCTGTCTGTTACCTAATGGTATTCCCGCAAGATTCTGTGCATGCCTGTAACTGCTAAAAAAAAATGTAATAATTTTTAATGGTGGTCAAGAAAAAAAAAAAAAAAATTTTTTTATATATATATTTAATATATTAGACTGCGGTACCTGTGTTTGTCCACTAGAGGCCGCTGTGGAATGTTTTCTTGTCATGTGGACTAGTTTCTTCTCAGCAGAGCAAAGTCCAGGCAGTTGGTGAGTTCTCTTATAGGAAACTGCTTCCTCTGCCATGTTGCAGTGCTCGTCCATCCCCCGGCCTGCGGCAAAGAGGGGCCCTGGCTCCTGTCCCTTTGTTTCCATTTTTGAAATTAGCGCCGAAGGCGCACGTGGCCGCGCGCGTGCGCGTGCACGCGCCTCTATATATAGAGGTGAGCCGGAAAAGGGGGCGGAGCCTGGGGGATGACGCTCTGTGCGCGCCGCAGCGCTTCTGCGCATGTGCGGGCGTCCCAGCAGGTTTAAAAACCACAATATTGTAGTAAGCTGGCTATGAAGTACAGAGACAGAGCTGGCAACATTTAAAGGAATACAGCAAGCGGTTGATACAGGCATCCCCTAGAAAGGCACATTAGTAGACACCAACTGTTTCTTATAGCAGCATTTATGCTAGACTATTATCAGTAACTGGTGTATTTCGGCTGGAATACCTCAGCTTTGTGGCTTAGGAATATGCCGTCTAAAAACTCCGGGACTAGAAATTCCAGGAGGAATAGGGGGTCTCCATCGGGCTCTGAGGATCTTGGGCATGCTTTGGCTGCACCAGTCTCCCCTGAAGAATCAGAGGTTAGTGACCGTAGGGCACCCCCAGGAGTACCTGGTACTGTGGCTGTCCTCAGTTCACCTGCTCCTGTGTATGTAACAGAGGAGGTTTTTTCCTCAGCTCTGGGAGGGCTGGAAGAGAGATTGTCAGCATTGATCGCTGCTTCCCTGTCACAGGAGAAAAGCGCTCGATCTCCGTCTCCTCCCTCAGAGTGCCTGTTAACAGAGCAACAGTCCCATACAGAGGTCGACCTACCTGAGGGGGATCAGGATGAGGTCGATTCGGTTGCAGAGGAATCAACAGTGGAAGAGCCGTTCTCAGCATCACATGCTGAAAGGTTATGGGTTCAGTCCCTGACTAATATGGTCCGATCAGCATTTAAAATGCCACTTGCGGAGCCATCCTCCACTTCTGTCTCCTCGTTGGGGTCGCTAAAAGCTCCCCAGACTGTTTGTTCCTTTCCGATCCATCCTTTACTGGAGGGGCTCATTTACCAGGATTGGGAGCATCCTGACAAAATATTTACTCCTCCCAAGAGATTTCCGGTGGTCTATCCTATGGAGGATAAGTTCATCAGAAAATGGAGGGTCCCTACAGTGGACGCAGCCATCTCTTGTGTGAATAAATCACTGACATGTCCGGTGGAAAATGTCCAAATGTTCAAGGACCCAATAGATAAAAAATTGGAGTCCTTATTGAAATCTGCTTTTTCTACAGCAGGATTGGTGACACAACCAGCAGTGGCAGCTATTGGGGTCTGCCAAGCAGTGAAGGATCAGTTGAAACAGGTCTTAAGGGACTTGCCAGATCAGCAGGCTCTTGCCCTAGCTGATCTACCTAGAGCCTTATGCTTTGCGGTGGACGCTATAAAGGATTCAATCCATCAGGCCTCCCGCCTTACGCTGTCTGTAGTACATATGCGCAGGCTTCTATGGCTCAAAAACTGGTCTGCTGAAGCTCCCTGTAAAAAATTGCTGGTCAGCTTCCCATTTCATGGGGAGCGCTTATTCGGGGAAGACCTGGACAAGTATATCCAGAGAATTTCCAGCGGTAAAAGTACACTTTTGCCGGTTAAAAATAGAGTTAGAGGTCCCTCTTTTAAGAGGCCGGCTTCTCCAGTCCCTAGGGCATCGGCTGTGAAATAGTTCCGACGGCCTCCTCGGTCAAATCCCGGAGGTAGAAATCAGGGACAGTTGCAGGGTAACAAGAAGCCCTGGAGCAGGAGAGGTACAAAACCTCCCCCAAAGTCAAATGCATGAAGGGTTGCCCCCACCCAATCGGGTGGGGGGAAGACTTCAGTTGTTCACAGAGACCTGGCGGGACACGATCCGAGACAGATGGGTGCTCTCCGCAGTAAATCTGGGATACAAATTGGAGTTAAAAAACTCCCCTTCTTCCCGCTTTATGAGGTCAAACGTGCCAAGGGATCCCCAGAAGAGAGGATCCCTCCTGTTGGCACTAGAACAATTATTGCTACAAGCAGTAATTATGGAGGTTCCCCTGGAAGAGTGGGGGTTCGGGTTTTACTCAAACCTCTTTACAGTTCCGAAGCCAAACGGGGACATGAGGCCCATACTAAATCTAAAAGGGCTAAACAAATTCCTGCATATCAGGACTTTCCGGATGGAGTCGATCCGATCGGTAGCCACTGCCCTACAAGGGGAGGAATGGTTAGCCTCGATCGACATCAAGGATGCTTATTTGCACATTCCCATCTTTCCAGCCCACCAAAAATTTCTACGCTTTGCGGTAGAAGGCCGCCATTTTCAGTTCAGAGCCTTACCCTTCGGTCTGGCCACAGCACCAAGAGTGTTCACAAAAATTTTGGCCCCATTATTGGCCAATCTAAGAACACGAGGTGTAACGATAATGGCATATCTAGACGACTTGTTGCTGATAGACCACTCAGTGGAAAAACTAGAAGTGGTTGTTCACGAGACAATCAAGTATCTGGAATATCACGGTTGGATTATCAACCGATACAAGTCAGCCCTAAAACCAGTCAAAAGTCTGGAATGCTTGGGGCTAAGGCTGGATTCAGACCAGAGAAAAATTTTCTTGCCTCAAGAAAAGGGGTCGTCTTTGAGAGATTTGATCCACTTAGTGGGCTCAAAAAGACAGCCATCCATACGCCTGTGCATGAGGCTGCTGGGAAAGATGGTGGCATCATTCGAAGCAGTACCCTACGGTCAATTCCATTCAAGGAAGTTGCAAAGGGCCATACTGTCAGCCTGGAACAAAAAAGTTCAGGCTCTGGACTTACCAATGTCCTTGTCCCCTTCCGTTCGCAGGAGCCTCCGCTGGTGGTTGGTTCCCCAGAATCTGGAAAGAGGGAAATCCTTCAGTCCGATTTCCTGGAAGGTGGTCACTACAGATGCCAGCCTTGTAGGCTGGGGAGCAGTACTGGAGCAATGGTCTCTCCAGGGCAAGTGGTCAGAAGCGGAAAAGGCCCTGCCCATCAATCTCTTAGAGATACGAGCAGCCCGGTATGCCCTAGTAGCATGGACATCCAAACTCCAAGGGTCCCCTGTCAGAGTTCAATCAGACAATGCCACAGCAGTGGCATATATCAATCGTCAGGGGGGCACCAGGAGTCGTGCAGCCCAAAGGGAAGTAAATTACATCCTGAGATGGGCAGAAAAATATGTCCCAGCCATATCTGCGGTATTCATTCCAGGAGTGGAGAATTGGAAGGCGGACTTTCTAAGTCGCCAACAATTATGCCCAGGGGAATGGTCCCTTCATCCCGAGGTTTTCCGGACAATATGTCAGCGGTGGGGAACACCGGATGTAGATCTGCTAGCATCCAGATTCAACACAAAAGTGGACAGGTTTGTCTCTTGGACAAGGGATCCCCTAGCTTGCGGCTCGGATGCCCTAGTGTTCCCTTGGGATCAGTTCAAGCTGATATATGCATTCCCACCGCCACAATTGTTACCTCGATTACTCCGCAGAATCAGGGTAGAAAAGAAACCAGTGATTCTGGTGGCTCCAGCGTGGCCCCGAAGAGCATGGTACGCGGAGATTGTAAAAATGTCTGTGGGGAGTCCTTGGACCCTCCCACATCGTCCGGACCTGCTTTCGCAGGGACCGATATACCACCCTTCCTTACCAGCCCTAGGTTTGACGGCCTGGCTATTGAAGCCCACATTCTAAAAAAGAGAGGGCTCTCTAATGCTGTGGTGTCTACCATGATCAATGCCAGGAAACCGGTATCCAGGCAGATCTACTATAGAATCTGGAAGGCGTACATCGCCTGGTGTGAGGCCAGAAAATGGCATCCACGTAAATACGTAATAGGTAGGATTCTGGACTTCCTACAATGGGCTGTAGATAGGAAGCTTGCCTTGAGTACTATCAAGGGTCAGATTTCGGCCTTGTCAATATTTTTTCAAAGGCCCTTGGCTTCGCATTCACTAGTCAAAGCCTTTATACAAGGAGTGATGCGTATTAGTCCTCCGGTTAATATTCCCATATGTCCATGGGATCTAAACTTGGTTCTGTCAGTTCTACAGAAACAACCATTTGAACCATTACAGCATATTTCCTTGGTGCTTCTCACCAGGAAATTGATTTTTCTAGTAGCCATTTGTTCGGCTAAAAGAGTGTCGGAATTAGCAGCTATGTCCTGTAAGGAGCCATATCTGGTTATCCATAAGGACAGAGTAGTGTTACGTCCTCATCCAGCCTTTCTTCCTAAGGTGGTATTGAGGTTTCATTTGAACCAAGATGTGGTTCTTCCTTCTTTTTTCCCCAAGCCTACTTCGGTAGAGGAAAAGTTATTGCATTCTTTGGATGTAGTAAGAGCAGTTAAAGCTTATCTAAAAGCCACTGCTCAGATTCGCAGAACGGATACTTTGTTTATTCTGCCGGAAGGCCCCAGAAGGGGTCAGGCAGCGTCAAAATCTACTTTAGCCAAGTGGATTCGACAGGTCATAATACAAGCCTATGGCTTGAGAAGTAGACCGCCCTCCGTTCAAAGTTAGGGCGCACTCCACGAGAGCAGTTGGAACTTCATGGGCAGTGCATCACCAGGCCTCCCTGGCTCAAATCTGTAAGGCCGCAACATGGTCTTCAGTACACACGTTTACTAGGTTCTACCAGGTGGACGTTAGAAGTCAGGAGGATGTCGCCTTTGGGCGCAGTGTGTTGCAGGCCGCAAAAGATCCTCATGTCTGATAGCGCTCAGCTTATATATGGTGTATCCCCCCCCTCATTTGGCATTGCTTTAGGACATCCCATTAGTAATGACTATGTCGCTCTGTGTCCCGTGATGTACGAAAAAGAAAATAGGATTTTTATAACAGCTTACCTGTAAAATCCTTTTCTTGGAGTACATCACGGGACACAGAGCTCCCACCCCTCTTTGGGGACACTTATTGCTTTGCTACAAAACTGAGGTGCTCCCGGATGGGAGGGGCTTATATAGGGGAGGGTACTTCCGGTTTTGGAAGTTGCCAGTGCCAGCACCTGACGGTATCTATATAACCCATTAGTAATGACTATGTCGCTCTGTGTCCCGTGATGTACTCCAAGAAAAGGATTTTACAGGTAAGCTGTTATAAAAATCCTATTTTCTTGGAGTACATCACGGGACACAGAGCAGCATAGTCATTACTATGTGGGTTATATAGAATTACCTTCAGGTGCTGGCACTGGCAACTTCCAAAACAGGAAGTACCCTCCCCTATATAAGCCCCTCCCATCCGGGAGTACCTCAGTTTTGTAGCAAAGCAATACGTGTCCCCAAAAGAGGGGTGGGAGCTCTGTGTCCCGTGATGTACTCCAAGAAAAGGATTTTACAGGTAAGCTGTTTTAAAAATCCTACTTTCTTGTTCATACATCACGGGACACAGAGCAGCATAGTCATTACTATGTGGGACGTCCCAAAGCAATGCCACATGAGGGGGGGATACACCATACATAAGCTGGGCGCCATCAGGCATGAGGATCTTTTGCGGCCTGCAACACACTGCGCCCAAAGGCGACATCCTCCTGACTTCTAACGTCCACCTGGTAGAACCTAGTAAACGTGTGTACTGAAGACCATGTTGCGGCCTTACAAATTTGCGCCAGGGAGGCCTGGTGATGCACTGCCCATGAAGTTCCAACTGCTCTCGTGGAGTGCGCCCTAACTTTGAACGGAGGCGGTCTACTTCTCAAGCCATAGGCTTGTATTATGACCTGTCGAATCCACTTGGCTAAAGTAGATTTTGATGCTGCCTGACCCTTTCTGGGGCCTTCCGGCAGAACAAATAAAGAATCCGTTCTACGAATCTGAGCAGTGGCTTTTAGATAAGCTTTAACTGCTCTTACTACATCCAAAGAATGCAATAACTTTTCCTCTACCGAGCTTGGTTTGGGGAAAAAAGAAGGAAGAACCACATCCTGGTTCAAGTGAAACCTCAATACCACCTTAGGAAGAAAGGCTGGGTGAGGACGTAATACTACTCTGTCCTTATGGATAACCAGATATGGCTCTTTACAGGACATGGCGGCTAATTCCGACACTCTTCTAGCCGAGCATATGGCTACTAAAAATATCAATTTCCTGGTGAGTAGAACCAAGGAAATGTGCCGCAAAGGTTCAAATGGCTGCTTCTGCAGAACCGACAGAACCAAATTTAGATCCCATGGGCATATGGGAGCCTTAATCGGTGGAATAATACGAGTCACCCCTTGCATAAAGGATTTGACAAGTGAATGCATAGCCAGGGGCCTTTGAAATAGTATTGACAAGGCCGAAACCTGGCCCTTGATAGTACTTAAGGCAAACTTCCTGTCTACAGCCCACTGCAGGAAGTCCAGAATTCTGCCTATAACGTACTTACGTGGATGCCATTTTCTGGCCTCGCACCAAGTGATGTACGCCTTCCAAACTCTATAGTAGATCTGCCTGGATACAGGCTTCCTGGCATTGATTATAGTTGATACCACAGAGTTAGAGAGACCTCTCTTCTTTAGGATGTGGGATTCAATAGCCAGGCCGTTAAACTTAGAGTTAGTAAGGAAGGGTGGTATATCGGTCCTTGCGAAAGCAGGTCCGGACGACGTGGAAGGGTCCAAGGACTCCCCACAGACATTTTGATGATCTCCGCGTACCAGGCCCTTCGGGGCCACGCTGGAGCCACCAGGATCACCGGCTTCTTCTCCAACCTGACTCTGCGAAGGAGTCGAGGCAACAATTGTAGCGGAGGGAATGCATATATCAGTCTGAACTGATCCCAAGGGAACACCAGAGCATCCGAGCCGCAAGCGAGGGGATCCCTTGTCCGAGAGACAAATCTGTCCACCTTTGCGTTGAATCTGGATGCTAGCAGATCTACATCCGGTGTTCCCCACCGCTGACATATTGCTCGGAAGACCTCGGGATGAAGGGACCATTCCCCTGGGCATAACTGTTGGCGACTCAGAAAGTCCGCCTTCCAATTCTCCACCCCTGGAATGAAGACAGCTGATATACATGGGACATGCTTTTCTGCCCATTCCAGGATGTGACTTACTTCCCTCTGGGCTGCACGACTCCTGGTGCCTCCCTGATGATTGATATATGCCACTGCTGTGGCATTGTCTGATTGAATTCTGACAGGGGACCCTTGGAGTCTGGATGTCCAGGCTACTAGGGCGTACCGGGCTGCTCGTATCTCTAAGAGATTGATGGGCAGGGTTTTTACTACATTTGACCATCTGCCCTGGAGAGACAATTGCTCCAGTACTGCCCCCCAGCCTATAAGGCTGGCATCTGTAGTGACCACCTTCCAAGATATCGGGCTGAAGGGTTTTCCCTTCTGGAGATTCTGGGGGATCAACCACCAGCAGAGACTCTTCCGAACGGAAGGTGACAAAGCCATCGGGAAGTCTAGAGCCTGAACTTTTCTGTTCCAGGCTGACAATATGGCCCTTTGTAAATTCCTTGAGTGGAATTGGGCGTATGGCACAGCTTCGAATGATGCTACCATCTTTCCTAGCAGCCTCATGCACAGGCGTATGGACGGCTGTCTTTTTGCACAAAGCAGACGGACCAAGGCCCTCAAAGAGGATACCTTGTCTAGAGGTAAGAAAATCTTCCTCTGGTCTGAATCCAGCCGTAGCCCTAGATATACCAGGTTTTTCACTGGCTGTAGGGCTGACTTGTCCAGGTTGATGACCCAACCGTGAGACTCTAGATACTTGATTGTATCGACAATTACCACTTCTAGCTTGGCAACTGAGTGGTCCATCAACAACAGGTCGTCTAGGTATGCCATTATCGTTACACCCCGTGTTCTTAGATCGGCCAACAGTGGGGCCAGTTTTTTTGTGAACACTCGTGGTGCTGTGGCCAGACCGAATGGTAAGGCTCTGAACTGAAAATGGCGCCCTTCTACTGCAAAGCGTAGGAATTTTTGATGACCTGGAAAGATGGGAACATGCAAGTAAGCATCTTTGATGTCGATCGAGGCTAACCATTCCTCCCCTTGTAGGGCAGCGGTGACCGATCGGATCGACTCCATCCGGAAAGACCGGACGTTTAGAAATTTGTTTAGACTCTTTAGGTCCAATATGGGTCTTATGTCCCCGTTTGGCTTCGGGACTGTGAAAAGGTTTGAGTAGAAACCCAACCCCCACTCTTCCATAGGAACCTCCATAATTACTCCTTGGAGCAATAGTTGTTCTAACGCCAATAGGAGAGACCCTCTTTTCAGAGGGTCTCTTGGCATGCCTGACCACATAAAATGGGACGGAGGAGACTCTTTTAACTCCAACTTGTATCCCAGAGTTACTGCGGAGAGCACCCATCTGTCTTTGATCGTCTCCCGCCAGGTCTCTGCGAACAACTGAAGTCTTCCCCCCACCCGTTTGAGTGGGGGCAGCCCTTCATAGGCTTGACTTGGAGGCTGGTTTAGTACCTCTTCGGATCCAGGGCTTTTTATTACCCTGTGGCTGTCCCTGATTTTTACCTCCTGAGTTTGACCGAGGAGGCCGTCGGAACTGCTTAGTAGCAGACGTCGCAGGGATAGGAGAGGTAGTCCTCTTAAAAGATGGACCCCTAGACCTCTTTTTACTCGGTAAGAGAGTACTTTTACCACTGGAAATCTTCTGGATATACTTATCCAGGTCTTCGCCAAAAAGGCGTTCCCCATGAAATGGGAAGCTAACTAAGAGCTTCTTACAGGGAGCTTCAGCAGACCAGTTCTTGAGCCACAGAAGCCTACGCATATGTACCAAAGACAGCGTGAGGCGGGAGGCCTGATGGATAGAATCCTTGATGGCGTCAACCGCAAAGCATAATGCTCTAGGCAGATCAGCCAGAGCCTGGGCCTGCTGGTCTGGCAAATCCCTCAGGACCATTTTCATTTAATCCTTTAAAGCTTGGCAGACCCCAATAGCTGCCACTGCTGGCTGTGTAACAGCCCCTGCTGTGGAAAAAGCAGATTTTAATAAAGATTCCAATTTTTTATCCACTGGATCTTTGAACATTTGAACATTATCTACTGGACATGTCAGTGATTTGTTCACAGAAGAGATGGCTGCATCCACCGTAGGAACATTCCATCTCTGGGTGAACTTTTCCTCCATGGGATAGATCACCGGAAACCTTTTAGGCGGAACAAATAGTTTATCAGGATGTTCCCAGTCCTGGTATATAAGTCCTTCCAATAATGGATGTATTGGAAAGGAGCAATTAACCTGGGGAGCTTTTAGCGACCCCAATGAGGAGACAGTAGTAGTTGATGGTTCAACAAGAGGCATTTTAAATGCAGATCGAACCATGTCAGTTAGGGTCTGGACCCACAATTTTTCAGTCTGTGATGCTGAAAATGGTTCATCTACTGTCGATTCCTCAAAAACAGAGCTAACCTCCTCCTGATCCCCTTCAGGTAGGTCGGTCCCTTCCTGGGACTGTTGCTCTGCCAACAGGCACTCTAATGGAGGTGATGGAGATCTGGCGCGCTTTCTTTCCTGTAGAGAAGAAGCGATCAATGCAGCCAATCTCTGCTCCAATCCCTCCAGAGTTGAGGAAAAAACGTCCTCTGTTATATATGCAGGAGCAGGTGGACTGAGGACAGCCGCAGTACCTGGCACTCCCGGGGGTTCCTTATGGGTATTAACCTCTGATTTCTCAGGGGAGGAGGGTGCAGATGACTGCTCCAGATCCTCAGAGCCCGATGGAGACCCCCTACACTTCCTGAGAGGTATATCTCGGAGTTTTTTAGGCGGCATATTCCTTAGTTCAAAGCTGAGGTATTCCAGCCGCAATACACCCCTTACTGAAATAGTCTAATGCAATTTGCTGCTATGTACATCAGTGGGTGTCTACTAATGCGTCTTTCTGGGGATGCCTGTATCAACCGCCCGCTGTAAGCCCCTATACCATGCTACCAGCTCCTTTTCATGCTCTGTGTCCATAGCAAGCAGCGTGGACTGAGTCCTTTTATCTTGCTGGGACGCCCGCACATGCGCAGAAGCGCTGGGCGCACAGAGCGCGTCATCCGCCAGGCTCCGCCCCCTTTTTTGAAGCTAAACCTTATAAAAGGAAAGCATGTGTGCGCGCGCACGTGCACGTGTGCGCTCTTGGCGCCATGTAAGGAGAGGAGCCAGGGTCCCTGTTTCACCAGGACTCGGGGATGGAAGGAAACTACTTGGCAGCATGACAGAGGAATGCAGCTTCCCTGATAGAGAGCTCACTCATCTGCCTGGACTTTCACCATGGAAGGAATAGTCCCAAGAAAAAAGACGTTCCACAGCGGCCTCTAGTGGACAAACACAGGTACCGCACCTTTGTCTTTTTTTTTTTTTTTTTAAAACCTCCTTTATGAAAAAACATTTCCAGGTTTACAGTTTTTTTTAAAACTTCCCTTATGAAAAAACATTTCTAGGATTTCTTAGGCATATACAGCTATTAGCGGGAATACCCTTTAGGTAACAGGCAGAAAGACATATTAGGCTTGGGGGTCCCCTCAATAGAACCAAGTTCCTGAGGGGCCCCCACTTACCTTTTCCCCGCCGCAGGACTTTGTTTGGTCCACAGAAGCCCAAACTTCACCTCTCACGGCAGGCATTGTACTAGACCTTCAGGGACCGGGTTCCCAAGGATTCCACTCCCCTGGACCTGTATAGCACCCTGCACAGATAGCCTCTTGGTTTTGGGTATGACCAGAGCTCTGGATTCCAGGGTCCAGCCCTCCTAAGAGAGGCATTACAGGCAAAACCCTGCTCTTCTCTGCAAGGCCCGGGTACCGACCGTTTAGCTATGAAGCTTTTTTGGTCGGATCCGGAATAGCTTGCTAAGGCCCAGAGAACCTGTACACAAGCCCAGATGAATACATGTTAACCTTGGCCAACACCTTAGACACTGGCAAAAAACTGAGGTACTCCCGGATGGGAGGGGCTTATATAGGGGAGGGTACTTCCTGTTTTGGAAGTTGCCAGTGCCAGCACCTGAAGGTAATTCTATATAACCCACATAGTAATGACTATGCTGCTCTGTGTCCCGTGATGTATGAACAAGAAACAACGTTTTTCTTGACTTGATTCTTCTCAAGCCTGCCTTGCCTACACACGATCATGAAAAAAAATGCTTGCGCAATGCGCTGTGACGTACAACACTTACGACGCCACTATAAAGGGGAAGTTCCATTTGGATGGCGCCACCCTTGGGGCTGCTTTTGCTGATCCTTGCGTTAATAAAGTTTGTTGAGAGACGATTCGCGCTTTTTAGCCTCGTGCTCTTCAGTTCGTTACAGCGTGACGAATGTGCCATCTCCATTACGAACGCTAGTTTTACCAGAACGAGCGCCCCCGTCTCATCACTTGCTTCTGAGCATGCGTGTTTTTTTCATGTCCTTAAAGCCCACACACGGCCGTTTTTCATGACGAGAAAAACGACGACAAGAAAAACGACGAGAAAAATTAGAGCATGTTTCAAATTTTTAATGCCCATTTTTCACGCCGTGAAAAATGCTCTGGAGCCCACACACGATCGTTTTTAATGACCAAATGAAAAAATTGAATTTTTCTCGTCATGAAAAACGGTCGTGTGTACACGGCATAAGATGCAAGTCAGATTTTGGGCATCCCCTGCAACAAAAATGTAATTTTTGGTGCAAAACTCCCAAAGGGAAATCACATCTAAAGGAATGCAGACCCTGCCACTTTATTTATTGGAACCCTGCAGGTGCAGAAACTGATTATATACAATAGTCACTCCCATTCATAGCCACTTTGCACTTAGACACAGAGAAACAAACCGCTATTTCTTCAGAATACCAAAAGGTAGGAATTTGCAACAAAGTTTGTTTAAATCCTTTCAATGTACATAGATCACACGGGAATGTTTTTTTGGACTGCTCTTTATACATTTTTGTATTGTTTAACCACTTCAATACCGGGCTTTTATACCACCTCCATACCTGGCCTATTCTGGCACGTCTCTCCTACATGTACAAATCATCATTCTTTTGCTAGAAAATTACTCAGAACCCCCAAACATTATATATGTTTTTTTTAGCAGACACCCTAGGGAATAAAATGACGGTCATTGCAACTTTTTATCTTGCACGGTATTTGCGCAATAATTTTTCAAACGCCTTTTTTGGGAGAAAAAATGGTTTCATGAATTAAAAAATAACAAAACAGTAAAGTTAGCACAATTTGTTTGTAAAATATGAAAGATGATGTTACGCTGAGTAAATAGATACCTAACATGTCATGCTTTAAAATTGCACACACTCATGGAATGGCGCCAAACTTCGGTACTTAAAAATCCCCATAGGCGACGCTTTGAAAATTTTTACAGGTTACCAGTTTAGAGTTACAGAGGAGGTCTAGAATTGTTGCATACGCTCTAACCCATGCGGCGATACCTCACATATGTGGTTTGAACGGTGTTTACATATGTGGGCTGGACTTACGTGTGTGTTCGCTTCTGAGCGCAAGCTACCGGGGACAGGGGCATTTTAATTTTTTTTTTTTTTTTTTTTTCATTTTACTAATTTTTTTTTATTTTTACACTTTTTTATAAAAAAAATTTTTTTGATCACTTTTATTCCTATTGCAAGGAATGTAAATATCCCTTGTAATAGGAATGGTGTGTGACAGGTCCTCTTTATGAAGAGATGCGGGGTCAATAAGACCCCACATCTCTCCTCCAGGCTGGAAAGCATGAGATTGGGAAAAAAAATTCACAATCTCATGCTTTCAGCCGCAATTGCGGCTTCGTTTACTTCCGGGAACCCGGGCGTGACGTCATAACGTCGCGCCCGGGCCTCCGACGGTCATAGAGATGACTGGTGACCATCTGGTCACCAGTCATCTCTGTGCTCGTCATCCGGCGCCGGACGATTCATTCTCCGGGCCCCCGATGGCACGGGAGAGCCCGGAGAAGCACCGGATCGCGGCGGGAGAGGTCCCTCCCATCGCCTATAAGGCATCATTCAGATATCCACCCACAAAGCCCAGAATGTCATATGTGGATGTCATTTGACTATAGCTGGGTAATGAAGTGGTTAACAAACAGAATGTTCCTTTATTGAAACAAAGGTATGGTACAAAGTCAATAATATGGAAATAATCAAAGTAATATATTACACACTGACAATGAAGAAAGAGGCATGTTTTTCCTTTCCATAAATTATTTTCTTTTTCACTTGCAATGCGCAGTTGAGTTTTCTAGAAAAATAACTAGTCAATTCTCTAGCACAGCCCTCTCCCTCCTTTCTAGTCCTCTCGTCTTCTGTAAGTGTCTAACTGCTGTCTGTGCTGGCCAAGCTCCATCTCCCCTTACCTCCTGACTTAACTTTTTATGTAGCAGCCAGGGGAAAAGCAGAGGCGCATACTATAGAGCAGTGATTCTCAACCTCTTAGTCATGGCCCCCTTAAAAAATATGCAAAATATTGAGGCAGCCCAGTCTAAAATGAGGTTCGCCATCATATCAGAAACCTCCCTTACAGATCAGAGTCCCCTGTTTACATCAGAGTCCCCAGTCTCCTCCCCCTTCACATCAGAGTCCTTATCCTCCCTACCTTTACATCAGAGTCCTCAGACCCCACTTTCACAGCACATAGAAATGCATGACATATGTCATATGGGATGCTGTGGAGCACCCCTGACGAGCTCAGAAGGCACCCTGCTATAGAGTGTGACAGGAGTGACAGCTCTGGGTCTGCTGACACCACATCCAAGATGGCAACACCCAGCAGCAGTCTCAGGACTTTTGGGTGCCTACACCAGGGAGAGTTTTACAGGTAAATAACACGTATAAACAGGGGTGTGGACATTTTTTTTTTAAAACTGCTTGTTCACGGGACTAAATTGGGGTCTCTATCTACATGGCAATCTACTTGTCCTAAAATGTTTTATTTTTTTAACCAAAACCGTATTTAAATAAGGTCTTTTAATAAAAACTAGACAACTGTCTAATTCAGTTATAATACTACTAAAGGAGACAGTTTTATAACTAGGGATTTTCAATGGATGAATGTCCCTTTAAACCTTGAAATGGCTTTGCCAGGATGGAAAATATGAAGGGTTGATATTTTTTATTAGGCAGAGGTACTTTTCGGGATGTCTGGGCATTTTAAAAAAGATAGGGGTTTTATGGCGACTTAAATTTTTTAATGTTTTTTAACATTGCGCTGTTTATCTCCTACTTGTCTCCCTGCCTGTCTCCAGCACCGCATCGTGGACTAGCAGGAAGGGGAGAGACCTTGCAGTGTGACCAGCACCGATTGGTTGCTTGTCAGGAAAGGGGAGTGCCTGGCTCTTTTATCGCTCAGGAGAAACGCATCTGCCGAGCGAGTAATTGAGGCGACGGGCCCAATGAGAAAACAAAAACGTAATTCCTTCAGGTTACCCTCGCACACGTAAATACTTGTGTGCTCATTACAAGCGCATGCTGAGCAGCCAAATCAAGCTCCAGTGTCCGCACCATTAAAAGAGAAGTATGGGTTTCCTTTTTTTTGCTTACATCTATTCTATGTGAGCTGCTGATATCTGTAAACCTTTCCAGCCCTCTCAGAAGTGCCCCTATTCTGTTAAAATCAAGATAAATACCTGTGGGAGGTTCTACAGACTTTCATACAGCATCATCCAGACAGTGCTGTAAATATAGAGTCTGGATGCACCCCCTTCCCTGTCATTGATGTCCTTTCTCCTCCCTCTGCTTGTTTCTGAGACTTCACAGAGCATAGCTGCTCCCCCCTCCCTTCTCACTCCTCTCTCCTCCCCCTCCCTATCTATCAGCACAGCCACGTCTCTTAGAGGAGTGGGGACAGAGGCAGGGGGTTTGTTGGTGTGTTGGTGAAGATGTACACACCCCCTGAAACTTTTCAAACTGAAAATGGACCGTTTTTGCCAGGTGAAGGAAAGTTCATATGCACATGCTGTAAAAACGAAAAGAGGTAGGGAAAAAAGACTAGCTGATATGTGACTAATGTGATATGTACTAGTTATTTAACCCATCCCATACTTCTCCTTTAAGTGGCAAAAAGAAAAACGTAAACCCTACTGCTTACCTGTAGCAGGGCTAAATGTAAATAAAAACCACCTACCCGACGCCCGAAACTGCATGTCACGGGCCATATGATTTGCGCATCCCTGATAAAATGCAATAACTATACGTATAATCTTATAGGGAGATTTTTTGTGGAAATTAACAGTCTGGGGACAGGGTCTCTTTATCTGGATTCACAGCCCACGAGCCCTGTACAAATGAGCAGAGCTTAATTTTTAGGTAAAAATATAATGTATTTTCAGTGAGCAAAAATGTTGAGGTTATTATGGCAGTGTTTACCTTTTAGTACCTTTTTGACATAGCTTTGCGTGCTTGCTTTCTCTGAATGTGTTGTACAAAATGTAGAGATTGATAGTTTCAGGGGTCTCAAATGGCGGCCCTCCAGCTGTTGCGAAACGACAAGTCCCATGAAGCATTGCAAGGCTGACAGTTACAAGCATGACTCCCACAGGCAGTGGCATGATGGGACTTTTAGTTTCGCAACAGATGGGGGGCCGCCAGTTTGAGACCCCTGTTAAGCTACTAGGTCTGGGATAGATAAGCTATTACATTGACTCTGACTAAAGCTGGCCATACATGTTCAATTTCTCTTGTTCAGGCCCATGGGCTTACCAAGAGAGTTCACTTGATTTCCCCATCCCTAGCTTACATGGAGGAATATGCCATGCAGGCTATTGTATTCTGACAACTGGCATCCATAGACGGCCACTTTTTTCCAAACCGCAACGTCAAGGATGATCCCCTTCAGTCTTCAAGGCCCAACATTCCCGGTTGACTTTGCATTAATTCCTAGGATAGAGTGATGGTGTATCTTAGCTGGGAGACACAGGGCAACAGCTTCAGTCCTCCCCCAGCCTGACCCTGTGCTGAATATGGAGAGAACATCTGCAGTCACATGACCACCAATATTACTGTTAGCTCAAGTCATTACAAAGGATAATTGGTGGATAGTACGTGCATTGTGCACTGGGCTTTAAAGAAGAGTACTGTTTGCATGTAAACTGGGAACATACAATTTTACAACAGCAATATCAGTTTCTGTAAGATAATAACAATCTATCTGTATGTGCTAAAACAGTAAGGCACATGTGAAAGTGTTAATAACTGGGACCCGTGTGTCATGCTTAGGCAGTTCTGAACGAGGAATGAAACAAATACTGCTCCCATTAACCAATAAGATATTTAACTCCTTTATGTGTCAGTTATGAAGATGTATGGGTGGGGACAAGCACTGCATAGCTTTGAATGACTCCCAGTAACCTTATAACAGGGTGGGCACAGATAAACAATATTCTAGATTTCTCGATCCTCTGACTCATTCGCATAATAACAACCCTCTCTGTTCCAGGAAAATTAGACAACTTTGTTGAAGGAATATATTTAAAAATCTAAGCAGTTCTGCCTCCAGAACCTACTAGAGCAGACTTGCTTACTAGGGGTTCCTTCGAACCCTGTGGTTCCTCCAGAGGTTGCTATAGAGGTTCCTTGAGCTGTGAGCAATTTCTTCCTCTCAGATAAGTAACTACTGACACCTGTATTAATTTTACCTATCTGCAAGGGGAGCATTCTTTCCAATTACCACTAGTGTAATGGAGCCCTTCTCCCACTGGCCACCAGTTTAAAATGGCCATCCTTCCAATGACAGCCAATGTAAGAGGGTCCTTCTCTTGGGCTATTAATGTAAGGGGGAACTTCTCCACTGACCACCAGTGTAAGAGGGGCACTGCACCCACTGATCACCAATGTAAACCCATAGAGCCCTTCTCCCAATGACCACAAGTTGCTATACTCCCAATGACAACACATGCAAGAGTGTCCTTCTCTTGGGTTACCTGTGTAAGAGGAATCTTCACCACTGACCGCCAGTGTAAGAGGGCACCACACCTATTGATCATCAATGTAAGCCCATCTGCCACTGACCACCAGTTTAAAGTGGCCATTGTCCCAATGACAACCAATGCAAGAGGGTCCTTCTTTTGGGCTACCTATGTAAGAGGGAACTTCTCCACTGACCACCAGTGTAAGAGGACACCACACCTATTGATCACCAATGTAAGACAATGAAGACCTTCTCCCATTGACCACAAGTTTCAAGTGGCCAATCTGCCAATGACAACCAATGTGGGTCCGTCTGCTGTGCTACCGATGTAAGAGGAAACCCACTGATCACCAATGTGCCTTACAATGAACACAGATGTAAAAGGGCATTTCCTCACTAACCACCAATGTAAGAGGGCACCTCATCCACTGATCACCAATGTAAGGAGGTCTTACAATGACCACAAAGGGCATTTCTTCACTTACCACCAATGTAAGGGGGACTTTCTTAGCAGGGGTTCCTGGCAGCAATTTCAAGGGTTCCCCCATGTTTAAAAAAGGTAGACAGGCTGTTCTATAGAAACTTATTTTTGATAACATTGTTTTGTATTGTGTGTTCATATTGCAGATACACATCATGCAAAGCCTTCCAGAACACACTGAATGAAATGAGTGACTATGCCGGGCAGCATGAAGTCATCTCTGAAAACATGTCGTCACAGATTATGACAGAGCTTATCCGCTTCGTCCAGGAGCTGAAACAGGAGAGGAAATCGGTAATTTTTTTTTTTTTAATGTTCTGTCTGTCATGCTTACTTAGGAGCGTCGTTGATTACTGTTGCTCTCCATGTTGTGCCTTACCTTGATTAAGCAACTAAATCCTGTAAGACCCTTACAAGCCCTTTTTAATGAACCTGTACTTTGCCCATTTAGCCAGGGGGTATGTTGAGCATCTCAGTTGGTTCTGGACAGTTGTTCTGTTTGAGTGGCCAGAAGAAGCAGAAGTGAGCCTGTCAGAGGAACAGGAATTCAGATTAAAAGTTAAGCCTTGAAATAGACTGTACATAGAGGGAAGACCTTCCTGGAAGCTTCTGTTTCTCATTTTGGTATAGCTATGGTAGTGGCAGCACTCTGGGAAAAGAAGTATGCAAGTATGTAAATACATGCTGGCTATTCCTAATTTCAGCAACCAACAGTTGAAAAGCATACTGTATATGTGCCAAAAATGAACATATGAAGCCCCTTTTAGAATCACCCCATGGTGGGTCTGTGACTTTTCCAGATTACCGTTAAACAACACTGTTTAGTCACCTGGCCACCCCAAACCTGCTTACTGGACAGTGAGAGAGCAAAGTAATCTCTCTAAACTCTTCTCCTGCACAATGCAAAAGAATCCTGGTGAGATATGGGTGAGGGTGGGTTACAGCCACTGCCCTCCACACCCCATTAAATATTCAGGTGCCAAACCAACTCGTATCCCTATAAGCCAGGGGTCTCAGACTGGCAGCCCTCCAGCTGTTGCGAAACTACAAGTCCCATGAGGCATTGCAAGGCTGACAGTTACAAGCATGACTCCCCACAGGCAGAGGCATGATGGGACTTGTAGTTTCGCAACAGCTGGAGGGCCGCCAGTTTGAGACCCCTGCTATAAGCACTGCAGAAAACAAAATATCCAGACGGCTGCACTCCGAAAGCATTGTTCCAAATGTAAAAGCATCCAAAAAAGACACTGTGAGGACAGAGAAGAAAGTCAATGCGTTTTGTGCTGAGACAGCACAAAATGCGTTGACTTTCCTCTCTGCCTTTAGCGTCTTTTTTGGGTGCTTTTAGATTTGGAACAAAATTTGATGTTTTTTGGAGTGAAGCGTCCGGTTCTTTTGATTTCTGCAGCAAAAGAATCCTGGTCGGGTGACAGTGCCGACCCTTTCTTTCCAAAGTCTTTTCCTAAAGTGCAGGGGAATATGGGAAGCTAATCTAAAGACAAATTTTTGTCGCTTATACTATCATTCTTTAAAATACATTTAATGGATACACAACTGGATTAAAGGAAGGATTGTAACATTTTTGGAACCATTGTAATTTTTACAGCGATCAGTGCTATAAAAATGCACTGATTACTGTGAAAATGACACTGGCAGTGAAGGGGTTAACCACTAGGTGGCGCTGAAGGGGTTAAGTCAGTACTAGGGAGTGATTCTTACTGTTAGGGGGCGTGGCTACACGTGACACGTTACTGATGACCGTTCCCGATCACGGGGGAACAGCCATCAGTGACAGTGTCACTAGGCAGAATAGGGAATGCCTTGTTTACAAAGGCATCCCCCTGTTCTGCCTTTGCCGACCGCAATCACGGGCCGCCCAGGAACATCGAGTTCCCGGGGACCCGCGAACACGCTCACGAGGCACGCGGCGGGCGCGCGCCCACTGAGTGCCAAATTTAAAGGGACGTACAGGTACGTCCATTTGCCTGCCCGTGCCATTCTGTCGACGTACATCTGCGTGCGGCGGTCGGCAAGTGGTTAATATTTGTCCAACACGAGAGCTTTCTGACTTTCCCACAGTTGCAGTATTTCCTGGATAGCATAAACACTTAACTTTTTCTTTTTCTTGTTGCCTGGAGTTGGCTTTTTGAAATAGTGATGAACAGTATAACCAGCTTCACAATGATCTCTTTGCTTGTTTAATGCTGGATAGTGGGGGTGATTCTGTGCATGTACAAGAAATGCACTATTTCCAAGTCTCATCAGTGCGGTGACCTTGATGGTGATGTGTTTATTGAATGATTGTTGAACGGATTTGAAATGCTTACGCAAGAAACATTACAATTTTATTTTTTTGGGGGATAGAGAGAAGGATTTAAAAGTTTTGTTTATTTCTGTGACCCGCTCTGGGAATGTTTTCCTGTCTCCCATGCCCATGCGATAAATAAGGGATGCAGTTGTCACTTCATCAGGAAGGCATAGTCCCTACTCCATCAATGACGCCATATTGGATTACATCCGTCCATCTCTTTATCATACAGGTTATAATGACGAGACTCCGGGATCTTTAGATGTTATTAATGCAACACTTTTATCCTATTGCTATGGATATAGAACTTCACCTTTCATATGTTTCTGCTCATTATGTGCATTGAGTGACCCAAGCGCAGGAATCCTCTTGAGTCTTTTAGCAGCTGGTCTATGGAGCTTACACTTACTGATGGGGGAGATTGTTTTGGATAGTTTTCAAATGTTTCTAACCATGTGCTTGTGTGCTCAATGTCATTTGTGTGCTGCTGGAGACAATTGTAGTTATTGCTTCATTTTTTTTTTTTTTTTTTGATACATCTAGAATTTGGCTTTATTCTCAGCAGTGCAGATATTTCTTATACAAAAGAAAATGCTTGTGGTTTGCTTGTTCACTTTGTTCCCTACTTTTTTTGCACGCTCAGTAGTGTGGGTTCTTTTGAGTGGTTGTTAAGTGGTGGATTTGATTTAAATCAAGTCAATTGAAATTACGATTGAAATCACTAGTAAAAAGGCTTGATTTAAATCAACTCGATTTAAATCATAATTTTTAAAGAGCAACTGTCATCTCTGTCCCGCAGTGGCTCCTCCTCTGACCCGCTGTTGACTCACCGACAGTCCTATTCACTTTAGGGAAAGGGAATCACCACTCCAGGTAGATCAAATGGTAATGAACCTCTCCTCCAGATAAGAAGCCACAGGTACTGGCAATGCGTATAGCAATGAGGATGAAAGAAACTTCTGGACAGCCGTACTCCAAAAAATATTTAGCCTTTAATTGTAAAAAATAGGATCAAAAATACATGCCACAGCAGAACAGACAGAGGACCTGACGCGTTTCACACTATCAAACAGTGCTTAAAGGGGAGGTCCGCCGAAAATAAAATATTTAAAGCCAGCAGCTACAGCTACAGCAGCTGCTGACTTTTAATATTAGGACACTTACCTGTCCTGGAGTCCAGCGACGTCCGCAACAGAAGGCGAGCAATCGCTCGTCACTCTGCTGCCCCCACCGCCATCCTCGGTGAGGGAACCAGGAAGTGAAGCCTTGCGGCTTCACTGCCCGGTTCCCTATGGCGCATGCGCGAGTTGCGCTGCGCCGTTCTGACTGGTCCCTGTGTGTTCTGGGAGCCGAGTGTCTCCCAGAACACAACGGGTACTCTGCGGGAAGTGACATGCTTCCCGCAGATTTCCCGCAGAGAGGACTCCCGGAAGTGGGTGAAAATACCTATCTTAGACAGGTATCTGCACCCCTCTGAAAGGTGTCAATTGTGACACCGGAGGGGGGAGGGTTCCGATGAGCGGAAAGTCCACTTTAGGGTGGAGCTCTGCTTTAATCATTCACTTTAATGGGATGGCTGGTGATGCAGCAGTGACACAACATGGTGAAGGACTTGGCGTCAGCAGGTGAGTGGATGCCCGCTAACTGGCGCTACCATGATGGATCTGAAATGACAGGTGCTCTTTAAATGTAAGGTCTTATTTTTGCTGGTAATTAGAATCTTTAATATTTGCAAACAAAATGAAGGTTGCCTATTTAGAATACTAAGCTCTCAGGTTAGTAAAACAGTGATATCAGAATCGATTCAATCATACAGTTTGTAGTGTACATAGATTTGCAAAACAATGGAATAAAGGAATATTCCTGAACTTTGTTTTATCTCATGGTTACTGTGAAATTGTGTAAATGCATTAATGCAGCGCATGTTATCTTCTCAGCTTGCAGAGATTGGATTAATTGAATGAGTTTACCACAAATGTAAATATTGCAGAATATACAGCCTCATGTTACATAACTAAGCTCCATTTCATGCTGAATAAACTAAATTATTAATGTATCTTAAATAGAAAACTATCTTTAGATAGATTTTAACTCCAAAAGCATTTTCTGAAAAAAAAATAATTATAAAAATCCCAAAAATCTGATTTAAATCCCCCCCCCCCCCCAAAAAAATAGATTTTTATCGACCCTGTTTGACAGTTACCGTAATGTTACCGCCTCGTCCAATCAGCGCACTCTTTGCATTCATTGAGAAAATGCAAAGTGATCTCTGAGTGGTGGCCGTGCCAGATGAGCGATCTCCTGTGTTCTCTAAGCACCAGGCAGCCGCATGGAAGCTAGCGGCGATCACTGTAATAGTGATACCTACTACAGTGATTTATGGCTTCTGTGGGGATTGGCCAGGTATGGCAAATGTATACTTACATTGGTCCAAGCTGGAGCAGCGTAACTATGCAAAAATCTGAATATCTGAATTTTAGATTTAAGAGATATGCTGTGCAAACGTAAAGAAGCCAAAGAGGTGTGACCATGTGGTCCTGTATGTTTTCAGACCACAGATGATAAAAATGTAGGTGATGAGATCAGACAGAATCCTAGGTGACAGCGGGGACATTTTACAGACCTCTCAGAGAAGCGTCACTCTAGATATTGGTATAATTTATATTGTGTTAATATGGAATTCAGCATTAAAAATGAACCTAAAATGGGAATGAAACTGTACTGCTCTCCACCGCATGAAAAAATATAGATTTCTTGTCTGCATTGTGAAATTCTGTGCTGTACAAGGAGACATTTTCATAGATGAAGGGAAATACATAATATCTAATGAAGCGTGTCTGTGTGAGAGCTGAGCCTGCAGGGCTGCGTTCAGTAATTCTAGGTCACAATTCCCAGGCGGCCTCCAATCCACGTGTGCCAGGGTAATATGGTTAGCGAGTGATTGAATAATGCACTATAATACACAGGGATACTTCTCATCACAGCTCAGCAAGCTGCCAAGGAGTCTGGCTCTCTTAAAAGTCTACGTTAAATAACTTATTCCCTGTGTATCATCTTTTCCCACAGCTACCCACTTCCACCGGTTAACTGTTTGTAAGGAAACTCTCTGCAAAGTGCATTCTAAAAAACATACACAGGAAAACATAAAGCATCATTGGTAATAACGGGAGGAATTTTGCCTAATCATTGGTGTCAGTGGAAGGAATAGTGCCCAATCATTGGTGTCCATGGAAGAAACAGTGCCCCAATGTTGGTGTCAGTGGAAGGAATACTGCCCCATCATTGGTATTAACGGGAGGAATTATGCCTCATCATTGTTGTCAGTGGAAGGAATAGTGCCCAATCATTGGTGTCTACGGAAGAAACAGTGCCCCAATGTTGGTGTCAGTGGAAGGAATACTGCCCCATCATTGGTATTAACAGGAGTAATTACGCCTCATCATTGGTGTCAGTGGAAGGAATAGTGCCCAATCATTGGTGTCTACGGAAGAAACAGTGCCCCAATGTTGGCATCAGTGGGAGGAATGGTGCTTCATCATTGGTGATAGTGAAAGGATTAGTGCCTCATATCAGTGGGAGGAACAGTGTCCCATGGGCTAGATAAAGGTAAGCAAAGGGCCACATCCGGCCCCTGGCCCACAGTTTGGAGACCACTGCTCTAGATGGCTGGGGGCTGCCATGAGTACGGACCAGTCATAGGAATGAAAGGAACGAACAGAGCTCATGCACTTCTTCAGGACCGGGTTGGAAAACAATGGTTGAACTATATTTAAGCAGTAGTCCAAACGTCACAATATCAAACAGGTATTTTTTTTAATGCAACTACATAAAGGCATCATCACACATTCATGTTACTAGTAGTCATATATTAAACTTAAAAAGTGTATTCATGCAGTATAATCGAATAACTGTCATTGACACACAGATGCTAAGGAAGGCAGAGAAGAGGAATCCTTTTTTTTTTTAAATATGTGTCTTCCTAGGTGCGCTATATAAAGCACCCTTTTTTCCATATTGTGTTCTCAACCAGGCATTCGTAGTACCTTAGGGTTCCTCCAGAGGCTGCTAGGGGTTCCTTGATGGGGCCAACACCACTTGACAGAGCCGGTGGCATTACAGTCAACTTTAGACCTACCTACTATGTAATATGAGGACCTACGTAACTATTCAATCAACATGTATTCAATCAGGCAGGCATTTGTACTATATAATGCTTGGTGAGGCTAAGAGGAACCATAATAGTTTTGAATAAGTACATCCCAAAGCCGGCCATACATGGATCAAAATTCAGCTGGTGCACATGGAATCGGCTGAATTTTGATCCATGTATGGGCAGCCTGACAGCCAGATGTCATATAAAAAAAAAAAATGCCTCCAATGGTACAATAACCATGTCAAACAATTTATTCAAAAATAAAACGCCACTCGCACATTAAAAGCAATTTGCGGGCTTAGTATAGATTCGGCGTCAGTATTCGTCACACTCGTTGATAGACTAAACCGTCTCACCACCTCTGGATACCGCTTGTTCCGAACCTGACGATGCTGTGTAACCACACTGACGCATTTCGTCACTTCCTACTTCGTCACAAGAGTTAGCTAAACAGCGTGGCAACCCTGCTTAAATATCCTCCCTCTCGCTCCAGATTACACTCTCTGGCTGCCATTCAAGTGCTCGGCCTGCATCGAGTTAATACACTACTATTCAATGCTTCCAATGCGTCTGTGCAGTTAATCCTAAGTATGGAATATAGGTTTATAATTATTATTATTTTACAGGATTTATATATCACCAATAGTTTGCGCCACAGTTTGCAAAATGAGGGCAGACAGTACAGTTACAATACAATTCAATACAGGAGGAATCAGAGGGCCTGGCTTATTAGAAGTTACAATCTAAAGCAGGGGTCTCCAGACTTTCTAAACAAAGGGCCGTTTTATTGTCCTTCAGACTTTAGGGGGCTGAACTGTGGCCAGTGGGAGTGGAAATTTTCCTGACATCAGTTGGAGTAAACATCACCACATTTGGTATTAGGGGGAGGAATAGTGCCCAATTGTTCGGCGTCAGATGGCAGAATAGTGTATTTTATCATTGGGAGGGGTAGTGCCCCAGGGGCCGGATAAAGGCAAGGAAAAGGGGTGCAGTTTGGATACCACTGATCTAAAGCAGTGGTTCTCAACCTCAGTCCTCAAACAGGCCATGTTTTCAGGTTTTCCTTTAGCTTGCACAGGTACTTTAAATCAGAGTAGATGGCTTGGTATTTTGGACAGCTATTTTATCTAATGCCGCGTACACACGACCGTTTTTAATGACGAGAAAAATGCAATTTTTTTATTTGGTCATTAAAAATTATCGTGTGTGGGCTTCAGAGCATTTTTCACGACGTGAAAAATGGCCATGAAAAAATTGGAACATGCTCTAATTTTTCTCGTCGTTTTTCACCTCGTCGTTTTTCTCGTCATGAAAAACGACCGTGTGTAGGCTTTAACGACGTGAAAAAAATGCGCATGCTCAGAATCAAGTATGAGACGGGAGCGCTCGTTCTGGTAAAACTAGTGTTCGTAATGGAGATAGCACATTCGTCACGCTGTAACGGACTGAAAAGCACAAGGCTGAAAAGCGCGAATCGTCTCTCACCAAACTTTACTAACATGAAGGGTGGCGCCATCCGAATGGAACTTCCCCTTTATAGTGCCGTCGTACGTGTTGTACGTCACCGCGCTTTACTCAAGCATTTTTTTCCACGATAGAGAAGAATCACGTCGAGAAAAATCCAGTTTTTTTCAATGACATTAAAAACGGTCGTGTGTACGCGGTGTGAGGGGGTTAACTCAGCAGCGGGTGTGTGTGACCCCCTGGATGGGTTCCCCACACAAAAACAGGCACAGCAGACAGTGGTAGGAGAAAACAAAAGGGTGTGGTTTTATTTGAACTATCTACAGACAAAAAAATACAGCAAAAACAAAAGAAACAGGAAAATAAATCCTGGTCAACTTGACCGCTCACTACACACGTTGGTGTCCCTAACTAACAACTGGGTACAGCCTTGTGCTGTCCCAGTCCCTAGCTCCCTGCTTTTAGAAGTTCTTTGCAATAACCACACAGGCTTTGGCTCACCACACAGAGATCACACTCCCCAGACTATCCACACAAATCTGGTTCCAGGTTGGAGCATCTCCCTTAGCATGCTGGGAGTTCTTGTAGAGGCCCTAATGAGCCCACTTACTTCAGCTGGGCTCATTAACTCTTCCCCTGCAAGACTCCCAGCACTCTCCCTAGTGATGTAAATCAGCATAAAGCCTGAATCTAGGACATATATACCTTCCATCCTGGATGCAACCTGGTGATTTTACCTGCCTGCTGTCACAGCGGCATAAGAGAAATTCCCAAAACATGGCTTGTTGGGGGTACTTAAGGACTGAGGTTGAGAACCACTGATCTAAAGGATAGTTTTCCTTTAAAGCGAAGCTAAACTTTTTCTTCCTTGTCCCTCACTGGCACCTTCTTCTGGGTTCCGGTCTCTGTCCGTCTTCATTGGCCAGTGTCAGATCCCGACACAAGGACCATGCATGCGCAGCTCAGTTTACACACCGGAGAACACTGCAAGCATGCAGGTAGTTGTAGCTTATTGCAGAAGAGACATTGCACTGCTCTTCTGCAATAAAGAGCCTGCCTGCTTGCAGTTTATGACAGCGGAACTCTAGTTCCTCTTTAAACAGCCCAAGGAGAATCCAGTAACACCATGAGGTTATCACTGTTATTGTGGCGACAACTTGGCCGTTATTTCAAGCCAACAGATTTTAGTAAGTCTGTTTTGATAATATGTTGTTTGCCGCATTTAAAGGCAGCTGCTGTATTTGCAGCTTTGTGATGGGCGTACACTGTGGAGAGCCTGGTAATCCACATTCAGTTGTGGTCACAGACTGTCATGAAGCTTTGTAGTCATCTCTGTACATCGGGGCCTATCTGACGTGTCCCACCTGACACCTTGTGTACTTTTCTGAGACAAGCCTCTTCCTATATGCACCAGGGACCACTATCACAGAATTCAGTATAATTATAGATTTATGTGGTTTACACGTGTGTCCCTAATAATCATTATATGATTTTTTTTATTATTATTTCACCTGCCTTTATTTATATTATATTCCTCATTAACATACAGTATGAGTGGATCAGAGATGTTTTATCTATTGTTTGGATTTTATTTTATTTTCACTGATACTTGTTATTGTATAGTACATAACTCCCACCAGAACAGTTACTTTTTCTAGTGTCAGTCAAGCTACACTTGATTTCGGGTGAGCCAGGTTAGCCTAAAGCCTCGTACACACGGTCGGACTTCTATCTGACTTTTCCGTGGATTTTTGTCCGAACGGAGTTGGTCCGGAAGACCCATAGCATACACACCACAGGACTTTTCTGCAAACTTTCCCAAAACTTTTTCCAACATCACGTGGTTTTCCTGCTCTTTTCTGCTCTTTACCGCCACCCTTTGGTCAACTTCTGCTATTGTTGGTTGATTTTAACATTATTTGTTTTGTCCATCGGACAAAAGTCCGATGGTTTTCTGTACACACGGTCGGACTTTGCTCCATCGGACTTTTGTTGGGCAAAAGTTTGTCCGTTTGCAGACCCAACTTTTGTCCGATGAAAAAAACAAAAACAAAAAAAAAGTTTGTCCGATGGAGCGTACACCACGGTCAGATTGTTGGTCCAACTTGCTCAAAATGAAGTTTGTTGGCCAAAAGTCCAACCGTGTGTACGGGGCTTAACTGTGTATTATTTCCGGACATGCGGCTGAAGTTAAGTGCTATAGTTTTTTCTTTCATTTTTGACTTGCTTTACTAAGCTTTTGTTGTTTTTTTCAATATTCTGTACTTAAAGCAGGATTCCACCCGCAATCTTTTTTTTTTTAAAGTCAGCAGCTACAAACACTGTACCTGTCCTAGGCGCCCGCGATGATGGCCCCCCCCCCCCCCGATGCCGATCCGGATCATTGCAGGTCCCGCGCCGCCATCCTCAGTAAGGGGAAACAGGCAGTGAAGCTTGCGGCTTCACTGCCCATTTTCTACTGCGCATGCGCGAGGCTCGCGCCGCTTTGTGAATGGGCGGCTGCTCTCTGGGATACACACAGTTCCCAGAAGGCAGCGCGCCCCATTCACCAGAAGGAGGATGCGGAAGAAGACCCACCACGGATAAGGAAGAGGCAGATTAGGGACTTCCGCATAGCAACCGCTATTTCGGGTGAGTAAAAATTTTTTTCTTTTTTCAATTTTTTTGCAGCATTTTTGTGTAATTTTTTTTTTTCAGGGTGGAACTCCACTTTAATGGCTTGTTGCAATTGTGTTATTGTGCCCTTGTGTGCCTTGTGTTCCGCATAATGTCTGTAATATGCAAAGCCATAAATAAAGGATTGTAAAGGAAAAAAAAGAGTAGCAGGACTGCAGACTATAAACCAAGTCGTGCATTTTGTTCTAATTGGACAATCTCTGTACTGCCTCCATTATGTCCTGACCTCAACCCGATAGAACACCTTTGGGATGAATTAGAGCGGAGATCACAAATACGCTTCTGGAAGAATGGTCAAACATTCCCATAGAGCAGGGGTCTCAAACTGACGGCCCTCCAGCTGGTGCCAAACTACAAGTCCCATTAGGCATTGCAAGGCTAACAGTTAAATGCATGACTCCCACAGGCAGAAGCATGATGGGACTTGTAGTTTTGCAACAGCTGGGGGGCTGCCAGTTTGAGACCCCTGCCATAGACACACTCCTAAACCTTATGGACAGCCTTCCCAGAAGAGTTGAAGCTGTTATAGCTGCAAAGGGTGGGCCAACTCAATATTGAACCCTACGGACTAAGACTGGGATGCCAATAAAGTTTATGTGCGTGTAAAGGCAGACATCCTAATACTTTTGGTAATATAGTGTGTGTATATATATAAATATAAGTGGTGCGCCAAAAGAAAAAAATTTAGATAATGAAGCCGAAAAGGGGGCGGGGTCTGCCCCAACAGTTGCCGCACAGGTGTCATCCTAGCGCACACCTGTCAGAGTCCTCCCCTCCCTCCTCCTCTCCTTGGGCGTGTCAATGCAGCCTCACCAGTGCCTGGTAGCGTGATCTCACGCTGTGTCACAGAGCTGGATCTGAATCGCCGGGCAGCCGCTGTAACATTGTCCCACCTCCTAGACCGGTTCTTGTAATAGATGGCACACTGATCCAATGCCGGGAATCATTGTGTCGTGTGTCACAGGAGGCGGGATATTGTTACAGTGGCTGCCCGGCGTTTCAGATCCAGCTCTGTGACACAGCGTGAGATTGCACTACCAGGCACTGGCAGGCTGTATCTCATGGTCACTGGTGGGCTGTATCTCATGGTCACTGGTGGGCTGTATCTCATGGTCACTGGTGGGCTGTATCTCATGGTCACTGGTGGGCTGTATCTCATGGTCACTGGTGGGCTGTATCTCATGGTCACTGGTGGGCTGTATCTCATGGTCACTGGTGGGCTGTATCTCATGGCACTGGTGGGCTGCAGCTCATGGCACTGGTGGGCTGCATTTAATAGGCACTGGCAGGCTGTATCCCATGGCACTAGCAGGCTGTATCTCATGGCACTGGCAGACTGTATCTCATGGCACTGGCAGACTGTATCTCATGGCACTGGCAGGCTGTATCTCATGGCACTGGCAGGCTGTATCTCATGGCACTGGCAGGTTGTATCTCATGGCACTGGCAGGCTGTATCTCATGGGCACTGATGAGGCTTCATTGATCTCTTGCATCATGTCTGCAGTCTCTGACCATCTCCTGTATCATGTCTGCAGTCTCTGACCATCTCCTGTATCATGTCTGCAGTCTCTGACCATCTCCTGTATCATGTCTGCTAGAGGTGGACTGCATGGAAATTTTGCCAATACTATTATAATGTGTTTAAAAGAGAAGTATGGGTTTGGGGGTTATTGCAGTTTTACACCTAGGTGGATACAGCATCGGTCCAATGCAGCATCTGTCCCCAGGCGTCTCTGTACTGAGAACCGAGCGATCGAACGTCGCCGATGGCTCGGTTCTCTCGGCTCCCAGTGCAGGGTAGAGAGGAGACACAGCCGGTAACCTGATCGCGGGGAACCGCTGTGAAACAAGGTGAAGGAGGCTTTTTTTTAAATAAAACACACGGACAGGAGCACTTGTTATTAGAACACAGAGGGGCTTATATAAATTTATGGAAGTGGGTTAACAACCACTTTAAGTAAAAGATTGCAGACATGATAGAAGCGATGGTCAGAGACTGCAGACTGCATTTGTCTTGAGCTTTTCTTGCACTAAAGGTGCCAACAATAAATTCATATTAATTTAAATGATGATATTAATTAAAGGTGGAATATAATACAATTATATATGAAAATATAAATATTTTTTAAAACTCATTCTTGGTTTCCGTTTTCGGCTAAGTGCATCCTGCATTTTCGGCACCAAAATTTCCATTCGGTGCAGCCCTAATATATATATATCTATATATAGATATATATATATCTATATATATATACACTCACACATTGTACATTCCCTGCCCTCAAGGAGCTTACAATCTAAGGTCCCTTATCACAGTCATACATACTAGGGCCAATTTAGACAGGAGCCAACTAACCTAACAGCATGTCTTTGGAGTGTAGGAGGAAACCAGAGTACCCGGAGGAAACCCACGCAAGCACAGGGAGAACATACAAACTTCAGGCAGGTAGTGCGGTGGTTAGGATTCAAACTGCTGACCCTACTGCTGCCAAAGCAGAAGTACTAACCACTTAGCATGTATACATACATACCAACTTTGAGATAGCTCTGGGTGCTTCAGACAGCAGCATGTGCTAATGAGGGGAGTGTTGTGGTTGGGAATCAAACCGACAACACTAGTGCTGCTTTCCTTTATATACTGTATATCAAGCAGGCTCCTGCAGTGCATACTTTCTGGTATTTCTAATGAAAACTGTACAGTCACATTGTACATTGTATGGCTTTACATGGCTAGGGGTGCTGAGACAGATATAGCAACCGTTTTTACCTTTTTAAAGTGTGTTTTCACTTCTGCAGCCAAATTAGGTTAACATTTCCTCTATTTTTGTTTCATGTTCTGATTCACATAGCACAATTATAAAAAAAAATGTAAAATTGCAGCTAACCTTTTTTAGATGCTCTATTCTGGACCTTCCAGCTAGGAAAAATCCCAGGTAGTTTCCTTTGTTTACAAGGGGGCTGGGAGCTGTGTTTGCCATAAGTAACCGTATCTATACTGTGCAGACAGATCTTCATTATCGAGTGTAACTAGTTTTGAACATGGTCTGTCATAATGAAAGGTGTAGAGGTGGGGCTTCTTACATTGTATGTTAATGAGAACAGACTTGGGACAGGCTGACTCTTATGCCGCGTACACACGGTCGGAATTTCCGATGAAAAAAGTCAGACGGAATTTTTTCATCGGATATTCCGACCGTGTGTATGCCCCATCTGACTTTTTCCATCGGATAATAGGACAAAGTTAGAAAGAGAACATGTTCTCTTTTTCTCCAACGGAAAAAATTTCTATCGGAAATTCCGTCTGTATGGAACTCCGACGGAGAAAAAAACACGCATGATCAGAATCAAGTCGACGCATGCTCGGAAGCATTGAACTTCATTTTTCTCAGCTCGTCGTAGTCTTGTACGTCACCGAATTCTTGACGGGCTGAATTTGGTGTGTCTGTGTGTATGCAAGACAGCTTGAGTGGAATTCCATCGGAAAAATCCATCGGAGTTTATCCCGACGGAAAAACCGACCGTGTGTACGAGGGATTAGGCTGGCCATAGATGGTGCACTTCTTTCTTCTGCAACCATGGGTTGCAGGAAAGAAAATCACTTGATTTCGGCATCAACACAGTCAGTGTTGATGGAGGAATTCCTCCCATGGAGCTATTGTCTTCTCAAGGTGGGGGGGCACAGGGTGCCGTCCCTGTCAGGAGAACACAATGATTATTGCTAGTGGCTATTGATGGGTCGACTTTGCTACAATCAGCCTGCCATATATGGTTTTAATCTCAGTCTGTCCCTGCTGAACCGGCCAAGATTCGAACCATCTATGGCCAGCTTAATATTGCTCAAAAAAACTTGCACCTCCACCTGAGAAACATTCAAAAGGTAAGAAATATTTTTTTAAATGTGGATATGCTGTGTGAATGGAGCACATAACAAATATTGTGGGGTTTTCTCAAATTTGACTGCAGAAGTAGAAATATGCTTGAAGATTTAAACCTTGGAATAAAATGTGAGTGTTGGCAGTGTCGTAGTTTATCCGAGCGCTCAGTAGATCTAGAGATATTGGCACGTAGTTGAAGTAGATATTCATCATTTAGAGTCATTCTGGATGGACATCATCTGCTCCGTCACACGACAGTCGATGAAAGAGTCTCCTGTCTGCATCACCCCTCAGACCTGTAAATGACACTTTGTATTCTTAGAACATAATCGGTTCTGTGCTGCCGGTCTGCAGGGGGAATGTATGAGAGCGTCTGCAGCATCACTGGAGGAACGTTGGTAAGGACAAAGCTGTTTATGTCAGTTCAGCTGGACATAATGTGGCTTCAGACAAAGCAGTAAGCCGGCCAGTGAAAGGCGTCCTGTCCTCTGATAGGCAGAGCATGTCACTGCTTGTTACTCTCTTCTCATAGGGAGAAGATGGTTGTCATCCTAAGGAACATGGTCCATTTGTAATTCATTCCCTACGTCCTGATCATATACAGGTCCTTCTCAAAAAATTAGCATATTGTGATAAAGTTCATTATTTTCTGTAATGTACTGATAAACATTAGACTTTCATATATTTTAGATTCATTACACACAACTGAAGTAGTTCAAGTCTTTTCTTGTTTTAATATTGATGATTTTGGCATACAGCTCATGAAAACCCCAAAATCCTATCTCAAAAAATTAGCATATTTCATCCGACCAATAAAAGAAAAGTGTTTTTAATACAAAAAAAGTCAACCTTCAAATAATTATGTTCAGTTATGCACTCAATACTTGGTCGGGAATCCTTTTGCAGAAATGACTGCTTCAATGTGGCGTGGCATGGAGGCAACCAGCCTGTGGCACTGCCGAGGTGTTATGGAGGCCCAGGATGCTTCGATAGCGGCCTTAAGCTCATCCAGAGTGTTGGGTCTTGCGTCTCTCAACTTTCTCTTCCCAATATCCCACAGATTCTCTATGGGGTTCAGGTCAGGAGAGTTGGCAGGCCAATTGAGCACAGTAATACCATGGTCAGTAAACCATTTACCAGTGGTTTTGGCACTGTGAGCAGGTGCCAGGTCGTGCTGAAAAATGAAATCTTCATCTCCATAAAGCTTTTCAGCAGATGGAAGCATGAAGTGCTCCAAAATCTCCTGATAGCTAGCTGCATTGACCCTGCCCTTGATAAAACACAGTGGACCAACACCAGCAGCTGACATGGCACCCCAGACCATCACTGACTGTGGGTACTTGACACTGGACTTCAGGCATTTTGGCATTTCCCTCTCCCCAGTCTTCCTCCAGACTCTGGCACCTTTGATTTCCGAATGTACTTTGGACCACTGAGCAACAGTCCAGTGCTGCTTCTCTGTAGCCCAGGTCAGGCGCTTCTGCCGCTGTTTCTGGTTCAAAAGTGGCTTGACCTGGGGAATGCGGCACCTGTAGCCCATTTCCTGCACACGCCTGTTCACGGTGGCTCTGGATGTTTCTACTCCAGACTCAGTCCACTGCTTCCGCAGGTCCTCCAAGGTCTGCAATCGGTCCTTCTCCACAATCTTCTTCAGGGTCCGGTCACCTCTTTTCGTTGTGCAGCGTTTTCTGCCACACTTTTTCCTTCCCACAGACTTCCCACTGAGGTGCCTTGATACAGCACTCTGGGAACAGCCTATTCGTTCAGAAATTTCTTTCTGTGTCTTACCCTCTTGCTTGAGGGTGTCAATGATGGCCTTCTGGACAGCAGTCAGGTCGGCAGTCTTACCCATGATTGCGGTTTTGAGTAATGAACCAGGCTGGGAGTTTTTAAAAGCCTCAGGAATCTTTTGCAGGTGTTTAGAGTTAATTAGTTGATTCAGATGATTAGGTTAATAGCTCGTTTAGAGAACCTTTTCATGATATGCTAATTTTTTGAGATAGGAATTTTGGGTTTACATGAGCTGTATGCCAAAATCATCAATATTAAAACAAGAAAAGGCTTGAACTACTTCAGTTGTGTGTAATGAATCTAAAATATATGAAAGTCTAATGTTTATCAGTACATTACAGAAAATAATGAACTTTATCACAATATGCTAATTTTTTGAGAAGGACCTGTAGATGAGCTCCTGTTTACACTATTCCTGCACCACCGGCACTAAACAAACAGCCGGATTCTGATTATCTGCTCAAATCCATATCACCTGTCCAGGTGTCAGACGCTCGCTGCTAATCCCTCGGTGACCCGGGGTACTTTCTCTACAGTAATTCCAGCCCTAACCCTTTAGGCCCCATGCACACAGACGCTTTAGGGGCATACAAACATTCAGGCTTTTTTCTATGCCCAAGGAATACATCTGTATGTTATACAGTATGCAGGTTTACTGGTGTATACCCACATACAGCCATTCATGTTAATCAGAGGCTGTACCAGCACCTGAGTCGTCTAGGTGCAAAAAGAAAGCCAGAATGGGACTTTATACATCCCTAATGGGCATTATGTATTAGGCCTTAAAGTGATACTAAAGTCTATTTTTATTTTTTATTTTTTAAATACCGTACCGTGATAAAAAGAGGCCATTGTTCCCCGCTCTGTGCAACAACATTGCACAGAAACCCCCTCCTCCCACGCTTTTCTGGCAGTCCCCTTTTATAGAAATAAAATATGGTGGTACTGCATGTATTGCACATATGTACTGAGTGTCTTTTTTTTTGATAGCTACAAAGTCCTAAGGTAAAGAGTAATTTTGTCTCTGATTTTTAATATTTATGTTGCTATACTATCTTGTCATACAAATAAACTAGTTTGAGCTGGAGACCACGTTGGACAGATTTAAACAGTTACTGGTAGTTATCTGGTGGTTCCGTGGGTAAATGGTGTTGCTGGTCCCCCTTTTTGGAGTTTTGAGCTGCGTCCTCACTGGCATAGCTCCCAACTGTCCCTGATGTCGAGGGACTGTCCCGGATTTGTGAAAAAGTCCCTCTGTCCTTCTTTCCTCCTCATTTGTCCCTCATTTTGTTCTGATCTATATACCGTATATACTCGAGTGTAAGCTGACCCGAGTATAAGCCGAGGCACCTAATTTTACCACAAAAAATGGGAAAACTTATTGACTCGAGTATAAGCCTAGGGTGTCCATCTGCATACCTCACTGTGTCCATGCCTCACTGTGTCCATGCCTCACTGTGCCCATGACTAGACTGACGTTTAACATTGGAGTCTATGGAAGGGGTGCCCGGGTCTGAAAAATCGATGCTCCCCGGCCGTAGGTTCCCCAGACAACAAACTTTGCACACTTGTAGAGGAGAAATTGGGCTACATGTGTGCCAAGTGTCGGGTCCAGGGGACCTACGGCCGGCCGGTACCGGGTCCTTGAAATCCGGGAGATCAGGTGCAAAAAGGTGACTTGAGTATAAGCCG
This sequence comes from Rana muscosa, assembly GCA_029206835.1. Taxonomy (NCBI): domain Eukaryota; kingdom Metazoa; phylum Chordata; class Amphibia; order Anura; family Ranidae; genus Rana; species Rana muscosa. The sequence continues at coordinate 256,145,271 of CM055125.1, read as the reverse complement.
AGGGGGGCATTTTCAGCACAAAAAAATGTGCTGAAAAACTCGGCTTATACTCGAGTATATACGGTAGTTGTATACAAAATGCACTTTTTATCTTAGAGCCCTTTCACACTGGCACCGCTCTGCGTTAGCGGTAAAACTGTGCTTTACCGTCGTTTTGGCTGTGCTTTTGGCCGCTAGTAGGGCACTTTTGACCTCCCAAGGGTTAAATGCACCCGAAAAGCACCACTGCCGCAGCGCTTTGCAGGCGCTTCGACAGCGGTGCCCATTCATTTCAATGGACAGGGGCGGTGAAGGAGCGGTGTATTCACCGCTCCTAAACCGCTCCACAGATGCTACTTGCAAGACTCTTTCTAACGTCCTGCAAGTGCACCGCTCCAATGTGAAAGCACTCGGGCATTCACACTGGGGCTACAGAGGAGGCGTTTTACAGGCGCTATTTTTAGCCCTTTAGCGCCTCCGGTGTGAAAAGGGTCTAAAAGTATTTTCCAGTGCTAAACCTTTCATCCGATTTCTAAATTGCTGCATCTGTAAATTTCAAAAGCCAATATAAAGGAATAGTAGTGTGGTGCGACTCGCAAAATATATAACTTTGCCAATGGAGGATTCCGCTTCCTTCAAAGACCCTCTAGACAGGCGAATCGACCTGGAGCTGAAGAGGAGCTACTTGGCCGCGGGAGCAGCGTGTAAGCCAGCTATTGCCCTCACATCAGTATCAAATGCCATAAGATCTTGGACAGATAATATTGAGATGGCTTTGCGTCAGGATGTCCCCATGGAGGATATAATTAAAGCCTTGGAAGAGCTTAGGTTGTCGGCAGACTTTGTCGGGGTAGCGGCCATTGACACGATCAGGTGCTCGGCAAGATCAATGTTGCATTCAGTGATGGCGAAGAGGGCCTTGTGGCTGAAACCCTGGACGGCTGATTTATCTTCCAAACAAAATTCGTGCAAAATCCCGTTCGATGGTAAAGCCCTATTCGGAGACAAAATGGATAAAGCTATCTCCAGGCTGTCAGGAGGGAAGTCTGGTATGCTTCCACAGGACAGAAGGATGCGAAGATTCAGAGGCGGTTCCTCTAGGTTCCGCCAGTCAAATCCAAGGGATTTTAGGCACTCGAGACAGCCCAGGGACAACAAAAGACCTTGGAAAGGTATTTAGGGATCCTTTTTGAATAGGAAGATGAAAGCCCTTCCGGCTCCACAGGAGCAGAAGCAGTCTTTTTGACGCCAGAGGAACCCAGGCACTCCCGGTGGGAGCCAGGCTAAAGTCTTTTGTCCCAGTCTGGGCCACCCGCTGCCACAACCCCTGGGTTCTGTCAACAATTCAATGGCGGCACTTTTGGAATTTCTTTTACCCCCCACCTCGGAACTCTTTCAAAGGAACAGATTCCATCCTCTCCACTGAAAGCTCAAGCTCTAAAAAACTTCCTAACGTCACTCCAGCTTCAGGGGGCGTCTGTTCCGGTTCCCTTAGAAACAATGAAAAAGAAAAGTACCGCTCAGAGCTGTGAGAACTCCAAATGATTGCTCCCGCCCTGATATTCATACAGGTGCTGGCTCTGCGCTAATGCATGGGGAAAAAAAAAGGAGCCCTGGACTGCCGCACTCTGTGTTGACAATTTATTCTTCAAAAATGGTTATGTAAAATCCAAAATCAATCCATAAATCGAAAACAAACAAACCAGACAGTGGTCATGCAGGGGTAGGTGGCTAACGCGTTTCACGTCAGATATTGATGCTTACTCATAGCCAGACTTTCCGACCGTGTGTACGCGGCATTAGATGTCATCATGGTTCCACTGGACTTTGCTTCCAACATAGGCAAATCGAGCTTGGAGGAAAACTTGCCATGCAAAATAGTATGAGGGGACTCATCTAGACTTCTGGTTGGGTGTAGATCTATCCATATAGTAAGCATATGTAAATAATAAAGGCCCGGTCAGCACATTCATGGTTTTCTGTGCCAAATTTTGCTGGGACCGGAGAACTGCTTATACAAGAAACATCCAGTAATGAAATAAACTTGCAACTTGTAGGCTCCTAGCTCTCTGATATGCAATCAGATAATATTGGCTGCAGGAGTTATTTGCTTGTCCACACGCAAGCCAGCTATCAGCATATTAGGCCACGTCTGCCCAATAAGTGGCTTGCATAGGTGCGCATTATGGGGAATAACACCAAAATAGTGTGAGTGGACTCATTTGGACTTCTGGTTGGGTGTAGATTTATCCATATAGTTAGCATATGTAAATATAAAGGCCAGGTCTGCACATTCATGGATTTCTGTGCCAAATTTTGCTGGGACGTGAGAACTGCTTATACAAGAAACATGTCCAGTAATGACATCAACTTGTAACCTCCTTGCTCTCTGATATGCAATCAGATAATATTGGCTGCAGGAGTTGTTTTATTGTCCACACGCAGGCCAGCTATCAGCATATTGGGCCAAGTCTGCCCAATAAGTGGCTTGCATAGGGGCGCATTATGGGGAATAACCATCCATAAGTGTCACTGCTGCCCCCGGGGTTCTGATCTGCAGTGCGCGGTTGATGAAAATAGGCTGCATTGTCTGCCCTGGTTTTGCTATTCCAAGTACAACCCACTCCCCCTCCAACCATCCAGGATCCACCACCCTTAAATAAAAGCAGGTCATAGAATCTTTTTTTTTTTTCCCATTAGCCAGTAGGCCGAACGAAAACAAAAATAAATTGATTACCCATACACACAAAGGAGGTGGATGGAGGAATCTTCTGTGCTGTGATATTGTATTCTGACAGCCGGACACCTCTGCTGTCAGAATACACTGATCAGGGGCTGCAGACACCGATCAAGCACAAATGTTATAATATTACCATTCGACAGAAGTTGATTGCTAGCCATAGATGGATCAAAAATTGACTGGCAACTTGCTGAACTGGCCATAATTCTATCCATCTATGGCCAGTTTAAATCTGGCCACATAATTTACAGTCTGATTATACAATCTCTTTGGGTTTACCAAAAGCTACAGTATGTAGTGCAGCTCCTACCTAATCTATCCATTTAATTTGTATCCAAGTAGCCCTTGTGATTGTAATGTGTTTGTCCAACTTTGGAGAGAACTCTTATGCCGTGTACACACGATAGGTTTTTCCGATAAAAAGTCGGTGTTTAAAAATAGAACATGTTTTAAATTTATCCGATGGTTAAAAAACCGATAGCAAATTACTATCGTCTGTGGGGAACTCTATTGGTAAAAAAACCCCCACGCATGCTCAGAATCAAGTCAACGCATGCTCAGAAGCATTGAACTTCATTTTCTCCGCTCATCGGAGTGTTTTACGTCACCGCGTTTGGGACGGTCGGTTTTTTGACTGATGGTGTGCAGGCAAGACTGATAGAAGTCAGCTTCATCAGTTTTCCGATGGAAAAATCCATCGGTTTAAAAACCATAGGAAATCCGATCGTGTGTACAGGGCTTTAGAAGAGTGAGGAAAGAAAAACGGTTCTCCAACCCTGTGGCCTGGCAGTGGAATCTGAAAGCTTCCAAAGACCCAACAATGCATCTGTATGTGTTGTGAATTCAGATTAGTCAAGTCACAAATTGTGATTTCCTTTAAACGGACCCTTCCACATTTACACGTGTGAGGGCTGCAGCAAACCAAATACCTAAAGAGGATTAAAGCTAATAATAGAAAAAAAAAAGTTCACACACAGTGTGCAGTTTTTGCCTGTAAGATTATTTTTGGCCCAGCTCAAAACGTGCCCCTCTAAAGACTGCTCCACTGTAAAGGGCAAGTCCACTTAAAGATATTTAAGTAATTCTTTTGTTAAAAAAAAAAGATAATTAAGTAATAGATGTAACGATCTGAGCTGATCTAACTCCTGATTTTCTTATAGCTCTTGGTGCTACCACAGTGTCTCGTATGACAAGATGTTTGGCTTGGGTGTTCCCTACCATCTTGGGTTGGTCCAACTTCTCCTGTTGCATTTTCCATAATATAAAAAAAAAGCTGAACTCTAGGTATCTACATTACATACTTACATTGGTGCAGCTGGTGGGAAAACTGACAATCGCTGAAGTAGTTAATGCTACTACAGTGATAGCTGTGATCTTCCGGGTCCCACGTGAGATTGTGATGTCACTACCTTTCCTCTCCATCTTGTCTAATCTGGAGAATGCCTTGTATTCATCCAAAATAATACAGGGCGTTCTATGATTAGCATAGGTGCTGTGCGGGTGAGCCCTACCCCCCCCCCCCCCCCATGGTCGGTCTGCAGTAGGGAAGCCCCTTGCACAAAATCTAAGTAGGACCCAGAAGATTGTGGCTATGACTGCAGTAGTGCCAACTACCACAGTGAATGTCAGCTTCCTCAGAGGCCCCTCAGTTATGAGCTATACTTACTTGCATTGTGCCAAGCTGGACCACTGTAACTATGTATTAAGCCAAACAGATGAGCATTGCTTGTCCGGATTAAAAGAGGAGGCGACATCTTGGTCAGTGTCTTCCATACACTCCAAACAGTAGAAATGGCAAAATCAGGCAGCCGGCAGCTCGAAACATCCATATACGAAAGTTTTTTTTTTTCCCCCTTCAGGGTGATTTCATAGAGAAAAGCTTACGCGTTTCGGCCCAAAGCCTTAGTCATAGCATTCTATCAATGCTATGACTAAGGCTTTGTGGCGAAACATGTAAGCTTTTCTCTATGTAGTCACCCTGTAGAAAATAAAATAACTTTCCTATATGGATGTCTCGCGTTGCCGGCTGCCTGCTTTTGGACAAAGACAAAGAGTGGAAACCTCTCTGTAATGGCTTTAACAAGTGTGCCCATTTTCAGACTACAGTTTAGAGACCTCTCAAACAAAGTAGCATTAGGAAATCATTTGGTGATTAAACTTCAGCATCTTCCAAAAACTAGAATATCAGTTCTCGGTGAAATGACCGTGAAGACTTAAGTTCCCTGACATCCTGAATTCCTTCTGATATTCCGGCTACAAAAGGAAGGGGGTGCCTCCTTATTTGTTCAGTAAGGAGTGGTAGGCAGGTTGAGCATTGGGTCCACCATGCCTGGAGTTCACAGGTGGCTTCCCGTGAAGGTCATTCCTCCCGCAGTGTCCTCTCCTGATCCAGAGGTGTGTCAGGCATGAGAATGCTGGGTGTGTCAATACATTGTCTCCGATGTTACTCTAGTTGAACTGTTCAACATAAAACAGCATTTGTTATCCTAGGATCATTATCCTGAATAAAAGCCTTGTTTATCACGATCAACTGTGTATTTTGTCAGTGTTCACTGAATATCAAGTAAACATTAAAAAGCATTAGGCAAATATTTGTCTGCCGAGAGCCATCTGTCTTTTATACATTTTTTACATTTTTTTTTTTGTCTATAATATAAAGAACTTTTATTTTCCCAATTTCAACTCTTGTGACTGAGATTGGATTCTATTAGATTGTAATTTCATGAATAGTTACAGCAAAAACCCAGTTCGAATCTATTACTTTTGTGTGTTAAATCCAACATCATCATTTGGGATTTTGCCGATTTTTTTGTAATGAGCTGTTCTGACGGTTAATAAGGAGTAAGTTATGTAATTAAAGAGACTGTAACTATAATGCCGCGTACACACGATCGTTTTTAATGTCATTGAAAAAAGCAACGTTTTTCTCGACGTGATTCTTCTCAAGCGTGCCTTGCCTACACACTATTGTGAAAAAAAAATTGTTGAGCAAAGCGCAGTGACGTACAACACATATGATGGCACTATAAAGGGGATATTTCATTCGGATGGCGCCACCCTTTGGGCTGCTTTTGCTGATCCTCGTGTTAGTAAAGTTTGTTGAGAGACGATTCGCGCTTTTCAGCTTTGTGCTCTTCAGTCCGTTACAGCGTGACAAATGTGCTATCTCCATTATGAACGCTAGTTTTACCAGAACGAGTGTTCCCGTCTCATAACTTGCTTCTGAGCATGCACGTTTTTTCCCCTCCGTCATTAAAGCGTACACACGGCCGTTTTTCACGACGAGAAAAACGACGAGAAAAAATAGAGCATGTTCTAAATTTTTAATGGCCAATTTTCTCGTCGAGAAAAATGCTCTGGAGCCCACACACGATCGTTTTTAATGACCAATTTAAAAAAATGGCATTTTTCTCGTCATGAAAAACGGTCGTGTGTACGCGGCATAAGAAAAAATATGAATGTCAAAAAAGGGTCAGAATTCTTATACCTGATTGGAAGCTTATTATTTTGGAGCGATACGGCAACCGGCCTGCAGGACCATCTGTGGAGGATTGAAATCTCAGATTCTCTGCCAAATTTCCACCCTGAAGTTTCAAACCAATTTGTACCCCATATATTTAGCCTTCTCTTGGGTGGAAGCTTCCCTTACCTTGGATAAGAAGCCTGTAGTTTGCAATGGCTGCTTCATTTGGACAGACCTTAAGATGGACACATTCTCTGTTAAGATTTAAACTCTAAAAGCCATGCACAAAAGCAGGCAGAGGCCAAAGGACTAGTCACCAGTGTTACACTATACTAAAATCGAACGATCGTTCCTGGTAGAGAATTTTTCTTCCAATTTTGTTATAGTGTATGCTTCACTTTAGACACACTATATTACCAAAAGTATTGGAACGCCTGCCTTTACACGCACATGAACTTTAATGGCATCCCAGTCTTAGTCCGTAGGGTTCAATATTGGGTTGGCCCACCATTTGCAGCTATAACAGCTTCAACTCTTCTGGGAAGGCTGTCCACAAGGTTTAGGAGTGTCTATGGGAATGTTTGACCATTCTTCCAGAAGTGCATTGGTGAGGTCAGGCACTGATGTTGGATGAGAAGGCCTGGCTCGCAGTCTCCACTCTAGTTCATCTCAAAGGTGTTCTATCAGGTTGAGGTCAGGACTCTGTACAGGCCAGTCAAGTTCCTCCACCCCAATCTCGCTCATCCATTTCTTTATGGACCTTGCTCTGTGCACTGGTCCAAATCATTTGGTGAAGGGGGGATTATAATGTGGGGTTGTTTTTCAGGGGTTGGGCTTGGCCCCTTAGTTCCAGTAAAAGGAACTCTTAAGGCATTAGCATACCAAGACTATTTGGATAATTTCATGCTCCGAACTTTGTGGGAACAGTTTGGGGATGGCCCTTTCCTGTTCCAACATGACTGCGCACCATACAAAGCAAGGTCAATAAAGACATGGATGAGCGAATTTGGGGTGGGGGAACTTGACTGGCCTGCCACAGAGTCCTGACCTTATCCCGATAGAACACCTATGGGATAAATTAGAGCAAAGACTGCAAGCCAGGCCTTCTCATCCAACATCAGTGCCTGATCTCACAAATGCACTTCTGGAAGAATGGTCAAACATTCCCATAGACACTCCTAAACCTTGTGGACAGCCTTCCCAGGAGAGTTGAAGCTGTTATAGCTGCAAAGGGAGGGCCAACTCAATATTGAACCCTACAGACTAAGACTGGGATGCCATTAAAGTTCATGTGCGTGTAAAGGTAGGCGTCCCAATACTTTTGGCAATGTAGTGTATAGCAATGAGCTAGTAGGTGTAGGAGTGCCTAGACACACTTTCCAGGAAGTGCTCTGCTATATTTCAGAAGGAATTCAAGACCAAATGTATAGTTTTCAGGGTACTGCTTTTGAACAATTAACATTTCTAGATTTCCCTATAACATGGCAAATCTTTGAGTATTGAGTTCTGTTCTGCTTTAAGTTTTTACTAGTTTGGGTTTTGATGTGCGTGTCGCACCTTATTTTCTTCTAGCTAATTTAAGTCCAGGTCCACTGTTAGTTTTCTTGTTCCTTACCCAGCACACGGTGGAAGGAGAAGCATTCCCTTATTTCTCCAAGGACCCCACAATTTCTTGCGCTCTCCATAAGATTTACAGTGAGAAGTGTTAGCTCGGGAGTTTACATTCATGGCTGACTTTCTGCTATTTTTATTGCTGTACTTTGTTTAGTTTTAGTCTACCATTATGAAGAGATAATAAGACTGTTATTATATCAGAGGGGAGCTACTGAAGAGGGCTGGAGGCCTCAGCTGGGGGTGGTATATGTAATATGACAGGGCCTATTTTTAACCTGCTGAAACCCAGTATCATGGACACTCTGGCATGTTCAGTATAGCGGAGTCAAGAGCAGTAATGGTGTACAAAACGCAGTAACCCCTAGCTGTCATCTTTCAGTTTTCTTTAGTCAAGTCAGTTTAAAGTGAGTGTAAAGGTTATTTTCTTCTATTAAAATAACAAACATGTTATACTTGCCTGGTCTGTGTAATGGTTTGGCACAGAGCAGCCCCGATCCTCTTCTTCTTGGGTCCCCCGCCGGCACTCATGCCCCCCATAGCATGCCACTTGCTATGAGGCACATGTGCATGCTCGCTCCCAAGCCCTGCTATGTGTGTCCATAAGACATGGCCCTGCCCCCTACTCCCTCACCACTGGCTGTGATTGACAGCAGCCAATGGCTCCTACTGTAGTCTCCGAGCCAATGAGGAGGGAGAGAGCTGAGAGATCCTCTGCTCTTGTGCACCTCACTGGATTGAGATCGGGCTTAGGTAAGTATGGGGGGGGGTAGGGTGACTAGACATCCCCAGTTTCAGGGGACAGTCCCTGGATTGAGGACACTGTCCCCGGACCAAGTCTGTCCCTAGTTTTGTCCCCGAATTGGATTTGAACAGGGGCTGGGGCAATTTCAAAGACAGTCAGTGCAGAATAAAAAAAAAAAAATCTGAATTACACCCCCCCCCCCCGCTCCTACTAGCTTAGGGGGGTATATTTTTTCCATTATCTGTGCCCCTTTCTGATAAACATGTGCTGGTCGGAGCGGAGGGAATATTTCTTCAGTTTCGGGTGCATGCCCATTCAGCTCCGCTCACATGTTCTTCTGCCTTGGCTTAAAGCGGTTGTATACCCGCTGAAATTTTATTACATTTTTTTAACCCTGTAAGGCATAAGGCATAATGAGCTAGCATGCACCGCATACTAGCTCATTATGAAATACTTACCTTAGAACGAGGCGTCGGTAACTTACCTGGTCCACGCCGAGGGAGATGACATGTTGGCTCGGCGTGTCTTCCGGGTATTGCGGCTCCATCGCTGTGAGTAGCTGGAGCCGCAATGTCATCACTCCCGCGCATGTGCGCGGGAGACTTCTTTCTGGCAAGGTCCGGCGTCTGCCAGGCCTTCAGCCGAGAATCCCCTGTGCACATGCGCCGCTGCAGTCAGCGGCTCATTGCGAGGTAAAGGTAAAGGTTTAGAAGATATTTTTTTTACCTACAAGTAAGCCTTATTATAGGCTTGCCTGTAGGTAAAAGTAAAAAAAAACACTATACAACCACTTTAAGTCCCGGCCAGCCGCCTGCCTGCTTATCTCCTTGCCTTCCCTGGCGGCGTGATCTTCCTCCGCTCCCCACCCAGTAGTAGTCGGGGCCCGAAGAGTGAGACTTGACAGGTTGTTAGGCGGGCGGCGGCAGCGATGGGCAGAGAGTCGCTGATTGCCGCCATTACTAGTAAAAAAAAATATGTCCCCGATATCATTTTAAAAATCTGGTCACCTTAGGGGGGGGGGGGCATAGCTGCATGCACAAAGTTTTTCATTTTTTAAGGTGGAGCTCTCCCATTTAACATTGACTATTTGTAATCCTTATGCTGCTACCATTAATATATAGATAGGAAGGTATATTCTATTTACTTGTTTTTTTACATTTTTCAGTTACTTCCTGGTTTCCATGCCTAGGCAAATTATGTCAAACAAAAAAAAACAAATTTCCTTATCAGTTCAAGCCGATATGTTTTCTTCTACATATTTTCGGTAAAAAAAAAAATCGCAATAAGCGTATATTGATTGGTTTGCGCAAAAGTTATAGCGTCTACAAAATAGGAGATATATTTATGGCATTCTTTTTTTCTGGTAATGGCGGTGATCAGCGATTTTTAGCGGGACTTCGACATTGCGGCGGACAGATCGGACACTATTGACACTTTTTTGGGACCAGTGACATCAGGGCTTTTTTTCAGCGGTAACGTTGGGGAATGCAGTTTCGGCACCTCCTGGATTGACTGTATGTAATGGCCTGGGGTGTGCTGCAGGGTATTGATGCTCACTGCTGGGGATCTATTTTTGCAGGGGGGTCTATTGTTGCTGGTGGGGGTCAATTGTTGCTGAAATAAATCTACTGTTGGGAGACGGGTCTATTGTTGATGGCAGCCAGAGAGTCTATTAATGCTGGCTGTGCGGAGATCTGTTGATGCTGCTGGGAGTCTATTGTTGCTGGGGGGGAAACTTTGTTGTGGGTGGTCCAATGTTGTTAGGGGGATCTATTGATGCTGGCTGCAGAGGATCTATTTTACTGTTTTTCTTGATATCATTACCAAATTTCCTACAAATTACTTAGCACCCCAAAATGATACTTGGTTCTATATTGTCTAAAAGGGGCAGTATTGGGAGGTGGGTAGGGGCGGAGAAAAGGGGTGATTTGGAAAGGGGGAATTCCTGCACCTATTGTCTGAGAAAAAAAATCCCTGAGTGACATTATTACAATGATCAGAGCTAAAAATATCAACTGATCACAGTATAAGTGACATTGGCAGGGAAGGGGTTAACACTAGGGGGCAATCAAGGGGTTAGCTGTTCCCTAGGGAGGGTTTCTAATTGCAGGGGGAGGGGACTGACAGGGAGTACAGAGAGATCGCTGTTCCTAATCACTAGGAACAGCAGATCTCTCTCTCCTCCCCTGACAGAACAGGGATCTGTTTGTTTACATTGACAGATCCCCGTTCTGGCTTGCCGCGGGGCGTGCACCTGCTATAGCCAATTAAGGGACCGCCGTACCGGTATAGCGATTTGCCAGAAATGCTAGGGGGGTGGTTTTCAAAGTGATTTCTCAGCAAAATAAATAAAGCATGGTGACATGGATGGATGGGGGAGTTTGCTTTAAATATAAAAAAATAATCAAATAGCATTTTTGATTTATGGTGCTCAGGTGCAGTGTAGTTCTGCTTTAATGTAAAACAACCTTCTGCCTTTACAACCACTTTAAGAACTCCAGCCCTAAAAAAAGCCCAACTCCAACCCAATCCTTTTTTGTTTTGGATAAATTAGCCAAATGTGTGAACCTCTGTTAGGTTTTAGGCCTCATTAACATTGCTGATTACTTGCATGCCCCATGCAGGGCCGTGTTTTGCCGGCATGGGGATGCACAGATATTGCAGGCATCTCCGCACCAGCAGTCCCATAGATGTCTATTAGGACACATGGCTGCACGGACACCGTGACGCATCCTGAATGTGTTCTGGGCCACTCCCGGAAAGAAGTCACATTGGGATGCAGAGGCTGTATCTGTGCATCTGGGTGTCCCAACCGACATCTATGGAACTGCCAGTACAGGCATGAATGCAACACCTGTGCATCCCTGTACCAGCAAAACACAGCCCTGCATGGGGCATGCAACTAATTGCCTTGTGAATGAGATAGAGCTGCAGGGTTAATTGTTAAAGAATCGAGATCACGATTCTACCCCCTCACGATCTTAAAACAGCATTTAGTGCAGAGCCATTCTCTGCTCACTGCTAACACCTGTCAAAAAAAAAAAAAACAAGCTGCCAAGTTTATCACAACATTGCTTAGGCAGAGATAAAGAGAAACATTGCAACATTTCGTTCTTTTAGATCAGAGGGATGAACTTCGGTCTGTAAATGAGGTCAGTTTAACCACTTAAAGTGGTTGTAAACCCTAGTATAAAAAATAAAATAAAAAACCCTGAAAGACAAAGGCATAATGAGCACATACTAGCTCATTATGAATTACTTACCTTACATCGAAGCTCCCGCAGCGGTCCTTGTACCCCCCTCTGGCCGGCAACATCTCTCCGGGTATTGCGGGCTCCGGCGCTGTGATTGGCCGGAGCCGCGATGACGTCACCGGCGCGGGAGCCGTCGGTAACGGCACACTCACTGAAGCAATGGCACATACGTGCCGTTGCTTCAGTTTGCTTCAGTGCGCATGTGCCGATGACATTGGCACATGCAGGGGACAGGGGATATCTCCTAAACCATTCAGGTTTAGGAGATATCCTGGGTAGCTACAGGTAAACCTTCTTATAGGCTTACCTGTAGCAAAAAAGTGGTTGTAAAGGGTTTACAACCACCTTAAAGACTAAACCTTTTTCTGACACTTGTTGCTTACAAGTTAAAATATTTTTTTTTTTGCTATAAAATTACTTAGAACCCCAAACATTATATATATTTTTTTTTGCAGAGACCCTAGTGAATAAAATGGCGGTTGTCACATAATTTTTATGTGTTGCAACTGTATTTGCGCAGCGTTCTTTCAAACTGAATTTTTTTGGGAAAAAACACACTTTAATGAATTTAAAAAAACTAAACAGTAAAGTTAGACCAATTTTTTTGTATAATGTGAAAGATGATGTTATGCCGAGAATCGTGATCTTTATTCTAAGAAAAAAAAAAATTGTGATTCTTATTGTAGCCAGAATCGTGCAGCTCTAGAATGAGACCTTAAAGTGGAACCCCAGCTCTAGATCCCCTTAATGTATGAGCACTGCTTAGTCCTGGAGTACTGTGAGCCCAGCCTGTACTGTGATTCACCCCCTAGGGCAGGGGTAGGGAACCTCGGCTCTCCATCTGTTTTGAAACTACAAATCCCATCATGCCTCTGCCTCTAGGAGTCATGCCTGTGATTGTCAGGTTCTTGCAATGTCTCATGGGACTTGTAGTCCTACCCCTGCCCTAGGGTGTATTAGTGACTTGCAGAGTCACAGGAAATTGCCAAAACGCAAGTGTCATTCTGTGCATGACGGATACGGAAGCAAGAGACAGGGCTGGAGTGTGGAATAGGTTATTAAAGCTTGGGTACATTATTTCTTTATAGCTGAACTCTGTGCACAAAGGGATTCATTTAAATATATTTCCTAATAGTCACAAAAGGATTTAAATCCAAATGCTTTACAATCCCAGATATTACTGTGTAACAGTAGCACTGACATCAGTGTTAGCTGCACACAGTCTGTTCAGAAAGCAGAGCAGTGGGAGGGGCCCAGCAGGTCCCACCCACTACAGGCTGCCTGCAGATAACTACAGGAGGGGGCGGAGACTAGACCAGTCACCCTGCACAAGAAGAAAGAACAGCAGTGAGCGGTCTTTATTACAGGAAGCTCCTACACAGAGGGAAAGTTTTACACTGGATTATTGCACAGATCTGTCAGAAATACACCAAGCACACCGATATTCAAGGAAGAATATATGACACGAATTATTACAGCATATTTGCTTATCCCAGATAATAATAATTAAAAAAAAAACATTTTTTTTTTTTTTTTTTTCTTTTGAGCACATTTTGAATATAATGTTCCTAAAAGGTTTTCTCTTCCTCTTCCTGTTCAACTCTTTGGCAACACAGACCCCATAGTCCAGGTTTTTACACACCAGGCTGAGGGGTCAATGGAAAAGGATGCACTTGTCACTTGTTACTGATGAATTGTTTTGTAATGAGCAGCAGAGTTGGACAGGAAATAGATTATAAGAGGTGAAAGATTCATTCTGCCTATTGTGACTTTAGCAGTTATTGCTTGCACGAAAACGGCAACTGCATCTTATAGTAGGGACACCAAATAGGTTTTAAAGTGTTCCTATGTTCATATTCAGGTTCAAATTCCTTGCAGGTAAGGTAATGTCTTTGGTGGAAATTGAACCCGGAGCGCCATCTCTGCAAAGCTGGCCACTAGCACACTTTGCTGCCTTTAAAATTTTGGTCAGGTTGGACTGGTAATCCAGTCGTTTTTTAGTGGTCTAAAAGTGGTTCCATAAGTATCTTTTCCATTTTATACACATCAAAGCCCCAACCAGTAAACCGTAACTTTTATGTATTACTGAATCCTTTACAGCAGTCTTGGTAACATATGTAAGTCATTAGGACTGCTGAATATATGTTGGGGGAAAAAATGCTAATTAGGAACTGAACTTTGGAATCTCAGCCCAAAATTACAGGCAGAGGGCAAAGGACTAGTCCCTGGTATTTCCTGTGGGCGTCCTGTAGATGATCTCTTCTTATTACTGATTTATTATGCCTTGTTCTGCATTGTGTCTCTGTATGGAGGCAACCATCTTGGTAGAGGCAGGCCTTTACTTCCTCATGTCAGAACCTCCAGCAAGGAGAACAGTGATAAGCACAGTAGTAATATCACCAAATCTACTGTAACTGAAAATCTCCTGAGACTAGCAGTCAGAGGCAGCAGTGCCCTAGATCTCACATAGTAGATATACTACAGCTATGAGGCTGCAGTTAAGGAAGTACCTAGGCACACCCACATACTAGAGTTACCACCTGTACGGGATTGACCCAGACAGTCCGGGGTTTGACACTAATGCCCGGGTTTGCCTCCACCGGAAACCCGGACACAGCATGCCTTCAGACCTAAACGTCACATAAATCTGTTCTGGGGATGTTAGCCAGTGCCGACTTCTGTGGCTGCGCAGCGCCTGTCTGTGCCCTCTGCCTTCTCTCAACCCCCAGCTGCCTCAATGATCTCGGTAATGTATGCATAGGGGGAGGAATACAGCAAACTCCTACTCCGAGTGCACTTCCTAGCTTGTCGCGGCTGCGGCTTCTCTCCCGACCACACACACAACCCTCCCTGCTCTCCCTGCATCTACAACAGAGAAGGAGAAGCAGGGGGCGGGGTTTGCACACTCCAGCCTCGCGCCTGCAGCATCTCCCGAAGCCTGCGTAATTTGTGTGATGTATGCACACCTACACTCTGTACATAAGAAATCCTGAACCCTTCACTCTGCATGTAAGGCAATCCTGAACCCCGCACTCTGAACGTAACACACTCCTGAACTCCGCACTCTGAACATAACGCACTAAACATTTTTCTGACACTTGTTGGTTTTAAGTTAAAAATATTTTTTTTTGCTAGAAAATGACTTAGAATACCCAAACATTATGTATTTTTTTTTTTTAGCAGGGACTCCAAAAGAATAAAATGGTGGTTGTTGCAATATTTTATGTCACACTGTATTTGCGCAGCGGTCTTTCAAATGCAATTTTTTGGGGAAAAAATACACTTTAATTAATTTTAAAAAAATGAAACGGTAAAGTCAGCCCAACATTTTTGTATAATGTAAAAGATGATGTTATGCTGCGAGAATCGTGATCTTTATTCTAAGCAAAAAAATTGTGATTCTCATTTTTCCCAGAATCGTGCAGCTCTAGTTAGAAGCTATGCTAAAGGGCACAATTGTCATTTCCAAATGTTCTCTATAACATAGCAAATCTTCAGTTTTTGGAGTTTCGATCCACATTTGGTTTTACTATTACCGCCTCATTTTCAATAGTGACATACATGCATTTATTTGCGTAGGACAGGTAAAAGGAAAGATCGAAATGCATGTAATGATTTAATTAGTATACTTCACGCTGCACAAGGTGCACTCAGTTTTGCTGCGTTTAGAGAAAATAGAACTCTGTGCTAGGGGCAGATTATACTCTGAATGCATCTAGAACACGTGTAAAGCACATATTCTTCCTAGATCAATTTCTCTGCATTTAAATAAACCAATCGCAGGAGGCTGGCGTGAATGTAGTCTCATGCCCCGTACACACGATCGGAAATTCCGACAAGAAAGGTCCGATGTAAGCTTTTGGTCGGAAATTCCGACTGTGTGTAGGCTCCATCGGACTTTTCCTGTCGGAATTTCCGCCAGCAAAAATTTGAGAGCTGGTTCTCAAATTTTCCGACGGAAAAAATTCCAAGCGTCTGTAGCGATTCCGACGCGCAAAATTCCGAACGCATGCTTGGAAACAATTTGACGCATGCTCGGAAGTATTGAACTTCATTTTCTCGGCTCGCCGTAGTGTGGTACGTCACCGCGTTCTTGACGGTCGAAAGTTTGTTTGACCGTGTGTATGCAAGCCAAGCTTGCGCGGAATTCCATCGGAATAATCATCCAAGGTTTTTCAGACGGAAAATCCGATCGTGTGTACGCGGCATTGGGCCTAGTTTACGTGGGGGTCTAGGAAGGGGGCAGTGGGGGGGTGGTAAAATTAGGTGGCAGGTCTGCAGTTTTACCACCAACTGACTGCCCGGTCACAAGTTAATATTAGTACACACTACCACTGTCGAGGTGTGGCGTAGCAAGTTTTGTTAGGCAGTAATGCTGTCAAACTTGACCCATTCAGGTAAGTGGAGCTGTGCGGCAATCACAAGCCAAGTTCTTGGCTCGTGGTTGTATACCCATTCAAAAATCCCACTAGGTTGCAAAAAAAAGACAATAATAAGGCATCAGTATGGTATCATTTGGCAGTCACTGCTCTGCCACCCTCCTAAAAAAACAATCTTTTCCGAGAATGCCGCTCTTGTAATCAAGCCCTTAGGGTTGCCATGTGTTGGTCGCAAATTCTATTTTCTTCTAGCTAATTGTTTCATTTTTCCAAAACCAAGAATAAAAGTATAGTAAAACTTCACAGGCCAGCATGAATACATTCCTGACATATACAGTAACAAAAACAAAAAACCCAAGGGCTTGTTATGAGAAAATGTAATATGCCTCAGGTGCTTTCAGCTTGTATTCCAGATCAGTTTGTGACATTTCAGAGATCATACAGAGTTGCCTCTGACCTGCATTTATAACCTCTGCATCAACCAAAGTTGCTTCTACGTTCCCACTGACTTCCATAAGAAGAGAAGCTGTTCTGATGCAAACAAGAACTCATCAACATGGGCCCTTAAAAGGAGAAGTATAGACAAAGCTCACTTGGCTGGGCTTCTTCTATGGATCACAGGAGTGCAGTTCGTTTTGCACTCCTGTGACCCGTTTTCAGCAGACAACGGGCTGAAGTCCGCTCTCTGCTGATGTCACAGAAATCCGGCTCAGGTTCTCAGCGGGCCGCTGAGCGCCTGAGCAAACCGCCCCTCCACAGCTCAGTGCTCCAATGAGCGAGGAGGAGCAAAGCGGAGAGCTGTGACTGACAGTCCACAGTTCTCTGTTCACGGAGCTGTCAGAACCGAGTGATCGGCGGTGTTTGAACGCTCAGTTCTCAGTGCAGAGGCACCGGGGTGGATACAGCATCCACCTAGGTAAGTATAAAACTGCAAAAAAAGCCCAAACCCATACTTCTCTTTTAAGTCTGCATTCACACCTAAGTGTAGCGTCTTTGAGCGTTTTTTTGCTGCGCTTTTAATGCACGATTTTGGTGCATTTTTATTTGCGTCTTGCATGTTTTTATACAGTGTTTTTGAGCGTTGGCAATTTTTTATTAGCCAATAGAGAAAACTATTATCTGTTGCATTATTTGTTGCTAGGAGGAACTTGACTGGACTGCACAGAGTCCTGACCTCAACCCAATAGAACATCTTTCGGATGAATTAGAGTGGAGACCAAGGATGGGCTCAGGCATGTTTGCAAGTCCACGTGCCCGCGCCCACTAGAAAGCTGACACTGCACAGCGCTAATTACAGGCAGTGAGACATTTCCCGATCCACGGCTGCACAGGAAAATGTCTCACTACCTGTGATTAGCGCTGCGCATTGTTATCTTCCTGGCGGGCACGTAGAGTTGTGAACACGCCTAAGCCAATCCTTAGCGGAGACTGCGAGCCAGGCTTTCTCGTTCAACATCAGTGCCAGACCTCACACATGCGCTTCTGGAAGAATGGTCAAACATTCCCATAGACACTCCTAAACCTTGTGGACAGCCTTCCCGGAAGAGTTGAAGCTGTTATAGCTGTAGAGGGTGGGCCAACTCAATATTGAACCCTACAGACTACTGGCATGCCATTAACCACTTGCTGACCGCCCGCCGTCAAACGGCGGCAGTATGGCACTCCTGCACGAATCGCCGTAGCTGTACGTGGGCGCTTCAAGGAGTATAGGGGGCGCACGCGTGCCGCGTGACGTAGGAGCCAATGAGCGTGGCTGGCGGCTACCCGCGATAGCTCCTGAGAAGGACAGAACGGAGATCTGTCAATGTAAACAGACAGAGCTCCATTCTGTTAGGGGAGTAGAGAGAGATCGTCTGTTCCTAGTACTTAGGAGCAGTGATTGGTCTCCTCCCCCAGTCAGTCCCATCCCCCTACAGTTAGAACACACTGACGGAACACACTAAACCCCTTGATCGCCCCCTAGTGTTAACCCCTTCCCTGCCAGTGAAATTTATACAGTAATAAGTGGCTATTTTTAGCTCTGATCGCTGTATAAATGTCACTGGTCCCAAAATAGTGTCAAAAGTGTCCGATGTGTCCGCCGCAATGTCGCAGTCCCGACAAAAAATTGCAGATCACCGCCATTACTAGTAAAAAAAAAAAAATAGTAATAAGAATGCCATGAATATATCCCCTATTTTGTAGACGCTATAACTTTAGCACAAACCAGTCAATATACGCTTATTGCGATTTTTTTTTTTACCAAAAATTTGTATAAGAATACGTATCGGCCTAAATTGAGTAAGAAATTATTTTTTTTTAATATATTTTTTGGGGATATTTATTATAGCAAAAAGTAAAACATTGCTTTTTTTAAAAAATTTACGGTATTTTTTTGTTTATAGCGCAAAAAATAAAAACTGCAGAGGTGATCAAATACCACCAAAAGAAAGCTCTATTTGTGGGGGGGGGAAAAGACGTCAATTTTGTTTGGGTACAACGCCGCACGACCGGTACCCAGAAGCAACCTACCTGAATGTACTATATAGTAGAGTGCAAACTCCATGCAGACTGCACCCCTAGTGGGATGTGAACCCAGAAAGTGGTGCACATATTAAATAATGTACACAAATGTTTAGCAGTCGGGAGGTCCTACAACCCAGCAAAGTAAACAAGCGAGGAGCCTTCTGTTTATATATCCCATATGCAAAAACTGTACAGCTGCTGTAAGCCTAATGGAAATGATTGATGGCTTATGTACTTGGGTAATACTATTGTTCACAGATCGCAATGCAGTGTGTCACTACACCAATGTCACAAGAATGTCATTTCCAATACAACTACAGTCACCTAGTAAACTGGAGAGAAGCAGCTAGGATTAGCAATGAACAATAGTACAATATGAACTGAACCTATATACTAAGTAAATAGTGACAGCTGGGTCCGCGGACAACTCACATATATAAACGCTGGGTGCGCGCATATAACCGCAAATAATGCAAACTCTTGGTGTTATATAAATCCCTTATAATAATAATAATAATAATAAGTGGACCTGATAGCTGGACAAACTTTCTGAAATAATGCCATAGAACAGACAAGTACTAAAATCACACACGTTAGGCATCTTAAGTTCCTAAAGGCAGGTGTCCCAATACTTTTGGTAATATAGTGTATCTAAAGTGGGGCATACACTATAAGAAAATTGGAAGAACAATTCCGTACCAGGGACGATCGTTCGATTTTCGTATAGTGTGTACACAACTTGCAACATCTGATTTCAGATTTTCCAAATGGAAATTTCCAAAGGAACAAACGGCAAAAAAAATTTCAGACATAAACAGACCTACCGATTTTTTGTTTAATGTGATCAGAAACAATAAACAAGTCCAAAAAAGTTCTCGTTTGAGAACTTTGGTACAATTAATACCATCCTCCGTTTCGACCTGCTGTGAAACATTGAGGAAAGCTGGACGATCGTTCGTCCAATTTTCTTATTCTTATAATATGAAATGTGGGCTTAAAGTGGTTGTAAACCCAACCACACAACTTGCACCTACAGGTAAGCCTAGATTAAGGCTTACCTGTAGGTGCAAGAAATATCTCCTTAACCTACACGGTTAAGGAGATATTTGCTGTAAAGCACAGCACCGATGACGTCACGCGCATGCGCACTAGCGGGCTGGAATTGTTGCCAGTTTTCTGAATGGATCTGGCCGGCCCGAGCGCGAATGCGCGTGACATCATCGCCGCTCCGGGCCAATCACAGAGCCGGAGCAGCGATAACAGGAAGAAGATCGTCGGAGAGATGGAGGCGGCGGGGAAGGCACGGAGGAGAACTTCGGGGGCTTCGATCTCAGGTAAGTTGATCATAATGACCTAGTATGCTATGCATACTAGGTCATTATAACATTCTCTTGCAGGGTTCATTTAAGAAAAAAAAATGAATGAGAGTTTACTTCCTCTTTAAGAGTGACGTTTTCCTAACTTTGTAGAGATTTTCTCACTTCCTGTTATGTCTGACACAAGACATGAAGGAAAAACTCCCCATCTGGACACAGACACTAATGCTGCATACACACGATCGGAATTTCCATCAAAAAAAGTGTGATGGGAGCTTTTGGTCGATAATTCGACCGTGTGTAGGCTCCATCCAATTTTCTGTCTGAATTTCCGCCAGCTAAAGATTGAGAGCAGGTTCTCTATTTTTCAGACGGAAACCACGCATGCTCAGAATCAAGCAGAAGAGCCGAACTGCCTATTGAACTTCATTGATCTCGGCTCGTTGTATGTCACCGCATTCTTGACCATCAGAATTTCAGACAAGATTTGTGTGACCGTGTATGCAACACAAGTTTGAGCCAACATTCCGTTGGAAAAAAAACCCACGGTTTACTTGTCGGAAATTCCACTTGTGTGTACGCGGCATAAAAGATAGACTCACTTGTGGTGGTCACTAGAACAGTAATCTTCCAGTGGGGATACAAGCTCTGGTGACAGATGGGGATTTCCTCTCACTTCCTGTTTTGGTTATGAGACAGGAAGTGAAGGGAAATCTCCCCAATGGGACACAGATGGCAAAGAAGATCAGGAGTTATAACCCTTCTTTACTCTATCCAAAATGAAAATCCTTCTGCTTTTAGTTCTACTTTAAAGTGGAGCTCTGCCGAAAATAAAATATTAAAAGCCAACAGCTACAGCTACAGCAGCTGCAGACTTTTAATATTAGGACACTTACCTGTCCTGGAGTCCAGCGACGTCCGCAGCAGAGGATGAGCAATCGCTCGTCACTCTGCTGCCCCCACCGCCATCCTCGGTGAGGGAACCAGGCAGTGAAGCCTTGCGGCTTCACTGCCCGGTTCCCTACGGCGCATGCGCGAGTCGCGCTGCGCCATTCTGACTGGTCCTCCTGTGTTCTGGGAGCCGAGTGTCTCCCAGAACACCCTACGGGTATTCTGCGGGAAGTGACGTGCTTCCCGCAGATTTCCCGCAGAGAGGACTCCCGGATGTGGGTGAAAATACCTGTCTTAGACAGGTATCTTCACCCCCCTCCCCCCTGAAAGGTGTCAATTGTGACACCGGAGGGGGGGAGGGTTCCGATGAGTGGAAGTTCCACTTTAGGGTGGAGCTCCACTTTAAGTATTGGTAAAAATGTCTGTCCCTAGAGTTCCTCTTTATCCCCATTGTTCCCTTTCCTTGACATGTAGACACTTTAAGGCCTCATGCCCACGGACGTTTTTACAGCCGCGTTTTTTACAGCTTAAAAACGCCTGTCCATGTTATTGCATAACATTTTTTTTTTTTTTTCGAAAAAAAAAAAGACGTAGCTCAAAATCCCAATCGCTGCGTTTTTGCGCGTTTTTTTGCGGTTTTTAATGCTTTTTTATGCCCGACGCCGAGGTACGCACTGGTCCTGGGTTTTTTTTACAGCTTAAAAACGCCTATGCTATTTGCAGCTCAAAAACGTCTAGGTGGGCATGAAGCTATAGACTAACATGGACAGGCGTTTTTAAGCTGTAAAAAACGCTCAAAACCGCGGCTGTAAAAACGTCCGTGGGCATGAGGCCTAAAAAGCACTCAAAAGTAGAAGGATGCTAAAAATTGAGATTTTCTGATCTGGATTGCTGTAACTGACAAACACGACAGAAGTCTTTAGGAGATATTTTTAGAGGGCGCTGTCAAAAAATAGACTCCAGAAGCGAAGCAACAAGTTTTTCGAGAGGCTCAGAGCGGCTGATAGGGACACAGAGAAGGTTTAAGGGAGGGACGTGTGTAATGATGAGGACTGATTTCTAGCTGACAGCTCTGTGATTAGACTTGTTTCTGCATATCGAGCAAAGATGTCCTGAAATAGTAACTGTATGCACTACATCTTCATTCCTCGTCCTTCAAAAGTACCCTGCCGGTTATTTATGAAAGAGACGTCCACCTAAAAATGAAATGGAGGTTTTCACAGAATGCTCAATCATAGAACACCTTCCTGGCAGGGTTGGTCTGAATCAAGAATGAAAATCTCAGCCCCTGTGATTCATTGGTTCCTTCCTCCTCTGTTTCATGTGTCAGTAGCAATAAGGCTTGGTTCACACCTACAGGTGCGACTAGGCCCATTTCAGCGCATCACATGTAGGGCAGCCTATTCATTTCAGTGGTCTGCTTTACGAGAAACAGAAAAATAGTCTCTGATGCCTCGTACACACGACCGGTTTTCCCGACGGGAAAACTGCTATGACAGCTTTTCGTCGGGAATCCCGGCCGTGTGTGCACTCCATCGCAGTTTTTCCAATCAGGATCTCTTTTTTCCCGTCAGGCCAAAAATCCGAGCGGGAAAGCCGTTCGTCTGTATAGTTTTCCAACGGGCAGAAAACTGCGCATGGTCAGAAACAAGTATGAGACGGGAGCGCTCTTTTTGGTAAAACTAGCGTTCGTAATGGAGATAGCACATTCATCATGCGAATCGTCTCTCACTAAACTTTTACTAACACGAGAATCAGCAAAAGCAGCCCAAAGGGTGGCGCCGTTGGAATGGAACTTCCCCTTTATAGTGCCGTTGTATGTGTTGTACGTCACCGCGCTTTGGACAGGCGGACTTTTGTCTGAGCGTGTGTATGCAAGGCAGGCTGAGACGAATTCTGTCGGGAAAACCGTCGTTTTTTTCTCCAACGGAAAACCCGCTTGTGTGTACTAGGAATGACTCCTTTCCAAAGAGACACCATACTGAACTGGTCATAAGCTTAACCGCTTTAGATCCGGGCCATAGACTATTGACGGCCTCAATGTGGATCTAAAAATTCGGGAGGACGTCAATAGACATCCTCTGCTATTTCGGCCACTGGGGGGGCGCGCGAGCGCCGCCAGCGGCACGCGCACGCGCCCGGCGCATCACTGAGATGCCGATGCGCGTGCCTGGCGGCCGCGATGTCCGCCAAGTACCCGTGATCGGCATGTACACAGAGCAGGGACGTGGATCTCTGTGTGTAAACACAGAGATCCACGTCCTGTCAGGGAGAGGAGACCGATGCTGTGTCCCTTGTACATAGGGACACAGATCGGTCACCTCCCCCAGGCAGTCCCCTCCCCCACACAGTAGTAATCACTCCTAGGGCACACATTTAACCCCTTCCTCGCCCCCTAGTGTTAACCCCTTCACTGCCAGTGTAATTTTTACAGTAACCAGTGCATTTTTTATAGCACTGGTCGCTGTAAAAATGACAATGGTCCCAAAATGGTGTCAAAAGTGTCCGATGTGTCCGCCATAATGTCGCAGTCACAATAAAAATCACTGATCGCCGCCATTACTAGTAAAAAAAAAATATTAATAAAAATGCTATAAATCTATCCCCTATTTTGTAGACGCTATAACTTTTGCGCAAACCAATCAATAAACGCTTATTGTGATTTTTTTTTTACCAAAAATATGTAGAAGAATACGTATCGGACTAAACTAAGAAAAAAAATATTTAAAAAAAAAATGTGATATTTATTATAGCAAAAAATAAAAAATATTGTGTTTTTTTCAAAATCGTCGCTCTTTTTTTGTTTATAGCGCAAAAAATAAAAACCGCAGAGGTGATCAAATACCACCAAAAGAAAGTTCTATTTGTGGGGAAAAAAGGACATCAATTTTGTTTGGGAGTCACATCGCACGACCGCGCAATTGTCATTCAAATCGTGACAGCGCTGAAAGCTGAAAATTGGCCTGGGCAGGAAGGGGGTTTAAGTGCCCAGTAAGCAAGTAGTTAATAATAGCATGTAATGCCAAGCTGCGGTTTCCAAAGCGAGTAAAGTAATTTATTGTATTAAGAGAGGTATGGACTCCAGAGAGAGAGATATAATTTTGCCCCTGTACAAATTATTAGTAAGACCTCATCTGGAATATGAAGTTAAGTTTTGGGCACCAGTTCTCAAAAAGGATATTGGGGAACTGGAGAAAGTGCAGAGAAGGGCAACCAAACTGATAAGAGGCATGGAGGAGCTCAGCTATGAGGAAAGATTAGAGGAACTGAAATTATTCACTCTTGAGAAGAGGAAATTAAGTGGGGATATGATCAACATGTACAAATTGTGACAGCAGGAAGGTAAAGTCACCTGGTTGCATCCAGGGGGGTAGATATATTTCGCCCAGATTCAGGCTTTACGCCGACTTATACAACTAGGTGGAGTGTTGTATAAGCCCAGCTGAGGCTAGTGGGCTCATGGATGACTCATACCTCTAGGGAGAGTGTGGGGCGTCGTGCAGACAGGGAGTTGATGAGACCAGCTGAAGCTTGTCAGCTCATTTAGGCCTCTATAAGAACTCCCAGATTCATTAGGTGTTTGCTCATGCCTGGAACCAGACCTGTGTGGACTGTCTAGGGAGAGTGAACCCCTGTGCGGTGAGACAAAGCCTGTGTGGCTATTTGCTTGGACATTTAAAACCAGGGACTTAGGGACTAGGACAGCACTAGGCTGATCCCAGTTGTTAGTTAGGAAACCTGTATGTTTAGTCAGAGGTCAAGTTGACCAGGATTTATTTTGTTTATGTTTCTTTTGCTTTGCTGTGTTTTGTCACTGTAAATAGAAAATAAACCGCACCTTTTTGATTTTGAAAACCACAACCTCCGTTTGCTGGGCCTGTTTTTGTGTGGGGAGCCCATCCCGGGGGTCACACACACCCGCTGCCGAGCTAACCCCCTCACAAAATATATAATAATATATATATATTTATATTAAGGTCATCACTAGGGGGGCAACGGATCGGTGGTGATCCGTGATTCGAACGGGTCACCCTGTTCGGATCGGATCACCACGCGTTCCGCGGAGCGCTCCGGAGCCTTGGCCGTAGGAAAGGCCGCGGCTTGGGCCTAGCTCCGGAGCGGCGGCCATCTTGGTACACCCGGCAGCAGCCGCTGTAATGACGTTTCGCCACCATCTTGCTCCACCCCACACTCCTGCACAGTAATGAGAGAAGGGGCCAAGTGGACATCTTGTTACACCCAACGATTCAACACAAAACGGAGCTTATCAGCTTTAATACATTATTTGGAAATCCATCGGACTGTTTACATTTTAAATTTTAAAAGCAGCAGCAAACCTTACATGATTGCTAATGTGACGGAACACCTCTGATTTTCACAATTCACATTTAGTTAAATGTGAAAATCAGAGGTGTTCTGTCAATTTAGCAACCATGTAAGGTCAGCAGGTTTGCTGCTACTTTTAAAATTTAGGCCTCATGCCCACGGACGTTTTTACAGCCGCGTTTTTGAGCGTTTTTTACAGCTTAAAAACGCCTGTCCATGTTAGTCTATAGCTTCATGCCCACCTAGACGTTTTTGAGCTGCAAATAGCATAGACGTTATTAAGCTGTAAAAAAAAAAACAGGACCAGTGCGTTCCTCAGCGTCGGAGTTATGGCAGAAAAAACCGCGAGCGTCAAAAACGCGCACTAACGCGCGGTCGCGTTTTTTAGCTCCGACGTTTTGTTTTTAAAAAAAAAATAAAAAATTACAATAACAAGGACAGGCGTTTTTAAGCTGTAAAACACGCAGCTGTTAAAAACGTCTGTGGGCATGAAGCCTTAACATGTAAAGAGTCTGTTGGATTTACAAATACTGTATTTAAGCATATAAGCTCCGTTTTGTGTTGAAAATAACTGTAAAATCGAAAATTCCGGTGGGTGTAACATCATTTTTTATTTTTTTTTGCCGATCCGAAAATTATCCGATCCGTGGCTCTGATCCGAGGATCGATCCGATCCGTGAGTTTTTTGATCCGTTGCACCCCTAGTCATCACAAAGGACAAGAGGGCACTCTTTACGTCTAGAGCAGGGGTCTCCAAACTTTTTAAACAAAGGGCCAGATTGCTGTCCTTCAAA
This sequence comes from Rana muscosa, assembly GCA_029206835.1. Taxonomy (NCBI): domain Eukaryota; kingdom Metazoa; phylum Chordata; class Amphibia; order Anura; family Ranidae; genus Rana; species Rana muscosa. The sequence goes on along the minus strand of CM055125.1, from coordinate 256,119,268 downwards.
CCTTAGGGGGGCAGACTGTAACCAGTGAGAATAGAAAATGCCCCATGTCAGTGGGAGTAAACAACACCAGAGGCTTGGTGGTCAGTGGGAGTAAAAAAAAAAATACTTTGTACCTGTGGTCAATTAGAGGAATAGTGCCCCATTGGTATTGTTGGTACTGGTGGGAGGGATAGTGCTCCATCGTTGGTGTCAGCGGGAGGACTAGTACCCCATTGTTGGTGCCAGTGGAACGAATAGTGCTCCATCATTGGTGTCAGTAGAAAGAATAGTGCCCCATAGTTGGTGTCAGTGGGAGGCATTATGCCCCACTGTTGGTGTCGGTGGAAGGAATGGTGCTTTGTATCAGTGGCAAGAACAGTGCCCTAAGGACCAGATAAAAGTAAGCAAAGGGTCACATCTGGCCCCCGGGCCGCTGTTTGGAGACCACTGGTCTAGAGGAAAAGAGACTTCATCTCCAAATACGGAAAGGTTTCTTCACAGTAAGAGCTGTGAAAATGTGGAACAGACTCCCTCCAGAGGTGGTTCTGGCCAGATCAGTAGATTGCTTTAAAAAAGACCTGGATACTTTCCTACATGTACATAATATAACTGGGTACTGACATTTATAGGTAAAGTTGATCCAGGGAAAATCCGATTGCCTCTCTGGTGGATCAGGAAGGAATTTTTTTCCCTGCCGTAGCAAATTGGATCATGCTCTGCTGGGGTTTTTCGCCTTCCTTCGGATCAACTGTGGGTATAGGATTGTGTATATGGGATTGTATAATTTTTTATTTTTTTTAATTGGTTGAACTTGTGTCTTTTTTTTCAAGCTAACTATGTAATTTAGAAAATGCAGGACAGAAGTGGAGATCACTGGAGTAGTGATGTCTATATCAGTGTTTTCCAGCTTCCAGGAGCATCAGCCATGTACCATACATAGTTACATCGCCATTACCAATGTCATTTTGTAAAAATATACTATGTCTGATTTTTCGAGATATTGTGTAACTATATTAATACTGTAAGGCCCCTTTCACATGGGTGGCAAAATTGCCGCAGTAAAAAGCATGTTTTTGTTCTGTGAAATTCAAGGCTTCAGGCACTGCGATTAGCTGCATTTGTACATTGCGATTAGCTGCGTTTACATGCGGCTGCGTTTAGCTGCGGTTGACCATTATTATCATCCCCATAGCAACCGTTTTTATTTTGATGTGCTTCCTGTTGTTTTTTTCTTTTGTTCACGCTGCTATCCGCAGTTGACACAAAAGACGCGATTACCTGTGGTTATGTGCATATAGCTGCGCTACATCGCACCTGGACGCATTCAATTCTATTTTTTCTATTTGCACCAAACCGCATGTAACGAAATCGCAGCTAAACGCTGTGTGTGAATGGGGCCATAGGAAAGCATTGTGTGCTTTTAGCTGCGGTAGAAAACTAGAAAATCCGCAGCTAAAAGCACCATTCTAGCCGTCCGTCTGAAAGGGGCCTTATGTACACAAAGCAACTGAGAAACAACATTTGGATGAGCTGTCACCACAAGAGGCCTTCACTTTGCCAATCGGTCGGTTTGAGCACACTGACAGGTCCACTTTACCATTAGAGCACCAAAAGGGTAACAGAAGCTTCTGGAATGTTAGTAATTCTGCTTCTCTCTTGGGAGTTCATTTTTGCAGGTGTGTTTAGAAATGTTTATGACGTAGTGACTTTAAATATCACACAATGTCATGCATGTGGACTTTCTGCTGACTTGCTTCCATGTGAAGCAGCCGCTTCTTCTCGTTTTGAATGTTACTGTTACAGTATGCTTGCTGTGCCAGGCTGTGTTATCGCAGCACATGACAGGGTGGGAGTGTAAGATGGAGATGTACTTCAGAGGCTCCAAGTCAGATACGTAGAATGCTTGCCATGCCAAGACCCACATCCTACACTGTAATATCTACAGAAACATGGACTTTCCCCTTATCAGTTCTTAAGGGTATAGAGATCAGCTCAGCCCACTTTGCTAGGAGTGTTTTCTTTACATAATGCAATAAAAAAAAAAGGGAATTAACCACAAAAATTTTAGGTAGATCAGCTAACAACCATACAATGCAGATCAATGTATAATATGGTGTATGGTAAGCAATTTCATACTAAAAGGCCGTACCGACAGGAAATAGGTCTGCTAATTGGCATCTGATCAGTGCTCTCAGCCAATGGCTATGCACGCTGACTGAAGTGTTCTGGCGGGGGGCCGTTCCCCTGTCAGAACACAATAGCTCAGCAGGGGAGATTGCTGTACTAACATCAGATTGTTAGTACAGCTGCACATGCCCAGTCCAGTGTACATTCAATAGAAAAATGCAAGCAGGCAGGTAAGTGTGTATTGCACATCTCTTCTTTAATAAAGAGATGCTTGCTGGCAGGATTTTACAAGTTCAGTTTATTTCCACTTTAACATTCAGTGTGCCTCTACACTTGCTATACTATTTTAGTAGTCTGTTCCCTAGCACAGTCGCCTTCTTCCTACCATGTCATAGCCCTCTCCTCTTCTGGAAGTGTCCAATTAATTTGTGCTGACCCAGCTCCTTCATCCGTACTCTCACCTCCCTACATAACCTTTAAAGTGATTTATAAAGGTTTTTTTTGTATTTTTTTTCTCTAAAAATAATAAACATGTTATACTTAACTGATCTCAACTGATCCGACTTTCAGCCCATTGATTTCAATAGAACTTACATCCAAGTTGGATCATGATGATCCGACTTGTGGTGCGACTTGTGCGCTGAGGATCTTAAAGGGGAACCCCACGCCAAAATGAAGAAAAAAACAAAAAACGGCGTAGGGTCCCCCTCAAGATCCAGATCAGGCACTTTGAGTCTGGTATGGATCTTGAAAGGTAACCCCACTCCAAAATAAAAAAAGAACGGTGTGGGGTCCCCCTCAATATCCTTACCAGGCCCTTTGAGTCTGGTATGGATCTTGAAAATGAACCTCACGCCAAAATAAAAATAAAAACGGCGTGGGGTCCCCCTCAAGATCCATACCAGGCCCTTTGAGTCTGGTATGGATTTTGAAATGGAAACCCCACGCCAAGGTAAAAAAAACGGTATGGGGCCCCCCTTAAGATCCATACCAGGCCCTTTGAGTCTGGTATGGATCTTGAAAGGGAACCCCATGCCAAAATAAAAAAAAAAACGGTGTGGGGTCCCCCTCAAGATCCATACCAGACCCTTTGAGTCTGGTATGGATTTTGAAAGGGAACCCCACGCCAAAAAAAATAAAAATGGTGTGGGGCCCCACTTAAGATCCATACCAGGCCCTTTGAGTCTGGTGTGGATCTTGAAAAGGAAAACCACACCAAAATGAAAAAAAAAAAACGGGTGGGGTCCCCCTCAAGATACATACCAGGCCCTTTGAGTCTGGTATGAATCTTGAAAGGGAACTCCACAAAAAAATAAAAACGGTGTGGGTCTGTAGGGTCTGGTATGGATTTTGGGGGGACCCCACATTGTTTTTTTTTGCGTGGGGGTTCCCCTCAAAATCCATACCAGACCGAAGGGTTTGGGAGGGGACCCCACGCCGTTTTTCTTTTCTTTTTGGCGAGGGTTTCCCCTTTAAGAGCCTCAGAGCACAAGTCACAGCACAAGTCAGATCATCATGATCCGACTTGGATGTGACTTCTATTTAAATCAATGGGCTCTCATAGGGAACCATTAATTTTGACATATATCCAGCATTAAGCCACGTTAAGCAGCCTTTAGCAGGATCAGACGTTTTTACAGCTGTAACGCCGGTCCTCAGAACCCGCTGGCCCTGGGTTTTTTTTTTTGCAGTTTGAAAACGCCTATGCCACTTACAGCTCCTAAAAGCATGTGTGTGCATGATGCCATAGAATAAAATAGAGAGGCATTTTTAGGCTGGAAATAAAAACGTCTGACGCTGGTAAAAGCAGCTGTAAAAACGCTTTGCGTGCACAAGCCCTACACAAGAGAGTCTTTTGCAGGCAGACCTAGAATACTTTAAATGTGCATATATACTTATAGGAAGATTGCTGTTTAAAATGACAGATCTGGTTACAGGGCCTCTTTACATTCAAGGATATGAAGTCTGATTTGTACTAGATCTGCCCTTGATTCTGCTGATAACTCTCCTTGTCTATCAGGAAAAAGAGTTTGCATATTGCTATCTTATCACCGAATACTGCTAACTGAATTATGGTCAATCATAAGACTTGGGTTGTTTCTGGTGTGGCTTAATTCCCCATATGAGCTGTGCAATGAATTAGAAGATTTATTGCTAGATGACGCACAGTAGCGGTAAAGTCATGTGTCACCAAGCGTTACTTCTCTGCTGTGAAAATGAATCTCCAGGTGTACACAGTGAAAACGAGTTGACGTTATCCCTCAGGCTCTGTTATGTAACACTGTCACTGTGCTCCCCACTAGTTCCTTCATTAGACATCCAGGCGTTTTATATATTTATGACCTACAACCAGGGTGGGTAAAAATCAATGATTTAAAAAAAAAAAAAATTCAGATTTTTTTAAATTTTTATCAAATTTATTTTTATAAAATGCTTTTGGAGTAAAAATCTATCTAAAGATAGTTTTCTATTTAAGATACATTAATAATTTAGTTGATTCAGCATGGAATGGAGCTTAGTTATGTAGCATTAGGCTGTATATTTTGCAATATTTACATTTTTGGTAAGCTCATTCAATGAATCCAAGCTCTGCAAGCTGAGATAACATGCACTACGTTGATACATTCACACAATTTTGCAGTAACCATGAGATAAAACAAAGTTCAGAAATATTCCTTACTCTTTCGTCCATGGACCGACACAGCTTCTCTATTGACAAAGTGGGTATTATCCGTTAATTAGGAGTGACTAGGCAGAAAAACTTGTAAAAAGTGTTGCATCACACCTTCTACAGTACCGCCCAGGGGGCGGACCCTCTGGGTATACCCTCTCAGTCTGCATCTTCGCAGATCAGTTTTTTTCTGTCTAGCAAGGAGTAGGACATGGCTCCCTTCGGGCCCATTGGTCCGGGGAAAAAAGATACATATATATATATATATTTTTTTTTTGCTACATTTGTTGTTTCCTGCGATCTTCGATCAACTGCCGACTGGGTGACAGGCTGGATCCTCGATCCTTGTAGTCTCCCCAGTTTTGGCCATCGAGCGTGTGCCGACCCTAGCTACGCGCTGGGTTTTCCACGACATGCCCGTAGCTCCACGGGTGGCCGGTGAGCTTACGCTCCAGGGCCTGCATCGGACCGCTCAGCTTCGGCTGACCTTACGGCCGAGTCGCAGCAGCCTGGCCGGTGAGCTTACGCTCCAAGGCTTGCATCGGACCGCTCAGCTTCGGCTGACCTTACGGCCGAGTCGCAGCAGCCTGTCCGGTGAGCGTCATGCTCCAGGGCATACATATGATCGTCCCTTCTGGGTCCAATCACAGCATGCCTGGCCAACAGTCACCTTCCGTGCGCGAACGATGATCTGTTTGGAATGTCTTCCAGCAGAATACATGCAGGATAGGTAAGTAAAACTCCCCTGCCTCGGCTGGGTGATTTAGCTGGACATTCCTGGAGAGATCAAGTAAGTGGTTGTGGCCCCTTTCTTCCCTCTCTCCCTGCCTTTCCCTCCTCCCTGGGCTTCTAGCTAAAGGTTGCTGGGTGCTGGGAGTCACCTAGGGGGTCCCACTGGAGCGGGGCTGGCTGTAACTAACATTTAAAAGAAATGTCATTTTTTTCTTACCTGTGTTTGTGTCCTTCCTCCTCCATGCTGTCGGCGGCCATTTTGAGGTGGTCCATGCTAAGTTTGGCCTCTTGTGACTGCCCGGTGGCCATCTTCCTGTGGTTCGGCCACACCCAATGGCCCCTATCAGCTGATCGGCGGCCATGTTTGTCCACCCTGTATGCAGATATTGCCGTTCGGCGGCCATCTTTTTGTGGGCTATGGCTGCTTGACCTCTATCTTCTGTCGGTGGCCATTTTCTTAGAGCCCACATTATCTTCCATACATACGTTTTTGGCAACCATTTTTCGAGAGCCTCCGGCCTCTTGGGTGCATTACACTGGCGTGAAAATTCACACAGGAAGTGCTGATAAAAGAAGCAGACTGACACAGCAGCAGAGCAGGGGACAGCATCACAGGCGCAGCATAGCAGTACCTATCCAGGGTGGTGAGTCCTCTGGGTGACCCGGCCTCTCTGCAGCACAGGAGGGTGGCCTATTGATATCTTGCCTGGAGCCCTGTGAGTGTCAGCGTGTGGTCAGCATGGCATCTGAGCCAGATGTCTTCTCCCCTGAAACACCAGATTTAGCAGCTGGTGCCCCTGAGGTGTCTATGAACGCTATGACTGCAATCCTAGAGGCGTTTGCTGCCAGGGTGGAAGCAGCACATGGGAATACAGGGGGTAGTAAACGCCCCATCCCCTGCAAGCTTCTGGGGATAATTCTGGTGCAGAACCAGGTCCAGCTACGGCTCGGGACCCAGATTCTGACGCATCAGAGACTGCAGACCGTGACCGGACAGTGAGGATGACTCAAAGTCCAGGTCAGTACGCGAGACGGCTTTGGTATCTGACCTTATTACTGCAGTGCGGGATATGCTAAAATTGGAAAATACTGCAGAAGCAGCAGAGACTCCGGTCCACTTGGGTTTCATAGACCTGCCTGCACTGCTAAGGTGTTCCCTTGTGTGTCTTTTGATAAACTCTTATACAAGGAATGGGAGAACCCACTGAGGGTCTTTACAGCCCCAAAGAGGTTTGCGGTACGGTACCCCTTTTGAGGAGAGTTTTCTGAAGAAATGGACCTCTCCCCCCTATAGTGGACCCTCCGGTGTCCAGACTTAATAGAGCCACCACAATTCCTGTAGAAGGGGCTCCTGTTTTCAAGGACCCTGTGGATAAGAAGGCTGAAGCACTCGCTTGCTACCTATACTCAGTGGTAGGCTCGGCAGTACGCCCGGCATTGGCGGGGGCCCTAGTGTCTCACACACTTACTGAATGGGCAAGATTGCTACTCCAGGGGTTAAGGAGCGAGATGCTCCTCCTGATGAGATAACATTGGCCGACCTGTTGGTCCAGGGCCTTAGGTTTGTCTGCGAGTCAGACATGAATACTATTCCCCTGCTGTCTAAAACTTCGGTTTATGCAGTAGCAATACGCCGCCTGATCTGGCTAAAAGGCTGGTCTGCGGACCAGACTTCCAAGAAAGCCCTGTTGAATCTGCCTTTTAAGGGCGACAGACTTTTTGGGGCTTCTCTGGATGACATCATCAAGGATGCCACAGGAAGTAAAAGCACTTTGCTTCCCCAAATTAGCAAGGATAAGGGGCCACGCCAAGGGCAAGGGCCCTCCTTTTACTGCACACAAGTGGTTTTTTCGTCCCCCTAGGGCGACAGGGAAAAGACCCCAGGCCGATAAAGCGCCTGCCCAAGGACAAAAGCGTCCCTGGTCCCGCATACCCAATAAGCCTGCGGACAAATTTGCGTCCGCATGAAGGTCCACCCCCACCCAGCTCTCGGGTGGGGAGACGTCTTCGCAAATTCACGACTCAGTGGACAGCACTAATCTCCGACAGGTGGGTTTGCGAAGTAATCTCCTCAGGCTACAAGATAGTTTCTCTCTTGTCCACCGGACAGATTCAACACCTCCAATCTCCAGCTACTACCGACCCGTCGGGAGGCCCTGTATGGGGCGGTCCAGGGTCTACTGGAACGCGGGGTAGTTATTCCAGTTCCAGAACTGGAACGGGGTTTTTACTCAAATCTGTTCATTGTGCCGAAGAAGGAGGGGGTTCGTCCAAGCTTGGATCTCAGAGTCCTCAATTGCTTTGTGAAGGTACAAAGTTTTCGGATGGAGTCGGTTCGATCTGTAGTCACGACTCTCCATCCGGGGGACTTTCTGGCCTCTTTGGACATCAAGGACGCATACCTGCATGTCCCCATATACTCCAGACACCAGAGGTTTCTGCGATTTGCTATCAGGAAGGACCACTACCAGTTTGTGGCCCTCCCGTTGGGCCTTGCCTCAGCACCCAGGACGTTCACCAAGGTGCTCGCTCTGATTCTAGCACTTCTAAGACAGCGGGGTATCGCTATCACAGGCTACTTATACGACCTTCTGCTGAAGGCCCCTTCAAGCTCAGAATTAGAGGTAAGCGTGTCCATTACCTGTCAGACTCTTCGAGACTGTGGTTGGATACTAAACACGCAAAAGTCAGTATTGGTGCCCACTCAACGCCTAGGGTACCTGGGGTTGATTCTGGATTCTTCAGAGGCAAAGGTATTCCTCCCTGTGGAAAAGTTGCAGACCCTCCGGGCTGCAGTACGGCAGCTGACTTCCAGGAATTGGTCGTCACTCCGTTTTTTGCATGCGAGTGTTGGGCCTCAGGGTAGCCTCCTTCGAGGCGGTTCCATATGCTCAATACCACACTCGAGTGTTACAGAAGGAAGTTCTGTCCAGATGGAACAGATGTCCATCATCTCTGGATTATCAAATCCGAGTGAGCCACATAGTCAGGAGATCCCTGGTATGGTGGCTGACAGCATCGGCTCTAATGGCCGGGAAGTCATTTCTTCTGGTTTACTGGATAGTGATCACGACGGACGCCAGCCTTACAGGTTGGGGGGGAGTCTGGGGTGTTCAGTCGGCGCAAGGTCGCTGGACCCCAGAGAAAGCCCTCCTGACGATCAATGTCCTGGTAATCCGGGCGATCAGGCTGTGCCTCTTCAAATGGTCTCAGAGGCTGCAAGGGCGTCCAGTCAGGATCCAGTCAGACAACGCCACAGCAGTGGCATATGTCAATCATCAAGGAGGAACAAGAAGCTCAGTTCCAACTCCTCTGCCAAAGATGGGGAACACCAGACGTAGATCTTCTGGCTTCCCGACTCAATCGGAAGGTATTGAGATTTGTGGCCCGGTCAAGAGACCCATGGGCAGATGCAACGGACGCGTTGGTAGCATCGTGGGGTCAGTATCGGCTAATCTATGCCTTCCCTCCCTTCAGGCTTCTTCCTCTTCTGCTCCGCAGAGTGGAGGCAGAGGGAATTCCAATGATCCTAATCGCTCCAGATTGGCCTCAGCGTCCTTGGTACGCCGATCTAGTACGTCTGGTAGCAGACGTCCCCTGGCGCCTACCACTACGGAAGGACCTGCTAACGCAAGGTCCCATATTCCATCCTGCTTTACAGTCATTGGCTTTAACGGCATGGCTGTTGAGAACCAGGTACTGAGAGACCGGGGCCTGTCAGACTCAGTAATCTCTACTATGAGAAGTGCTCGAAAACTGTCCTCTAGGAAGGTCTATCACCGCACTTGGAGGGCCTACATCTCCATGTGTGAGGAAATGAAATGGCATCCGCGTACCTATTTGGTTTCCAGAATCCTGCTGTTTTTACAGCATGGGGTGGACCAAGGGCTTGCCCTAAGTACGATTTAAGGGACAGATATCTGCCCTGGCTGTCTTTTTTCAGCGACCCCTGGCGACTCACTCTCGTGAGTACATTTGTGCAGGGGGTCCGACATGTGGCCCCTCCGGTCCGTCCCCCGTTACCTCCGTGGGACTTGAACCTGGTCCTCTCGGTGCTTCAGAAGGCACCGTTTGAGAATATTAGAGATATTCCCCTGTTGACACTTTCTCAGAAAGTGGTCTTTTTGGTGGCTGTTACGTCAGTTAGACGAGTCTCTGAGCTAGCAGCCTTGTCCTGCAAGGCTCCCTATTTGATTTTCCACAAGGATAAGGTGGTGCTGCGGCCGCAGCCTTCCTTTCTTCCGAAAGTCGTTTCGGCTTTTCATCTCAACGAAGACATTGTACTTCCATCCTTGTGTCCTCAGCCGTCGAATCCTAAGGAGTCAGCGTTGCATTCCTTGGACGTTGTCCGAGCTTTGAGAGTATACCTATCTGCTACTTCCCTGTTCCGGAAGTCAGACTCACTGTTTGTTTCGGTGGCTGGTCCCAAGAAGAGCCAAGCAGTCTCATCGGCCACCATCTCTAGGTGGATCCGACAGATAGTAATCCAGGCTTACGCCTTAAAGGGTCAGGCGCCCCCCTTTCCTGTCACGGCGCATTCGACCAGGGCAATAGGTGCCTCTTGGGCTTTCCGACATCAAGCGTCTGTTTCCCAATTATGTAAAGCGGCGACTTGGTCGTCCGCTCGCACTTTCACAAAATTCTACAAAATTGATGTAGGTGCATCTTCGGATGCCTCTTTTGGCCGCAAGGTTTTGCAAACGGCTGTTTAGAGTTGCAACTCCTCCGTTGGAGGAGTGCTGTTTTGTGTTTTGGGGTGAAGATTGTTTTTATGCTGTTACCACCCCTCGTTTTTTCTCTGACACTGCTTTGGGACGTCCCACTTTGTCAATAGAGAAGCTGTGTCGGTCCATGGACGAAAGAGTAAATAGGATTTTTTACTCACCGTAAAATCCTTTTCTCTGAGTCCATGGACCGACACAGCACCCACCCCTCCTTTTAAGTTTGTACTGCTTTTTGACGAACTGATCTGCGAAGATGCAGACTGAGAGGGTATACCCAGAGGGTCCGCCCCCTGGGCGGTACTGTAGAAGGTGTGATGCAACACTTTTTACAAGTTTTTCTGCCTAGTCACTCCTAATTAACGGATAATACCCACTTTGTCAATAGAGAAGCTGTGTCGGTCCATGGACTCAGAGAAAAGGATTTTACGGTGAGTAAAAAATCCTATTTTATCCCATTGTTTTGCAAATCTATGTACACAACAAACTGTATGATTGAATCGGTTCTGATATCGCTGTTTTACTAACCTGACAGCTAAATATGAAACATTCATTTTTTTTGCAAATAATAAAGATTCTAACTACCAGCAAGAATGAGTCCTTACATTTAAAGAGCACCTGTCATTTCAGATCCATCATGGCAGCGCCTGTTAGCGGGCATCCACTCACCTGCTGCCGCCACGTCCTTCACCCTGTTATGTTACTGCTGCATCACCAGCCGTCCCATTAAAGTGAATGGGACTGTCGGTGAGTCAACAGCGGGTCAGAGAGGAGCTGATGATGACAGTTGCTCTTTAGAATTTTTGATTTAAATCGAGTGGATTTTACTAGTGATTTAAATCAAATCCACCCTGCCTACAACTGAAGGTGCTTGTAATCACTTCCTAGCCATAAGCTGTGGGAGATCAGAGCTAATAGATAGTGATGCCGTTACCTAAGCCCCCCCCCCCTCATAGGAACGCTCCCTGTAACTTTGCATCCACACAAGGGTTTAGAACACCCTTCAAATTCAAGCGCCAAAAATCTGTGGATTCCTGCAGCTGGAATGACAGGCTGACGGTACCCGCAGCTACCCATGACTGTTCATACAGCCAGCAATTACCTGTGGCTAGGGACATATGATCATAGCTGGATGCAGGTAATGCGAACAGTCATGGATAGCTGTGGTTGATGTCCCTGCATTGTATAGGCTGGGTGGCTGCAGCTTTTCGCATACACCTGTTATTCCAGCCACAGGAATCCACAAATTCTTGCCACTGGAATTTACAGGGTGTGCTAATCACTCATGTGAGTGTAGATCAGTGGTTCTCAACTCCTGTTCTCAGGACCCACTAACAGGCCAGGTTTGCAAGATAACGGCACCTTCAGCCAATCTGTGCTCTGGTACTGTGTATGTTACTGTCAGTCAACAATTGGAAGATGCTTACAGAAGGAGAGATCAGTGTGCTGCTTCTTCCTTCACCAAGTGTGAGTAGATTGGTGACCAAGCAGTGTTGTTTAGATGCAGCAGAGAAAAAAAGAGGTCGCTAACCTAGCTGTGCTGTCTGGTAGGGGTTCCTGGATCACAAGACAGGCTGAACATAGATACAAATCCAATGAGACATAAAACATTTGATGTATATTGGTTATTACTGTGTGTTTAGCAGTCTGCCTGGAGTTTAGCTGTAGTACTCCACTTCAGCTCGGCATGACGTGTGATTCCTGACCAGCAGATTTTCAATAGTGCTGACTTTTCTGTGGTGTAAAAGAAATAAATATTTGGTGAAAGTCACAGCTGTTACTAAGAAATCGGCAGCAATCTGTATGATAACTGATGTGTCAGCAACCGCTCTTCCTCTTTCTTTGATGCGTATTACAGATTCCCCTATTTCACATCAGCTTCTGACCCGTGCTTTGACTTATGTCCTTTAAGTTAAAGTAGTACTATGGGCAAAAGTTTTTTTTTTTTCATTTGGGTTATAACCTCTGTCAGATTTGTTTTCGCCATCTGTGTCCCATTGCGGAGATTTCACTTCCTGTCCCATAGCCAAACAGGAAGTGAGAGAAAATCTCTGCAATTTAAAGGAATTCCTTGAGGACCTCTAGGTCACTATAACTAGTGTCCCCATTGGAAGATTTCCCATCTGTTACTTTTCTGGGGACAACCCTAAATTTGGGGTTTTCTTTTTACTTTCATTTTTAGTGACAATGATAAACAGGACAAATAGAGTGAGTCTCCCTAACGGGGGCACAGACAGCAATAAAAATTGACAGGTGTTCTAATCCCACTCTATCCAAAACTAAAAAAGTTTTTCATTTAGTTATATTTTAAGTGTGTGTGTAATAAGGACTAGATCTTCTGGTATGGCCCGGCAACCCAACCCCTCCATCCATCACGGATTCTTTTCATCCACTGGTCAGCCTTGTGATTCCAGCTTCCAGATGTCACATGGGGGGGCGCTCATACACAACACTCTGCAGCCCTTCTCTGGCTCATTGTTCTCTCTGACATTTGTTATATTCACTACAAATATCCTGTATTTTTTCATGGCAGGAAATATCTCTAAATTGAACAAATTTGCCTCCATTTCTGAAGCTGGGAGCGGTAACAATACGCAGATTAGATGAAACCATATACATTTTTGGAATGTTAGCGGTTGATTTCAGCAAATGATTCTTGGATTTCAGTTTAAAGCTGGTACATCTTATCAGAAAAGTTTCAGGTGGGGGCTCATTCAGTATTGGGGAGTAGATTAAACCCTCACATATACCCAGGGAAGCGAACAGCCTTTAGATAATACACAGGGATGAAACAAATCTCCCTATATAAGTTTTGCATGTATATCTGCTGTCTTCAGCTTTATATACTGTTTAGAAAATGAACATTGTGTTAGCAATAATTCTTCCTGTTCCAGCTCTGGGTGTGAAGTCTGGGCAAACACTGTGTGAGAGCTGATTGGAGGAAAGACACACACCCCCCTCCATGTGGGCAGGGGAATGACGAAAAATGCAGAGCTGTGCTGTGAATAGACAAGCTCTCTGCTAATCTATCTCTATGCACCCACCCCGACACAAATTTCCAGTTGCTTTTATCTCCTGTGTCGGAGAACAGTTATCATGCTGATAACAGAGGAACGGAGCAGCAGAAACACACAGGACGTAGTGCTTTGAAGAGCTATAAGAAAACACTGCAGATATATGTGCATAGGTCAGATTTCATGAATCAGGTTTACATCCACTTTAACCACTTCATGCAAAATCACGTACCTGTACATCATTTTGTTGAAGTGCTTGAACCAGGGTGATGCCTGTAGCCAGAGGCATCACCCCGGTACCATTTTGTTAGAGCTGGCGATCAGCTTTCTGATGATAACAACCGATACTGCCAATGACCCGCTCGGCTGTTATCACAAGCATTGGGAGGGGACGCCCCTCCCCTCCAGCCGCATTGCGCCGCTCCACCTGGGTCTCCTGTCCCACCGGGAGACCTGAGCGACCAGCCATCAAATCCGCCGGGTGGTCGAAGTTACAAACAAAGCTGTAATTGGCTTTGATCGGGTCTCCAATGTAGTAACCCGAAAGCGATGTCATTATGTCACTTCCAGTTTACTCGCCGATTTAAAAAAAAAATCGATGGTATTCAAAAATGCAGATTTTAGCATTTTGAATACTTTGAATTGCAGAGGGGGGGGGGGGGGGGGTTGGGTCCCTCCATAAAGAGTACCTGTCACTGCCTATTACTGTCACAAGGGATGTTTACATTCCTTGTGACAGAAATAAACGTGATCAGAATGTTTTTTTTTTTTTTTTTTAAAGGAACAGTGTAAAAATAAGAAAAAATAAATGTTAAAGTGCCCCTGTCCCCGCATGCTCACACACCAACGAAAACACATAAGTAAGTTGCGCCCACAAAATGTAAACAGTGTTAAAATCACACATGTGAGGTATCTCTACGATCATTAGAGCGAGAGCAATAATTCTATCACAAGACCACCTCTGTAACTCTAAACTGGTAACCGTTAAAAAAAATTAAATGTCGCCTATGGAGATTTTTAAGTACCGTAGTTTGTCGCCATTCCACGAGTGCGTGCAATTTGAAAACATGTTAGGTATCTATTTACTCGGTGTAACAGCATCTTTCACAATATGCAAAAAAAATTGGGCTAACGCCACTGTTTTCTTCTTTTTTAATTCAAAAATGTGTATTTTTTTCCAAGAAAAATGTGTTTGAAAGACCGTTGCACAAATACCGTGTGACATAAAATATTGCAACGACCGCCATAATATTCTCTAGGGTCTTTGCTAAAAAATGATATATAATGTTTGGGGGTTCTAAGTAATTTTCTAATTGGTAATTTTTTAAAAATACTGATTTAAACTTGTAAACAAAGCTTGTTTGGCTGTACTTCTCCTGTGGATCACTGGAGTGCAGATCATTTTGCACGCCTGTGACCCGTTTTCAGCAGACAGTGGGCTTAAGCTGGTCAAGGCTTGGGCAAGATCGAAATGAAGATGGGATCCCCCACATGCCTGGACCAACACCGGGCTCAGCAAGCCGCTGAGAGCCTGAGCCGGCCACTCCTGCCCCCTCCACCGCCCAGCGCTTTCGTGAGTGTGGGGGGGGGGTGGCAGAGCAGAGAACCAGAGACTGATAGTCACCAGCTCTCTGTTCAGGGAGCCCTAAAGACCGAGCGATCTGCAGTGTTTGATCACTCAGTTCTCAGTATTGCAGTATTGGAGCCAGCGGGGAACAGATGCAGTATCGGATTGATTCTGCATTCGGCTAGGTAAGTATGATTCTGTAAAAAAAACAAAACATACCGGTACTTCTTTTTTAAGCCAGTAGATTCCTCCATCTACACAGACAAGGTGGATGGAGGAATCCCCCGTATTCTGAAAGCTGGACCCGCCGCTGCCCAGGTGCACTGATCAGCGGCTGCAGCTGCTGATTGACCAAAGTTTTCCAGCATGTCCCTTCAACAGAAGTCAATCAAATAATCGACTTCTGTCCATCCAGGACGGCCATACACTGAAGTGTTTAAGAAGAACCCAACTTGACTTTTTAATAAGCAATAAGTCTATTTTTAAAAATCCACATGTATTTTTGAGTTGGAAACGTTTAACCCCGACAACCATCTATACCATTGTTATAATCCGCCAGCGTGCCTGTAGTGTACAGAACGCTCGTAATTTGCCCTGCGGTCCTAAAAAAACCTGCGCGTAACATAAACAGCCATAAAACCAGAACATGACTGCACACAAAGGCCTTGAATGAGCTTGTTGTGGTGACGGAGCAGAAAATCCCTTCTAGCAGCCAATCCATAATAAGGAGGTGTCTGTGACCGCATTGCGTCCGTACAGACATACCGATCTCAGGGCGTACTTCTCCTTCTCTCTGCTAATCTGAACAAATGACTGTGGATCTGTCCCCCTGCCAGCTCCCTAGCTGCAATGCCTTTTATGGACCCTCAGCCGAGGCTTTCCTCACTTTCAATGGCCTGACGGGCAAGGCTGGGGGTGGCTGTGATTAGAATGTACATGGAGCTGCTCCCAATTATCCCTGTACATTGGAAGATGCCTTCATTTCCCCTCCGATCGTCTCTCCGTCCCTTCCAGTCGTCTGTCATGTGCCGGATTATTCAGCGTTTGGGCTTGGCTAAGCTTGGAAAAATATGCAGGCAGACGTCCTAATTCTTTATTAGGAATTCCTTTAATAAGAGTTGCAAAGAGCTGGTCGAGGCGAAAGCTACTGTTATTTCATTTGCTTTCCATCACTTTGAGGGGACCTGTTTATTTAAATAATTAACCCCCCCATTATTAATATGGTACAAAAGCTGAACAATAAAGTATAGTTCACCTAAAGCATAAATTCCAGGCTAAAAACAGATGAAGTGCGTGTCAATTTGTGTGTGTGTATCCACTCCTGAGATTTACACAGCTCTGCCCCACAGCACAGCAAGACAGATGACGCCACTTTATTTGTTTTGGTTATAGTAGGAGGAGTACAGTGTTTTAGGCAAGCCAAACATTATGCAATTTTTTTTTTTTCCTTTAACCATGGGTTGAAGGAAAGAAAATAGATGGATTCCTCCTTTGACACGTTCAGCGTTAACCACTTCAATACCGGGCACGTTTACCCCCTTCCTGCCCAGGCCAATTGTCATCTTTTTAGAGCTGTCACACTCTGAACGACAATTGTGCGGTCGTGCAACACTGTACCCATATCATTTTCTTCACACAAATCTTTTTTTTTCGTGGTATTTAATCACCACTGGGTTTTTTATTTTTTGCTAAATAAATAAAAAAAGTCCAAACGTTTTGGGGAAAAAACACGCTTTTCTTTGTTTCTGTTATAAAATTCTGCAAATAAATAACCTTTCTTTATAAATTTAGGTCAACATGTATTCTGCCACATTTCTTTGGTAAGAATAACCCAAATCAGTGTACAATATTCAGTCTGTAGGAAAGATACAGAGTCCACAAACTATGGTGTGTGTATGTATATATATATATATATATATATATATATATATATATATATATATATATATATATATATATATATATATATACTGTATAAATTGATCAATACTGACACTATCATTTCTTGAGGTCCAAAAATGTCAGGACAGTCCAAATATCCCCCAAATGACCCCTTTTTGGAAAGTCCAAGGTATATGCCGCGTACACACGACCGTTTTTAAAGTGGTTGTAAACCCACTTTTTAAACAAAGCCCTACAGGTAAGCCTAGATTAAGGCTTACCTGTAGGTGCATGAAATATCTCCTTAACCTACACGGTTAAGGAGATATTTGTATGTAAATGCGGCGACGCTGACGTCACCCCATTCACAAATTCGGCTAGGTCGCAACATTCGACGACGTAGCCGAATTCGACAGCTCACGCGCGCATGCGCGGAGTCACGTCTTCTCCGCTCCGGCCAATCACAGCGCCGGAGCGGCGCTGTGATTGGCTGCAGCGGCGATACCCGGAAGTAACATTCCGGCTATCGCCGCAGCGATGGATGCGGCTAGAGGAGGGACACGGACGACTTCTGGGGCCCCGATCGAAGGTAAGTGGTACATAATGAGCTAGTATGCTAGTCATACTAGCTCATTATAGCTTTGTCTTGCAGGTTAGTCAAAAAAAAAAAAAGGGTTTACAACCACTTTAATGTCATTGAAAAAAATGTCATTTTTCTCAACGTGATTTTTCGTGTTTCCTCTCAAGCCTTTCCTTGCCTACACACTATCGTGGAAAAAAATGTTCGAGTAAAGCGCGGTGACGTCCAACACGTACAACGGCACTATAAAGGGGAAGTTCCATTCGAATGGCGCCACCCTTCATGTTAGTAAAGTTTGTTGAGCGACGATTCGCGCTTTTCAGCCTCGTGCTTTTCAGTCCGTTACAGCGTGACGAATGTGCTATCTCCATTACGAACGCTAGTTTTACCAGAACGAGCGCTCCCAACTCATACTTGATTCTGAGCATGCGCATTTTTTTTCAAGTCGTTAAAGCCTACACACGGCTGTTTTTCATGACGAGAAAAACGACGATGTAAAAAACGACGTGAAAAATTACAGCATGTTCCAATTTTTCTCATCGTGATTCTCAGCGTTTTTCTCGTCGGAAAGCCCACACACGATCATTTTTAATGACCATTTTTAAAAAAAAAAAAAAAACATTTTTCTCGTCATTAAAAACGATCGTGTGTACGCGGCATTAGAGTATGGCAAGTTTGGAAAATTAAGAAATAATAAAAAAATTGTTTTGCATACTGTCACGAGTGTAGTACAGCATCATCATATAACTGGCGTGGCAGTGATCAGGGACACTTGCTGGTGAAAGTACGAAAAAAAAAATATATATTTTTCAATTTATTTTTTATTATATTTTTTTAGGGCTGTGGAAATTAACTATTATTTCCTCGATTAATCGTTACATTTTTTTGATCGATTAAAATTCTTTTGATCGGTACTCACCTCTCCGCCGGCTTCCGGGTCTTCAGGAAGTTCCGTCGGAGATCCGGTGACGTCACGGACACCGGCGGGGCTTGCCGTGTCCATCTGAAGGGCTCCTTTGCTGTGCCTTCATATCTGCATGCTGGCGGGACCTTACTATCTGCCACACGCAAGGGCTGTTACACTTCCCTCTATCACTTCCCTCTATCAACCTGGTATTCTACAGCCATCCACTGGGAGTTGTGATAGTTCCCTTCACGGGACATCTACATGCCGATGGACTGATGTTAACCCCTCCTCATCTGGATTCAGCAGTGGTATCGTTGTACACATTTTTATACCAGTATCATACTTAGCTACATGTTTTTATGACTGCTTTTGCTACCGTTTGGTATTACGCGCACTATTTTAACAGTTTATGTAGCTACATCGATTTTATCTCCAGTGCAATATTTATTTTGTTACCTACTTGAAGACTATAAAAGTTTTAATGCTATTCCCATCGAGCGCTGCCTTTGTGTTTTTTGTATCCTGCTATCCATTTTTCCAGTGGTTGGTAGCTGCACTGGGAATCGGCCTGCAAGGAGATCAGCTAAAAGTAGTTGGATCTGTATGTGCGTTATAATTAATCGAAATTAGTCGATAATATTTTTTACTATTTTTTTTTAACACACTTTGACCAGAGGAAAAACATTTTACCATAGTAATGCTGTTGTGATCAGTATTTTACACAATATCTTTGCTTATAGCAATGAATTTCTTTGCTATGTGCAAGCATTTTACTGAAGCAAGCATTTTACTGAATGAAATCGATTCATTCAGTTTGTTTTGTTGTGCTTAGCCTTGATTGGCCATAGCTGATCACATGGCACAGATGGGCTGTGATTGGTCCAGTCTGTACCATGGGATCACTGTGACCAATCTCAGCTAGCAACAAAATTGTACACAATGGATGACTTGAAAGGAAGCCATTCCTTGTTTACAACTGTCATGTGACCTGCTGTGATAGATTACAGCAGTCACATGGTGTCCGTTGGATTCAGCCGGTGACAGATCATGGTGCGATCTGGGAAGACGTCATATGACCTCCACCCAGACCGACAAGAGGCCAGCCCCGCTGTCATTTGCCCATTGGCTGGATAGGAACTGGTTTATGGGGGAACCCCTCCCGCTGCACTATTGTATTCTAACAGCAGGAGGTTTCCCAGTTGTCAGAATACCATGATCACTGCTGCCAGCTATAGCCACTGGCAGTGATCAAACAAACAAAACAAAAATGACTGGCTGGTTATACTGTAGCCTGCCAATAGATGGATCGAAATTTGTCCAATTCCAGTTGAACTGACTGAATTTTGTTCCGTCTATGGCCAGCTTTAAATTCTATACCACCAATTTAAAGACTAGATGGTGAAAGAGCAGCAGGAGACTGATGAGGTCATCCCTCTGCTCACCCTGCATTCTTTTCCTGTTAGCATGATGTTTGTCTCAATATATTTTCATGCAAAAGAACTGATCTTTAACTTGCTTTGCACAGTTTGCTTTTTGCATAATGTGAGGACCGGGTCTGTGGCACCCAGCCTGTTATATGAAGTACCTCTGCAGATTTAAAAAGAAAAAAATGTTTTGGATGGCATTTTACTTGAAGTTCTGGGTATGATGGCCGCTAGGTGGGCAGTTTCTGGTTTAAATACCAGTTAGTATATAGTCCTTATGGAGTTTGCATGTTCTCCTACTGTTCATGTTAGTTTCCTCCAGGTGCCCGAATTTTTCTCCACAATCCAGGGGATTATAAGGGGGTTGTGAGCCCCTTTAGGGTGACTGACTCATGTGAATGGTTCTAAGTACTCTGTAGCAGATTTTTACTGTTGGCTGTAAGCCTAGGCTCATATTGATGCAATTTGACATGTCAAATCGCATGCCAAATCGTTGGCTATTTCCAGCAATGGCATCGTCAAAATCGGTGCAACGCCGCATTTACGGCATCGCATCGATTCCCAAAAGTAGTTTCTGTACTACTTTTGGCGACTTCAGGGTGCGATTTGTATAGACATCTGTGCATGAACCCACACAGATGTTTCTGAAATTGCCCCCGAAGTCGGACTGACATGCAGGTCTGAAATCGTTTAGCTGAACTCGCACAATTTCAATCCCGCTGTCAGTGGGAACCTGGGCTTAGTTGGGGAGATTTCCCCACACTTCCTGCCCAGGTGACATAACAGGAAGTGAGGAAAATTTGGACACAGTAATAAAAACTTGATGAAGATTCTAAACCCCCCTCCCCTCACACTAGAAAAAAAAAAAGTCTGAAGTTACACTTTAAAGGGT
Organism: Rana muscosa; assembly: GCA_029206835.1. Taxonomy (NCBI): domain Eukaryota; kingdom Metazoa; phylum Chordata; class Amphibia; order Anura; family Ranidae; genus Rana; species Rana muscosa. Next base: position 256,098,773 of record CM055125.1, on the reverse strand, counting down.
TTATTTTGGCCGTGACACATTCAGAAACAGATATTTACCCATCCCCCCTCCCCGTGTACAAAAAGGAAGAACAAAGCAGCAGATAGAAGAACAGAAATAAGGATGTGAAGCAATGTAAAATGCAGCTTCATAATGAAAGGAGAAAACAAGGAGAGCACAGAGCAGGAAAATAAAGGGGAGCTATAAGTGGGGCCCCGAAACATGTTGCAGGGGCCCCAAAGTGCCATCGCTATATGTGCCCCTGAGGCTTTCATCCAGGGTGATCCTATTTACTAAATGTAATCTGGTAATGCTTACTCCAAGGAGTACCGTATATACTCGAATATAAGCCGAGGAACCTAATTTTACCACAAAAAACTGGGAAAACGTATTGTCTCGAGTATAAGCCTAGGGTGTCCATCTGCATGCCTCACTGTGCCTCACTGTGTCCATGTCCATGCCTCACTGTGCCCATGCCTCACTGTGTCCATGTCCATGCCTCACTGTGCCCATGCCCATGACTAGACTGACGTTTAACATGGGAGTCTATGGAAGGGGTGCCCGGATTTGAAAAATCAGTGCTCCCCGGCCATAGGTCCCCCAGACAACAGACGTTGCACACTTGTAGAGGAGAAATGGGGCTACATGTGTGCCAAGGTCCGGGTCCAGGGGACCTACGACCGGCTGATACCGGCTCCCCAAATTTACCAGAGAAATTACCGTTTAACATGGGAGTCTATGGAAGGGGTGCCCGGCTTTGAAAAATCGGTGCTCCCCGGCCGTAGGTCCCCCGGACAACAACATTTTTACACTTATAGAGGAAGAGTGAGGCTATATGTGTGCCAAGTTTTGGGCCAGAGGACCTACGGTCGGCCGGTACCGGGTCCCCAAAGTCCGGGAGATCAGGCGCAAAAAGGTGACTCGAGTATAAGCCGAGGGGGGCATTTTCAGCACAAAAAAATGTGCTGAAAAACTCAGCTTATACTTGAGTATATACAGTACTTCCCTGATCAGATACGGGATCAGGCCCCTCATCTATATTGGTGTAAGGGGGGGCATAAATAGTGTGCACACATGTGTTGTGCATGAGTCCTAATGTCCCTCAGAATGTACTCAATAATCAAGTGTGATAATATTCACAGATGGGCCATAGGGCAGCCATCTTTTTTGTCTTTGTAGGATGGATTCCTATTAATAGCATGCACCATTGTAGTGACAGTCCCAGGATCTTTTAGGCAAAGATCATGTATGATCTGCTATATATATATCATCACAACAATGGGCTTCCTTCTATGATCTCTGATATTTTATGAACCTTTGTTATGTCCAGAATGTAAGTTATTCTTATGACATTTCCTATGTTCTTTGTAGTTTGCTGTAACAATTGTCTCTCTTTTCCTCCCGCAGAACTTCCATGAAGGTCGCAAGGCACAGCAGCACATTGAGACCTGCTGGAAACAGCTTGAATCGGTAAGAAAGGGAGGAGAGGTCAGGGCTGGGGCCCAGGGGTCACATGAATCTCCCTGGGGGCGGGGAGGCTCTAATGACAGCTATAATTGCTGGTCCTCCAGGCAAATAACTAAGGGGCAATTTACACCATATGCATTGGCCTGTGCTCGACATCTGACATAGTCCCATCACATGGGCAAGACTTGAGCCTTATGAGTTCATTGCACACCACTGTACTGTGCACGTGCAGAAAAAGAGTAGGACATGCTTTTGTTTTTTTGCGCAGTGTCTTGTGACACGCTATACTGCATCGCAACACACTGTGGATGCGTAAAGATAACTGGAATGTCACTTTGTGATATTTTTACCACTTCCCGACCGACTCACGTAAAACAGGTACGTCAGAACCTTTAAAAGCCTTAGTAGGAGCGCGCCCGCTGCACAGCGGGGTACCCGATGCGCGTGGCTGGCGGTCGCAATGACCGCCGGCCACCAGCGATCGCGGGCACGAGAGACAGAATGGGGATCTGTGTGTAAACACACAAATCCCGGTTCTGTCAGGAGAGGAGAGACAGATCGTGTGTTCCTATTAGTTAGGAACAGCGATCGGTCTCCTCCCCTAGTCACTCCTATCCCCCGACTGTTAGAACACACACTGAGGGAACACATTTAACCCCTTGATCGCCCCCCAGTGTTAACCCCTTCCCTGCCAGTCACATTTATATAGTAATCAGTGGCTATTTTTTTTAGCTCTGATCGTTGTATAAATGTCAGTGGTCCCAAAAATTTATCAAAAGTGTCCGATCTGTCTGCCGCAATGTCGCAGTCCCGCTAAAAATCGCTGATCACCGCCATTGCTAGTAAAAAATAAATAAATAATAAATATGCCATAAATCTATCCCCTATTTTAGTTATATGCTATAACTTTTGCGCAAACCAATCAATATACGCTTATTGCAATTTTTTTTTTTTTTTACAAAAATATGTCGAATATATATCGGCCTAAACTGATGAAGAAATTTGTTTTTAACCACTTGCTTATTGGCCACTTAAACCCCCTTCGTACCCAGACCAATTTTCAGCTTTCATCGCTGACGCACTTTGAATGACAATTGCGCGGTCATACAACGCTGTACCCAAATTATATTTTTATCATTTTTTTCCCACAAATAGAGCTTTCTTTGGGGGTATTTGATCACCTCTGCGTTTTTTATTTTTTGTGCTATAAACAAAAAAAGACAGAACATTTTGAAAAAAAAAACACAATATTTTTTTACTTTTTGTTATAATAATATCCCAATTTTTTTTAAAAAAAATTTTTTTGCTCAGTGTAGGCCGATACATATTCTTCTATATATTTTTGGTAAAAAAAAATGCAATAAGCGTATAGTGATTGGTTTGCGCAAAAGTTATAGCGCCTACAAAATAGGGGATAGAATTATGACATTTTTATTATATTTTTTTTTTTTACTAGTAATGGCGGCGATCTGCGATTTTTGTCAGGCCTGCGGGATTGCGGCGGACATATCGGACACTTTTGACGCTATTTTGGGACCATTCACATTTATACAGCGAACAGAGCTATAAATATGCACTGATTACTGTATAAATGTGACTGGCAGGGAAGGGGTTAACACAAGGGGGCGATCAAGGGGTTAAATATGTTCCCTATTAGTGATTCTTACTGTGTGGGGGGAGGGGACTGACTGGGGGAGGTGACCGATCTGTGTCCCTATGTACAAGGGACACAGCATCGGTCTCCTCTCTCCCTGACAGGACATGGATCTGTGTGTGTACACACACAGATCCACGTCCTGCCTCTGTAATAGCCGATCGCGGCCGCCAGGCACGCGCATCGGAATCACGTGGCGCGGCGGGCACAGCTGTTCCCCGCCACGCACCCTCGGTGGCGTGCGCCGTGATGTTACACAGCAGGACGTCCACCCGGCACTTAAGAGCCGCGCTGCAGACGTCTTTCATCTATAGCGCGGGTCTCAAGTGGTTAAAACATTTTTTGGGGGATATTTGTTGTAGCAAAAACAAAAAAAATATTTTTTTTCTTCAAAATTGTCGCTCTTTTTTTGTTTATATCGCAAAAAATAAAAACCGCAGAGATGATCAAATACCACCAAAAGAAAGTTCTATTTGTGGGAAAAAAAAGGACGTCAATTTTCTTTAGGTACAACGTCGCACGACCGCACAATTGTCAGTTAAAGCAACGCAGTGCCGTATCGCAAACAATGGCCTGGTCATTAGGGGGGTAAAACCTTCCAGAGCTGAAGTGGTTAATAAAGTTGAAAAAAAAAAGTAAACAATGCAATGCGTCATTACAATGTACTGGCGCTGCTCCCTTTACAGTGCACACCGGTGTGATATAATGTGCCAGTTGTGTGAATGAGCCCTAAGGTCCTGGCCCTCTGTGTAGATGGCACTGCAGTTAAGACCCATATCCATCTGTGATTGGACAGTGAAGGAACAGTAGCACACCAACAAGATCATCTCTGTGTTATTCCCTCCTGTAAACATGTTGGCACACAGCACTGTGCAAAGCCCTGATTGGCTCCTAGTGTTGCCCCTCCGTCTCCCAGTACGTGTAATGCTGTGCAGGTGATTACTTGCTCCTATGAAGACTCTGTCCCTTAAGCCCCGTACACACGGTCGGACTTTTGGCCAACAAACTTCATTTTGACCAAGTTGGACCAACAATCCGACCGTGTGTACGCTCCATCGGACAAACTTTTTTCGTTTTTGTTGTGTTTTCATCGGACAAAAGTTGGGTCTGCAAACGGACAAACTTTTGCCCAACAAAAGTCTGATGGAGCAAAGTCTGACTGTGTGTACAGAAAACCATCTGACTTTTGTCCGATGGACAAAACAACTAATGTTAAAATCAACCAACAATAGCAGAAGTTGACCAAAGGGTGGCGGTAAAGAGCAGAAAAACCACGGTGATGTTGTAAAAAGTTTTGGGAAAGTTTGCAGAAAAGTCCTGTGGTGTGTATGCTATGGGTGTTCCCAACCAACTCCCGTTCGGACAAAAAACCACGGAAAAGTCCGATGGAAGTCCGACCGTGTGTACGAGGCTTTATAGTAACTCTTAAAGGAGGTGTGCATTCAGTTGTAATACTGTTCAGACAGTCTTGTGATCCAGGCAATTCCAGCCCCACTGACCGGCCATACAGTTAAGTCTGTGATTGGACAATGAAAGAGCAGCAGCACACAGGTGATGGGGGAATTGCTCCCGCAGCACTATTGTGTTCTGCCGGTAGGGAGCCTTCCCACAGTGATTATTTATTGCTAGCAGCTAAAGCCACCAGCAGTAATTGCATGTAAAAAACCTGACAGCTGCTTGTTCAGCTTGCCCTTAGATGGTTCGAATCTCGGACAGTCCCTGCTGAACTGGCCAAGATTTGATCCATCTATGGCTGGCTTAAGACTTAATTTTACATCTGCGTATACCATTCACGAAATGTGCGAGAAACGTGTCACACTTGTGGTGCTATTATTTGTTAATGGCACCCCAAATGCAGCCAACAAACATGTGTTTTATTGCACGACAAACGTGCAAAGCTCTATGCCCAAAAAAAGGTGCAGGAGCTTCTTTAGCGCTTTTTTTGCTTTAGGGAAGCCCATTCAAATGAAAGGGCTGCCCCTATGCATTTTGCGCAAAAAAAAAAAAAAACTGCACAGAAACTGACCGGAAACTGACTGCATGCTGTGAACTAGAGCCATTGGAATACATGGAAAACACTGTGCATGCACGTTTAGTGCAGAAAAAAAGCACACAGAACTGCATCTGGTGTGAACTGGCCCTAAATGAATATGAATTTATTGTCGGCCATTATCGGCACCTTTTGAAGCGGGATTAAAAATCCTGCTTGCTACATTTTTGGTGCGTATTTGGTCAGCACGTCCCTATTGAAATGCGTTGAAAACGCAGCAAGTACGCATCAAAAATGCACCCGTGTTGTGTTTTTGATGCATTTTTCGAGCCACATAACCTATGAAAAACACACCATAAGCACAGTAAAATCGTGACAAATTTGTGGTAAAATTGCTTTCGGCACATTGCTGAAAACCCTTTTTTCGGCCGAAATTTCATTGCATCACTATTTTCCTATTTTTGTTTGGAGTTTGGCTTTGAATAAAGGGAGATAGTAGGCACTTCTGAGTCTTGGATGTCTTTTAGCAGAGACAGCTGATTACTCGCATCCTGTCATTTCCCGTGAGAGATCTGGCTGAGAATCACCATGCTGTAACCCAATAAGGCATATTAAGTTAAATGCATTACGGAAATGCAGAAAACATGGCCTGTTCTGGATATATGGTGAATGGGGTTGTGGTCTTTCTATAAGCTTATATACAGTGCCTTGCGAAAGTATTCGGCCCCCTTGAACTTTTCATCCTTTTGCCACATTTCAGGCTTCAAAACATAAAGATATAAAATTTTAATTTTTTGTGAAGAATCACCAACAAGTGGGACACAATTTTGAAGTGGAACGAAATCTATTGTTTTTTTTAAACTTCTTTAACTAAGAAAAAAATGAAAAGTGGGGCGTGCAAAATTATTCGGCCCCCTTGCGTTAATACTTTGTAGAGCCACCTTTTGCTGCGATTACATCTGCAAGTCGCTTGGGGTATGTCTATATCAGTTTTGCACATCGAGAGACTGAAATTCTTGCCCATTCTTCCTTGCAAAACAGCTCGAGCTCAGTGAGGTTGGATGGAGAGTGTTTGTGAACAGCAGTTTTCAGCTCTTTCCACAGATTCTCGATTGGATTCAGGTCTGGACTTTGACTTGGCCATTCTAACACCTGGATACGTTTATTTGTGAACCATTCCTTTGTAGATTTTGCTGTATGTTTGGGTTCATTGTCTTGTTGGAGGTTAAATCTCCGTCCCAGTCTCAGGTCTTTTGCAGACTCCAACAGGTTTTCATCCAGAATGGTCCTGTATTTGGCTGCATCCATCTTCCCCTCAATTTTAACCATCTTCCCTGTCCCTGCTGAAGAAAAGCAGGCCCAAACCATGATGCTGCCACCACCATGTTTGACAGTGGGGATGGTGTGTTGAGGGTGATGAGCTGTGTTGCTTTTACGCCAAACATATCGTTTTGCATTGTGGCCAAAAAGTTCGATTTTGGTTTCATCGGGCCAGAGCACCTTCTTCCACATGTTTGGTGTGTCTCCCAGGTGGCTTGTGGCAAACTTTAGACGAGACTTTTTATGGATATCTTTGAGAAATGGCTTTCTTCTTGCCACTCTTCCATAAAGGGCAGATTTGTGCAGTGTACGACTGATTGTTGTCCTGTGGACAGACTCTCCCACCTCAGCTGTAGTCCTCTGCAGTTCATCCAGAGTGATCATGGGCCTCTTGGCTGCATAACTGATCAGTCTTCTCCTTGTCTGAGCTGAAAGTTTAGAGGGACAGCCAGGTCTTGGTAGATTTGCAGTGGTCTGATACTCCTTCCATTTCAAAATGATCGCTTGCACAGTGCTCCTTGGGATGTTTAAAGCTTGGGAAATCTTTTTGTATCCAAATCCGGCTTTAAACTTCTCCACAACAGTATTACGGACCTGCCTGGTGTGTTCCTTGGTCTTCATGATGCTCTCTGCGCTTTCAACAGAACCCTGAGACTATCACAGAGCAGGTGCATTTATACAGAGACTTGATTACACACAGGTGGATTCTATTTATCACCATCAGTCATTTAGGACAACATTGGATCATTAAGAGATCCTCGCTGAACTTCTGGAGTGAGTTTGCTGCACTGAAAGTAAAGGGGCCGAATAATTTTGCACGCACCACTTTTCAGTTTTTTATTTGCTAAAAAAGTTTAAAATATCCAATAGATTTCGTTCCACTTCACAATTGTGTCCCACTTGTTGGTGATTCTTCACAAAAAAATAAAATTTTATATCTTTATGTTTGAAGCCTGAAATGTGGCAAAAGGATGAAAAGTTCAAGGGGGCCGAATACTTTCGCAAGGCACTGTACATCTGCAATATTTGTGTATTGAGCGGCAGGGTGGATTTGATTTAAATCACTAGTAGAAAAGGCTTGATTTGAATCAACTCGATTTAAATCATAATTTTTAAAGAGCAACTGTCATCTCTGTCCCGAAGCGACTCCTCCTCTGACTCGCTGTTGACTCACCGACCGTCCTATTCACTTTAATGGGATGGCTGGTGATGCGGCAGTGACACAACAAGGTGAGGAACGTGGCGGCAGCAGGTGAGTGGATGCCCGCTAACAGACGCTGCCATGATGGATCTGAAATGACAGGTGCTCTTTAAATGTAAGGACTTATTCTTGCTGGTAGATAGAATCTTTAATATTTGCAAACAAAATGAAGGTTTCCTATTTAGAATAATAAGTACCGTATATACCGTATATACTCGAGTATAAGCTGACCCGAATATAAGCCGAGGCACCTAATTTTACCACAAAAAACTGGGAAAACGTATAGACTCGAGTATAAGCCTAGGGTGTCCATCTGCATGCCTCACTGTGTCCTTGCCTCACTGTGTCCATGACTAGACTGACGTTTAACATGGGAGTCTATGGAAGGGGTGCCCGGCTTTGAAAAAAATCGGTGCTCCCCGGCCCTAGGTCTCCCAGACAACAAACTTTGCACACTTGTAAAGGAGAAATAGGGCTACATGTGTGCCAAGTTTCGGATCCAGGGGACCTACAGCCGGCTGGTACCGGGTCCCCAAATCCGGGAGGACAGGTGCAAAAAGGTGACTCGAGTATAAGCCGAGGGGGCGTTTTTAGCACAAAAAAATGTGCTGAAAAACTCGGCTTATACTCGAGTATATGCGGTAGTCAGGTTAGTAAAACAGCGATATCAGAACCGATTCAATCATACAGTTTGTAGTGTACATAGACAATACAATTGGATACAGGAATATTCCTGAACTTTGTTTTTTCTCATGGTTACGGTGAAATTGTGTGAATGCATCAATGCAGTGCATGTTATCTCAGCCTGCAGAGCTTGGATTCATTGAATGAGTTTACCAAAAATGTAAATATTGCAGAATATACAGCCTCATGCTACATAACTAAGCTCCATTTCATGCTGAATAAACTAAATTATTAATGTATCCTAAATATAAAATTATCTTTAGATAGATTTTTACTCCATATAAATAAATGTAATAAAAATAAAAAAAAAATCAGATTTTTTAGATTTTTTTTGTAAAAAAAAATCATTGAGTTACATCCACCCTGTTAAGCGGTGACCAGGCATTGCACATTCTACTGATGATGCCAGGCACTTTGCAGGTAGATGGGTGTTATGCTGGGTAAAATAAACTAAACTAGACTCTCAGTAACAGAACTGATCTGACCGCTTGTCTGACAGTCTGCAGAGAGCGAGTGCAGAATTGTTTGTACTATTTTGGTGACTTCCTCCAGAAGCCATTTCCTGCACTGACAAGTAGATACGGTCTTTTTCTCTAAGCCTGTGTTTGTGTCTGTTTGTGTTACAGTCGCTCGGTGATTTCATAAACCAGAACTCCCCCCCCACCATAAAAATGAAATCATGCAAATTAAATCTATGTCTAGATTTTGTGTAAATATAAAAATAAATGATATTAATAGAACACCACCTAAAATATTTGCATTTCCGGACAGGAAGGAATTATCACCAATTTGGTAAGCATTTGTCTTCTCCAGCTGAAGCGGTGACATATTTAATGCACTATAACCAAGGGCAACAAAAGATGTGCAGCTGTAAGTCATCCAGCACTCTTGGAGCTGCCTTTCCTTTTTTTATACATGGCTAATTTTGGCAGTAGTTCTCAAGTGGGAATCCACAGCTATGCTCTACATTGGCCTACAAATTGGGGAAGTGTTTACTCGTATCGAATCTGGGACACTCGGTGGAATAGAGTCTTTGGTTACCACTACAGTGTAATGGACAAGCTGCCATTCAGGTGCTACACTGGCAGCAGTACAGGAATAACACATTTCATGACTATCCAAATCTTTTACTTAATTCTGTTAAAAAGCTGATACAGCATTGTAGAGCAGGGGTCCCCAACTCCCGGGCCGTGGACCGGTACCAGTCCATGACCTGTTGCTGCCTGAGCCACACAGCAGGAGATGAGCAGGGACCACGGTCTGCACAGAGCTATCAGGACCGCTCACCTCCATGCCATGCCTGCGTGCCCTTTCCGACGATGTCATCCAATCAGCAGGACAGGGGGCAGGAGGAGCTTCAGATTGGAATGGAGAGCTCCTCCCACCCCCTGCTCTCCCGATAGAATTACATTGTCGAGTGGACGAGGGAGCCAGGAGAGACCACAGACTGATCACAGCCTCTGCCCTGCCAAAGGTATGAGTCCTGTGCAGGGGAGGCAGAGATCAGAATAGGGAAGAGTGATGTTAGAGAGGGGGGCGGGGGACTGCAGGGGCACTGTGATGGATGAGGCTGTGATTGCTAGGAGCACTGTAATATAAAGTGCACTGCACTGTAAAGGGGGGCTGTGATGTAAAGGGGACTGCACTGTAAAGGGGGGCTGTGATGTAAAGGGGACTGCACTTTAAAGAGGCACTGTAATCATTACAGTGCAGTCCCCTTTTTCTTTCTCGTACATCACGGGACACAGAGCGGCATAGTCATTAATATGTGGGTTATATAGTTTACCTTCAGGTGCTGGCACTGGCAACTTCCAAACCGGAAGTACCCTCCCCTATATAAGCCCCTCCCATCCGGGAGCACCTCAGTTTTTTGCCAGTGTCTAAGGTGTTGGCCAAGAAGTAACATGTGTTTTTCACTGAGCTTGCGTACAGGTTCTTTTGGGCCTCAGTAAGCTATTCCGGATCCAACCAAAAAAGCTTCATAGCTAAACGGTCGGTACCCGGGCCTTGCAGAGAAGAGCAAGGTTTTGCCTGTAATGCTTCTCTTAGGAGAGCTGGACCCTGGGATCCAGAGCTCTGGTCATACCCACGACCAAGATGTTTTCTGTGCAGGGTGCTATACAGGTCCAGGGGAGTGGAATCCTTGGGAACCCGGTCCCTGAAGGTTTAATTACAATGCCTGCCGTGAGAGGTGAAGTTTGGGCTTCTGTGGACCAAACAGAGTCCTGCGGCGGGGAAAAGGTAAGTGGGGGCCCCCCAGGAACTTGGTTCTATTAGGGGACCCCCAAGCCTAATATGTCTTTCTGCCTGTTACCTAACGGTATTCCCGCTAAATATCTGTGCATGCCTGTAACTACTAAAAAATGTAATAATTTTAATAGTGGTCAAGAAAAAAAAAAAAAAATAGACAGACCGCGGTACCTGTGTTAATCCACTAGAGGCCGCTGTGGAACGTTTCTTGTCATGTGGACTTTTTCTTTTCATCAGAGTCAAGTCCAGGCAGATGGTGAGTTCTCTTGTGGGAAACTGCTTCCTCTGCCATGTTGCAATGCTCGTCCATCCCCCGGCCTGCGGCAAAAGGGCCCTGTCTCCTGTCCCTAGTTTCCTTTTTCAAAAAAGAGCGCCGAAGGCGCACGTGCCCGCGCCTCTATATATAGAGGTGAGCTGGAAAAGGGGGCGGAGCTTGGGGGATGCCGCTCTGTGTGCGCCGCAGCGCTTCTGCGCATGTGCGGGCGTCCCAGCATGTTAAAAGGCACAATTATGTGTTGTGAGCTGGCTATGGAGTGCAGAGACAGAGCTGGCAACATTTAAAAAAAAAGGCATACAGCAAGCGGTTGATGCAGGCATCCCCATAGAAAGGCACATTAGTAGACACCAACTGTTTATATAGCAGCAATTGTGCTAGACTATTGTCAGTAAGTGGTGTATTTCGGCTGGAATACCTCAGCTTTGGGCTTAGGAATATGCCGTCTAAAAACTCTGGGACTAAGAATCCCAGGAAGCATAGGGGGTCTCCATCGGGCTCTGAGGATCTTGGGCATGCTTCGGCTGCACCAATCTCCCCTGAAGAATCAGAGGTTAGTGACCGTAGAGCACCCTCAGGAGTACCTGGTACTGTGGCTGTCCTCAGTTCACCTGCTCCTGTGTATGTAACAGAGGAGGTTTTTTCCTCAGCTCTGGGAGGGCTGGAAGAGAGATTGTCAACATTGATCGCTGCTTCCCTGTCAGAGGGAAAGCGCGCCCGATCTCCGTCTCCTCCCTCAGAGTACCTGTTAGCAGAGCAACAGTCCCATACAGGGATCGACCTACCTGAAGGGGATCAGGATGAGGTTGATTCTGTTGTAGAGGAATCAACAGTGGAAGAGCCATTCTCAGCATCACATGCTGAAAGATTATGGGTTCAGTCCCTGACTAACATGGTCCGATCAGCATTTAAAATGCCCCTTGCGGAGCCATCATCCACTTCTGTCTCCTCGTTGGGGTCGCTAAAAGCTCCCCAGACTGTTTGTTCCTTTCCAATCCATCCTTTACTGGAAGGGCTCATTTACCAGGATTGGGAACATCCTGATAAAATATTTACTCCTCCCAAGAGATTTCAGGTGGTCTATCCCATGGAGGATAAGTTCATCAAAAAATGGAGGGTCCCTACAGTGGACGCAGCCATCTCTTGTGTGAATAAATCACTGACATGTCCAGTGGATAATGTCCAAATGTTCAAGGACCCAATAGATAAAAAATTGGAGTCCTTATTAAAATCTGCTTTTGCTACAGCAGGCTTGGTGACACAACCAGCAGTGGCAGCTATTGGGGTCTGCCAAGCAGTGAAGGATCAGTTGAAACAGGTCTTAAGGGACTTGCCAGATCAGCAGGCCCTTGCCCTAGCTGATCTACCTAGGGCCTTATGCTTTGCGGTTGACACTATAAAGGATTCAATCCATCAGGCCCTCCCGCCTTACGCTGTCTGTAGTACATATGCGCAGGCTTCTATGGCTCAAAAACTGGTCTGCTGATGCCCCCTGTAAAAAATTGCTGGTCAGCTTCCCATTTCATGGTGAACGCTTATTCGGGGAAGACCTGGACAAATACATCCAGAAAATTTCCAGCGGTAAAAGTACACTCTTGCCGGTTAAAAACAGAGTTAGAGGTCCCTCTTTTAAGAGGCCTGCTTCTCCAGTCCCTAGGACATCGGCTGTGAAACAGTTCCGACGGCCTCCTCGGTCAAATCCCGGGGGTAAAAATCAGGGACAATCGCAGGGTAACAAGAAGCCCTGGATCAGGAGAGGTACAAAACCTCCCCCAAAGTCAAATGCATGAAGGGTTGCCCCCACTCAATCGGGTGGGGGGAAGACTTCAGTTGTTCGCAGAGACCTGGCGGGACACGATCAGAGACAGATGGGTGCTCTCCGCAGTAAGTCTGGGCTACAAATTGGAGTTAAAAGACTCCCCTCCTTCCCATTTTGTAAGGTCGAACGTGCCAAGGGATCCCCGGAAGAGAGGATCCCTCCTGTTGGCACTAGAACAACTATTGCTCCAAGCAGTAATTATGGAGGTCCCCCTAGAAGAATGGGGGTTCAGGTTTTACTCAAACCTCTTTACAGTCCCGAAGCCAAACGGGGACGTGAGGCCCATATTAAATCTAAAAGGGCTAAACAAATTCCTACATATCAGGACTTTCCGGATGGAGTCGATCCGATCGGTGGCCGCTGCCCTACAAGGGGAGGAATGGTTAGCCTCGATCGACATCAAAGATGCTTATTTGCACATTCCCATCTTTCCAGTCCACCAAAAATGTCTACGCTTTGCAGTAGAAGGGCGCCATTTTCAGTTCAGAGCCTTACCCTTCGGTCTGGCCACAGCACCACGCGTGTTCACAAAAATTCTGGCCCCATTATTGGCCAATTTAAGAACACGAGGTGTAACGATAATGGCATATCTAGACGACTTGTTGCTGATAGACCACTCAGTGGAAAAACTAGAAGTGGTTGTTCACGAGACAATCGAGTATCTGGAATCTCACGGTTGGATTATCAACCGAGACAATTCAGCCCTAAAACCAGTCAAAAGTCTGGAATACTTGGGGCTAAGGCTGGATTCAGACCAGAGAAAAAATTTCTTGCCTCAAGAAAAGGTGTCGTCTTTGAGAGATTTGATCCACCTAGTGGGTACAAAAAGACAGCCATCCATACGCCTGTGCATGAGGCTGCTGGGAAAAATGGTGGCATCATTCGAAGCAGTACCCTACGGTCAATTCCATTCAAGGAATTTGCAAAGGGCTATACTGTCAGCCTGGAACAAAAAAGTTCAGGCCCTAGACTTACCAATGTCCTTGTCCCCTTCCGTTCGCAAGAGCCTCCGTTGGTGGTTGGTTCCCCAGAATCTGGAAAAAGGGAAATCCTTCAGTCCGATTTCTTGGAAGGTGGTCACTACAGATGCCAGCCTTATAGGCTGGGGAGCAGTACTGGAGCAATGGTCTCTCCAGGGCAGATGGTCGGATGCAGAAAAGGCCCTGCCCATCAATCTCTTAGAGATACGAGCAGCCAGGTATGCCCTAGTAGCATGGACATCCAAACTCCAAGGGTCCCCTGTCAGAATTCAATCGGACAATGCCACGGCAGTGGCATATATCAATCATCAGGGTGGCACCAGGAGTCGTGCAGCCCAGAGGGAAGTAAATTGCATCCTGAAATGGGCAGAAAGATATGTCCCAGCCATATCCGCGGTATTCATTCCAGGAGTGGAGAATTGGAAGGCGGACTTTCTAAGTCGCCAACAATTATGCCCAGGGGAATGGTCCCTTCACCCCGAGGTTTTCAGGACAATATGTCAGCGGTGGGGAACACCGGATGTAGATCTGCTAGCATCCAGATTCAACGCAAAGGTGGACAGGTTTGTCTCTTGGACAAGGGATCCCCTAGCTTGCGGCTCGGATGCCCTAGTGTTCCCTTGGGATCAGTTCAAGCTGATATATGCATTCCCACCGCCACAATTGTTACCTCGATTACTCCGCAGAATCAGGGTAGAAAAGAAACCAGTGATTCTGGTGGCTCCAGCGTGGCCCCGAAGAGCATGGTACGCGGAGATTGTAAAAATGTCTGTGGGGAGTCCTTGGACCCTCCCACATCGTCCGGACCTGCTTTCGCAAGGACCGATATACCACCCTTCCTTACCAGCCCTAGGTTTGACGGCCTGGCTATTGAAGCCCACATTCTAAAAAAGAGAGGTCTCTCTAATCCTGTGGTATCTACCATGATCAATGCCAGGAAGCCGGTATCCAGGCAGATCTACTATAGAATCTGGAAGGCGTACATCGTCTGGTGTGAGGCCAAGAAATGGCATCCACGTAAGTACGTAATAGGTAGGATTCTGGACTTCCTACAGTGGGCTGTAGATAGGAAGCTTGCCTTGAGTACTATCAAGGGTCAGATTTCGGCCTTGTCAATATTTTTTCAGAGGCCCTTGGCTTCGCATTCACTAGTCAAAGCCTTTATACAAGGAGTGATGCGTATTAGTCCTCCGGTTAATATTCCCATATGTCCATGGGACTTAAACCTGGTTCTGTCGGTTCTACAGAAACAACCATTTGAACCATTACAGCATATTTCCCTGGTTCTTCTCACCAGGAAATAGATTTTTCTAGTAGCCATTTGTTCGGCTAAAAGAGTGTCGGAATTAGCCGCTATGTCCTGTAGGGAGCCATATCTGGTTATCCATAAGGACAGAGTAGTGTTACGTCCTCATCCAGCCTTTCTTCCTAAGGTGGTATCGAGGTTTCATTTGAACCAAGATGTGGTTCTTCCTTCTTTTTTCCTCAAACCTAGTTCAGTAGAGGAAAAATTATTACATTCTTTGGGCACAGAGCGGCATGGGCACAGAGCGGCATGGGCACAGAGCGGCATGGGCACAGAGAGGCATGGGCACAGTGAGGCATGCACGTGGACACAGTGAGGCACAGTGAGGCATGCAGATGGACACCCTAGGCTTATACTCGAGTCAATAAGTTTTCCCATTTTTTTGTGGTAAAATTAGGTGCCTCGGCTTATATTCGGGTCGGGACAAGAAACTAGATGGTGGGACTTTAAATGAAGCACACTACTATTATATGGATTTGGGTCGGCTTATACTCGAGTATATACGGTAAGTAAATAAAAAATCACCTTGGAATTGAGAGGCAAGGTGCACTCTTATACCAATTCAAGAGTAAAAATAAAATTTGTTAATGAGAGTTTATCATCAAGAACGCAATCTATAGTCTCGGGCAGTACTCGCAGGGAGATCTCACAGTTTTTTGGAAAATGTTCATGTGATCAGCTGTCACTGGTCAGGGTTCATAGTGGGTCTTGGCCTGGAATGACTCTTACTGGGGTTAGCAGATGTCCCCCCCACCCCAGAAAACTATTTGCACATGTCTAGCTTTGGTGAGTGTTTGTTGCTGCAGATGTTGCCCTTTACCAATCAGTGATATAACTCCTATATCCCCAAATATACAGTGGATATAAAAAGTCCACACACCCCTGTTAAAATGTCAGGTTTCTGTGATGTAAAAAAAAATAAATAGACAAATTTAAATAATTTCAGAACTTTTTCCACCTTTATGTGACCTATAAACTGTGCAATTCAGTTGAACAACAAACTGAAATCTTTTAGGTGGAGGGAAGTAAAAATAATTAAAAAAAATAATATTATGGTTGCATAAGATTGCACACCCTTAAACTAATACTTTGTTGAAGCACCTTTTGATTTTATTACAGCACTCAATCAATTTATTGTATGAGTCTATCAGCATGGCACATCTTGACTTATTGGCTAATACTTGCAAAAACATTCCAAATCTGTCAGATTGCGAGGACATCTCCTTTGCACAGCCCTCTTCAGATCACCCCACAGATTTTCAATCAGATTCAGGTCTGGGCTCTGGCTGGGCCATTCCAAAACTTTAATCTTCTTCTGGTGAAGGCATTCCTTTGTTGATTTGGATGTATGCTTTGGGTCGTTGTCATACTGAAAGATAAAGTTCTTCTTCATGTTCAGCTTTCTAGCAGAAGCCTGAAGGTTTTGTGCCAATATTGATTGGTATATGGAACTGTTCATAATTCCCTCTACCTTGACTAGGGCTCCTGTTCCAGCTGAATAAAAACAACCCCAAAGCATGATGCTGCCACAACCCTGCTTCACGGTGGGTATGGTGTTCTTTTGGTGATGTGCAGTAATGTTTTGGCACCAAACATATCTTTTGGAATTATGGCCAAAAAGTTCAACCTTGGTTTCATCAGACCAGAACACATTTTCCCACATGATTTTGGGAGACTTCAGATGAGTTTTTGCAAAATTTAGCGGGGCTTGGATGTTTTTTTTCGCAAGAAAAAGCTTACGTCTTGCCACTCTACCCCATAGCCCAGACATATGAAGAATACAGGAGATTGTTGTCACATGTACCACACAGCCAGTACTTGCCAGATATTCCTGCAGCTCCTTTAATGTTGCTGAAGGCCTCTTGGCAGCCTCCCTGGCCAGTTTTCTTCTCGTCTTTTCATCAATTTTGGAGGGACGTCCAGTTCTTGGTAATGTCACTGTTGTGCCATATTTTCTCCACTTGATGACTCGTCGGTTTTCCATGGTATATCTAATGCCTTGGAAATTCTTTTGTACCCTTCTCCTGACTGATACCTTTTAACAATGAGATCCCTCTGATGCTTTGGAAATTCTCTGCGGATCATGGCTTTTGCTGTAGGATGCGACTAAGAAAATGTCAGGAAAGACCTACTAGAACTGCTAAACTTTATTTGGGGTTAATCAGAGGCACTTTAAATTATGGCAGGTGTTTACAGACTCCTATTTAACATGTGCTTGAATGTGATTGCTTAAATCTGAACACAGCTACACCCCCAGTTATAAGAGGGTGTGCACACTTATGCAACCACTTTATTAAAAAAATTTATTCTTACTTCCCCCTTTAAAAGATTTCAGTTTTTTGTTCAATTGAGTTGTACAGTTTATAGGTCACATTAAAGGTGGAAAAAGTTCTGAAATAATTTATCTTTGTCTCATTTTTTTAAATCACGGAAACCTGACATTTTAACAGGGGCGTGTAGACTTTTTATATCCATTGTATAAAAAAATGGAGCCTAGATGTTAATTGGCTGCTACGGGGAATTTATCAGAATAGAATTAAGGGAGCTGCCACTGCTGATTTGCTTTTGTAAGCATGTTCCATATTTATCATTTTTTGCACTAGTGTCTCACTGACCATGGACAGGCGTTAAGCATCCCAACTTCCAGGCCAATGGTCCCCCAAGTAGTGAAGGAGTCATGAAGATGACAGCCATGGAGAATTCACTTTAAATAACAAATTGGCAATGACCCCTACCACAGTTCTGTGATGTCGGGTTCCTTTTAGTATAGTTCTGATGTGGGTAATTCAGTGGAGTCCATTGGTTAAGAAAGTGTCAGCTCCCCCGCCACCTTTTCAGCCCTACTCCCTTCCCTTTTTAATTTACCCAACTTATTACATGGTCATCCATTCTACCACCATGTTAACCATCAAATTGAAAAAAGAAGGGGTCCTTTATGGCTCCCAAACTACGAAACCACTCCCAACTCTTTTATGCTGTGTAACGCTGTATATATGTCTTCCATTGGTGGAAGGGATCTGACACACAAGTTTTATCGCCCACTCATACTGATTGTATCCACTGCACAAATCATTCTCTACGAAATTTCCCTATACTAAGGCAGGCCATACACTGTGCAAATTTCTTTCCTGCAACCCGAGGTTGCAAATTCACACGATTCCCCCATCTACACAGACAGTGCTGACAGGGGAATTCCTCCTGCCGAGCAATTGTCTGCTCCTGGCGGGTAGCGGGCAGGGGAAGCCATCAACACTGGGAGAAGACAGTGATTATTACTACTGGCTATAGCAGCCGCTAGTGATAATCGCAAGGGAATCCGGCAAGCTGGTTGTACCTAAGTTGATTGATCGATCAACTTTGTACCTTCAGCCTGCCCATTAATGTTTCAAATCTCGGCCGGTTCTTGCTGATTTGAAGCTTGTCTGGCCAGCCTTAGGCCCGGTTCACATAGGGGCGACTCCTCATTCGACTCGGTCGTCTGAGGAGTCGCGTCCCGCTCTGTACTATAGAACCGTTCTAATAGGAGCGACCGACTTAGAAAAAGGTTCCTGTACTACTTTTGGGGGCGACGCAGGGCGACTTGCATTGACTTCTATACAGAAGTCATTATGCAAATCGCCTCAGGCGGGCGTCTCAAGTCATCTTGAGATCGCGCCGCCGAGTCGCCCCCGAAGTCGTGCCGCCCCTGTGAGAACCGGGCCTTAGGATGTATTGTTTACTTGCACTTTTTCTTCGTAGAATAGAAAAAATAAAGTGTTGTCATGTTTTCTGTATTCAGTTAGGTCTAACTTTTTTTTCATTTTCGTCTAAAGAGTAAAAGAAGATTTGAGAGGGATTGTAAGGAGGCTGATCGGGCGCAGCAACATTTCGAAAAGATGGATGCTGACATCAACGTGACAAAAGCAGATGTGGAAAAAGTAAGTGAGATGTTTAATAGTTTCTTCATAGGTCAGTCCACCCAAAACTCATCTATAAAGTTTAATTTCCCTTTATTCCTGTTCACTTGTCAGCTGTAACATTTTAGATTTTTTATCACTTGACAATAGTCACCAGGACAAATAGAGAGGGTCATTCTCCCCAACAGGGATACAGACAGCAGTAAAAACCTGATAGGGGTTCAAAACTACTTTTGGTTTTGGATAGAGAGAGATGCTATTGGCTTCTGCCTTGACTGTGCTGCTTAGATCTGTGTATTTGTGTCCCAGTTGTGCACAGTTCACATAGGCATTACAAGGTGGTCCACAATCTCCATGTTTGATTTTAGTTTTAATGTCATGTAGAAAATAAAGAGTACAACAGGAGAAGTGGAAATGTCCAAATAGGGCTGAAAATGGTGGAGTTCCCCCAAGACTAAGGAGCACCTGGATGACATATGCCGCGTACACACGATCGGTTTTTCCGACGGAATTCCGCTCAAGCTTGGCTTGCATACGCACGGTCACGCAAAGTTCTCTGAACTTTCGACCGTCAAGAACGCGGTGACGTACAACACTACGACGGGACGAGAAAATTAAGTTCAATGCTTCCGAGCATGCGTTGAATTGTTTCTGAGCATACGTAGGAATTTTGCGCGTCGGAATTACATACAGGAATTTCCGATAGGAACTTTTTCCGTCTGAAAAATAGAGAACCTGCTCTCAATCTTTTGCTGGCGAAAATTCCGACAGCAAAAGTCCGATGGAGCATACACGCGGTCAGAATTTCCAACCAAAAGCGATCGTGTGTACGCGGCATTTGTCTCCTAGACTCAACTTGTAACTGAAATGCCACTTTTGAGCAAAATTGTTCTTTAAATTGTGCTTTTAACTTTATTCAGCATCATATATATATATATATATATATATATATATATATATATATATATTTATCATTTGTCCACCTGATGATCCCCCGCAACTACTACCCTTTGTTTCACGTGACCCTCCCTTCTAGACTGTAAGCTCTAACGAGCAGGGCCCTCTGATCCCTCTGTATTGAATTGTATTGTGATTGTACTTCCCTGATGTTGTAAAGCACTGCGCAAACTGTTGGCGCTATATAAATCCTGTATAATAATAATAATATATGTCTGATATCTATTCGTTTCTAGGTATGGGACATACTGAAGCCAGCCATAGATGGTTTGATTCCCGGCTGAATCATCAGCAGGGAATAGCCGAAGTTCGAACCATGTATGGGCAGCCTGAATGTACCCAAGTTGATCCATCAATTGACTTGGGTACAACCAGCATGTCGATTCTCGGCATGTGATTATTGCCAGCGGCAGGTATGGCTGCCAGGAGAATCCAATAGCTCTGTGGGAGAGAATCTCCCATCAACACTGACTCAAATCCATTTTGTTTGCTGTAACCCGTGGTTGCAGAAAAAATAAAATTACATCTTGGCCCGCCTTAGAGATAGGCTCATACAGTGCAAGACACAGGAGCTGATAGTAACATATACATATGTTGTATATAGTATGTATATAAAAATCACATTGGAATATCGTGTTCAGTAATATGTACTTCTTTCCATGCTGTAAGTTCCCCAGTAACACTCTGTAGTTACCCCAACATAGCCTAAATGCTCTTGAAGAACCTTTGACCTGGAATAAGCATGCAGCCAGGTAGTCTGAAGTCTGACCTCCTTTTCTGCAGGTTAACGACTTGCTAGGTAATGAATCTAGGATAAGGATGACAGCTCTACAACTTGTACCTTTAATTAAGTCCTCAGTATCAGTGCTCAGATCTTGAATGACTTTGAGGGGTTGATTTACTACAGACGAATAGACTGTGCACTTTGCAAAGTGCAGTTGTACTCTGCAAGAGCAGTTGCTCCAGAACTTAGTAAATAAGCAGCTCTGCTGACTTCCATCATCCAATTACGTGCAAGCAAAAATTATGTTTTCTCTATTTTCCTTGCATGTGATTGGGTATTCTTTGCAAAATTAAGCTTTACCTCATTTACTAAGCTCTGGAGCAATTGCACTTGCAGAGTGTAACTGCACTTTACAAAGTGCACAGTCTAGTTGCCTTTACTAAATCAACCCCCATGTGTCTACTTATATTGCATTTACTTGTGGTGTACCTGGTACATCTGTCCATTTGTGGACTAAGTACCACTTCACTCCAGGAATCGCACAGTACAGCGCTCTGCGTTCCTGTGCAATTCTCATGTGGTGCAATTTGAGCCCATTCATTTTCACTATGGACTATGCACTACTATAAAAACCGCAGAGCAACCAGATTGTATTTCTGTACCATGTGATCCGCCGCCACATGCACTGCATTTGAGACCTGCGTTTGAGGTGTCATTAACTTAACATTGACACCCGCTGCAGATCGCAACGGCAGTGCGTTTGGAATGCGGTGTGAGAAACGTGCATGGATTGTGGGTTTCCCACACCGCGTTCTTGTGTGAACTGGCCCTAATTGTTTCATATAAAGTGAACCTGCCATTGGGAGAAATACCGGAGTTGCCAGTGCTGGCCTGCTTCTGAAAATGCTAGCTTCCTGGCTGTTGGGCTGGCTGCCTTCAGTATTTTCTGAATTATTGACTTGGAACAAGTGTCTGAAAAAAAGTCCAATATCCTTATCTGCTTAGTTGTCCTGGGTTAGAAATTGTGGGCCAGCATGAGAGCCAGTCAACTAGCAATTTCAGACGGAGAGGTCAGATGTGGAAGCCAGCATGTTTACTTCATGACAGATTTCATTTTAAGTAGAACTAAACGGAAACCCTTTTTGCCTTGCGGTGCAATCAGCATGGCTTCTAGTGTGAATCAGCCCTTAATGCCTTTTCTTGCATACTAGTTTGTTTATAAGCTATAAACACATAAATGCACTCGGCACAATTAACAACTCATTAAAATTGATTAAAAACACATCTTTTCTTCTTCTTCAGACATGCTTCTGCATGCTGAGGAAAGCCAGTCTCATTTGAATGAGCCCTGACGTGGTTTTCCTGCTATCTCTAAGAAGCATTTAGCAGGAGGTTATCACAATAATTGTGGTGGCAGCTCCCGCCTGCAGAGCAGGGCCTGTGATAGGCGTCTGTCCTTGTGTGCTGCTGGTCAACAGCAGCCGCTTCAGTCTGTGGATGGAGCGCGTGACATGCCCTGAAGTTATATAAGCTTTTCATTCAGAAGAAGAGACTCTTCAGATGGACATATAACACCCAATTGTTTCTGGATGAAATTACATAACCACATTGATATTGGTTATTTCCGCGTGATACTGTCACTCATTAAGAGTCCTGTAAAAGGATACGGTTTTGTTGTTCCCTCTGACTCATAAAGACACACTCCAGTTCAATTTTTAATAAAACCTTAAGGTATACAGGGAATAGGCCCTACCTGCTCAGTACTTTCTTTTTATCCTCCACCCAGTGCTCTATAGCAGTGGCTCTCAACCCCTGGGCCACAGCCTCCCTCCTCCTACGCTTCCAGTCACTTGCAGATCCCCTAACCTCCTACAGTACCTCCCAGCTCCCATAATGCCACCCAACCTTCCTTGGTGGTCCACTGTGCCCTTTAACCTCTCCCAGTGCCCCTAGACCCTTTAAGAACCCTCAGCCCCATAGTGCTCCAAGCTTGCTGCAGAGCCTCAAGCCCCCCCCCCCCCATAGTGCCACCAAACCTTCTATGATGGTCCATTGTGCCCCTAGGCCCTCTGAGAACCCTCAGCCCTATAGTGCTCCAAGCTTACTGCAGAGCCTCAAGCCCCCCCCCCCCCCCCATAGTGCCACCCAACCTTCTATGATGGTCCATTGTGCCCCTAGGCCCTCTGAGAACCCTCAGCCCCATAGTTCTCCAAGCTTGCTGCAGAGCCTCAAGCCCCCCCCCCATAGTGCTACCCAACCTTCCATGGTTCCCCTAGCCTAGGCCCTCTGAGAACCCTCAGCCTCACATTGCTCCTCAGCCCCCCACAGTGCCATTAGCTTGCTACAAAGCCTCCAGCCCCCCATAGTGCCCTCTACCTCCAACAGTGTCCTTCAGTACCTCCCAGTCCCTGCAGTGCACTCCAAGCTACCACAGTGCCCCTGGAACGCCCCCAGCCTCCTGGAGAGACCCACATCCCCAAAACCTACAGTTGAACCCAGCTCCTTCCAGAATCCCCTACCGATCCACCAAGTCTGCTGTAGAGTTCCCAAACCCCCTTCAGCCCCCTCCCCCACAGTCATACCCAGCCTTTCAGAGCCTTCCAGCATTTCAGCATCTATTTTGTATTCCCATACTTTTATTGTAAAGGTAGGTAAAAAGGAGCACCCGATATCCAGTGAATGAAAGTTAGAAGGTGAATTTGTAATCGTTTATTGAAAGTGGCAACAAGTGATCAACCCAACGCGTGTATTCTTTTACAAGATGTTTTGGTATACAATTATGTAAATTAAATTTTTAACTTCCATTTCTACATATATGTTTTTGTACACTCTTATATTTGTCTAACAGCCCTGAGGAAAGGGGAGTCTTTGTTTCCCTGAAACGCGTAGACTTGATCACTTGTTGCTACTTTCAATAAACGATTACAAATTCACCTTCCAACTTCCACATACGCAAACAATCTCAAGGCCGTACCCAGAGGTAGCATCTCAAGCCCCCAAAAAGGGCTCACCTCCACCCTTCTTTTTAAGTTGGGCATAAATTATTGGAAGAGAACTCTTCCAACCCCCCCCCCCACCCCCCAATCATTACCTACCCATTGACCAACAACTGACTGAGATCTCCAACTCTAAAGAGCATACATTTATTGTGTTAGCATAAACTCTTGATTTACTGTTGGGGCCCAGAAGGTTTTGAAAGAATTTACCGACCCCCTGATCTCAAAATGGTTGAGAACTTCTAGTGTACCCAGGCACCCTGCTCCCTTTGATGATCCGGGAACCCCTGCTTTTAATACAGATATTCCCAAACTCTCCTAGAGAACGCACCTTGCTGTCTCCTATCCAGATTCCAACTTGCCCTGGAATGCGATTCGCAATACAGGAACCAGAGAGGGCATTACACAGTACAGGCTTCAGGAAATACACCCTTGTGACCTTGTAAGGTGCTCTCTGGATTCTGTTTACAATGGACTCCGATTAAGATAACTTCAGCAAGGTTGCAATGTTTACTTATTAGAAGTAGTAGTTCACTGATTGATTTCACATTGCCTAGAAAGACTGTAAAAGGCTTTTCTTTCTCGTACATCACGGGACACAGAGCGACATAGTCATTACTAATGGGTTATATAGATACCTTCAGGTGCTGGCACTGGCAACTTCCAAAACCGGAAGTACCCTCCCCTATATAAGCCCCTCCCATCCGGGAGCACCTCAGTTTTTTGCCAGTGTCTAAGGTGTTGGCCAAGAAGAAACATGTGTTTTTCACTGAGCTTGCGTACAGGTTCTTTTGGGCCTCAGTAAGCTATTCCGGATCCGACCAAAAAAGCTTCATAGCTAAACGGTCGGTACCCGGGCCTTGCAGAGAAGAGCAAGGTTTTGCCTGTAATGCTTCTCTTAGGAGAGCTGGACCCTGGGATCCAGAGCTCTGGTCATACCCATGACCAAGATGTTTTCTGTGCAGGGTGCTATACAGGTCCAGGGGAGTGGAATCCTTGGGAACCCGGTCCCTGAAGGTTTAATTACAATGCCTGCCGTGATAGGTGAAGTTTGGGCTTCTGTGGACCAAACAAAGTCCTGCGGCGGGGAACAGGTAAGTGGGGGCCCCCAGGAACTTGGTTCTATTGGGGGACCCCCAAGCCTAATTTGTCTTTCTGTCTGTTACCTAACGGTATTCCCGCTAATATCTGTGCATGCCTGTAACTACTAAAAAATGTAATAATTTTAATAGTGGTCAAGAAAAAAAATATATATATATATATTTAACATACTAGACTGCGGTACCTGTGTTAATCCACTAGAGGCCGCTGTGGAACGTTTCTTGTCATGTGGACTAGTTTCTTTTCATCAGAGCAAGTCCAGGCAGATGGTGAGTTCTCTTGTGGGAAACTGCTTCCTCTGCCATGTTGCAATGCTCGTCCATCCCCCGGCCTGCGGCAAAAAGGGGCCCTGGCTCTTGTCCCTAGTTTCCCTTTTCAAAATTAGCGCACGTGGCCGCGCGCGTGCGCGTGCACGCGCCTCTATATATAGAGGTGAGCCGGGAAAGGGGGCGGAGCCTGGGGGATGACGCTCTGTGCGCGCCGCAGCGCTTCTGCGCATATGCGGGCGTCCCAGCATGTTAAAAACCACAATTATGTGTTGTGAGCTGGCTATGGAGTGCAGAGACAGAGCTGGCAACATTTAAAAAAAAAAAGGCATACAGCAAGCGGTTGATGCAGGCATCCCCATAGAAAGGCACATTAGTAGACACCAACTGTTTTTATAGCAGCATTTGTGCTAGACTATTGTCAGTAAGTGGTGTATTTCGGCTGGAATACCTCAGCTTTGGGCTTAGGAATAATGCCGTCTAAAAACTCCGGGACTAAAAATCCCAGGAAGCATAGGTGGTCTCCATCGGGCTCTGAGGATCTTGGGCATGCTTCGGCTGCACCAGTCTCCCCTGAAGAATCAGAGGTTAGTGACCGTAGAGCACCCTCAGGAGTACCTGGTACTGTGGCTGTCCTCAGTTCACCTGCTCCTGTGTATGTAACAGAGGAGGTTTTTTCCTCAGCTCTGGGAGGGCTGGAAGAGAGATTGTCAGCATTGATCGCTGCTTCCCTGTCACAGGAAAAAAGCGCTCGATCTCCATCTCCTCCCTCAGAGTGCCTGTTAGCAGAGCAACAGTCCCATACAGGGATCGACCTGCCTGAAGGGGATCAGGATGAGGTTGATTCTGTTGTAGAGGAATCAACAGTGGAAGAGCCATTCTCAGCATCACATGCTGAAAGATTATGGGTTCAGTCCCTGACTAATATGGTCCGATCAGCATTTAAAATGCCCCTTGCGGAGCCATCATCCACTTCTGTCTCCTCGTTGGGGTCGCTAAAAGCTCCCCAGACTGTTTGTTCCTTTCCGATCCATCCTTTACTGGAAGGGCTCATTTACCAGGATTGGGAGCATCCTGATAAAATATTTACTCCTCCCAAGAGATTTCAAGTGGTCTATCCCATGGAGGATAAGTTCAACAAAAAATGGAGGGTCCCCTACAGTGGACGCAGCCATCTCTTGTGTGAATAAATCACTGACATGTCCAGTGGATAATGTCCAAATGTTCAAGGACCCAATAGATAAAAAATTAGAGTCCTTATTAAAATCTGCTTTTTCTACAGCAGGATTGGTGACACAACCAGCAGTGGCAGCTATTGGGGTCTGCCAAGCAGTGAAGGATCAGTTGAAACAGGTCTTAAGGGACTTGCCAGATCAGCAGGCTCTTGCCCTAGCTGATCTACCTAGAGCCTTATGCTTTGCGGTGGACGCTATAAAGGATTCAATCCATCAGGCCTCCCGCCTTATGCTGTCTGTAGTACATATGCGCAGGCTTTTATGGCTCAAAAACTGGTCTGCTGAAGCTCCCTGTAAAAAATTGCTGGTCAGCTTCCCATTTTATGGTGAACGCTTATTCGGGGAAGACCTGGACAAATATATCCAGAGAATTTCCAGCGGTAAAAGTACACTTTTGCCGGTTAAAAACAGAGTTAGAGGTCCCTCTTTTAAGAGGCCGGCTTCTCCAGTCCCTAGGACATCGGCTGTGAAACAGTTCCGACGGCCTCCTCGGTCAAATCCCGGAGGTAAAAATCAGGGACAATTGCAGGGTAACAAGAAGCCCTGGAGCAGGAGAGGTACAAAACCTCCCCCAAAGTCAAATGCATGAAGGGTTGCCCCCACTCAATCGGGTGGGGGGAAGACTTCAGTTGTTCACAGAGACCTGGCGGGACACGATCAGAGACAGATGGGTGCTCTCCGCAGTAAATCTGGGATACAAATTGGAGTTAAAAGACTCCCCTCCTTCCCACTTTATAAGGTCAAACGTGCCAAGGGATCCCCAGAAGAGAGGATCCCTCCTGTTGGCACTAGAACAATTATTGCTCCAAGCAGTAATTATAGAGGTTCCCCTGGAAGAATGGGGGTTCGGGTTTTACTCAAACCTCTTTACAGTCCCGAAGCCAGAAGGGGACGTGAGGCCCATATTAAATCTAAAAGGGCTAAACAAATTCCTACATATCAGGACTTTCCGGATGGAGTCGATCCGGTCGGTGGCCACTGCCCTACAAGGGGAGGAATGGTTAGCCTCGATCGACATCAAAGATGCTTATTTGCACATTCCCATCTTTCCAGCCCACCAAAAATTTCTACGCTTTGCGGTAGAAGGGCGCCATTTTCAGTTCAGAGCCTTACCCTTCGGTCTGGCCACAGCACCACGAGTGTTCACAAAAATTCTGGCCCCATTATTGGCCAATCTAAGAACACGAGGTGTAACGATAATGGCATATCTAGACGACTTGTTGCTGATAGACCACTCAGTGGAAAAACTAGAAGTGGTTGTTCACGAGACAATCAAGTATCTGGAATATCACGGTTGGATTATCAACCGAGACAAGTCAGCCCTAAAACCAGTCAAAAGTCTGGAATACTTGGGGCTAAGGCTGGATTCAGACCAGAGAAAATTTTTCTTGCCTCAAGAAAAGGGGTCGTCTTTGAGAGATTTGATCCACTTAGTGGGTTCAAAAAGACAGCCATCCATACGCCTGTGCATGAGGCTGCTGGGAAAAATGGTGGCATCATTCGAAGCAGTACCCTACGGTCAATTCCATTCAAGGAATTTGCAAAGGGCCATACTGTCAGCCTGGAACAAAAAAGTTCAGGCTCTGGACTTACCAATGTCCTTGTCCCCTTCCGTTCGCAAGAGCCTCCGCTGGTGGTTGGTTCCCCAGAATCTGGAAAGAGGGAAATCCTTCAGTCCGATTTCTTGGAAGGTGGTCACTACAGATGCCAGCCTTATAGGCTGGGGAGCAGTACTGGAGCAATGGTCTCTCCAGGGCAGATGGTCGGATGCGGAAAAGGCCCTGCCCATCAATCTCTTAGAGATACGAGCAGCCCGGTATGCCCTAGTAGCATGGACATCCAAACTCCAAGGGTCCCCTGTCAGAATTCAATCAGACAATGCCACAGCAGTGGCATATATCAATCATCAGGGGGGCACCAGGAGTCGTGCAGCCCAGAGGGAAGTAAATTACATCCTGAGATGGGCAGAAAGATATGTCCCAGCCATATCTGCGGTATTCATTCCAGGAGTGGAGAATTGGAAGGCGGACTTTCTAAGTCGCCAACAATTATGCCCAGGGGAATGGTCCCTTCATCCCGAGGTTTTCCGGACAATATGTCAGCGGTGGGGAACACCGGATGTAGATCTGCTAGCATCCAGATTCAACGCAAAAGTGGACAGGTTTGTCTCTTGGACAAGGGATCCCCTAGCTTGCGGCTCGGATGCCCTAGTGTTCCCTTGGGATCAGTTCAAGCTGATATATGCATTCCCACCGCCACAATTGTTACCTCGATTACTCTGCAGAATCAGGGTAGAAAAGAAACCAGTGATTCTGGTGGCTCCAGCGTGGCCCCGAAGAGCATGGTACGCGGAGATTGTAAAGATGTCTGTGGGGAGTCCTTGGACCCTCCCACATCGTCCGGACCTGCTTTCGCAAGGACCGATATACCACCCTTCCTTACCAGCCCTAGGTTTGACGGCCTGGCTATTGAAGCCCACATTCTAAAAAAGAGAGGGCTCTCTAATGCTGTGGTATCTACCATGATCAATGCCAGGAAGCCGGTATCCAGGCAGATCTACTATAGAATCTGGAAGGCGTACATCGCCTGGTGTGAGGCCAAGAAATGGCATCCACGTAAATACGTAATAGGTAGGATTCTGGACTTCCTACAATGGGCTGTAGATAGGAAGCTTGCCTTGAGTACTATGAAGGGTCAGATTTCGGCCTTGTCAATATTTTTTCAAAGGCCCTTGGCTTCGCATTCACTAGTCAAAGCCTTTATACAAGGAGTGATGCGTATTAGTCCTCCGGTTAATATTCCCATATGTCCATGGGATCTAAACTTGGTTCTGTCGGTTCTACAGAAACAACCATTTGAACCATTACAGCATATTTCTTTGGTTCTTCTCACCAGGAAATTGATTTTTCTAGTAGCCATTTGTTCGGCTAAAAGAGTGTCGGAATTAGCAGCTATGTCCTGTAGGGAGCCATATCTGGTTGTCCATAAGGATAGAGTAGTGTTACGCCCTCACCCAGCCTTTCTTCCTAAGGTGGTATAGAGGTTTCATTTGAACCAAGATGTGGTTCTTCCTTCTTTTTTCCCCAAACCTACTTCGGTAGAGGAAAAGTTATTGCATTCTTTGGATGTAGTAAGAGCAGTTAAAGCTTATCTAAAAGCCACTGCTCAGATTCGCAGAACGGATACTTTGTTTATTCTGCCGGAAGGCCCCAGAAAGGGTCAGGCAGCGTCAAAATCTACTTTAGCCAAGTGGATTCGACAGGTCATAATGCAAGCCTATGGCTTGAGAAGGAGACCGCCTCCGTTCAAAGTTAGAGCGCACTCCACGAGAGCAGTTGGAACTTCATGGGCAGTGCATCACCAGGCCTCCCTGGCTCAAATCTGTAAGGCCGCAACATGGTCTTCAGTACACACGTTTTACTAGGTTCTACCAGGTGGACGTTAGAAGTCAGGAGGATGTCGCCTTTGGGCGCAGTGTGTTGCAGGCCGCAAAAGATCCTCATGTCTGATAGCGCTCAGCTTATGTATGGTGTATCCCCCCCTCGTTGGGCATTGCTTTAGGACATCCCATTAGTAATGACTATGTCGCTCTGTGTCCCGTGATGTACGAGAAAGAAAATAGGATTTTTATAACAGCTTACCTGTAAAATCCTTTTCTTGGAGTACATCACGGGACACAGAGCTCCCGCCCCTCTTTAGGGACACTTATTGCTTTGCTACAAAACTGAGGTGCTCCCGGATGGGAGGGGCTTATATAGGGGAGGGTACTTCCGGTTTTGGAAGTTGCCAGTGCCAGCACCTGAAGGTATCTATATAACCCATTAGTAATGACTATGTCGCTCTGTGTCCCGTGATGTACTCCAAGAAAAGGATTTTACAGGTAAGCTGTTATAAAAATCCTATTTTGTGGTGTCATATCTGTGTTAAGTTGGTGCTTAGAGATGCTTAAGGCCCCTTTCACACTTGTGGGACTAGTCCTGCGACTTGGGACTGCAAAATCGCATGACAAGTCGTACCCCATGATTTCCAATAAGTACCATTCATATCTGTGCGACTTCAAGTCGTACCGAATTCGAAGTAGTCCCTTTACTACTTTGGTCCGACTTTGATGAGAGTTGAGGTCTATAGACCTCGAGTTTACACAGGCATTCCCTGAAATTGCATCAAAATCGCAGCCTAAAGTGTATCTATGGTCACAATATATAATCATATATTCATGTTCACATTGTATTTCAATTTTTTCTAGTCTACTCTGATTACTCTGAATGATTCTGAAGTAAAACTTACTTTGAGATGATCCCCGCACATTTACTTCCTTGAATTCTGTGACACATAGTCACTATTCCCTGTGGGTAAGCACTGCTGTGTCACACATTTCACAGAGCCTGCCTTCTGATCTACAGACAAAACAAAAATTGCCGCTCCAAATAGACTCACCCCAACAACAAATACCTCTCCAGGAACCAAGGGTGCTGGCAATGCACAAGGCAATGAGGAAAAAATGAAGAAGTCTGGATAGCCGCACTCCAATCCAACGTGGCTTTTATTGGAAAAATAAAATAAAATAAAACAGGCACTACATGTCACAGCAAGGGGGTAACAGTAACAGCTAACGCGTTTCACACTTAGGCGTGCTTACTCATAGCTTGAGTAAGCACTCCTAAGTGTGAAACGCGTTAGCTGTCCCTGTTACCCCGTTGCTGTGATATGTAGTGCCTGTTTTATTTTATTTTATTTTTCCAATAAAAGCCACGTTGGATTGGAGTGCGGCTATCCAGACTTCTTCATTTTTTCCTTCTGATCTACAGAGGTGCTGAGAGAAGGAGTTTCAGGGGGCGGAGTCAGTACAAGAATCACTGCTTGCAGGCAGCAAGGTACCATGGGATATATAGTCCTTAGTAATTGAGGAGAAGCTGCAAAGCATGCATAGAATCTAGAATGTTGTTGAAAAAGATGGCCAGCAGACAGGCAAAACTCACAACATGAAAGGAGATTTTGCATGTAAGCTAATATTGGATTGTCAAATATACACTGTTGTGCAAAAGTTTTAGGCAGGTGTGAAGAAATTCTGCAAAGTAGGAATGCTTACAAAAATATATATTTTGTTTATTTTTATCAATTTACAAAATTGTGAGCGAACAAATACAGAAAATGAGCAAACAGAAGAAAAATCCAAATCAAATCAATATTGTCACGTAGAAAAAAAGTGTGTTGCCTGCCTAGCCTGTTTGTACAGAATCTCAAAGTAGGATAACCGTAAACCTTTATATATTAAATCTGGAGGTTTAACGGTTTGTCTGGAGTTAGGCTTTAATGTCTGAGTACAAGGTATAATGATAGCGTTGTAAATGTGTTTATTGCTATATATAGTGCATATTCCCTGAGGCTGGAGCTTCCATCCCCCCTGCAGCTGCCGCTATGGCTCATGTCGCTGCAAAGACGTCTGTTTAGTAGTGAAGAGGGACAGTGTGTTGCAGGATGGATTAGTGTCATATGAAGACTGGAGGTTTCAGGAAGTGGTTACCAGTGCGATGTGCTGCGGGGAGACATGAGCTTCTTCACATCTACGTCTCCTGCTCACTGCACACTTGCTGAATGCCAGCCTGTTTCTAAACCATGATCAATTATTATTGTGCGGTTTACAGACTAGTGTTCTGCCTTTATCTTTTTGTTAGACATTTTTATCTAAATATGATCAGCTTACTGTACATTATCTGAGCAACCTATTCTAATATTAAAGGCACAGTCTCCCTTTCGAAAAAAGAAATAAAATAAACACAACCACATTGATAAAAAAAAAAAAAATGCACACATTCTTTTTTTGCATTGAAGCCTGCAGAGCATTGCAACTGTGATCAGTGCATTGTGGGTGCAATGCACTGGCTCCTGCAGACTCTTCTCACAAACCCCATGTCCATATGAGCTGCAGACTTATCGTTATGGGGCGGAGGAAGTAAGTAGCTTTTGCTCCTTTCTTTCTCGTACATCACGGGACACAGAGCGACATAGTCATTACTAATGGGTTATATAGATACCGTCAGGTGCTGGCACTGGCAACTTCCAAAACCGGAAGTACCCTCCCCTATATAAGCCCCTCCCATCCGGGAGCACCTCAGTTTTTTGCCAGTGTCTAAGGTGTTGGCCAAGAAGAAACATGTGTTTTTCACTGAGCTTGCGTACAGGTTCTTTTGGGCCTCAGTAAGCTATTCCGGATCCGACCAAAAAAGCTTCATAGCTAAACGGTCGGTACCCGGGCCTTGCAGAGAAGAGCAAGGTTTTGCCTGTAATGCTTCTCTTAGGAGAGCTGGACCCTGGGATCCAGAGCTCTGGTCATACCCACGACCAAGATGTTTTCTGTGCAGGGTGCTATACAGGTCCAGGGGAGTGGAATCCTTGGGAACCCGGTCCCTGAAGGTTTGATTACAATGCCTGCCGTGATAGGTGAAGTTTGGGCTTTTGTGGACCAAACAAAGTCCTGCGGCGGGGAACAGGTAAGTGGGGGCCCCCAGGAACTTGGTTCTATTGGGGGACCCCCAAGCCTAATTTGTCTTTCTGTCTGTTACCTAATGGTATTCCCGCAAAATTCTGTGCATGCCTGTAACTACTAAAAAAATGTAATAATTTTTAATGGTGGTCAAGAAAAAAAAAAAAAAATAATTTTTTATATATATATATATTTAATATATTAGACTGCGGTACCTGTGTTTGTCCACTAGAGGCCGCTGTGGAATGTTTTCTTGTCATGTGGACTAGTTTCTTCTCAGCAGAGCAAAGTCCAGGCAGATGGTGAGTTCTCTTATGGGAAACTGCTTCCTCTGCCATGTTGCAGTGCTCGTCCATCCCCCGGCCTGCGGCAAAGAGGGGCCCTGGCTCTTGTCCCTAGTTTCCATTTTTTGAAATTAGCGCCGAAGGCGCACGTGGCCGTGCGCGTGCACGCGCCTCTATATATAGAGGTGAGCCGGAAAAGGGGGCGGAGCCTGGGGGATGACGCTCTGTGCGCGCCGCAGCGCTTCTGCGCATGTGCGGGCGTCCCAGCATGTTAAAAACCACAATATTGTGGTGAGCTGGCTATGAAGTACAGAGACAGAGCTGGCAACATTTAAAGGCATACAGCAAGCGGTTGATACAGGCATCCCCTAGAAAGGCACATTAGTAGACACCAACTGTTTCTTATAGCAGCATTTATGCTAGACTATTGTCAGTAACTGGTGTATTTCGGCTGGAATACCTCAGCTTTGTGGCTTAGGAATATGCCGTCTAAAAACTCCGGGACTAGAAATTCCAGGAGGAATAGGGGGTCTCCATCGGGCTCTGAGGATCTTGGGCATGCTTTGGCTGCACCAGTCTCCCCTGAAGAATCAGAGGTTAGTGACCGTAGAGCACCCTCAGGAGTACCTGGTACTGTGGCTGTTCTCAGTTCACCTGCTCCTGTGTATGTAACAGAGGAGGTTTTTTCCTCAGCTCTGGGAGGGCTGGAAGAGAGATTGTCAGCATTGATCGCTGCTTCCCTGTCACAGGAGAAAAGCGCTCGATCTCCGTCTCCCCCCTCAGAGTGCCTGTTAACAGAGCAACAGTCCCATACAGGGGTCGACCTACCTGAAGGGGATCAGGATGAGGTCGATTCGGTTGTAGAGGAATCAACAGTGGAAGAGCCGTTCTCAGCATCACATGCTGAAAGGTTATGGGTTCAGTCCCTGACTAATATGGTCCGATCAGCATTTAAAATGCCACTTGCGGAGCCATCCTCCACTTCTGTCTCCTCGTTGGGGTCGCTAAAAGCTCCCCAGACTGTTTGTTCCTTTCCGATCCATCCTTTACTGGAAGGGCTCATTTACCAGGATTGGGAGCATCCTGACAAAATATTTACTCCCCCCAAGAGATTTCCGGTGGTCTATCCCATGGAGGATAAGTTCATCAGAAAATGGAGGGTCCCTACAGTGGACGCAGCCATCTCTTGTGTGAATAAATCACTGACATGTCCGGTGGAAAATGTCCAAATGTTCAAGGACCCAATAGATAAAAAATTGGAGTCCTTATTAAAATCTGCTTTTTCTACAGCAGGATTGGTGACACAACCAGCAGTGGCAGCTATTGGGGTCTGCCAAGCAGTGAAGGATCAGTTGAAACAGGTCTTAAGGGACGTGCCAGATCAGCAGGCTCTTGCTCTAGCTGATCTACCTAGAGCCTTATGCTTTGCGGTGGACGCTATAAAGGATTCAATCCATCAGGCCTCCCGCCTTACGCTGTCTGTAGTACATATGCGCAGGCTTCTATGGCTCAAAAACTGGTCTGCTGAAGCTCCCTGTAAAAAATTGCTGGTCAGCTTCCCATTTCATGGTGAGCGCTTATTCGGGGAAGACCTGGACAAGTATATCCAGAGAATTTCCAGCGGTAAAAGTACACTTTTGCCGGTTAAAAATAGAGTTAGAGGTTCCTCTTTTAAGAGGCCGGCTTCTCCAGTCCCTAGGACATCGGCTGTGAAACAGTTCCGACGGCCTCCTCGGTCAAATCCCGGAGGTAGAAATCAGGGACAGTTGCAGGGTAACAAGAAGCCCTGGAGCAGGAGAGGTACAAAACCTCCCCCAAAGTCAAATGCATGAAGGGTTGCCCCCACCCAATCGGGTGGGGGGAAGACTTCAGTTGTTCACAGAGACCTGGCGGGACACGATCCGAGACAGATGGGTGCTCTCCGCAGTAGATCTGGGATACAAATTGGAGTTAAAAAACTCCCCTCCTTCCCGCTTTATAAGGTCAAACGTGCCAAGGGATCCCCAGAAGAGAGGATCCCTCCTGTTGGCACTAGAACAATTATTGCTCCAAGCAGTAATTATAGAGGTTCCCCTGGAAGAGTGGGGGTTCGGGTTTTACTCAAACCTCTTTACAGTTCCGAAGCCAAACGGGGACGTGAGGCCCATACTAAATCTAAAAGGGCTAAACAAATTCCTACATATCAGGACTTTCCGGATGGAGTCGATCCGATCGGTAGCCACTGCCCTACAAGGGGAGGAATGGTTAGCCTCGATCGACATCAAGGATGCTTATTTGCACATTCCCATCTTTCCAGCCCACCAAAAATTTCTACGCTTTGCGGTAGAAGGGCGCCATTTTCAGTTCAGAGCCTTACCCTTCGGTCTGGCCACAGCACCAAGAGTGTTCACAAAAATTCTGGCCCCATTATTGGCCAATCTAAGAACACGAGGTGTAACGATAATGGCATATCTAGACGACTTGTTGCTGATAGACCACTCAGTGGAAAAACTAGAAGTGGTTGTTCACGAGACAATCAAGTATCTGGAATATCACGGTTGGATTATCAACCGAGACAAGTCAGCCCTAAAACCAGTCAAAAGTCTGGAATACTTGGGGCTAAGGCTGGATTCAGACCAGAGAAAAATTTTCTTGCCTCAAGAAAAGGGGTCGTCTTTGAGAGATTTGATCCACTTAGTGGGTTCAAAAAGACAGCCATCCATACGCCTGTGCATGAGGCTGCTGGGAAAAATGGTGGCATCATTCGAAGCAGTACCCTACGGTCAATTCCATTCAAGGAAGTTGCAAAGGGCCATACTGTCAGCCTGGAACAAAAAAGTTCAGGCTCTGGACTTACCAATGTCCTTGTCCCCTTCCGTTCGCAGGAGCCTCCGCTGGTGGTTGGTTCCCCAGAATCTGGAAAGAGGGAAATCCTTCAGTCCGATTTCCTGGAAGGTGGTCACTACAGATGCCAGCCTTATAGGCTGGGGAGCAGTACTGGAGCAATGGTCTCTCCAGGGCAGATGGTCGGATGCGGAAAAGGCCCTGCCCATCAATCTCTTAGAGATACGAGCAGCCCGGTATGCCCTAGTAGCATGGACATCCAAACTCCAAGGGTCCCCTGTCAGAGTTCAGTCAGACAATGCCACAGCAGTGGCATATATCAATCGTCAGGGGGGCACCAGGAGTCGTGCAGCCCAAAGGGAAGTAAATTACATCCTGAGATGGGCAGAAAGATATGTCCCAGCCATATCTGCGGTATTCATTCCAGGGGTGGAGAATTGGAAGGCGGACTTTCTAAGTCGCCAACAATTATGCCCAGGGGAATGGTCCCTTCATCCCGAGGTTTTCCGGACAATATGTCAGCGGTGGGGAACACCGGATGTAGATCTGCTAGCATCCAGATTCAACACAAAAGTGGACAGGTTTGTCTCTTGGACAAGGGATCCCCTAGCGTGCGGCTCGGATGCCCTAGTGTTCCCTTGGGATCAGTTCAAGCTGATATATGCATTCCCACCGCCACAATTGTTACCTCGATTACTCCGCAGAATCAGGGTAGAAAAGAAACCAGTGATTCTGGTGGCTCCAGCGTGGCCCCGAAGAGCATGGTACGCGGAGATTGTAAAAATGTCTGTGGGGAGTCCTTGGACCCTCCCACATCGTCCGGACCTGCTTTCGCAAGGACCGATATACTACCCTTCCTTACCAGCCCTAGGTTTGACGGCCTGGCTATTGAAGCCCACATTCTAAAAAAGAGAGGGCTCTCTAATTCTGTGGTATCTACCATGATCAATGCCAGGAAGCCGGTATCCAGGCAGATCTACTATAGAATCTGGAAGGCGTACATCGCCTGGTGTGAGGCCAAGAAATGGCATCCACGTAAATACGTAATAGGTAGGATTCTGGACTTCCTACAATGGGCTGTAGATAGGAAGCTTGCCTTGAGTACTATCAAGGGTCAGATTTCGGCCTTGTCAATATTTTTTCAAAGGCCCTTGGCTTCGCATTCACTAGTCAAAGCCTTTATACAAGGAGTGATGCGTATTAGTCCTCCGGTTAATATTCCCATATGTCCATGGGATCTAAACTTGGTTCTGTCGGTTCTACAGAAACAACCATTTGAACCATTACAGCATATTTCCTTGGTGCTTCTCACCAGGAAATTGATTTTTCTAGTAGCCATTTGTTCGGCTAAAAGAGTGTCGGAATTAGCAGCTATGTCCTGTAAGGAGCCATATCTGGTTATCCATAAGGACAGAGTAGTGTTACGTCCTCATCCAGCCTTTCTTCCTAAGGTGGTATCGAGTTTTCATTTGAACCAAGATGTGGTTCTTCCTTCTTTTTTCCCCAAACCTACTTCGGTAGAGGAAAAGTTATTGCATTCTTTGGATGTAGTAAGAGCAGTTAAAGCTTATCTAAAAGCCACTGCTCAGATTCGCAGAACGGATACTTTGTTTATTCTGCCGGAAGGCCCCAGAAAGGGTCAGGCAGCGTCAAAATCTACTTTAGCCAAGTGGATTCGACAGGTCATTATGCAAGCTTATGGCTTGAGAAGGAGACCGCCTCCGTTCAAAGTTAGAGCGCACTCCACGAGAGCAGTTGGAACTTCATGGGCAGTGCATCACCAGGCCTCCCTGGCTCAAATCTGTAAGGCCGCAACATGGTCTTCAGTACACACGTTTACTAGGTTCTACCAGGTGGACGTTAGAAGTCAGGAGGATGTCGCCTTTGGGCGCAGTGTGTTGCAGGCCGCAAAAGATCCTCATGTCTGATAGCGCTCAGCTTATATATGGTGTATCCCCCCCCCTCATTTGGCATTGCTTTAGGACATCCCATTAGTAATGACTATGTCGCTCTGTGTCCCGTGATGTACGAGAAAGAAAATAGGATTTTTATAACAGCTTACCTGTAAAATCCTTTTCTTGGAGTACATCACGGGACACAGAGCTCCCGCCCCTCTTTGCGGACACTTATTGCTTTGCTACAAAACTGAGGTGCTCCCGGATGGGAGGGGCTTATATAGGGGAGGGTACTTCCGGTTTTGGAAGTTGCCAGTGCCAGCACCTGACGGTATCTATATAACCCATTAGTAATGACTATGTCGCTCTGTGTCCCGTGATGTACTCCAAGAAAAGGATTTTACAGGTAAGCTGTTATAAAAATCCTATTTTTTTTTTCTTTCTAAGAAGCCTGCTTGGCATTTCACCCGCAATCAGCAGATCATAGGTGCAATATCAGGCTCCTGCAGACCCTCAGGATAGCTGTCTGCCCATACCTCCGATATGGGCAGGTAGTTACTCGAGAGCAGTAAAATCAATGAACGATGAGAGAGCTCACCAGCACCCGCGCAGTTAATTGAGAAATAGAAGCTATTCGCCAAAATGGATGATGGTACTTGTAGTCTCTTCAGTCATAGGAGACTGTGGATGAATAACGCACCCGTGTGGATGGAGCCCCGCCTGGCTGCACTGTTTTCAAATTGTGACAGCGGGCGTGGGGACAGGATCCCCTGCTTCTGTCACAGGGAGGAGGGGAGAGGGGGTGCATGCTGAACATGTACCCTAAATACGGGGGTAACATGTTAGGGTCGAAACAACCAATTGATTACAGTAAACCCCTGTTATATGGCGGTTCAGTTTTCGCGGTCCCGGTATATTGCGTTTTTTTCTGTAAGACCTATTAACATTATTTTATTGATTAGATCATTGTTAATTAAATATTTTTGTGTTTTCCATTGCTCTTGCTATGTCTCTCAGTATCTTTTATGTGTTTAAATGTGTTTCTATT
Organism: Rana muscosa; assembly: GCA_029206835.1. Taxonomy (NCBI): domain Eukaryota; kingdom Metazoa; phylum Chordata; class Amphibia; order Anura; family Ranidae; genus Rana; species Rana muscosa. The sequence continues at coordinate 256,060,140 of CM055125.1, read as the reverse complement.
GTTTTAAAAGTGTGTTTAAAGACCTTAAAATGCTTTTAAAAGTACAGTGAAAGTTAGAAAAACATGCCTAGTGTGTATTTAAATAGGGTATTTCTATTTCGCGGATTTTCACCTATTGCGGGTGGGTCTGGAACGTAACCCCCGCGATGGAGGGGGGTTTACTGTAATCGATTATGAAATTAATCAATTACAATTTTCATAATCAATTAATCGGGCAGTAACATAATGGGGTTAAAAAAAAAAAAAAAAAAAAATTATACCTTTTATAGTACAAAAAGAGCAAATCGCTACAGTAAATATTACTTGCACTGTCCCACAGTAAAAAATTAACCCCTTACAGTAGTGATTATTTGCTCTTTTTGCACTAATTTTAGTTTAATTAACCTCATTATGTTGCTAAACATCTCAGGCCTGGGTCACACCTCTGTGTTTTGGTGCTTTTTGCAGAAACGCACTACAGTTCATTTACATGGTTTCCAATGGGACACATTCACATCCATTCTTTTTTCAGCTGCACTGAGACTCGGGTGATCATGGATCCGAGTAAGGGGCCGGTCCCGGCCCCTTACCACGTGATCAAAACAAAGCTCGGTAATAGTTATTTTTTTCTGCTCGCGCTGACAGCGTGAGGAGAAAAAAAAGCCGATCACCGGCTGCTGAGTGAGGGACATCGATCCCCAGTGGAAGAGGCAATTCTGCCTTATTAGTGGACACAAGTAACGCCTGCCAGTGCCCCCTGCAAGTGACCACCAGTGCCACCTATCAGTGCCCATCACTGCCACCTAGCAATGCCCACCAGTGGTGCCAGTCAGTGCCTCATCAGTGGCACCTAGCAGTGCTGCCTATCAATGTCACCTACCAGTGCTGATCAGTGCCCATCACTGCCACCTATCAGTGCCCATCACTGCCACCTGTCAGTGGCACCTATCAATACCACCTATTAGTGCCAATTCTCAGTGCCACCTATCAATGCCCTTCAGTGCCCACCAATGCCACTTCTCAGTGCCCACCAGTGCTGCCTATCCGTGCCCACCAGTGCCGCCTTATCGGTGCCCATCAGTGCTGCCTATCGATGCCCATCAGTGCAGCCTCATCAGCGTACATCAATGAAGGAGAAAAATGACCCGTTTGCAAAATTTTATAACAAAATATAAAACGGTTTTGTATTTTTTTTTTTTTTATTCAATCTTTTTTATTTATTTTTAAACAAAAAATAAAAACCACAGAGGTGATCAAATAGCACCAAAAGAAAGCTCTATTTTTGGGAAAAAATGTGGGTACAGTGTTGTAGTGTTGTATGACCGCGTAATTGTCATTCAAAGAGTGAGAGCGCTGAAAGCTGAGCTATGAGTAAACACTGAATAGAGTGTGGAACGCGTCAGCTGTCCTGGTTTCATGCTGTTATTTGTAGTGCCTGCTTCCTTTTAATAAACTACGTTGGATTGGAGTTCGGCTGTCCTAACTACTTCTTGTTCCCAATTGCCATGTGCATTGCCAGCACCCTCGGTTTCTGAGAGAAGGATTTTACCAAGATACACCTGCCTGGAGCGTCTATCTTTTGAATCATTTGCATATTGGAAGGGGAAAGTCAGGACTACTGTTTTGCACAGTGGTGTTGGTCAGCAGTTTGATCATTCCTACAGGAGAGAGCAGAGGGATGACCTCATTAGTTACTTCCTTCATTGTCTGACAAATAGACTGAGGCAGGTTAGTGACCAACCTGTATTACTCCACTTCCCTCAAAGTGATTGTAAAGTCTTGTTTTGTTTTGTTTTTTAACCACTTGCTTACTGGGCACATAACCCCCTTCCTGCCCAGGCGAAATTTCAGCTTTCAGCACTGTCACGCTTTGAATGACAATTGCACGGTCGTGTGACGTGGCTCCCAAACAAAATTGGCCTTCTTTTTTTCCCCACAAATAGAGCTTTCTTTTGGTGGTATTTGATCATTTCTGCATTTTTTTTATTTTTTGTGCTATAAACAATTTTGAAAAAAAAAACACAATATTATTTAATTTTTCCTATAATAAGTATCCCAATTTTTATTTAAACTATATTTTTTTTCTCAGTTTAGGCCGATACGTATTCTTCTACATATTTTAGGTAAAAAAAAAAAAATCGCAATAAGCGTATAGTGATTGGTTTGCGCAAAAGTTATAGCGCCTACAAAATAGGGGATATAATTATGATTTTTTTTTTTTTTTTTAATTAGTAATGGCGGCGATCTGCGATTTTTATTGTGACTGCGACATTATGGCGGACACATCGGACACTTTTGACACATTTTTGGAACCATTCACATTTATACAGCGAACAGTGCTATAAATATGCACTGATTACTGTATAAATGTGACTGGCAGGGAAGGGGTTAACACTAGGTGGGCGATCAAGGGGTTAACTGTGTTCCCTGCTAGGTGATTGTTACTGTGGGGGGAGGGGACTGACTGGGGGAGGTGACCGATGGTTGTCCCTATGTACAAGGGACACACCATCCGTCTCCTCTCCCTGACAGGACATGGATCTCTGTGTTTACACACAGAGATCCACGTCCCTGGCTCTGTGACAGCCGATCACGGGTACCTGGCGGAAATCGCGGCTGCCAGGCACGCGCATCGGCACCCGCGTGACATGGCGGGCACAGCTTGTCCCCGATGCGCGCCCGCGGCGGCGTGCATCGCGGAAGTAAACAGGAGGACGTCCATGAACGTCCTCTCAGCAATTGAGCGCCGCAATGCAGACGTCTTTTGAGCATTGCCCGGGCGCGAAGTGGTTAAATAACAACCATGTCATACTTACCTCCTCTGTGCAGTTGGATTTGCACAGGGCACAGGGCAGCCCGAATCCTCCTCTTCTCGGGTCCCTATTCGGCTCTTCTGGCTCCGCCCTCCCGTTGAGTGCCCCCATAGCAAGCAGCTTGCAATGGGGGCAGCAATCACATAATCTCTGACAAGTAAAACAGTTCATGTTTGGTTTTTAGCTGTGTATGTAGCTGTTTGAAATTTAGCTTAAGGTCTGGTTCACATCTATGCATTCTTTTGTGCATTTTCAGTTTTGCAGAAGCACACTACAGTCCATATAACATACAAACAGAAAGGTGCAGCGCTCTAAACAGGGGAATACCAACAGGCAGGGCAGAGGTGGGTGCTTAGGCAAGGGTGTCCTCCAAACAACACGCAAAATAAATATTTCTTACGGATTGGAGTTGCCGGCTATTTTTCTATTTTACTCCATTTAGCATGGTTTCCTATGGATGTAGTTCACATCTGTGCATTTTATGGAAAGGGCCAGGGACTTTTTTTTTCTGGTTTTTGGTTCCATAGACTTCAATGGTTTAAAGATGTGTATTGAAAAATGCAAAATGCACCTGCATTATGCAAACTGCAACCTGCATAGGTGTGAATCAGGCCTGTGTTTCTGCAAAACTGAAAATGCACTAAAAAATGCATAGTTGTGAACCAGGCCTGAGGCTTGATTCACACTTATTCAGGTTGCAGTTTGCATATTGCAGGTGCATTTTGCGTTTTTCAATACATGCTTTTTTCATCCATTGATGTCTATGGAACCAAAAACCAGAAAAAAGTCCCTGGCCCTTTCCATAAAATGCACAGATGTGAACATGTTCCATAGGAAACCATGTTAAATTGACTGTAGTGTGTTTCTGCAAAACTAAAAACGCGTTAAAAAATGCATAGGTGTGAACCAGGCCTAAAACTGTCCATACCGTGCAAAAAAGGGAGAAAGGCTGGTGCCATGGAAGTCAGCTAAAACATTGTTTTATTAATGCTGTTGAACAACAGTCAAAAAACAAAATGCGTTTCGGCCAAAGACTAAAACTGAATAGAATTTTGGCCAGTTCTTATTAAATTGGCTAAGATTCAAGCCCTACATGGCCCTCTTGGCAAACCCAGCTCTGCAAACTCGTTTGAAACATCAAAGGGGCTGGGTGGAAAAAATTCTAGAAGTTGCAGTCACTGTATTCAGACAATATGTGCAAAAAACAGTGACCCTACTAATTAGAAAGCCCAGCACTACCTTTTGGCTTTTTGATTGGCTGTGGTAATCTGCGAGCTAAAAGACTTCCAGCTTTCTAGCAGTTTAATTTCATCGGCTGCTGTCTCAGACTGGGAACCCCCTCTTCTGGCTGCAAGTGGTCGTGATGAAATATTCATATGCAATATGTCCCCATTGCCTAGATTTAAAAAAAGTTAAAGCGTACTTGTCGGCTTTTTTTTTTTTACAGCTCGGCTTTGCACTGTTTACATAGAATCGCGGAAATGGCTGATTAGGATCATGAGGGGGGTTGAATCGATATTGTTTTTTCTTAACGAATAATCGTGCAGCTCTACTGAGCACTATGTCTGTTGCGCTTGAAAGCCTTTTTCCATAGTATGTTCTTGGCAAATTTTCCACAACCCAACCCCCTTTTCAATTGCTTGACTTGGAACCGCCATGCAGATTGTGATAACACCCGTGCATAGCCAATTTGAACACACATTCTGGGGTCAATTCAGACAGAAGCCTACCACCATCATGGCTTCGGAGTGTGGATGGTAACCCACCGTCCTGGCTTTGAGGTAAGGGTGGAAACCTACCATCATGGCTTTAGGGTGAGGGTGGAAACCTACCATCATGGGTTTGGGGTGTTGGTGGAAAACTACCGTAATGGCTTTTGGGTGTGGGTGGAAACCTACCATCATAGCTTTGGAGTGATGGTGGAAACCTACCAAAATGGCTTTGGGTTGTGGGTGGAAACCTACCGTCATGGCTTTGGGGTGTGGGTGAAAACCTACCGTCATGGCTTTGGGGTGTGGGTGAAAACCTACCGTCATGGCTTTGGGGTGTGGGTGAAAACCTACCGTCATGGCTTTGGGGTGTGGGTGAAAACCTACCGTCATTGCTTTGGGGTGTGGGTGGAAACCTACCGTTATGGCTTTGTGGTGTGGGTGGATACCTACCGTCATAGCTTTGGGGTGTGGAAACTGGAGAAAACCCACATGAACACAAGGAGAACTTGCGAACTCCATGCAGATAGTGTTTTGGCCAGAGTCAAACCATAGAATTTATGCAAGGCATAAGTACTAACCACGAAGCCACCAAGCCGCCATTTTTTTGGAGGGTATCGGCAGCCTAATCTCCAATAGGAATCTTCAGGAGATGATGAACCAGCACTCAGCTTTGTCAGCGAAAGTTGAGATTTAGACACAATATTTGGGTATCAGTGGTGGGGTTAATGAATGAAACAAGAGATATGTACCTTAGTAGACCTGAATCACGCTGCAGCTATAACGTTATAGACCAGGGGTCTCCAAAGAATGGCCCCCCAGTTGTTCAGGAACTACAATTCCCATCATGCCTAGTCATGTCTCTGAATGTCAGAGTTTTACAATGCCTCATGGGACGTGTAGTTCGGCATCAGCTGGAGGGCCGTAGTTTGGAAATCCCTGTAGACGGTGGTCTTCTTGGTTACCTTTCCCCCCTAACCATAACCTGAGTGGTTATCCTGATTTAATTACAATAAACAGTCTGGAATAGAAGTGTGGGAAGGAAATTATCTTCTGTCTGTCCCTTGGCTGGTGTCAGCAGAAATCTGCTTATGTTGCTCATGTATAAGTGATGAGCAGAATCTGACTGCCCGTGTCACTGATGAAATCCATCCGTGGAGGGCCCTGTTGGAAGCTTGCAGTATGGACACAGGAGATGGAGCTGCCTGCAGGGAGATGGCCGCCTGTATGCTGCAGTATCACAAAACATCGGGGCTCCCTTGTACTTTTCATTAACAATTTATCCTCATCAATTAATCAGTGAACCAGGCAGGGCTGTGATTTCCCTGTGGGACAGCCCCACTCGCAGCTAATCTTTAGCTTCTCACTTGGGTATGAGGACTTTGCTCGCTTTACACAGCTGTCTACTAGCTTTGAGGTCATATAACACCCTCCATATTGTTCTTCGTCAGCCCACTCTGGGCACACGTCTTTCTGTGTGCCGTAGAACAAAAGTTAGATGGATTTACACTAGTCACACAACATAAACTGCTAGTGTATTTATTGTGTGATGACATTTTTTGGCAGTGCTTTATGGGAGTATAGCCGGGCCAGTTGGGTGAAAACTGCGTGATCTGTAAGTATGTTTTTGGCTAATAGGAGGAGCCTGTGACAGAGAACTAATAACACCCCATTGGAGAGATTTTTCTTTATTTCCTGTCCCTGTGACACCTATACAAGAAATGATAGGTATAGTTGTCACTGGGACAGGAAGGAGCGGAGAACAATAAAAACATTGCTTCATAGTTTTAAAAAAATGTGTCCCCATTGGATTGATTCAAATTGGAAATAAAATAAACATTTTCTTGGAGGTGAGCTTGTCATTTCCATTATTGGCCTTCAGTGTGAGCTTTTAACGACTTCTACATTATCAGAAGAACTGGCTAGTGCCCCGTACACACGATCAGGATTTCCGACGGGAAAATAGAGAGCCAGTTCTTTTTTTTGCCGGCTGTTTTTGGCAGTTTTCCCGTCGAAAAAAGTCCGATGGAGCATACACACGGTCGGGATTCCCGCCAAAAGCTCTTATCGGACTTTTTACACTGTGCTGGTAGGAAAGTGGAAAAATGTACTTTTCCATTGAGTCCAGATATTTGTTTGGATTTTAAGGTCCCATACACAGTCAGCCAGTTGTCTGAAACATGTGAATGTGCATACCTCCCAACCGTCCCGGATTCCACGGGACTGTCCCGAGATTTCAAGTAAATCCCAGGGTCCAGCGAATCTGGGCTGGAGTCCCAGAGCCCAGTGCCAAACAAGGGCTCCACTGAGTAGTTGTATGCTCAATGGGTGCAATGTGTACTCTCACACCTGCCTTCAATATTTGCTCTCCCCCCCTCTTAATGCAGTGATTGGTTGCTAGGACTGCCGGCGTCCTAGCAACCAATGACACACTTTGCAAGCCACCTCCCAGGTCCGCCCCTGCCTTTGGCTCCTGCTTCCTGCCACTCAGCAGTTCCCGCCTGGTAAGATGAGTCCTGCAGCCCTTCACTTTTCAGCTTGTTACACAGAAGCCAGTAGAGGATGTTTTCCCATTCACTTCCTCCACCAGCTTCTGTGTTATAGTGCCAGGCACACAGGGCATATGCCCCACATTTGCTGCTGGGTGCCCACAACTGCCTGTATTGTTTTTTTGTTTTTAATTCAGAGATTTCGAGGAGGCTTTTATTCCCCATCTGTCAGAACTGTAGCATGGAGCCGAGTGAAGTGCTTTGAAACTCCTCCTCGGCTCTGTGCTACAGTTCTGCACTTTGTCCCCTTGGGGAATAAATAGAAGTTTACATTTCTATCTGGAGTATTTAATACATCTGGCATGTACTGTACAGTAGTATAATAAAATACTCATAAAGCATATTGCCCCTTCCCTTCTTTAATTTTGCACAACTTGTCTCTTAAAACCGAACTTTACCCATAACAAATTGATAAAAATAATGTTCTTTAGCAAGGAACATACATTGCACATTAATAATTATGCTACCAAAATAATTATGCTACCAAAATTAGTGTGTGCTGTTAATTGCCTCCAGCATCACTCCTGTTTCTTCTTGCTGATGGCTGCCATTTTGCTAAAACCCAGAGCCCCTGAGCAGCAGTAAATCATAAAGCGGAACTAAACCCATCAATTTAACTGTTTAAAAAACTGTTACATTCTTTGAATGTCGGGATTGCTAACTGTCACATTTGCTTGTGTCCTCAACAAATTCGTCATACTGGCTGGTGTCATAACTGATCCCACGTGCAGCACCATGGCAGTTGCAGATCAAACAGAAGCAGCTTTCTTTCTTGACTGTAAAGGATTGGAGGGTTTAATTACGCAGCAGATTGGACTCTTACACAGTGTCTAAGAATAGAGGGCAACTGAGCATTTACAGAGCAGGGTGAGACAGTGTATTACTGGATTATAAACAGTATAGGTTCTTATTTTTAATGTTTTATATAGCTATACCTGCAAAAGGGGGCAGCCTGAAGTGATCTAGCAGGACTTTGTTTTCTGACAAAAGTTCCACTTTAACTGTCATTTTGCCATGTGATGTCTTTTTTTAAATATGTTGAATGTGTGAAGATTTTCTAAGGCAGACGCGATGTTTATGTCGGCGATGTTGAATCCGGACGGCAGCATACATTAGTGTAATTGCACATTTTCAGCCCATGTAATCTCACTCGTACTGCTGTAGCGTGGGCTATCTTGTCAGCTCTAATTAAAGACATGCTGGTAATTAGCTAGCGGATGTCGACCATACAAATCTGAGAAGGCCACAAATAGAACATGTGACTGATTATTGTGTTAGGTGTGAGCGCCATTAACCACTTCCTGACTGCGCGTCATGAACTGAACGCTGGTGTCTCAGTCAGGCTGTAGATCTGTGCGCTTCAAAATGTGACCCTGGGTGCAGTGTCACCAGATAGTGGAGGTCGTGGTAACAATGGCAAGTTATATCTATGCAATCAGAAATGCGTGACTCACAAAAGTCATAGTGATCCTAAACCAGAGCAGGAAACACAATTTCCACCAAGACAAATATAGAGGGTAAAGCTAGCCAATAGGGATGCAGACAGCAGAGAAAACTTGACAGGGGTTTTAATCCTTCCCTATATAAAATAATTTAAAGTGGAACTCCAGGCATGTAACCTGCCACAGATGCCCAACACTACCCCCTCCACGTGGTACTTTTTGGGTTACATAAAAACCAATGCCGAGACAAGGTCATCTAGAGCCCAGGACGAACATGCCAAACTGGTCTCTATTTTTCTCGTTGGGATTCTCGGCAGAGTTTTCCTGACGAGAAACCCGGTCGTCTGTATGCTTACCTGTCCAGGGAAACCCGCGCATGCTCAATGAGACTTTGACGCATGCGTGGTAGCATACAAGGGTAGTGTAGGGTGTAGCAAGATGGCGGCGACGGCATTGAATGTGACGAGCGCTGGCTCGTCGTAGTCGATGACGTCACTGCGTTCTTGCCATTCAAAAGAACGGCGGTTCTTTTGAATGGCGCGTGTGTACACAGGGCTTAGCAAGACAAGCTTGCCAGGAATTCCCGTCGAGAAAACCGACGTTTTTTTTCCGATGGGATTCCCGCCCGTGTGTACGAGGCTTCAGGGGAAAAAAGTGTTTGAAAAAACACTTTCAAAAAGCTTTTATTTCCGCTTATTTTCCCTCATCCCTCCACTCTGCAGATCTAACCCCCCTCTTTTCAGTTGCATACTTACAGTGACTGGAAACCAGTCCTCTGGTGTTCTGGAACCAGTTTTACATGCAGCTGGACTGTCCTCCTCTTTCCATTGGCCATGTATGCACAGTAGAACCCTATATATGTCTGCATGTACAAAATGTCGTTTTTGGAAAGTTTCCTTAGATTTAGGCCAACTTCCTGGCAAACAGATAAATACATCACCCAATTGCACATATGAAAGCTTCTTTACAGGCCAAAGAATTTATATTTTGTCACCCAGTCCTGAGATTTACACCCCAGTGACCTGGATTTTTCCTACTGCAGTAAAACAAAAAAAAATTGCTAGGTCACCTCCACCCCCAGTCTCTGATTGCACAGTGAAGGAGCAGCAACCATCTGATGAGGTCATCTCTCTGCTCTTTCTAAAGCTTGATACACACTATACAACTTTTGTTGTTCGATTTCCTTTAGATTTACCTTCAACTATGTAGTGCAAGGGCCTGCTTGATTGCACACAAATTGAAAGTATTTAAGTTTGACCTCATATTAAATATTGATATATATATATATATATATATATATATATATATACTGTATATACTCGTATAAGCCGACCCGAGTATAAGCCGAGGCACCTAATTTTACCACAAAAAAATGTGAAAACTTATTGACTCAAGTATAAGCCTAGGGTCATAATGCAGCAGCTACTGTAAGTGGAAGAGGGTCAACAATGCCCATTTGCACACCTCACTGTGCCCATTGGAGCCTCACTAAGCCAATTGTCACTGTGCCCAATCTCACTCTGCCCATTGCCACCTTACTGTGCCCATCCTCACTGTGCCCATCGTCACTGTGCCAATCCTCACTGTGCCGTTGTCAGTGTACCTGAAATTGAGAGGCTGCGGGTATCCATTCATTGTTTAAAACTCGCGGTCTCTTCCTGGTCCCTTCCGTGATAGGCGTTTCTAAGCAGACACAGTTCCGCCTATCACGAACGTTCTCTCATCCTCAGTTTCCCAGCAGACACTGTGTTCAGTGTTCCGCCAATCACGGATGTCCTTTTCTCCGAGGATGAAAAGGTGTCCGTGATTGGCGGAACACTGAACACAGTTCCGCCTATCACGGAAGGGACCAGGAGGAGACAGCGAGATTTAAACGATGGACGCCCGCAGCCTCTCAATATTTTCAGGTACACTGACTCGAGTATAAGCCGAGGGGGGCACTTTCAGACCAAAAAAAGAGCTGAAAATCTCGGCTTATACTCGAGTATATACGGTATATATATATATATATATATTTTTTTAAATCTAAAGGAAAAAATCTGAAGACAATTGTATAGTGTGTGTCCAGCTTTAGGCTCGCCATACATTATACAACTTTCTTGTCCAATTTTCCTTTAGATTTACCAAAACCATATAATATGAGGTAAAACCCAAACACTTTTAATCTGTGTGCAATCAGGCAGACCCTTGCATTAAATAATTGAAGGTAAATCTAAAGGAAATTGAACAAGAACATTGTATAATGTATGGCCAGCTTTGCTGTATGCAGCACATATTTGATTCCATTGGCTCCCCCTCCCGTTCTGCTACTTTACATGGGATTAAATTAAATCAAATTCAGATAATTACACTAGTTGCTTCCTAAATTAAAATACATTGGATCATTTTAGTAAATACAAAACTGCATTCATTGGTATCTACATGTGTAATCAGCTTTAAGTGAAAAGTTGGAATCTTTGTAAATATCTGTTTGAGTTTTTCAGTGTAAAAGGATATTTTTGCTGCATTAGCAGCAGACGGAAGCAGAAGTGTTAAACTAGACAGCTATCAGTTATGTAATCACCAAATGTCATTTGTTCTCGGTCTGCCCGGCACGCCTCCCCATTCCCACACCCCTGCCACCTAGAAATTCAGGAAGCCGTCCCTACTGCTGATCTTATGTCATTTAAATCTTCCGCAGCCTTTTTAAGTGCTCCACCAGATGTTGGCCAGGGTACTGCGAAATCACAGAGTTGGCAGGGACACCGGGTATGCTGGGTATTGGTATGTAGATGAGTATGCAAATTCCCACTCCACAGGCCCATCTTTACTTTCTCTCTGAGTGCCATGGTGCTTTTAGGAGAGAGGCTGATCTCACAAAGCAGGATTTGCTGTGAATTGCTTGATCTGAGATCAGGAAACAGGCCTCGGCCTGCTGTATTAATTGAAGGGACAAAGGCCTCCTTAGACCCGTCATATAATGAGTGCCATTGAGCTGCTCTCTGATAGCTGAGCTGCACAAGGGCCATTGCCTTGCTAGAATTTATTAAGCAGGTATTTGGTGATAAGCAGCCTCGGTGCCCCATGTGAGAATTGAAAGGCGATTTACAGGTCATATTCATGGTGCAGCAGAGGAGAAAAGAGCAACTGTCAGCATTATCTGTGACCCCGCACGAGCGCAATGTTGCTTACGCAGCGTCATGTAAAGTCAGAACTGCCATAAATATTTGGGCTACACACACTGGCTTGTGAAGGCTGCACCTGTCTCTGCATATGGTTTATATGTAGTGCTAGACCAAAGCCTCTGTGCTCTGCAAAGCAGTTGCCATGGTAACGTACCCACGGATACTTGCTATTGCAGGCATGAAATTTCAGCGGGGTTTTTTTTTTTTTTGCTTTATATATCTATGTCAAAATAAAAATGAATGGCGTACACTAGCAATTTAACAATGCCCAGGCTAGGTTTACCCTCATTCTAACTTGTTTAGACACATGTAGATTATGCGAGAGGGCTGTACATCCCAATTTGGATAATAGACATAGACAAAGAATTTCCCGTGGGATTTTTTAGCAGCAAAAAGTATAAAGAAATCCAAATTGTATAAAAGGATTTTATTGATGAAAAAGAGGTGCTTAGCACTTGTAGATTAAAAAAAGGGAATCAATTCATGAATTTATGAGGTTCGGTATTTACAAAGCCAAACACAGTACATACAAGGATAATAGTTTATGTACAGGTAATGGGTACAAAATAAATGATAAAATCATACATAATTGAGGCATAGGATGCATTCAAAAAGCCCCGATGCATTTCGACCCATTCAGGTCTTCCTCAGGGGGTCTTACATTCTGTGAAATGTTAATGAGCAACAACATATTAAAGTTAGAACATATTGCAAGCGTCTCTCATAAGATAGAACAAGTAATTTAAGTTTAAATTTATATGTATTATTTTTAAAGTAGTTAATGTCAGTCAACAGAGAGACAGCTATATAAAGAGAAAGAAGCCATACATCTATATGCTTCTAGAATAAATCTTTGCATATTTACCCTCTTTGCCACATGGTATGGCTCAACCGAAGATTAAAAAGCACACTTTGACTCCTTGAGGTCTCACCGATTTTCCCAGGGGGGGGGAGGCTACTGCGCTTCTTGGGTGTCCGCCCCGTGCCCAGCGACGGGTCCGCTCCACATGCGAATCTGCTCACAAGGGGTCACGTACTTGTGTGGGGATCCCGCGTGCGGACAAGAAAGCAGCTGGGGTGGGTCGGTAACTTAGTACCAACTGCCAGGCACCTAGGTTTCCCCCATTAGTCCAGGTCGTTTGCATAGAGTGAACACTCTGAAACGTGCCTGGGCATCAAAACTATATTGATAATGGAGACTTTTAAGGCACAGCATTTTGGTCAAAAATAACATTTATTCAAAATTGGATAAAATTAGACAATATTCAGTCCATATGACAACAGACTACAATAAAATACAATTGTATAAAACCAGTCGTTCGATATTTGCAATGATTGCGTAATAGTAGTCTTCACAGCTCAACGCGTTTCTCAGGACAAGGTCCTCTTCATCAGGAGCTATCAATATAGAGTTTATATAAATGCCATCCAAGTATAATGAAAAACTTTTAATGATTATATCATATTACAACAATACAAGTTCATTTAACATATTATACAAAAGGTATTCCCCCAAGGATGGAGATGCAAGGGCTCAGATGACACCCCCACACATATATGGCACCCATAGAGGTCCCCACAGTTCCCTCTCCTCCTTCCAGGTCTTTTGCATAGAGTGAACACTCTGAAACGTGCTTGGGCATGGTTAAGCATACCCTGCCCAAGCCGCTGGGAAAAGGAGGTCTGGAGCGCCGTTGGTTCACCATGTGTCGGGTACTGATGGATTCAAAGTGTGCGCAAACCATGCTTCCCCAAAGATCTCTGAGCATAGAAGCAGGGGATCGCTGTGGTCTGGTTGGGAGAGGTGATGATGTAAGTGTACCCGGGAACATAGTGGGGGGCATTTGCTAAAACTGTAGAGTGAAAAATCTGGTGCAGCTCTGCATAAAAACCAATCAGCTTACAGGTTTTGTTGTCTAAGCTTAATTGAACAAGCTGAAGTTAGAGGCTGACTGGCTACCATACACAACTGTACTAGATTTTGCACTCTCCAGTTTTAGATAATCTCCCCCAGTGTGAATGCAGACCAGCGGGGGAGTGCAGATGAGGAGCCATTGTACTCAGACATGGTTTTGATCAACTGTGCCCAGTGTGAGTACACCCTTAGTGACCACATGTATTTTTTTTGGTTGTCGGGTTTGTACACTGTTTCACGTTTGAGTAGGGTGTAGGTCCTCGGCCTGCCCTAAAAGTCTTGGAAGGGAGTGGACATGGCCTTCTGTCTTAGTTCGCCCTCTCTCATGGGGTCTCCCTTCAGGGGAGCCCCACCTATTACTTGGGATGGTCTGTTTCGGCAGACCTACCAGAGAACGGGGTCCATCTGGCTTCTGCCAGATGGACCATGTGAAAGTACCCCAGTCCCTGTCTGGAGCCTAACACCCCCCGGCGGATACGGGCAAGGTCCTTCAATTTTGGAGGACCATATGTGTACACCCTATGTGTACTTTTTGTGTTCACTTAGTGACCACATCAATAGATACACCTGTCTAGTACCTTTTAGGCCTCATTCATTGATCTGTTTACCTGTGCAAAGGGCTGCTTTCACCTGCGTGGGATGCACAGTTGTTCTGCGCAGCCTCGTCCGGGCAGCCTATTCAGATCAATGACAGGTGGATGGCCGCATGAACCTGCACGGATCCCTGGCCATACAACCGATGCCGATGTATGGAATAGAATGCAAATGGGTGTAAATAAAGCCTTAGAGCCGGTTCACACAGGGGCGACCCGGGAGGCGACTTCAAGTCGCCCCAAGTCACGCTGTTTTTAAAACTAATGGAAGTGAATGGAGCCGTCTTAACCACTTAAGGACCAAGCCTGTTTTTCAGATTTGGTGTTTACAAGTTTAAAACATTTTTTTTTGCTAGAAAATTACTTAGAACCCCCAAACATTATATATTGTTTTTTTTTCTAACATCCTAGAGAATAGATTAGCGGTCATTGCAATACTTTTTGTCACATCGTATTTGCGCAGCGGCCTTTCAAGCGCACTTTTTTGGGAAAAAATTCACTTTTTTGAATTAAAAATAAGACAACAGTAAAGTTAGCCCAATTTTTTTTTATATTGTGAAAGATAATGTTACGCCGAGTAAATTGATTCCCCAACATGTCACTTCAAAATTGCGCCCGCTCGTGGAATGGCGTCAAACTTTTACCCTTAAAAATCTCCATAGGCGACGTTTAAAAAATTCTACAGGTTGCATCTTTTACAGAGGAGGTCTAGGGCTAGAATTATTGCTCTCGCTCTAACGATTGTGGGGATACCTCACATGTGTGGTTTGAACACCGCTTTCATATGCGGGGGCTACTCACGTATGCGTTCGCTTCTGCGCGCGAGCTCGTCGGGACGGGGCGCTTTAAAAAAAAAAAATTTTTGTTTTCTTATTTATTTTACTTGATTCTATTTATTTTTACTTTGTTTTAAAAAAAAAAAAAAAAAAATGGATCACTTTTATTCCTATTACAAGGAATGTAAACATCCCTTGTAATAGAAAAAAGCATGACAGGTCCTCTTAAATATGAGATCTGGGGTCAAAAAGACCTCAGATCTCATTTTTACACAAAAATGCAATAAAATAAAAAAAATGTCATTTGAAAAAATGACAAAAAAAAAAATGTCCCTTTAAGATGTATGGGCGGAGCTGACGTTTTGACGTCAGCGCCGCCCTGCTATGGTATGGAGACGAGTGGGGGCCATCTTCCCCTCACTCTTATCCATACCACAGTGGGAGAAGGACCCGATCGCCTCCGCCGCTACCGACGGCTCTGGTAAGCGGCGGAGGGTGCGGGAGAGCGGCGGGGGGGACCCTATCCTGCCGCCGATAACGGTGATCTTGCGGCGAATCCGCCGCAGAGACCACCGTTATCGTAAACAGGACCGCTCACTGAAGAGAAGGATATCTCGGTTGTGGCAGCAGCTGCTGCCGTTACCGAGATATCCATCTTTAAAAAAATGACGTATATATACAGTGAGCGGTCGTTAAGTGGTTGATGTACACGACTGCAGTCGCTCCGTCTTCAAAAAAGGTTCCTGTACGACTTCAATTCGACTTCTAGGTGACTTGTAGGCAACTTGTACCCATTGATTTCAATGGAAGTCGCCTCAGAAGTCGGATCACTGTCTTTACTGCAGCGACTTTTCAGGAAGTGAAAATAGTTTTTAGGGCAAACCCCTCCCTCCCACAGAGCGGATTCAAGGTTGATTGGCCACTAGAATGTCTCCTGCCCTGGAGGAGACTTGTAAGTCGCCCCATGTCGCGCTGTGGTGCAGGATCAGGTTGATTCCAGGTCGCCTCCAAAGAGTCGTGTTGCCCCTGTGTGAACCGGCTCTAAGGGATGAGCTCAGATTTGGTCCAAACTTGACCAAACCTGGCCATGTGGATGTATTTGGTCAATCATGTCACAAGTTTCCCTGCCCCTTTGTGTACATGCTGCTGCGGGAAATGCCATGGCTACAGTTGATTGGGTGGTAGTTGACAGGAATGACAGCTCCCTTCCGGATAGGCTTCAAAAAAGGGTGGGCTCGGGGCGCAGTGAGCCCACCCAGTTGTGTGACAATAATAAAATTAATATTCGCTATTGTCTTCCTGATTATCCTCCCGGCCAATCAGGAAGCGAGTCCTGAGACCCGTCACCCAATTGGCCTCAAGGAGAAGCGATCCTATTGGCCACCTATGAGGAGGAGGGACGAGACGCATTACGGAAGCCGCCTTGATGAGCCAAGGAGAAGGTGACGCAGGGGAAGGAAGTGCCCGATAGATGAGGTAAGTGTGGGGCTGGTGACCAACCGGGAGGGGGGGGTTTGCTGTGGCTGCATTGTTTGACGCCCCCCCAAAATATACCACCAGCCACCACTGCTACACATGTACTGTATTTTCCTTGTGTTCTGCTGCCTGCCTGTGGTGGTGCTTTAATGCCACAACCATTCTATTGAGTGACCTTGTGGCAGGTCCTTCTGAAAGCTGTCTTGTGTCTGTGGATCCCTTTAGAAGCCAGCATATTGTTCATCTTCCCAGTAATGCCGCGTACACACGGTCGGAATATCCGATGAGAAAAGTTAGACGGAATTTTTTCATCGGATATTCCGACCGTTTGTGTGCCCCATCGGATTTTTTCCGTCGCAAATTCTGACGGAGTTAGAGAGAGAACATATTCTCTTTTTTTCAGACAGAAAAATTTCTAGCGGAAATTCCGTTCGTCTGTATGGAACTCAGACGGAGAAAAAAACACGCATGCTCAGAATCAAGTCGACGTATGCTCGGAAGCATTGAACTTCATTTTTCTCGGCTCGTCGTAGTGTTGTACGTCACCGCATTCTTGACGGTCGGAATTTGGTGTGACAGTGTGTATGCAAGACAGCTTGAACAGAATTCCGTCTGAAAAATCCGTCTGAGTTTATCCCGACGGAAAATCCGACTGTGTGTACGCGGCATAAGAGCCAAGAAGTGAAATTTTGAGCTATGTAGTCTTTTCCTACAGTAAAAAGTAGGGCAGGCGAGTGTTTTGCTGCAAGCCCGGTGGCGTGTTGTGTTTCCTGCGTCTGGATTGTTTTGGGTGATATAAAGTGTTCTGGGAGTTTTGTCTCCTCTGAATGGAATGTGTTCAGGCTGTGTACTTGTCTGGATAGGTGGGAGTATAATTTCATATGACCTCACCAGCGCAGGATATAAAACAGCCAGCAAACGTCTGCTTGCTTTGTGTTGGAATTAAACAGGTCTGTTCTTTCCTGCCTTTGTTATACAACCAGCTAATCTACTAAATAGGTATGCCGCGTTTAAAGCACGCCACCTTTCACCTTCATCTAGTGTCACCTTGTCAATGTACACATGTGTTACTGCTTTCTTTTTTTTTTTTTTTTTTTATATATATATATATATTTAAACTGACCTTGTACTTTAGGCATTCACCTAACAGTGTTTATTTTGTCGACGAAATTAAAGGGGTTGTAAAGGTAAATGTTTTTTCACCTAAATGCATCCTATGCATTTAGGTGAAAAAACATCCGACAATACCGCCCCCAGCCCCCGTTTTACTTACCTGGCCCCTCGAAAGTCCCGCGCTCGTCCCCGTCATCCTCCTTGGTTCTCAGCCTGGCCGCCGATTGGCTACAATGGATGGATTGAAAGCAGCGCAGCCATTGGCTGGCGCTGCTGTCAATCACATCCAATGACACGGTGCACCGGGGGGCGGGGCCGAGTGATACAGTCGGCGGCTATGGCCGCCGCTGTATCACGGGAGCGCGTCCGCAATAACTCCACACCATGCGAGCTCGCTCGCATGAAGGTGTGGAGTCCTTGCGGGGAGGAGCCGAGAGAGCCGCCGAGGGGACCCCAGAAGACCAGGATCGGGGCCAGTGTGTGAAAAACAAGCTGCACAGTGGAGGTAAGTGTACAATGTTTGTTATTTTTTTGCAAAAAAAAGGGAAGCTTTAGTGTCCCTTTAAGACTATTTTGGTCGACTAAAATACGACTAAAACTAAAGCAATTCAGAGGACTAAAATACGACTAACACTTAAATAGGATTTTATTTAAAAAACTCACTAAAATAGAGTGTAAGCCGCAACCAATTCGCATAGGTGTGAACGGGGCCTAAATGGTCGTATATACAAATGTAAATTAAAAAAAATCCCCCCAACCTTTTTTTTTTCTCCTCGCGGGGTTAATGGGGATGGGTGCAGATGACTGCGATACATAGAATGGGAGGGAGGGAGGGAGGGAAAAGTAAAGATATAGACAATTAATCTTTTTTCTTGTGTATGTATTATTGCTAAGATAAAATAACTGATTGGTAATATGTAAATTGCTTTCTATTATGTTTTCTATTATGTTGTTGACATTGTCTATAAGAAAAATATAGAAATAAAGAATAAAAAAGCAAATGTAAAAAATTAGGAGTGTTGTGTGGCCACTCCCACTTTTTAATTGTGGAGGTGGGCACAGACAACAAATTGATTCTGAGTGTCTGGTCTTGGGGTGAGTGTACCTGTATATTTCAGCTTCAGATAATGAGATCAAATGGGTATAAGTCATTTTTGTACAGTTCTGTTTGAGCGCACACCAGCTAGCGAGACCAAAAGTAGCAGCACTATAGTCTCAGATGGGTTAATGCATACAGATGTACAGCCACAAGATCCAAGAGGCAGCTCCTCCTTAGATAGAAGGGGCATCTGCAGTATATACAGTAGAGAAAACACAAGAGGGCGCCTCTAAGTGTACCAGTAAATCGCTACACTTAGAGGCGCCCTCTTGTGTTCTCTCTATAAGTCATTTTTATGTCTCCTGGGGTTAAAAAGGAGACATGTATAAATCCTTGTCTAAAAATAATTAAACATGTAAGACTGTATTTGTGCTATGAACAAATGGTTCTTGATGCAAGTTTGGCCCTGTACTGTAGAAACTTGCATGGCTCTGCCCAGCTGACAAAATAAAATCCCTTTTACTTTGTTTTAGGTTGTACATAATGTATCTTCCTTCGCTCTCTGTTGTACTCCTCTAATAAAGTCATAGAAAATCTGACGGTATTCCAGTAAAATAATACATATAATTTGCATGCCCTCGTTAAGTTATTTAAAACTAAATGATGATATCAAGTGTCTAATAGGGATTTGACAAGTCCTAATTAATATACCTAATGACACGTACTTCCAGCACCCATAATTAAAAGACTGTGTGGGGCTGTCTACAGGGAATAGAACATATTCTGGCTTGTCTTTCTGCTTTGGCTGGCAGAAGAGACAACATAATTGTAAAATCTTTCCATCATGGCTGACTACATGATTTGTGGGACTTAGGCCCCATGCACACGAGACGCAGGTGCAAACTCTGCTGAACACACGTTTTTAAACGCTGAAACCGGCGTTTATAAACGCGCGTTTTGCCGCGTTTGCGGCCGCGTTTAGCGGCGTTTAACCGCGTTTGCGTTTATAAGCGTTTCATCATAGACCCTCCCTAAGCTCAAAAAACAGTAAATTTTAACCATTTCAGCCAGTTTGTGAGACCAGAGTGAGTAGCAGCAGCTGAGAGAGCAGCAGTGTACTTGTATTTAGCGTATCACTTGCCACATCATCTGCCACAAGTTGTGGATTGTCCACTTGCCACGTCACCTGCCACGTCACCTGGCCACATCACCTGGCCACGTCACCTGGCCACGTCACCTGCCACAAGTTGTGGATTGTCCACTTGCCACGTCACCTGGCCACATCACCTGGCCACGTCACCTGGCCACGTCACCTGCCACAAGTTGTGGATTGTCCACTTGCCACGTCACCTTGCCACATCACGTGCCACGTCACCTGCCACAAGTTGTGGATTGTCCACTTGCCACGTTACCTGGCCACGTCACCTGGCCATGTTACCTGCCACGTCACCTGGCCACGTTACCTGCCACGTCAGCTGGCCACGTCACCTGCCACAAGTTGTGGATTGTCCACTTGCCACGTCACCTGCCACGTCACCTGGCCACGTCACCTGCCACAAGTTGTGGATTGTCCACTTGCCATGTCACCTGGCCACATCACGTGCCACGTCACCTGGCCACTTCACCTGCCACAAGTTGTGAATTGTCCACTTGCCACGTCACCTGCCACATCACCTGGCCACGTCACCTGCCACAAGTTGTGGATTGTCTACTTGCCACGTCACCTGGCCACGTCACCTGCCACAAGTTGTGGATTGTCCACTTGCCACGTCACCTGGCCACGTCACCTAGCCATGTTACCTGCCCACATTACCTACCACGTCATCTAGCCACGTCACCTGCCACAAGTTGTGGATTGTCCACTTTCCACGTCACCTGGCCACATCACGTGCCACATCACCTGCCACAAGTTGTGAATTGTCCACTTGCCACGTCACCTGCCACGTCACCTGGCCACGTCACCTGCCACAAGCTGTGGATTGTCCACTTGCCACGTCACCTGGCCACATCACCTGACACAAGTTGTTGATTGTCCACTTGCCACTTTACCTGCCACAAGTTGTGGATTGTCCACAATGCGATGCAAGCAATTACAGTTTTCTTTTATATTTTTTAATAGTTTTTCATCATTTGCCATCATTTTTGAGATTTCTAATGTTAAAAAATAGGTCACCTTTAAAAACGCTTATAAACGCAAACGCGGCAAAACGCCGGTACCGCGTTTAGCCGCGTTTAGCAGCGTTTAGCGTCTGAAACGTGGAAAACTTTTGCGTCTGAACCCATTTTTTTGCTTCTGGAAAAACGAGGTTAAACGCAACTGCTTGTAAACGCCAAAAAACGAGAGTGTGTGCATGGACACATAGGATAACATTGAATGGGTTCAGGAGCAGTTGAAAAAAGCGTCCAACTGCCTCTGAACGCGCGTTCAACAGCAAATAACAGCGTCTCGTGTGCATGGGGCCTTAAGCTTCCAGTGTTTGTGTAAGCTGCCGGCGATTAAAGTGGACCTGTCATTTTAAGGTAGGCAGAAAACAACAGGGTAGAGAAGGGTCGGAATTTCAGTTTTTTTTCCCAGTTTTGGCAAATTCAGCTTTAAGGGCCAATTTGCACTTATGTGTCTGCGATTTAGCTACGTTTTATTTGCGTTAATTTTTATCACGCAATTCCACACATGCGTTCATTTTAGGTTTGTTTTATATGGAGATTTTACCAGTCAGCAGTCAGTTTGGAAGGTCTGGCAACGCATCAAATATAGGTCAAAACATCCGGTTTGCTTTATCTCCCCAGCTGCACATACTTACCTTTCCTTTAACCACTTCCATACAGGGCATTTTCACCCCCTTCCTGCCCAGGCCAATTTTCAGCTTTCAGCACTGTCACGTTTTGAATGACAATTGCGCAGTCATGCAACGTGGCTCCCAAACGTGGCATCCTTTTTTTTTCCCCACAAATGGAGCTTTCTTTTGGTGGTATTTGATCATCTCTGCGGTTTTAATTTTTTGCGCAATAAACAAAAAGAGTGACAATTTTGAAAAAAAAAAACAATATTTTTTACTTTTTGCTAAAATAAATATCCCAATTTTAAAAAAATATATATTTTTTTTTTCTCAGTTTAGGCCGATACGTATTCTTCTACATATTTTTGGTAAAAAAAAATCGCAATAAGCGTTTATTGATTGGTTTTCGCAAAAGTTATAGCGCCTACAAAATAGGTGATAGATTTATGACATTTATTTTTATTTATTTTTTACTAGTAATGGCAGCGATCTGCAATTTTTTTCAGGACTGCGATATTGCGGCGGACAGATCGGACACTTTTGACACTATTTTGGGACCATTCACATTTATACAGCGATCAGTGCTTTAAATATGCACTGATTACTGTATAAATGTGACTGGCAGGGAAGGGGTTAACACTAGGGGCGATCAAGGGGTTAATGTGTTCCCTCAGTGTGTGTTCTAACTGCATTAGATTTGGGAGAGTTTGCGAACAGGAGAAAAGACCCAGGTTGTTAAGATTCAAAGGGTTGGGCGGGGTGAAAGTAAAAGGGAAAAATTAAAATGTCACTGTTGTACTGTAAATTGATTAGGTTTTTTTTTTTTTTTTTGGTACGGACAGGAATTTTAATATGCTTTTGTTTATATATTAATGTGTAAGACTAAATGCACAAACCACATGTATTGATTGAGCAAATGAAAAATAAAAGGATTAAAAAAAATAATAATTGTGTTCCCTAGGGAGTGATTCTTACTGTGGGGAGAGGGGACTGACTGGGGGAGGTGACCGATGGTGTGTCCCTATGTACAAGGGACACACCATCAGTCTCCTCTCCCTGACAGGACGTGGAACAGAGATCCATGTCCCTGGCTCTGTGACGAGCAATCGCGCGTGCCCGGCAGACATCGCGGCCGCTGGGCACACGCATCGGGTCCCCAGTGATGCGGCGCGCGCGCTTCACACTGCGGGAATGCCAGGACGTCATAAGACGGCCGCCGGAGGGACGAAAGGTTCCTGCGGCCGTCATTTGACTATGGCCTGGGCGGGAAGCAGTTAAAGTGTATGTATAGTCAAACCTTTTTTTGTTTTGTTTTGAATAGAATTGATTTCTTATCAAATTTTACTTCAATAAGGTGCTCCATTAAAGAGATTTCCCCTCACTTCCTGTTTGGGGGCACTGTTTTACCAGACAGGAAGTGAGGGGAAATCTGCAACAGAAAAACCAACAATAATAAAAGCTGACAGGGGTTTTAGCTGTCCTCTTCTTAACTGAAACCATACAACATGTCAGGTGCTGCTTCCCCTAAATCCAACACCAAAGAGGATACCACATATACGGTGTCTGACTTCAGCCTCCACAAGCTGCTTGCAAACACGATCTAACCAAAGATACAGTCGGCAATCCGGTGAATGAAAAGCATAAAAGTCCTTTATTAAGCAATAGGGGTTAAAAGGTTCCAAGACACAAAGAAGATACTGACGAGTTTCTGCCCCCGGGGGCCTTAGTCATAGCTGTGACTAAGGCCCGCAGAGGGAGAAACGTGGCAGTATCAGTGTTTTCTTTGTATCTTGTAACCCTTTAACCCCTAGTGCTTAATAAAGGACTTTTATGCTGTTCATTCACCGGATTGCAGACTATCTGCAGTTTGGTCCTCCTCCTAATTTCAAAATATCTTTTGCACTTCTGCCTGTGTTGCTGTTGGAGAGTTTTCCTCACTTCCTTTCTGGTGAAAGGGTTGCCCCTGGACAAAAGGTGAAGACAAGTCTCTCTAACTGAGCCTCGAACAGCTGTAAAACCTCAGAAGAGTTCTAATTCTCTTTGCTATCAAAAAAAAGTTGGATACACTTTAGCTCCCACCACTCCATGTAACCACCAAGAGCAAAAAAAACTACCGTGTCATTTTCAGTGTGGAGGAGCTGTGAGTCGCTTGATGTGGCAATGATGGTGCTTGGCGTTTGGCCTACTCCTGGTGCTGAATAAAGAGATGGGGGGAGCAAAGCAAAGATTGAGTTTGTGCTGCTGGGGTTGGAGACATTACTGTCCTACATAGACAATGATACAGGTTCACTTTATACCTCACACTGTTCTAGTGAAGGGAATTCTTCAGACTGGTGGAAATCCTCTCCACTTTGAACAACACAGGGTTCACATATGCTCTGCACAATTAGTACCTAGAATGTGCTCCTTTAGAACCACCCCATGGTGGAATCTAGTACTGCAGCATGGTCATAAAATGTGTGTTTTGTTTTAATAGCAAAATTTTTTTTGTTATGTTTGGTCTCTAATTTGCACAGCATGTTTGGGCTGAGCAGTGGAATCTCTCTTTGCTACTACACAGTGAGAACCCAATCGAGGATTTATGTTTGCCCATCCTCATCCTAATTACAGTATACTATACTTCTATTTGTACACTTCGTCCCATGGACGTGCTGAAAGGTTTGGCTGAGGTTCTCTTAGGAAGCTCTTTGGAAGACAAAGGGGGGTGGGGGGGGGGTGGAAAAGATAAAGGGAGGGCAAGCACATGAAACAAGTGTATGGCCTCACACCCTACTTAGATGTTCAGTGTCCTTATAACAGTGTGTGGCCATCTACTTGTTTTGTTGAAACTTCCTTGGTTGTGAGCCGGGCAGGCACCTTAATGTAAAAACTGGGTATGGGTTGTGTGTTAACTGACCTGGAGCGCAGTGTTAATTTTGACGTCAAATTTCAAATTTGTTTTAGTCATAGTCTTTTTAAAAAAATGCCATTTTAGTTTTAGTCGCATGTTGGGCAACTGAATTGTTTTAGTCATATTTTAGTCTACTAAAATCTCCAGTACATTTTAGTCAACAAAATTCTCCAGTACCCACCTGAACTTGCACTTTCCTCAAAGCTCTCCCTATCTGTTGAAGCCCAAGCCCCCTGACTCTATTGGCAAGCTGTATTGGCTGAGAGACGCAGGCTCTCTCTGTCTGACTGCTGCCTGGGAGTTCTGGAACAATGCCCTGCAAACCACAGAAGAGGAACTCCTCCGTCAGATTTGTGTCTGTCAGGATGTTACGTGGTGCGTGTTTCCCCCTCCCAGCAAGGTAGCAGTGCTTAGCACTGTGTAGAATAACAGCCTCTCCAGACTATCCAGTTCTCTGCCCTGTGCACTCCCCTCACTCCCATTTACTTCCCCATCCCCACTTGCAGGTAAACTCCCCGTCCCCAAAGTATAATGCACCCTGCCCTGTGCACTCCCTTACTCCCATTTACTTCCCCATCCCCACTTGCAGGTTACCTCCCCGTCCCCAAAGTATAATGCACCCTGCCCTGTGCACTCCCTCACTCCCATTTACTTCCCCATTTGCAGGTCACTTACCTATCCCCAAATTATAATGCACCCTGCCCTGTGCACTCTCTCACTCCCATTTACTTTTCCATCGTTACTTGCAGGTCACCTCCCCGTCTTCACAGTATAATGAACCCTACCCTATGCACTCCCTCACACCCATTTACTTCCCCATCCCCACTTGCAGGGGACCCGAGAATAGGCAGAATGGGGGCTGCTCTGTGTAAAACCACTGCACAGAGCAGGTAAGTAGAACATGTTTATTATTAAAGCAGAGGTCCACCCAAGAAAAAAATATTAGAAGCCAGCAACTACAAATACTACAGCTTCTGACTTTTAATGGACACTTACCTGTCCATGGTGCCCGCAATGTCGGCAGCCGAAGCCGAGCAATCGTTAGTCTCTCGGCTGCCCCCGCCGCCATCCTCGGTGAGGGAATCAGGGGAAGTGAAGCTTTGCGGCTTCACTGCCTGGTTCCCTACTGCACATGCGCGAGTAGCGCGGCGCGTCCTCGATGGTCCCCGCTGTATCCTGGGACCAGTGTGTTTCCCAGAAGACAGCGGGGGGGGGGAAGAAGTGGAGTGACTCCCGTGGGAGTCTATTCCCGGAAGTGGGTGCAAATACCTGTATCTGCACCCCCCTCCCCCCTTAAAGGTGCCAAATGTGACACCGGGGGGGGGGGTTCCGAAAAGCGGAGGATCACTTTTTGTGTGAACCTCAGCTTTAAAATAAAAAAATGTTGCCTTTATTATCACTTTAATACCATAATAATAACATGTATCAAGAAGGTGCATAAAACAAGGCTTATAATGCACTTCCCGGCGCCGCAATGATAAAATACAAGTTCTGAGCCTTCTCCTAATAACCAAACAGTTAAAAGGGGATTTAAGAGTAAGAAAATGATTAAACGGAATAAAATAAAATAAAACTAATATCACAGTGCATAAAAGTGATAAAAGCCAAGCAGCAGCTGTTTAAAGTCCTAAAACGAGTAATCTCATAAAAGTACACAGATAAAAAACAAGAATATCAAGTCCTGGAACTAAAATAGTCCAAATGATATAACAGCGCTAAAATTGGATAAATGTCCAACTGCATATAAAACATTTGAGTCATGACGTGGCAACAGTAAGTTCTAAATCGGTGAGTGCTTCTAGGTATTGGATCAGTAGTGCACCCTACACCTGCTCCCAATCTTCACCACACGTGAGGCACTCTCCTCCTCCGGGATACAAACTCACCAGAAAGATGAAAATTGTGGGCCTTAAATAATAATCATGATGAGCTCTCTCACTTGAACATCCGTCATCAACAGCAGGAGGCTGCATGGGTTAAATTCCATATAGATTCATATAAAGACACAAAAGCACTAAATAGTGTAATTCTGTTTTAATGAATAAAATTAACCCCAATGCAGCAATCCCCCGCTTCAAATGCACGTACAATAGATCAATGTTAATGCACATGTAGTAATGAATGTATTCACCGCTATCCTCAGGTCCAAAGGAGCGCCTGTGTTGCTACGTGCAGCGCTGGAGTGTTCCTTCCTTGTTTGGGCCGGCTAGCGGTGGAGCGCATCCGTCACTTCCTGGTCACAGTAACGCTGTTGTAGCCACGCCCTGACCGGTTTCGTCACTAATCGACTTCAAACGAAGGTGCCCTCACTCAAATGTTTTATATGTAGTTGGACATTTATCCAATTTTAGCTGTTATATCATTTGGACTATTTTAGTTCCAGGACTTGATATTCTTGTTTTTTATAAATAATAACGTTATTTCGATTTTTACTCAAGGAGTATATAATGAATTTTTAATTCTAGAGCAATGTTTAAATAATGCATTACAATTTAACTAAACACATTTGATTTTAGTCAACTAAATGAAAATTGGAATTGATTTTCATCAATTGACTTTAGTTTGTCACTGAAAACTGACGAAAACTATGGGCAAAATATTTTCGTCCAATAAATTGCACTGTTGGAGCAGTGTTTTTTCTTTTGTTGTCCTCGAAGGGCATGCCTTGTTGTACTCGAAAAGGGCATGCCAAGACTAGAAAAGTCTCACTTTTTCTCTATAGCCGCCCCACTCTTGACAATAACTTTTGACACTAGAGCCATTTTTGACAATAACTTTTGACACTGCCATAATAAGATGCATACAAGCCTAAGTAGAAATAATGTCATGCTTAAAAATATGCTAAAGTTCATAGTTTGGTAGGTTTGTGAACAAAGTAGAGCAACATTTGTGTTATTGCCAGTAGCAACCTTCTATCTTTCTTTGATATTAAAAAATGAAACCTAATTGGGTGCTACAAGCTTTTAGCTCCATTTTCTTCCAGCTGAAGTTATTTAGCCCTTATGGCTACCTTCCCTAGACTCCTTCTTCGTCTCGATATGCCCCGGCCTGAGCAAAGTTCTCTTTAATCTCAGCAATGAGACAGTGTTTTGGCCACCTCTGTTTAGCAGAGTCCTTAGACTTTCTGGCACTGCTTTCAAGTTTCCATCTCCCATGAATAAAGTGTTCCATCCGCTACTGCAGCTTCACAGATTAGTTGTTTGGAAACGATTGTCTGTGTATTCAGGTCATGGATCTAGCCCAGCATGGGGTTTGTGAAGATCACAGCATAAGCAAGGGAGCAAACTCTGCAATTAGTAGTCCTATTTACCTGCCTACGTGGCCCTTATCGATGACCAGACTTTTCTTAGTAGACAGGTTGCTATAGAGGAGAAGGTGAGGTGACCCACACTGGGAGGTAACAAAGGTAAAAACATTTCCTGAAAGAATTACTGTCATTTACTTTCTTGATCTTTAAAATTAACCCGTATTGAGAGAAAACCAGAAAGAAAAAAAAAGCTAGGTACTTGGCTGTCTCTGGTTTCACTACTTTGAGATGTTGGCCTGGAACAAGCATGGCAATCAGAAAAGTCAGAGTGATATCAGAACTTATGCTTTGCATACCAGTTTGAGTCTAAAGCCTAGTACACACGGCCGAGAATCTCGTCAGGAAAAAACACGTCGTTTTTCCTGACGAGATTTTTGACAAGAATCTTGTCCCGGCCGACTGTACACACGCTCGATTCAAAAGAACCGCCGTTCTTTTGAATGGAACGAACGCGGTGACGTCATTGACTACGACGAGCGTGTGCTCGTCACATTCGATGCCGCCGCCGCCATCTTGCTACACCCTACCTATGCCTAGGAAGCTACCGCGCATGCGTCAAAGTCATTTCGAGCATGCGTGGGTTTCCACGGCGTCAGGTAAGCGTACACACTCTCGGGTTTCTCATCAGGAAACAGGCCCCGACGAGAATCTCGACGAGAAAATAGAGAGCAGGTTCTCTATTTTTCTCGTCGAGATTCTGGCCAGTTTTCTTGACGAAAAACCTGAAAGCCTCGTACACACGGCCGGTTTTCTCGGCAAGAAAGCTCTCCCGGCAGTTTTCTTGTCGTTTCTTGACGAGAAAACCGGCCGTGTGTACGAGGCTTAATGCCTCGTACGCACGATCGCGATTTCCGACGAGAAAACCAAGTGTGTTTTTTTTTCAACCGGAAAACGGCTCAAACTTGTGTTGCATACACACGGTCACACAAATCTTGGCTGAAATTCCAACCATCAAGAACGCGGTGACGTACAACACGTTCGACGAGCCGAGATCATTGAAGTTCAATAGGCAGTTCAGCTCTTCTGCTTGATTCTGAGCATGCGTGTTTTTTTGCACGTCGTAATTGCATAAAGAGAATCGCAATTCCCGATAGGAATTTTTCCCGTGACGAAAATAGAAAACCTGCTCTCAATCTTTTTTTGTCGAAAAGTCTCAAAAAAAGTGCGATGGAGCATACACACGGAATTCGCGACAAAAAGCTCACATCGCACTTTTCTCTTCGGAAATCGCGATTGTGTGTACGAGGCATGAGACTTCTAAATCAGGGGTCTCCGAACTGCGGCCCGAGGGCCAGATGTGGCCCTTTGCTAGACTTTATGCGGCCCTTGCGGCACTACTCCTCCAACTGATATGAGGCACTATTCCTTCCACTGACACCAACAAGGGGGCACTATTTCTTCTATTAATATCAATGATGGGATACTAATCCTCCTACTGATAGGGGCCCTACTCCTCCTACTGACCACCAACCCTGAGGCCACATTTATTCTCACTGGAGCTGGGTCCGGGACATTTTCTGCCCCCGCTGGCCACAATCCGGCCCTCCTAAAGTCTGAAGGACAATAAAGTGGCTCTTTGATTGAAAAGTTTGGAGACCCCTGTTCTAAATGATCAAACCCAGAGGATCAGTATGACAGGGACCAAGCCATTTAGTAGGAGAGGTCTGCATGATAAGCTCCATATCTCCAACAACCCAAAATATGGATACCACATAAATTTGTCCTTACTACCAATGTGGTCACCACGTCTCCCCAGACAGAGAGCTGGCAACATGGCTCCTTAGCAAAAAAGTCAAGCTAGACCATCACTGCCACAGCAGGAGGAGCCGGTGGGCCTTTATTCTGGATGCTGTGGTCTTGTTTAAGAGGAAATTGTAGTCTTTGCAAAAAAAAAATCTGAAATTTGCATAAAATGAATCGGCTTGATGTAATTAATTTTTTCAATGTGTTAATTTTCCAAATAATCTTTTATTCTATGAATAGTGTTTAACTGTATATGTACATGGGAGTAACCATATTTATTCCTTGCATCCCTGCTTTTTCCTTTGCAGTGCCAAACAATAATAGTTATTTACTGCTGCTCCTCACAATGCATGTCTGAGTCAGCTGACTCACTGAAAACAATGCTCACCCTGTGTGGCTAATATCTTATTTCAATAGCAACACACAGAGGTTGTATAAGGCTATGTCAAGTTACAGTACAAAGCTCCCTCTAGTGGTTATTTCTACAGATTTCTAGACTTAGTATAGTATGACAAACATTGTGAACGTCACATCACTTACTTAAACATAAATACTGCAGTAACAACTTCAAATATGTACTCACTGAAAATAAACCATACTTATCCTGTTGCTGAAATTTCTCAGCAATGCTTTCCCTGTAAGGCTCGTTCACAGTATACATGCGTAAAAACTGATGGTAAAATTGCGCAAATTTGATCTGCATAAAGTACAGTATTTTGGTCTTGTTCACACGAAGTGCAGGAATGTGTATTTTTCTTAGGTAGGTCTCTGCAAGGACACAAAGAAAACAATTGTTTTCTATGTGCCCTGTTCACACCATAACACTGCCGTTACATGAGTTTTTTGTTTTCTGTGCAGGAATCTGCAACAAAGTGCAAGGGCACAAAAAGAAAACAACAATTGTTCTCTATGTGCCCAGTTTATACCACAATGTTGGTGTCACGTGAGCTTCTTTTCTGCTCAGAAAATTGCATACAGGTTGCAGGTTTCTGTACAGAAAAAGTCCAGACATGATACCAATGTTGTGATGGAAACAGGGCACATGGAGAACAACTGTTTTCTTTGTGCCATTGCAGAGATGGGTGCAGAACAACTCACGTATTGGCAAATGGTGTGAAGAGGACCTTTAAAAGAAGACCGTATATACTTACCTCTCCTGTCTCCATGCAAAATAAATGATCTTCCAAAGGCTGCAAGGAAACCAACATTTCCAGATTTCCAGGAGTGTTGAGCAGGGGTCTCAAAACTTTCCAAACAAAGGGCCAGTTTACTGTCCCTCAGACTTTAGAGGGGCCAGAATGTGGCCAGTGGGAGTAGAAAACATCCTGGCATCAGTAACAATGCCCCATTATTTGTGTTTGTGAGAGGAATAGTGCCCCATCATTGGTGTCAGTGGGAGGAATAGTTGCCCCATCATTGGTGTCAGTGGGAGGAATAGTGCCCCATCACTGGTGTCAGTGGGAGGAATAGTGCCCCATCACTGGGAGGAATAGTGCCCTGTCATTAGTGTCAGTGCCCTATCATTAGTGTTAGTGGGAGGAATAGTGCCCTATTATTAGTGTTAGTGGGAGGAATAGTGCCCTATCCTTGGTGTCAGTGGGAGGAATAGGACCCGTCATTGATTGTTTTTAAAATTATTTTAACTTGCATGTTTTTCATAGTTGAAATAAAGTGTAATTTTTTACTCAATAGTATTATCACTTCTGTGCATCTGTCACACCATTGGCGGTATATTTAAAGTCCCATACCCAGAGTACTGTATACAGTGGCAGTAATTATGCCCCATCATTGGTGTCAGTGACAGGAATTATACCCCATTGTTGGTGTCATTGGCAGAACTTATGCCCCATTGTTAATGTCAGTGGAAGGAATAGTGCCCCAAGGGCTGAAAAAAGGCACATCTGGCCCCTGGGCCGCTCACTTTCTTCCCGCTGCCAAAAAATAAATAGAAAACAGGGCCCTCTTGCTGAAGAAAAGTGATTCTCCAACTCTATCTTCACCTTGGCTCTGGATTCTGATTCTTTTCAGGGTCAATTGTATCTAAAAGTGTCCTTTAATAAGATACAAAAGTAAATGTTTGGTCCCTTCCATTTAACTACAGTACAAAAGGTCAAAAGACAAGGATGATTTATTATGCTACTTGAATGACCATTGAATCTGTCTCATCCACTTTTTCTTTCTTTTTTTTTTTTTCATGCAGGCACGACAGCAAGCTCAGATCCGTCATCAGATGTCAGACGACAGTAAAGGGGATTATTCATCAGTGTTACAGAAGTTTAACCGCGAGCAGAATGAGCACTATCACACACAAATGCCGTCCATCTTCCAGGTGGGGTATAGGCTCATCACTTTATGACAACCTTTTACGCTGACATATATCTCATGTCAATATATACAGTGGGGAAAATAATTATTGGATCCCCTGCAGATTTTGTAAGTTTGCCCACTTAAAAAGAAATGATCAGTCTATAATTGTTATCATAATTGTATTTTAAATGATAGAGACAGAACATCAACCAAAAATCCAGAAAAAACACATGATAAAAAATGTTATATATTGAGTTGCAGTTCAGTGAGTAAAATAAGTATTGGATCTCCTGCCAACCAACAATAATTCTGGCTCCTACAGACTGGCTACAGTATGTGCTCATGTGGTACAGGTACACAGATTAGTACTGTCAATGTAAGAAGCTGCTCCTAACGACAACTTGTTAAGTGTGTATAAAAGACACCTGTCCACAGAATCTTTCTTCAATTCAAACCTCACCATCATGGACAAGACCAAAGAGCTGTCAAAGGACATCAGGGACAAGCTTGTAGGCTTGCACAAGGATGGAATGGACAACTGTTGTAACGATTATTCGCAAATGGAAGATGTAACGACACCCTGAGTATGAAAGAGGTTACCTAATTAACATGAGCTAATTAACTAATCCCTTACAGCAGCTGATGACTCAGAGACATGACCTTTAGGCTAGACTTGCCGTCTGGTAGCTCAGAAGACACAATCAACATTATCACAAATACACCTTCACACAATTGCAGGGTCAATTAGCACAAGCAACAATGAGATCTAATGACTCTTAAATTGAACTTCCTGAAATGCCCAAATAAGGAGTTATACTGTACTTCCTGGGCATAGCCCTCACAGTGTACAGGGGATAACATCTTCATATTTCTTGACAGATATTGTTAATGAATGTTACTGTCCCATTTTAAGTAGTCCAAGATATATTTTCTCAGACACCCTATGCCCCTAATGGACATAGGGTGATTTAGACATAAGAGGTGCATGGGGATGTGAAGCAAGGGTATTCCATACTTTCTAAGGGATTCTGGGTTCCACGGGCCCCCCTGTTACAGAAGAAATACAAAATAACCATCAATCGTAACAAACAAATTGCCCCTGCCCCCACCTATAATTGGCCTTCACAGCAAGGAGTACATGGAAGGACAAATGCATGAAAGACAAAAACAGAACATTCCATAGCTCAACTCACCAACCAGTCTGCTGACCAACTGAATTAACCTGTCCAACAGTCTGCGTTAAAAAACAGGGGTTTAGTTAGCACGCATTTGCAAACGCATGCGTAAGCTGCAAGGACTCTTCACGGCACCCTGTGTATGCTTGCATTCCTAACGCTACTGAATTTATGAGCATCTCCACAGTGGGAGCACGTGCATTCTAATGGATAGATGAGGGGCAGCTGGGCCTGGGGGTAGCCAAATTCTCCTTAAAGGAACAGGAGCACACTGGACACACAGCACGTAGCACAGTGGCAGCAAAGGTGTCCAGTATGTCCCCTGACCATATTTACATCAGTAACAAACAAATGGCCCCTGCCCCCACCTATACCTGGCCTTCACAGCAAGGAGCACATGGACGGGAAAATGCATGAAAGACAAAAACAGAACATTCCATAGCTCAATTAACCAACAAGTCTGCTGACCAACTGAATTAACCTGTCCAACAGTCTGCGTTAAAATCAGGGGTTTAGTTAGCATGCATTTGCAAACGCATGTGTAAGCTGCAAGCCCTCAATCGCCCTTGGTCTGGAGCTCCATGCAAGATTTCACCTCATGGGGTAAGGATGATCATGAGGAAAGTGAGGGATCAGCCCAGAACTACACGGGAGGAGCTTCTAAATGATCTTAAGGCAGTTGGCACCACAGTCACCAAACAAACCATTGGTAACACAATATGCCCCAATGGATTGAAATCCTGCAGCACCTGCAAGGTCCCCCTCCTCAAGAAGGCACATATACAGGCCCATCTAAAGTTTTCCAATGAACATCGAAATGGTTCAGAGAAGGATTAGGAGAAAGTGCTGTGGTCAGATGAGACCAAAATTGAGCTATTTGGCATTAACTCGACTCGCTGTGTTTGGAGGAAGAAAAATGCTGACTATGACCCTAAAAACACCATCCCTACAGTGAAGCATGGGGGTGAAAACATTATGCTTTGGGGCTTTTTCTCTACTAAAGGTACAGGCCAACTTGAGGGGCCAATGGGCAGAGCCATGTATTATAAAATCTTAGATGAGAACCTTCTTCCCTCAGCCAGAACACTGAAGATGGATCATGGATGGGTCTTCCAGCATGACAATGACCCAAAACATACCGGCAAGGCAACAAAGGAGTGGCTCCAGAAGAAGCACATCAAGGGCATGGCGTGGCTTAGCCAGTCTCCAGACCTTAATCCTATAGATAATTCATAAAGGGAGCTGAAACTTTGAGTTGCCAAGCGACAGCCAAGAAACCTTAAGGATTTAGAGAAGATCTGTAAAGAAGAGTGAAGCAAAATCCCTCCTGAGATGTGTGCAAACCTGGTAACCAACAACAAGAAACATCTTACCTCTGTGCTTGCCAACAAGGGTTTCTCCAGCAAGTACTAATTTAATGTTTTGCTTGAGGTTCAAATACTTATTTTACACACTGAACTGCAACTCAATTGATAACATTTTTTACCAGTATCATTGTACACACTTTACAATTGTGAAAACAATGCAGTGTAGGATTCTGAAATAGCTGAATATCTTAATTATCCTTTCTCAACCTTTTTACTCCAGAGTAGCCCCTTTAAAAATGTTGAGGTCTTTGGGGGTCAGTGGGAAGTGAATCATCTGCCCTTACTCAAGATGGCCACAGCTAGAAATGCTCTGGCCAAATTGAAAGTAAGCTTTACCCCAGCCCTAGGCCTTACCCCTGGTATCCAGCTGTCAGATGCCAGAGCATTGACTAGCTGTAGGCATTTGTCAGGTTGATGATAGATGAATTTTAACATTTTGAGGAGGCAAGGATAATCCCAGCTCAGAGCGTTAAGGCCCTTTATATAGACTGGTCCATGGATCCAGGGTCCTGACAAGGTACAAAGGAACTGATCTGGAGACAAGCACAGGTACATACCAGTATAACCAGAAAATGTATGATTATTTTTACAAGGACAGAAGCACACAAGACAAATGTAGGTTTAACACTTCACTTGTATAGTGTGTTTGGGAAAATATATTTATTTCTCTTTACCTGACCCTGGTCTGATTGGGCAAGCAGTACACTATTCTCATAGTCTGCAATATTCTTTAGAAACTACAAGATATGGAGGAAAAGAGGATAGCACGGCTGGGGGAATCACTGAAAATGTATTCCGAAATAGACCGCCAAGTCATCCCAATCATCGGAAAATGTCTTGATGGGATCACAAAATCTGCAGAGTCCATCGACGAGAAGCAGGTAGGAGCTTGAGTTGTTTGGATTTGTATTCCATGCCCTCCACCATTCACTTCTCTTTTCTCCCTTCCTTTCTTTCATTTATTCTTTTCCTTTCCTTACTTCCTACCTTCCCTTCTTCTCTCCTTTCCATTCTTTCCTGTCTTCCTTCCCACCCTCCATCTCTTCATTCTTTCTACCCTCCATTTATTTTTCCTCATTCATCTCTACCTTCAATATTCCCATCCCTTCTTTTTATTTTTTTTCCTGCTTTCCAATCTTCTCCATCTCATCTTCCCTCACTTCTTTCCTCTGTTCTTTTCGATTTTTTATCTTCCCTTCTTTCCTTCCTTAAAGTGGTATTAAACCCCAAAACAAAAATGTAACATATTGCAGCTTACTAGTCTTTAATGTGGCTGCTGCATTTATTTTCTTTTCTTTGAGGCTTTTGTCTTGGTGATCCAGCAAATAACACACTTACTGTCTTAGGTTAGCTCCCCTATCTATGGAGGAGCAATGGAGTCACCCTTGGACAGCAGTCTGGAGATGGTATTGTTAGATGGACTAGTAGAAATAGTCCATTTAAAGCCTATGAGAAAGGGATGTCCCAAAACGGGACCATAGGCCAGTCTCTTGGCCATCTTTTTTTGTCGGAAGAGGAAATTCTGCAAAAAGGCAAAAAAAATAAATCTTATATGGGAAATGTTATATCTTTTATTAAATAGATAAATCACAATTCAAGACTTGTTATAGAACTAGTAACTTTAAAAAAAAAAAAAAATGATTGTAATTTAAAGAAGTGTTCTGGCCTCCTGGTTTACACCCCAGGCGAAATGTTTAGCCTTGGCTTCATCTTATCACTGGGCATGTTGAACTCTTACCTCAGTAACCCTATATTTCACCATCTTATCTCCATTATTGTCTACAGTCAGGAAGATGGTAGTGTGACAACATCTACGACCTGTGTGTTTTCAGATGACATTTATCTGGAGAGGAAAGGGAGGGTTGTTTTCCATCACTCGTTTCCTAAACGTATTTTTAGGTTATTTGGAGAGATATTGAATTCTCTTAGTGACAGAAGGACACCATAATTTTTTTTGGTGTTTACTCTCTGTTCTCTGTCTATCTGTTAATAAGAATGTTTTTTGGTAGAGAAAAGTCATCTCGAAAATACAGTCAGGTCCATAAATATTGGGACATCTACACAATTCTAATCTTTTTGGCTCTATACACCACCACAATGGATTTGAAATGAAACAAACAAGATGTGCTTTAACTGCAAACTTTCACCTTTAATCTGAGGGTATTTACATCCAAATCAGGTGAACGATGTAGGAATTACAACAGTTTGTATATGTGCCTCCCACTTGAGAGCCGCGCTGCAGACGTCTTTCGTCTATAGTGGTTAAAGGCTAACCCTGCAATAATAACTCAAAATATTCACTTACTAAATATTTACTATAGTTTTTCTTCAAAGATATAAGGAATTGGCCAACCCAAAAAAATCTGCAGTTAGGAGTGCTGGTAGTAAATGCACCAAAGTCAAAGGGTGCTTCATTTTACCTAATCCATGCCAAGTGGTACTTAGTGGACTTTGGCTTTTTAAAGGGGGTACACGGTTTAAAGGGCTTATTTGCCCAAATGTTATACCATATTTATAGGTGTGTCTTGGTGAACCCTGGAACCTTGTGTGTCCTTGTTACTCCAGCTGTCAGATCTCCCTGCCATAATTCCTGACTGTTCCTGTCCACCTGGTAGTGTTCCTCCGACATTTGTGTGTTCCATCTCCTATTGGTACATTATTCATAATATAAAATAGTAAACTTAACAAGGAGAGTGGGAACCCCACACAATGCGAACAGTGGGTGTGCAGACCCCAGGAATACAGCACAGATATCTCACCAACAGAAAGTCCAGGAGGTAGAAGAAACGGTCAGATGGTTAACCTCCTGAAACGTACCCCTACAATTGTAGTGGTCTGATCCTTTCAGAAAGTTTGAGTATGAAAGTTGCCAGTTTTTTAGGCTTTTCCTATTTTCATCTATCATGAAGTGTTTATTTCCCTCCTGTGTGCATCCCTGGGCAGCCTACCAAGCCATGGCATCGATCAAAGTCCTGTAGGTACCTGTGTGGTTGCCAGGTCCCAGACTTCCTTCCTGAGCTCACTTTTGATAATCTCTGTGGCCTGTGTTGTTATCTGTTGTTGAGAATGGGGAAATCCTGCTGGCTGGGGAGGACCGGACAGGGAGGAAATCATGCTTATTGATCCAAATACAGAATTTTTTTGTTGTGACAGCATTTCTGCCTTCCTGTTATTGAGAGCAATGATAATACTGTCATGCTTTTTCTTTTTACTTTTTTTTCCTCCCCTGAAACAATATACAGTTTGGACATTTTCCGCGTCTCCTAGATATATTCCGCTGTGAGTTATAACCTCAGTCGGGATGAGGATAATTTAATTTTTATTGCCATTACACTGTTTAAATTCTCAGCAGAGGTTATACTGACATCAGTGGTTGTCAGTGCTTTGTCATTTCAATGTATAATTGGTAGTGTTCTGGACTGGTGCTTCAGGTGCAGGATAAGTGAAGCATGCTTGTGTAAAATTCTTCTTTATTGACTCTGCTCTAATATACTCGTGTAAACATGCATAGAGACACGTAAATATATGAAAATTCTGCACTGAAATGTAAAAAAAAAAATCATCTTTTTTTTTTTTTTTTTTTTTTTACGGCTCTGTACTTATCGTCGTATTACTGATCATTAAAGTGGAGTTCCCATCAAAAATAAAATCTGGAATTAATGTGCATAAAATAAATAATAAAACAACATTTGGATATTTTTATTTATTTTTTTACTCACCTTGAAATAGCTGTTGCTATGTGCTCCCACAAAATCTGCCTTCTTCATCACCTTGGTTCCTGTCGTCATTTCCGTCGGCTCCTCCGCTCGCTACTGCTCCTGGGAAATGTGTGTCATCATTTCCCAGGAGTCAGTGCGCTTGCCCGAGAGGTTGACGGCGCTGCAGTGCGGTGAGGAAAGCGCATGCGCGAGAATGGGGCGGGACGGGACGGTGTATGATGGTCGTAGATCATCACTGTATCCAGGAAGTAAGTGCTTGTGGGCTTCACATGCCCACAAGCAAAATGAGAACCGCCGAGAACAGTTTTTAAAAGTGTCTTTCTTCTATTACTCGGGAGATCAGCGGCGGATTTTAACAAAGTAGGGGAACTTATATATACCATCTGATTGCCCCATGAAATATAATTCATCTAAAAATTGGTTAAAGCGAAGGTCCAACCAGAAAAAAAAAAATACATTAAAAATCCTAAAAAAAAAAAGAAAAAAATTAATAGAAAAATAAATAAAAATTATACTCACCCGAAATGCCTGTTGCTATGCGGAAGTCCCCTAATCTGCCTCTACTGTGCCTCTTCCTTGTCCTCGGATTGAGAACTTCCGTTTCCTCTTCTTGTGAATGGGGCACGCTGCCTTCTGGGAACTGTGTGTATCCCAGGAGGCAAGCCGCCCATTCACAAAGCGCAGTGCGAGTGGCGCATGCGCAGTAGGAAACGGGCAGTGAAGCCGTAAGGCTTCACAGCCTGTTTCCCTTAGTCAAGATGGAGGAGCCGGGAGCCTGCCAGCAGCGATCGATCGCCGTGGCGGGACCGACATCGCGGGCAAGTAGGACAGGTAAGTGTCCTTATTAAAAGTCAGCAGCTACACTGTTAGTAGCTGCTTACTTTAAAAAAATTAATAAATACAAGCTGCACCTCCGCTTTAATGTAGTTGGAACTCCGCTTTAAACAGCTGTGTGAATTGTTCCATAGACAACAATACATCTAGTGCTATTTTTTTCCCCATGTAAAAGAGGCCCAAATGTAACAACAAGGGAAAATGATTACACCTCCTAGTATGTACACTCACCAGCCACTTTGAACCCCCCTTTGCCTTCAGAACTGCCTTCATTCTTCATGACATAGATTCAACAAGGTGTTGGAAACATTCCTCAGAGATTTTGGTCCATATTGACATGATAGCATCACGTAGTTTCTGCAGATTTGTCGGCTGCTCATCCATGATGCTAAACTCCTGTTCCACCACATCCCAAAGGTGCTCTATTGGATGAGATCTGGTGACTGCGGAAGCCATTGGAGTACAGTGACCTCATTGTCATGTTCAAGAAACCAGTCGTGAGATGATTTGAGCTTTGTGACATGGTGCATTATCCTGCTGGAAGTAGCTATCAGAAGATGGGTACACTGTAGTCATAAAGGGATGGACATGGTCAGTAACAATACTTAGGTAGGCCGTGGCGTTTAAACGATGCTCAAATGGTACTAAGGGGCCCAAAGTGTGCCAAGAAAATATCCCCCACACCATTACACCACTAACACCAGCCAGGACCGTTGATACAAGTGGCACCTGGAGTGATCTTCTGCTGCTGTAGTCCATCTGCTTCAAGGTTTGATGTTTTCTGCATTCAGAGATGGTATTCTGCATACCTTGGTTGTAACCAGTGGTTATTTGAGTTACTGTTGCCTTTCGATCATCTCAAACCAGTCTGCCCATTCTCCTCTGACATCAACAAGGCATTTTCGTATACACAACTTCCACTCACTGGATATTTTCTCAAATTTGGATCATTCTCTGTAAACCATAAAGATGGTTGTGCATGAAAATCCCAGTAGCTCAGCAGTTTTTGAAATACTCAGACCAGCCCGTCTGACACCAACAACCATGCCACATTCAAAGTCACTCAAATCCCCTTTCTTCCTCATTCTGATGCTCGGTTTGAACTTCAGCAAGTCGTCTTCACCCCGTCTAGATGCCTAAATGCATTGAGTTGCTGCCATGTGATTGGCTGATTAGCAATTTGTGTTACCAAGCAATTGAACAGGTATACCTAATAAGTGGCTAGTGAGTGTGTACTGTATATAGTATCCTCCTAGATTAGGATGCTAGGCAACTTTTGGCTTCTGTAGCCAAGGGAGCACTGATTGTTTGTTTGTTCTGGTCCAAATACATAGTCCAAGGTTTCACAGGCTCGGAGTTTGGTTGCTTCCCCCCCTGCCTTGCTTCTAGAACACAGGGAGGGAGAGTCAACTGATCAGTCTAAATATTGATCATGACCTGGCTAATCCCTGGAGGAGTGTCCAAAAGGTGTCTGGGAAGGTGATAAATAGTCTGAAACCCTGGAGAGATTGTTCTCTCTTTTCAGGTTCCCCGTGGTTCCAAGCCTTAGGGGGGACCCACTAAGGTAGCCTGTGAATTGTGTAGCTGTTCTTGAGGCCTCAGCTGTTTCAGGGCTAAGGGCCTGGAGTGATCTTCCAGAGAAGCTGACTGTTGGACTTAACTATAGGGATTGGGTTTGGAGAACGATTGTTTCCCACCGTGTCTAGAGGAAACTGGAAGGTGACAGCTATCTTGGGGACTTGTGAGTGATGCCCCCCGAGTTGATTCCTGGTGACTGTGTACTTTTGGGAGGAGGCTTGCACTGAGATGGCTCTCACAGGATCTCAGAGTTCTGGCCATTCCCTTGTCCTCAGCATAATCCTGAAGTGTAGCCTAGAGAAGAGTGTCCTCTTGTTACTGCGCAGTGGTTTGGACTATCTCATGCTCTAACCCCTCCCCTGTTAAAAGTTCTTTAAGCAATAAATTTCAAAAAGACATCCCCTAGACTGAGTTATTGGAGCAGGAGTGCATGGACTGTAGCTCGTGGTGGCCAACCACTGTACTATTGGGCAAGGACCATCTATTACCAGTGGCCCCTGCAGGGGTAGCGCTATATATACATGTAGGAAAATTGTATTTATAATAATTTACATTAATAGGGATGAGGTAACTGTTGGGACAGAGGTTATAAGGTAAAGGTTAAATGTGCAGAACTAACCTTCCTGAAGAATCTTCGGCATCCAACTTCCATGGGGTGTTGGAAGACTAATTCCCCCACACCCTACCCTGTGGTTCTCTCTGCTGACCGCTATATAACTTCAAGTCACAGTGGTAATGTAGTGGTTGGCAGAAGGAACCATAGAGCACAGAAGGAAGCCAGGCACCCAACTCCCCTGGAAGGTTTTTTGGATGCTGAAGATTGTTCAGCAAGCTTAGCTCTTCAAGGGAGTGAAGACCAGTGCCATGGGAGGTAGGACAGGTAGGTAAGTATTAATTCTTCTAGATTTTAAGATCCAACAACACATTACCTTCAAATGTTTAAGCAAGCACATATA
The DNA here is from genome assembly GCA_029206835.1 of Rana muscosa. NCBI lineage: Eukaryota > Metazoa > Chordata > Amphibia > Anura > Ranidae > Rana > Rana muscosa. The sequence goes on along the minus strand of CM055125.1, from coordinate 256,018,919 downwards.
ACTGGTGTTTGAGGCCCTCTTGTTCCTTTTTTGGGGCCCTCAGTGTTTTTTTAAGTATATAAATTGAACAAGGCCCCAGCTGTTGTTTAGTTAATTAAAGAAAAAGACACTCCATATGTAGTTTTGGAGCTCAGTACGTCGGGAAATTATTAGGGCCCCTATCTCTGGGGTTAAATGTTAAAGCCCAATTGAAACTTTGGTTTAAATTGGGTAAATAAATTGGGATTCTTACTTTCTCCGGTGTTCAGCTTTAAAAAAAACAAAATTAGTGTGGGCCTGAGTAGACCTAATGTGGCCATAGGCCCAGTGCTGTGTTTGAGTTTAAGGCTCCATTCACCTGGACAAAGAGGCCTATACAGCATGAATGAGGCATTTATTACCCATCTAGAGCTTTCTGCAGGCAGCCTATGTTAGTGAATGGGGACGCAGCCCACATTTGACAGGTGCGCAGCCCTGAACGCAGACAATGGTGGGGCCAGTTTGGGGTAGACGGGCCTTTTAAATCCCCCTTTTTTTAATGTTTGAAAATACGGGGAGGTTTGTATACATAGACATGTACTGTATGAGATAGTTCATTCCTCATTGTGACATATCTGTAAGGGGAACATTTCATTATATGCTGCCTATGTGTCTTATCACAATCCATTTCTAGCCACACCAGATGTCACTCATATGTGTCCCTTTCTAATATTAGCACATAATTATGGGGAGGACTTGAAGATGCATAGAGCTTTTCATCCCCTGTCTTTCACATGGAAAAGATTTAGATTAGGAGCAATGTTCCAGCTCCTTTTGGCTTTTCTCTAGACTGGGATTTTCACACGGGCACAACATGAAAGTGTTTGAAAGAACCGTCTGTGTTGCTTGTATTACCCAATTAAATTTCTGATCTCATGCAGAGAATTATCTCCTATAGGATGCACTAGAATTGTAGAAGGATAGGTTGACAATTAGATCTATTTATTTTGGAACAGATGCATTAAGTTAGTTCAACCTAAATTAGCCTTGTTGGAAGCTTGAGCATCAAACCACTGAACTGTTTTTTTTATTTCTGGCCTCTGAGGGAGTCCCGTGGGGATTTTTTGGATTAAACCTATAATCAAATGTTATCAGCTAATTACATAATAATGCTGCAGCTGGATCGAAATCTGTTCAGCTACTCTTGTGATTTATACACCTCTGCCACACTACAGAGCCAGGAAGAACACTCTACTGCTACTTAGTCTGTCAGGTTTACAAATTCCCATAAATCTCAAATCACCTCCCTGCCCATTGGAAAGAGGTGATGATTCTGATCTGTTGTTCAGTGAACACGGAGACAAAAAGAGGATATAGGTAGCTTCATTGCTAAACCAGGTATGCAGTGTGGCATGCATCTGTAAACTACAATAATGACTGGACAAAATTATAAAGATTTTGTCATACAGAACAGGAAACTTGTATATATAACTGTGTATTTAGCAGTTTGCCTGATGTTTCATTTTAAATAGTAAAGCTGGCCATACACCAATAGTGGGGCTTTTTTTTTTGTATCCCACAGGCTGGAAGAAAAAATCGAACTAATTCCTTCATCCACACTATACAGCTTGGATGAACAAATTTCCTACTGTCTCCAGTGATTGAATGCAGCCACTTTTCTGCTGACAACTTTCCATGCTCCTTAAATTTTCAGTGTTCAATAGTTATTAATGGGTCCCAAAAAGGGGTAGAAAAAAGTATACATAACCAAATTCAGTGTGATAGCATAGAGTTTCCAACCTATCATCAGCTATGATTAAACACTAAGAAAGTGTGAAACTAGTCAGCTCTAACCAGAATTTTGTGACTTGCTGTGCTGTATTTGGATTTTTGAAGATTTTACATATTAAAGGCTTTTTATTGGAGTGCTGCTGTCCAGAAGACTTGATCTTTTGTTTTGCCTATCATCAGTACACATAGATCAGCCGTACTGATGATAGGTTGGAAATATAAGAGGTAAGTTAGTTTTAGTATCGGGTGGCCTATGTGGTTGCATATGTAGCTCGATAAAAGGAGAGAAGAATATAGTAAAAAGAGAGGTAAGTGAGGAGGTTGATGGAGGATGAGGGAGGGTAGGAAGAGAGTTCTAGTTAAGAGGGAGCAGTAAGGTTGGGGAGGGGGGTTAGTTGTTTGTTTGGCCAAAAGTGCTTTTGGATGCTCCAAGACAGACCATTGTAGGTTCAATAGGCTGTAGTCAAAGTTTGTTGGGAGGAATGCCATGATCCAGTGGTCCCAAATTTTACCAAATTTGGACGTAGCAATTTTGGAACAAGCTTTTAAATTGTATTTGATCATGGTCCAATGGACTCAGGATGTAACCTCCTAAACAGGGATGCATTGCATTAGCCGGGCCTTAGCTATGACCTATTTAGTAGCCATCAAAATATGAGTCATAAGGGCAAACTGGCTTTGGAGATCCCCTTGGATTTGCGATTGAGTAGAGCTTCTGATGGGTTCATTGTAAGGCTTGTTGAGAAAGGGTGCGTAGAAGCTGGTAAACCGGATGCCAAAAGCATTGGGCCACTGTGCAAGTCCACCAGGTATGCAGAGCTCCTCCACTTTTTTAATCAAGGGATGTTGAGCAAAAGGTGATCGACAGGACCACCCACTGAAGGAGAACTGTCCAAATTTTCTACAGTGTACTGTATGGCCGCGTACAGGGTGTGTGTGCCAAGCTGAAGATTAACACCAATAGTATCCCTTTGTGCTGTGAATATGTAAATGGGCACAGGAATGATTAGGGGTTCCTACTTGTCCTGTTAGAAAAAGGTTTATTGAGTATGTTCAAGATTGAATACGGGCATAGGGCAAAAAATTTATTGTGGCAGAGTAGAACGCAGTATATATTTTGTGACAAGTGTGTCAGTTTATTTTCTTGACCCTTGTTGGATCTATGGGTGGCCGGATTGCATCGGCTTACCTCTGAATATGTATAAATAAAGTCCAGCGCTTTCAATTAAAATAAAACATAAACATGTATACAGATAAAAGGAAAGTCTGAGATACCTTAAGTATGCTTAGAGATCATGAAGTGGTGTCAAAAGAACTCCTTCCACCTTCAACAAGCACACACAGCCTCTTGCCGCCTGATGTTGACCACCAAATAATTAAGCGGTCAAAAATGCTCATGCAGCATATCTATATAACCGATCACCATGATCGCCGTGCTCGTGTACTTGTTAAATGTTGCGGGCACACTTCCAGGTTAAAGAATCACTCCTCCAGAACAAAGGATCAATTCCCAAAGACATATAAATCAAAAAGGGAAAAGAGCTGCCTTTTGTAGTAAAATCACTCGCATTTGTTAAAAACTGTATACACTCACATATATCAAAGCAAATTCAGCATATCACAAAATTTCAAACCAACAAGATAGCCGTGGTACCCAGCACGATGAAATCACACACAGTAGCTCAACCCTACACATTTCGTCATCAATTGACATTGTTTACCTCTGATCAGTCACATTTAGGTCCGAAAAAATGAAAAATGACACAAACATTTCCCATTTTCTTTTCTGAGACCTGGATTGATTTAGAGACATTTGTATGTAAACGGATACTAGTCCACTGGATGTTCCGATGAGGTCCGCCTGAAAAACTGACAGGTGGACCTGATCACACTGCTTGTGTGAAAGGGGCCCTCAAATGTGGGAAACCGTTTCTCAATCATGTCTTTGTCTGCTTATACAAACTATATGATCAGGTTGGTGGCCACATAAACAGTACATATTTCAGATGCTTTACACATGAAGCCCCTAAAATCTATGAATATCAGGCAGATATATGCAGATTACTTTTTTGCAAACAACATAGTTGCCAGAATAAATGTGCATTTCCCATTAGGCAGGTAAGAGTTATTCTGAGATTTCTATAGAAGGAGAGCTTCTTTTCTTTCACAAATCAGTTTGAATTACAGATTAAAATTGACGTGTGCAGCCCGTTAACTGAAGTGAATGGCTCATTGAAGCACTATGAAATGTTAGTCTTTAACATGACCTCCTTGTGGGCTGAAACCCTTAATAAGCAGTCTTTGTGGATGTTTGTGTTCCTCACCACTGCCACACACTGAAAGGATAATGATAGGCCAGAGGTTTATAATCTGACCGCGGTATGAAAATTGGGAGCGTATACAATGTGAGCGTGAGGCACAGTCAGGCCTAGAGCAAGATCTAAATCTTTGTATTCCATCCTTCTGTGCTCCAGCAGTTTATTGTCCTGGACACCAAGTGTGCTTCTATTTGGTTTTCATTAGAATACAGTGCCATCATTTGCATAACACTCTTGAAATAGGTTTGTGATTTTCCCTCTGGTCATACTTGCTGCTTTTCATAAAAAAATAGTAACAAAAGGTACATTGGTTTTGCTTTGCTAATATGGCTGCCATTCAAACAATACATGTCAGTGGCTCACAACAGATTTACAGGCTTTGTGCTACTGTTGTATGTTGGGGAAAAACAAAACATGTTCAGTACCTCTCTCATATATGTGCACACATCTCCATGTTTTATCCTTTAAAAGACAAATCATGTACAGAAAAATACCTGTTGATCTACCAGAATCCAGTGTGCTCCTAACTTAAGGTGACCAGATTTTTAAAATTAAATCCAGGGACATATTTTTTTAGTTTTTACTAGTAATGGCAGGAATCAGCGACTCTCTGCCAGTTTGCCAGTTGCCACCGCCACCCGCCTCACAGCCTGTCAAGTCCTAAGCCTCGTACACACGACCGGTTTTCTCGGCAAGAAAACTGCTGGGAGAGCTTTTTGCCGAGAAAACCGGCCGTGTGTATGGTTTCTCTTCGGGAAAACTGCCGGGAATCTCGACGAGAAAAATTGAGAACCTGCTCTCTATTTTCTCGTCGGGAAAACTGCCGAGAATCTCGACGAGAAAAATTGAGAACCTGCTCTATTTTCTCATCAGGATTCTCGACGGCCTGTTTCCCGACGAGAAAACCATGGGTGTGTATGCTTACCAGTCCATGGTAAACCCACGCATGCTCGAAAATACTTTGACGCATGCGCGGTAGCATACAAGGGTAGTGTAGGGTGTAGCAAGATGGCGGCGACGGCATTGAATGTGATGAGCGCAGGCTCGTCGTAGTCGAATACGTCACCGCGTTCTTGCCATTCAAAAGAACGGCAGTTCTTTTGAATGGCCGCGTGTACACTTGGGGAGCAAGGCAAGCTTGCCGAGAATCTCGTCGGGAAAACCAACGTTTTTTTCCCCGACGAGATTCCCGCCCGTGTGTACAAGGCTTTACTCTCTGGGCCCCCGGCTACTTTTGGGTGGGGAGCAGAGGAAGATCACTCCACCAGGGAAGGCAAGGAGATAAGCAGGGCAGGCGGCTGGCCGGGACTTAAGCCAAGGCAGAAGAACATGCGAGCGGAGCTGAATGGGCATGCAACCGAAACTTAAGAAATATTCCCTCCGCCCCGACCAGCACTTGATCATCAGAAAGGGGCACAGATAATGGAAAAAAATACACCCCCCCTAAGCCAGTAGGAGCGGCGGAGCGGGGGGGGGTGTAATTCAGAATATTTTTTTTTTTTAATTCTGCACTACTGACTGTCTTTGAAATTGCCCCAGCCCCTGTTCAAATCTAATCTGGGGACAAAACCAGGGACAGATTTGGTCCGGGGACAGTGTCCTCAATCCGGGGACTGTCCCCGGAAACCGGGGTTGTCTGGTCACCCTATCCTAACTTCCTATTTGGACTGACAACTCAGGCTTTCACACTAGAGTGAGAGAAGAGGATTTTTCAGGGCGCTTTGCAGGCGCTAGTTTTAGCGTTATAGCGCCTGCAAAGCGTCTCAGTGTGAAAGTAGCCTAAAGGTTAGTTGGACAACCAATGCATTTTGGGGGTCCAGAAACATCCCCTTAATTAGGGCTTGGGATTGAAAACAATATACATGGACTAGAAGTAAATTGGACCTTTATTGGTATTTCTTCTAGCGTGATTACAAGCACAGGTCTTGTCAACAGGTGGTTTGGCAGCCTAACACCTTGACTACTTTCTAGTCCCCCTGACCTTTATGGAAATAAAGTCATTTCTGGACCTTTTGGTAGTGGTGTGGAGCTTCAATTTACATTTGTGGTCTAATATGCAAGCCAAAGAGACTGGAGTTTGAGGGGTGTAGAACTCGCCTGCCCAGGAACCACCTACAACAACATCAGTACTTTAAGATAAGATAGCAATACCAATAAGATAATCTTACAGTTTGAGTGCTATTTTATCACTTTTCATAAAGCAGAACTTCACCTGGAAATATTGTTAAACCCTTGCTCATCTTCGGCACCTTATCAGGGATGTGCCGAGATGTGTAGCAGGTCTCTCCAGGATCAGGCAGAGACCCGTGGCACATCTGAGCACACGCAGGCCATTTCTGCACCTGCATGAGCACACCGCACCAGGTTCTGGCAGCTATCCATATGGAGTTGTGGTTTGTAAGCATGTCAGGATCATGTCTGTTTGGCTTGGCCACATAATATGTAAAAAACAATAAACTCTAGCAAATAAAATTAATCTGCACTTGTGGCTAAAAGCTTCTGAAGGTAGAAAAAGAATCTCATTGCCCACAACAACCCATCAGAATTTCCCTTTGATTTTCTTACACTCTTCTGAAAACATTAATAGGAGGATCTGTTTGGTTGGATTGAGTAATGGGAATTTTATTATTGAACACATACGTGAACAAGACGTGAAGTCCATTCTCTTCATAGTTTCTGGCCCAGTCACTTCTACCTCTTGTATAGTTACTTTCAGTGGGAATGTGTCCTGGACTGCAGGTACTTTTCCCCCGATATTTGAATTGTGGTACCTTTAAGGGGGACAGTATTGAAGACATTTGCTGAGTACTCAGGGGTTCGGGGTGTATTTCGGGGCAAGTATGGCTGGAGTAGACTGATTTCCAGTACTCTCTGAATTGTTAAGTCCATAGTAGGGACCTGGGATTTTAGAGGTTTAAAGAGTTTTGGGTGGGAAGAACCTCCAAACCCTGACTACCAGGACTCTGGTTCCGTAGGGGTTAAGCCCCAGACAAGGGAGGCTTGAAAGGCAACAGAGGGAAATCAGAACCTGTGTCAGTGAGGCAGTGTGGAAAGGTTCAGGAGCTGTGAGAAAAGTGAATGCTCTGGGTACTGAGACATTTTTTGCTAAACCCCTGCGGCCTGTATGGAACCCTGAAACTTTGCAGTACCTTACCCAAGTGTGGGACCAAGAGAACGGCGGTGAGCCAGTCATGTGGTTCCTTTGTGCTATATATGTTACCTGTTCTGGAGGAATTAATAAAGAGCTGTTTGCTTTTACAAATGGCTGCTGTTGGTGATCTCAGACACGCATATGACACCTTTTATAGACTCTCCTATTATTTTCTATATTTCAGGATTCTCAGACAGTCATAGAAGCCTTCAAATCTGGGTTTGAGCCTCCCGGAGATGTAGACTTTGAGGACTTCACGCAGTCCATAAAACGCACTGTGTCGGACACTAGCCTTACAACCACCAAGGCTGACGGGAAGACCGATCCCAAAACCCCTGGAAAATCCCGCGGCAAGTTGTGGCCTTTCATCAAGAAAAACAAGGTACTTCTTTCCACCTCCTATAAAAGTTTATTACTGCTTAAATCCCAACTGTTTTATTTTTGTTAAATTTTAATAATTTTTTTTGTTTAATAAGATTTACTGTCTGTTTTGTTGATTTTTTTTATAATATAAGTTAGGTTGTTGATGCATTTATTATTTTACTTACCACCTGATTAATCACCACTCATAAACTGCATGCTAACTGCTGTCACTTTAAGTCACTGTTTATACCATTGGTTATAAACAATCTGGACTGCTGTGTGAACTTGATTTTCAATCTTTGCCACTTTTAAAGAGTCCTAAGACCTTAGAAAAGTATGTGATTGCAGTATTACCTTCATCCCTGACCTTAGGGAACATTGATAGATTTTCAGTCTAATGCCTCGTACACACGACCGGTTTTCCCGGCAGGAAAACTGCCATGACAGTTTTTCGCCAGGAAAAACGGCCGTGTGTATGCTAAATTGCAGTTTTCCCGGCAGGAAAACTGCCGTGAATCGCGGCGGGAAAAAAGAGAACGTGTTCTCTATTTTCCTGCCCCCATTCCCGGCTGTCATTTCCCCAGCAGTTTCCCTATGGGAAACACTGCGGTGGAGCATACACAGGGCCGGGATTCCCGGCCAAAGCTCTCACTGCAGTTTTCCAGATGGGAAAGCCTCTGGTGTGTACACGGGGAAAGTTACTTGATTTTCCCGCCGGGATTCCCGGTGGATTTATTACCGCCGGGAATGCCGGTCGTGTGTACTAGGCATGACAGTAAAAACGACTCAAAATACACGTTTGTTTTTTTTTGCTTTTTGTTTTTAGAGCAAATACAGTTAGGGTTAAAGGTCAAATCCTCCCAGCAATGATATTACAAGCTTTGCTTGGTTGGAGGTGTGGTTAATCCTGTTGGCGTCCTTTATGCCCAAAAATAAGCTGTTTCAGCCAGAATTTCTAGTTCCACCCAACTACAACAATCGCAATGCCAAATATTGGTGTCAGCTTCTCTAAGTGAATTTTTAAAAGGGTTGTGAGGCTGTTTGCCTTTAGACGCATTGAGTGAAACTTTATATGGAGTCTTAACAAGCAGGCGGTGGAGGAAGGGTGGGGGGGGGGTTACCCCTCTGACTCATTCAAGTGTGTGTACATTTCTGTTTGAGCTATTGAGCTCTGTACACAACAGGTTTTTCTTCAGCACAGCAGTTACGTTTAGCCTGGTGAACATGCGAAAAGGATCTTAGAGCTCCACCTGCTGGCTGAAAAGGAGAATACAACATATATGCAATATTTCAAATCTATCTGCATAAACAGATTGAAAAAAATGGGTTTTTGTACATACCCTTATTAATAAATAAAGAAAATGCACATAAACCACTAGATTCCGTATTAGAGTGACTGTCTAGTTAAAGCTTTTTAAAATTACTTTCAGCCAAGAAAAACCTTCATACTTAGACCTCTTTCAGATGGAGTTGACTGCTCAGTGGAATCTGTCCGTTGATCCCCGCTAAGCAGGCGGATGACAGGTCCATCAAGCAGGCTATGCAGAGCGAACACAGCCCTCTCTTCTCTATGGGATGGTTGGATGGAAACGGATCGCCTGCAAGTTTCCATCTAACTGTCATCCAATCCGCTAGGTGAATATGGAACGGATCTGTCTGTTTTTGGCAGCCTGGATCGGATCGGATTGGATGCCGGTGTCTGTCAGCGGACAAATGTCTGCTGACACCCGCCACTTCATAGAGAGCTATGGATGGTCCGATCAGGTCCCCCTGAAAAAGGGACCTTACCCCTCCTGTCACCCATGCCATCACTGTCTTGACGAGATACACTGGCTGAAAAATTCTCTGCATCCAATAGTTTTGGCTTTCAGGGATGAAGGGTTATTGCTTTCACACTTTTGATCTCTTACATCAACTAATAGCCATTTTCTGAGTTAGACAATGGCCATGATAGCCCACTTTATCAGATGACTAGAAGAGACTAATGCCCTTGTACAGATGACAGATTTTGCCTTGCTTTGTCTCTAATCCTTGTTTTTAAAGAGTTGACTATTGAGTCTGAAAGAAAATGGCTGAGTTTTACTGTTTACAAGTGGCCTTTAATTGTGGAATACAATACTGCCTAATAATGTTAAAAAAAGTGGGTCCATTTATTTTGAAATATGTTATTTATTGGTCAGTACAATGTACGTTTTTAAACTCTTCCTGGTATATTTCACTTCTCAATCATTTTTCTTCAGAAAAAACTTCTTTCTTAGAAACCGCTAGAAAATATGTGTTCTACATCAATCTTCCTTCCAACTCCCTCACCTGCTTACTCCTTGCTACATACTACAACTTTCAATGAACATATACACATTACAGCCCAACCCCAGTTTTGGATAGAGCAGAAGAAGTAGAACCTCGGTCAGGGTTGTTATTGATGTCTTTGATCCCTGTGGGGAGATTCATCCTCTCCTTCTGGATGCCCCCCGCCAGAACACTCCGGTCAGCTTCTGAGAGCGCTGATCAGGAGCCGATCGGCTGACCTTTTACGGTCATGATACATCGACAGGCTTCAGTACACACGGGCCGAATGACGGCCACTTTCTAATGAACCTGCTGATGCCGCCCAACATTTGGCCCATGTGTACTAGGCTTAAATCACATTCATACATACACATACTAGGGCCAATTTAGACAGGAGCCAATTAACCGACCAGCATGTCTTGGAGTGTTGGAGGAAACCCATGCAGGTACAGTAGAACATGCAAACTCCAGGCAGGTTTTGCCGTGGTTGGGATTTAAACCAGTGACCCTAGTGCTGCCTGGCAAAAGTGATAGCCAATTAACCTACCAGCATGTCTTTGGAGTGTGAAAGGAAACCGGAGTACCCGGAGGTAACCCACGCAAGCACAGGGAGAACAAGCAAACTTACCAATATTCACTAATTTAATAGCCTTCTCTCCTTAGGTAAATCAACCCTAATGTATTTCATCATAAGGTATGAGAATATTCAAAACTTTCTTCAGACTAATTAACATATTTCAAAATGGACTCTTATTGTGTACCTGTGCTGAACACAATGCAGGTAAACTGACAGCGAGAGTTAAATGTAGGTGTCTATATATGTTTTTATGTACCCTAAAGTGTATCTAAATCCAAGAGCAATATACTGCAGCTTTCCAGTCCTTAGAGGTGGTGGGTACATCAGTTGTCTTTTTTTCAGTTGTCTTTTTTACTTTGCTCCTGCCAGTAACACTTCTTGTCATAGGGAGACCCCCTTCCACTGTCTGTATGGAATCTGTGGAGGAGCAGCGGTGTCACCCTAGGGCAGACATTGTGTTACTGCCAGGCACCTTCCCCCCATCTCCATAACATACGGTGGAGGCTTTCTGTAGTCAACAGAGGTGAATTGGACAGGGCTGGTAACACTGCTTGATATTTCAGTGAATCACGGGAAGTTATCAGTTCACTAGATTTATGAAAGAATTAACCGGAATTTTTTTTCACTTATTGAACAGATATAAGAAAACAGTTTCAATGGTGTATTTAACAGACCAAAATAGAGCAAATAAGAAAAGTTTTTTTGTTGGTGCTTCCAAACATTTTCAGTATCTTTCAGAGATTTCCAAGAGCCTCAAAAACCTGGAACTCCGATATACAGCTAGCAATCAGCTTTCATGTTGGATCTCTGTTGTGCATTCCTCAGCTAATTACTGGTCTCTAGGAAGGCTAGCGGACCAGTAGTAGAGATTACCAGAGAAATTAAATTATGGGGGACACCAGAGAACTAAACTTGGAGCTGGAGACTGATGAACATCCCAGGGTTCAGGAATTTCAGGGAGCTCTAAAAACCTTAGTAGAAGTATGCAAGCATTCAACTCCTGCTGTCAGTTTACTCAGTTTAATCCCAGTAATGTATGACCATATTGAAGCTCTCTGGATTACCATTTTGCTTATTCATATTTCTTCCCAACCTTGGTTCCTTATTTATCACGGTGCATGCTGGGTCTCATAATCATCTTGCCTTCTGGTCTGCAGCTCTGCAAAGATTTTAGGTAACTTAACGGTGTTCGGTAAGCAGTCGTAACAAGGACTGTCCACCAAGATTATTATATTTATTAATATATATATATATATATATATATTAGGTCTGCGCCTTTCTCCTCCAGACTTACACATGGAACACATCCTTTATTTTATATAACATCTTAGTTAGGGTTGCACTGATCCAATTTTTTAACCGGCGAGTACGAGTACCGATTCTTGTACACAAGAACTCGCCAATACCGAGCACCGATACCTTTGTGGTGCGATTTGAGCCCATACTAAATGAATGGGCTCAAATCGCACTGCAAAGAATTGCATGCAATTTGAACAGGAATGTGGTGCGATTCCTGTCCAAAACGCATGCGGTTTCCCACACCACTCCTGTGTGAACCCAGGCTGAAGTCACTATGACAAGCCTGGGTTCACGCTGGAGCGGTGGGGGAAACCACATGTGATTCGGATAGGAATCCCAATGCAGTTCTGTTTAAATCACATGATATTCTTTGCAGTGCAATTTGAGCCCATTAATTTTGTTTGGGCTCAAATCGCACCGCAAAAGTATCGGCACTCGGTATCGGCGAGTACTTGTGTACAACTATCGGTACTCGTACTCGTGTTTTAGGTATTAGAGCATTAGCATGAGTACAAGTACTCTTGCAAATCCTTAGTATCGGCACCGATACTGGTATCAGTGCAAACCTAATCATAGTGTCAGTGTTCTAACTCATACAGCTTAACAACACAATAGGACACTTATTTTTAGTACACTTTGACAGTGTTGTTCTTGTGCAGTTGATAGAATTCTTGTTACTTGATTAAATAGGTAGTATCCACGTGTAACTTTTAGATGAGAACTATCAATGCATGCCCTCCATTACTGGGAATCAGTCATCGGTCATGGTTAGTGCTATCAAACATCTGTATGTAGAGTCAGAGATTTCAGTCTGCATTTGGTGATTTGTGGGAGCCGCGCTCTCTTCTCCCTCCTACTCTTGGGGTGTCATACAAAACTGGTGAATGCTGCTTGCAGTTTGCATGGCTTCCTCCACCCTTAATTGGTTCATCAGGGATCTCTAAACTGTGTTTTGCACTCATCTTCTAACATTCTTAAGCTTCTTCTTTCTTTCCAAACCATGGCCGCAACTCATGGATTCCATCTATCACTTTTTTTATTTTTCAAGTTTTTGTTGTGTTTTTACCATTGGTTCGGAATAAATATTGTTTAATCCTCATTTTGATTTTGTGTTTTTTTTTTTTTTCCTCCTTGTATCTTTTAATTTGGTTTATATTCTATCACTGCTCCTTTTCTTATACATAGCTTATGTCCCTCTTAACATCCCCTCATCAGCCCCCTCCTCCTCCCCCTGCCTCTGCCTCACCCTGTGCTGTTCCCAACGGCCCCCAGTCTCCCAAGCAGCAAAAGGAACCCCTCTCCCATCGCTTCAACGACTTCATGACCTCCAAACCCAAAATCCACTGCTTCAGAAGTCTAAAGCGCGGGGTAAGTTGTGCTCTGGTTATCTCGCACTCGCTGTCCATATTACCCTTGTACTACCCTTGTTGCACGAACAGTTATAAAAATTGTAAAAAAGTTTTATTTTGGTCATGTATCAGTTTTACTTATGTATGTTTTTTTTTTTTTCCTTTTCGTTTTTTCTGTTTGCTTGTTTATTTTTGTCCATAATTGTCACTATTGTGACAGGCTCATCATCTTAGCCACTGGCTAGCTGATAATTCTGGTTCCTATTTAGTTAAGCTAGCCATAGATGATACAATTTTCTTTCCTGAAAATCACTTGATTCCCCCATCAACACGGTCATTGTTGATAGGGGAATGCCTCCTGTAAAGCTATTGTGTTCTCCCGGCGGGGGGAACAGGAGGGGGGGTACGGGTGGGATGTTTTGAGAGCTGTGAACATTGCTAGCTGGCAATAATCCCATCCTAAAAATCTGACATGCTGGTTGTACCCAAGTTGATCAATGGATCGACTAGGGTACGATCAGCCTTACCCATACATGGTTTGAATCTCCCTGCTGAACCAGCCAAGATTTGAACCGTGGCCGGCTTTATAGTCTTTAGACAGCAAGACTTTTTGAATCTTGTAGCCTATCAGCACACTAAAGTTAGTGACATCACTGAGGTACAGAAGTGTAGAGTCATCTTCTGAATTTTGTAGCTTATCGGCACACTAAAGTCAATGACATCACTGAGGTACAGAAGTGTAGCGTCATCTTCTGAATCTTGTAGCCTATCGGCACACCAAAGCCAGTTATGTCACTGAGGTACAGAAGTGTAGCATCATCTTCTGAATCGTGTAACCTATCGGCATACTAAAGTCAATGACATCACTGAAGTACAGAAGTGTATAGTCATCTTCTGAATCTTGTAGCCTATCTGCACACCAAAGTCAGAGACATCACTGAGACACAGAAGTGTAGAGTCACGTGTCGGGGTATGTTTAGGGATTTAAATGGAACAATGCCATTTTACTTATATGAGAGCCGATTTTGGCAAAGGGGTGTTTAGTTAGTGCTGTAGCTCCTACCTGTCCTCAGGCCAGGGCATGTGGGGAATTTTTTCTTATGTAGATATAGCAACTAAAAACCCAATAGAAGCTCCAACCCTTCCCTAAACAGCATTTTACACTTAGGGCCCCCCATTTATAAGAGAGGGCAGATAGTGCTATCCATTCTCCACTGGACATTGCATGGTTTACTCCATGGTGCGCCAGCATTTTGTTACCCATAATTATCCATAAAGGACAGGTTGTTGTGTAGAGCTGAGTGGCCCACATATGGCCTGCATAAAAATGTGGAGAACACCCAGTGATAAGTAAACGCCTTAATCACATGACTGACAGGTCATGTGACTGGGTCTCTCTCCCCCAAAACTTTTTGTTTTTAAATCATTTGTCGAAATGACTGGAGCCTTTGCTTGTTTCTTACAGCGTTTCCCCAACAGCCAATTTGCAGCATTGAGTAAATTACTAAGGCTTCCTAAAACTTAACAAAACTATGATTTTATTATCATCAGTGCCAGCTAACCCGTGGTCCTTTAACCATAAAAGTACAGTCTTTTAAACCGCATGGGGTTCTGGGATATGAACATAAGGCTTTGATATAGTATTTGAATTCTACAGCAGTTATGATGTAGCTCGGCCAGAAAAAAAAAATCTTTAAAGAGATAAAAACATTGGTATCCTTCTGATGTTAACAACAGGCCACAGTCACAGCAGTATAATGCCATTATGCCATTGTACCTGGGAAGTAATGCCATTCTTCGGTGATTAATAGGGCGTACTCTATTTCCCAGCATGCAATGGAAAAGTTCCATCTAACAAAGGGAATTGTATGAAAGGAGAAGCACTCCATCGATGAGAGAACATTCCCTGTAAAAAGCATCTTTCCTATTGTGTGCCAGCTTTGGTGTCATTGAAAAGATTACTTGTCAGCAGAGCATGATTGGAACCGCAAAGAGCTCATTTCGCATTGCCCTCAAATGGCTTTGAAAGACAAAATGATTATACCAGCCTCAGGCAACTTGTGGGCATCCACAGCTGTTTGACAGCAAGACCCAGTAAGATCCCGACAAAGGATGCTGGAAATTGCACTTTATTTTAAACAGGCACATTTTTTCTGCTGGTGTATTAAATGTTTCTGTATTGCACTTCTTAAAATGTACCTTTTGCTAGTACAGAGACAGGACAGCCATTTTGTAGCGGGTTACAGCATCCAAAAAAAAAGTGTGTTTTAAGGGCTTTTCCCCACTTTTATTCAACAGTGACGTTTTTTAACGGAAGAAGGGGTAGCATGTTCTTGCAGAACACCAATATCATAGAGCAGCCTTTCTCAACATTTTCAACACAGAGGAACCCTTGAAAAAACTTTCCAGGCTCGGGGAACTCCTGCTAAAAGTTACTATACCTACAACTCATGATACACGGTGTCACTGAGAGGTAGAAATTGCTAATTGCTCAAGGAACCACTAGCAACCTCTGGAGGAACCCTAGTTGAGAAACCCTGTCATAGAGCATACAACATAAATGCTTCAGCCTCCTGGCTATTAAGGTCAGTTTTGACCTTCAGTCTAGTTCCACAAAAACAGCAACTTATCTCAGGCTTTGGCCTGGTAATGTCACCTGTCTTAGACGCCCAACAGGCCAGTATCCAAACACATACTTCTAGTGTGTCTGTGAACCTGCTGTTGGAAGCACAATAGTCTCCAAAGATGGGTGAGGCCCTGAGCACTGGACTGCTCCTATACCATAAGACCTGTGCACAGCTCCACAATCAGTAGCTGCTGGTCACCATCAAAAGGTGGATCCCACCCAGTACTCTACAAAGCCTCCAGTCTCCAGGACACATACCAGGATTTATCAATCCTGGAGAAGACAACAACACCAGTTTTCTCCTCTCAAAACAAGCCCCTCCGCCTAATGGGTGAGAACCCTAAACGCTTATAACACTGTGACAAATGGCTCTGTCTTGTCACAGTATTTTTTCAGGCAAACCTTTTTATTTTACTTTTAAGACTTAATGTACACTTGAAATACTTGGGACGCTGGCCGCGGGAAAATGCAAAATGCAGCAAAATCGTGCAGCGATTTTACAGCAATTTCTTTCTCGTACATCACGGGACACAGAGCGACATAGTCATTACTAATGGGTTATATAGATACCGTCAGGTGCTGGCACTGGCAACTTCCAAAACCGGAAGTACCCTCCCCTATATAAGCCCCTCCCATCCGGGAGCACCTCAGTTTTTTGCCAGTGTCTAAGGTGTTGGCCAAGAAGAAACATGTGTTTTTCACTGAGCTTGCGTACAGGTTCTTTTGGGCCTCAGTAAGCTATTCCGGATCCGACCAAAAAAGCTTCATAGCTAAACGGTCGGTACCCGGGCCTTGCAGAGAAGAGCAAGGTTTTGCCTGTAATGCTTCTCTTAGGAGAGCTGGACCCTGGGATCCAGAGCTCTGGTCATACCCACGACCAAGATGTTTTCTGTGCAGGGTGCTATACAGGTCCAGGGGAGTGGAATCCTTGGGAACCCGGTCCCTGAAGGTTTGATTACAATGCCTGCCGTGATAGGTGAAGTTTGGGCTTTTGTGGACCAAACAAAGTCCTGCGGCGGGGAACAGGTAAGTGGGGGCCCCCAGGAACTTGGTTCTATTGGGGGACCCCCAAGCCTAATTTGTCTTTCTGTCTGTTACCTAATGGTATTCCCGCAAAATTCTGTGCATGCCTGTAACTACTAAAAAAATGTAATAATTTTTAATGGTGGTCAAGAAAAAAAAAAAAAAATTTTTTTTTTTTATATATATTTAATATATTAGACTGCGGTACCTGTGTTTGTCCACTAGAGGCCGCTGTGGAATGTTTTCTTGTCATGTGGACTAGCTTCTTCTCAGCAGAGCAAAGTCCAGGCAGATGGTGAGTTCTCTTATAGGAAACTGCTTCCTCTGCCATGTTGCAGTGCTCGTCCATCCCCCGGCCTGCGGCAAAGAGGGGCCCTGGCTCCTGTCCCTTGTTACCATATTTTGAAATTAGCGCCGAAGGCGCACGTGGCCGCGCGCGTGCACGCGCCTCTATATATAGAGGTGAGCCGGGAAAGGGGGCGGAGCCTGGGGGATGACGCTCTGTGCGCGCCGCAGCGCTTCTGCGCATGTGCGGGCGTCCCAGCAGTTTTAAAAAAACCACAATATTGTAGTGAGCTGGCTATGAAGTACAGAGACAGAGCTGGCAACATTTAAAGGCATACAGTAAGCGGTTGATACAGGCATCCCCTAGAAAGGCACATTAGTAGACACCAACTGTGATATAGCAGCAATTGTGCTAGACTATTCTCAGTAAAAGTGGTGTATTACGGCTGGAATACCTCAGCTTTAGGCTTAGGAATATGCCGTCCAGAAGCTCCGGAACTGAATCTTCCAGGAAGCGAAGGGGGTCTCATCGGGCTCGGAGGATCTTGGGCATACTTCTGCTGCACCAGTCTCCCCTGAAGTTCAGAGGTAAGTGACCGTAGAGACCCCGCAGGGGTACTTGGTACTGTGGCTGTCCTCAGTTCACCTGCTCCTGTGTATGTAACAGAGGAGGTTTTTTCCTCAGCTCTGGGAGGATTAGAGAGGCTGCCTCCCTGTCAGGGAAAGCACGCCCGATCTCCGTCTCCTCCTTCAGAGTGCCTGTTAGCAGAGCAACAGTCCCATACAGGGATCGACCTGCCTGAAGGGGATCAGGATGAGGTTGATTCTGTTATAGAGGAATCAACAGTGGGGGAACCTTTTCTCAGCATCTCAAGCTGAAAGATTATGGGTTCAGTCTCTGACTAACATGGTCCGATCAGCATTTAAAAATGCACCTTGCGGAACCATCAACCACTACTGTATCCTCGTTGGGGTCGCTGGAAGCCCCCAGACTGTTTGTTCTTTTCCACTTCACCCTTTACTGAAAGGGCTCATTTACCAGGATTGGGAACGTCCTGAGAAAATATTTATTCCCCCAAGAGATTTCCGGTGGTCTATCCCATGGAGGATAAGTTCATCAAAAAAAAAAAAAAAAAAATGGAAGGTCCCTACAGTGGACGCAGCCATCCCTTGTATGTATAAATCACTGACATGTCCAGTGGATAATGTCCAAATGTTCAAGAACCCAATAGATAAAAGATTGGAGTCCTTATGAAAATCTGCTTGGTGATACAACCAGCAGTAGCAGCTATTGGGGTCTGCTAAGCAGTGAAGGATCAGTTGAAACAGGTCTTGAGGGACTTGACAGATCAGCAGGCTTTGCCCTAGCTGATCTACCTAGAGCCTTAGGCTTTGCGGTTGACGTCATAGAGGATTCAGCCCATCAGGCCTCCCGCCTTACGCTGTCTATAGTACATATGCGTAGGCTCCTATGGCTCAAAAACTGGTCTGCTGAAGCTCCCTGTAAAAAATGGCTGGTTAGCGTCCCGTTTCATGGTGAACGCTTATTCAGGGAAAACCTGGACAAATATATCCAGAAAATTTCCAGCGGTAAAAATACGCTCTTGCCGTTTAAAAACAGAGTTAGAGGTCCCTCTTTGAGAGGCCTGCTTCTCCAGTCCCTGGGCCATCGGCTGTGTAACAGTTCCGACGGCCTCCTCGGTCAAATCCCGGGGGTAAAAAACAGGGACAGTAGCAGGGTAATGAGAAACCCTGGGTCAGGGGAGGTACAAAACCTCCCCCAAAGTTAAATTCATTGAAGCCCCCACTCAGTCGGGTGGGGGGAGGACTCCAGTTGTTCGCAAGAGACCTGGCGGGACACGATCAAGACAGATAGGTGCTCTCCGCAGTAGGTTTGGGATACAGTTTGGAGTTAAAAGACTCTCCTCCTTCCCATTTTTGAGGTCAAACGTGCCAAGGGATCCCCGGAAGAGAGAGTCCCTCCTGTTGGCACTAGAACAACTATTGCTCCAAGGAGTAATTATGGAGGTTCCCCTGGAAGAATGAGGGTTCGGGTTTTACTCAAACCTCTTTACAGTCCCGAAGCAAACGCGGACGGGAGGCCCATATTAATTCTAAAAGGGCTATACAAATTCCTGTATATCAGGACTTTCCGATGGAGTCGATCCGATCGGTGGCCACTGCCCTACAAGGGGAGGATTGGTTAGCCGCGATCGACATCAAAGATGCTTATTTGCACATTCCCATCTTTCCAGTCCACCAAAAATTTCTACGCTTTGCAGTAGAAGGGCGCCATTTTCAGTTCAGAGCCTTACCCTTCGGTTTGGCCACAGCACCACGAGTGTTTACAAAAATTCTGGCCCTTTATTGGCCAATCTAAGAACACAAGGTGTAATGATAATGGCATATCTGGATGACTTATTGCTGATAGACCACTCAGTGAAAAAACTAGACGTGGTCGTTCACAAGACAATCAAGTATCTGGAATCTCACGGTTGGATTATCAACCGAGACAAGTCAGCCCTAAAAACCAGTCAAAAGTCTGGAATACTTGGGGCTAAGGTTGGATTCAGGCCAGAGAAAAATATTCTTGCCTCGAGGAAAGGTGTTGTCTTTGAAAGATTTGATCCACTTAGTGGGTACAAAAAAGCCAGCCGTCCATACGCCTGTATATGAGGCTGCTGGGAAAAATGGTGGCATCATTCGAAGCAGTACCCTACGGTCAATTCCATTCAAGGAATTTGCAAGGGGCCATACTGTCAGCCTGGAACAAAAAAGTTCAGGCCCTAGACTTACAATGTCCTTGTCCCCTTCCGTTCGCAAGAGCCTCCGTTGGTGGTTGGTTCCCCAGAATCTGGAAAAAAGGAAATCCTTCAGTCCGATTTCTTGGAAGGTGGTCACTACAGATGCCAGCCTTATAGGCTGGGGAGCAGTACTGGAGCAATAGTCTCTCCAGGGCAGATGGTCGGATGCAGAAAAGGCCCTGCCCATCAATCTCTTAGAGATACGAGCAGCCCGGTATGCCCTAGTAGCATGGACATCCAAACTCCAAGGGTCCCCTGTCAGAATTCAATCAGACAATGCCACAGCAGTGGCATATATCAATCATCAGGGGGGCACCAGGAGTCGTGCAGCCCAAAGGGAAGTAAATTACATCCTGAGATGGGCAGAAAAATATGTCCCAGCCATATCTGCGGTATTCATTCCAGGAGTGGAGAATTGGAAGGCGGACTTTCTAAGTCGCCAACAATTATGCCCAGGGGAATGGTCCCTTCATCCCGAGGTTTTCCGGACAATATGTCAGCGGTGGGGAACACCGGATGTAGATCTGCTAGCATCCAGATTCAACACAAAAGTGGACAGGTTTGTCTCTTGGACAAGGGATCCCCTAGCTTGCGGCTCGGATGCCCTAGTGTTCCCTTGGGATCAGTTCAAGCTGATATATGCATTCCCACCGCCACAATTGTTACCTCGATTACTCCGCAGAATCAGGGTAGAAAAGAAACCAGTGATTCTGGTGGCTCCAGCGTGGCCCCGAAGAGCATGGTACGCGGAGATTGTAAAAATGTCTGTGGGGAGTCCTTGGACCCTCCCACATCGTCCGGACCTGCTTTCGCAAGGACCGATATACCACCCTTCCTTACCAGCCCTAGGTTTGACGGCCTGGCTATTGAAGCCCACATTCTAAAAAAGAGAGGGCTCTCTAATGCTGTGGTGTCTACCATGATCAATGCCAGGAAACCGGTATCCAGGCAGATCTACTATAGAATCTGGAAGGCGTACATCGCCTGGTGTGAGGCCAGAAAATGGCATCCACGTAAATACGTAATAGGTAGGATTCTGGACTTCCTACAATGGGCTGTAGATAGGAAGCTTGCCTTGAGTACTATCAAGGGTCAGATTTCGGCCTTGTCAATATTTTTCAAAGGCCCTTGGCTTCGCATTCACTAGTCAAAGCCTTTATACAAGGAGTGATGCGTATTAGTCCTCCGGTTAATATTCCCATATGTCCATGGGATCTAAACTTGGTTCTGTCAGTTCTACAGAAACAACCATTTGAACCATTACAGCATATTTCCTTGGTGCTTCTCACCAGGAAATTGATTTTTCTAATAGCCATTTGTTCGGCTAAAAGAGTGTCGGAATTAGCAGCTATGTCCTGTAAGGAGCCATATCTGGTTATCCATAAGGACAGAGTAGTGTTACGTCCTCATCCAGCCTTTCTTCCTAAGGTGGTATCGAGGTTTCATTTGAACCAAGATGTGGTTCTTCCTTCTTTTTTCCCCAAACCTACTTCGGTAGAGGAAAAGTTATTTCATTCTTTGGATGTAGTAAGAGCAGTTAAAGCTTATCTAAAAGCCACTGCTCAGATTCGCAGAACGGATACTTTGTTTATACTGCCGGAAGGCCCCAGAAAGGGTCAGGCAGCGTCAAAATCTACTTTAGCCAAGTGGATTCGACAGGTCATTATGCAAGCTTATGGCTTGAGAAGGAGACCGCCTCCGTTCAAAGTTAGAGCGCACTCCACGAGAGCAGTTGGAACTTCATGGGCAGTGCATCACCAAGCCTCCCTGGCTCAAATCTGTAAGGCCGCAACATGGTCTTCAGTACACACGTTTACTAGGTTCTACCAGGTGGACGTTAGAAGTCAGGAGGATGTCGCCTTTGGGCGCAGTGTGTTGCAGGCCGCAAAAGATCCTCATGTCTGATAGCGCTCAGCTTATATATGGTGTATCCCCCCCCTCATTTGGCATTGCTTTAGGACATCCCATTAGTAATGACTATGTCGCTCTGTGTCCCGTGATGTACGAGAAAGAAAATAGGATTTTTATAACAGCTTACCTGTAAAATCCTTTTCTTGGAGTACATCACGGGACACAGAGCTCCCGCCCCTCTTTGGGGACACTTATTGCTTTGCTACAAAACTGAGGTGCTCCCGGATGGGAGGGGCTTATATAGGGGAGGGTACTTCCGGTTTTGGAAGTTGCCAGTGCCAGCACCTGACGGTATCTATATAACCCATTAGTAATGACTATGTCGCTCTGTGTCCCGTGATGTACTCCAAGAAAAGGATTTTACAGGTAAGCTGTTATAAAAATCCTATTTTTGCATGTTTTGCGTCCGGCAGTCAAAACTTTCCTATCCTGAAGGCAATTCTTCCGCGTTCAGGAGAGGGAGGTTAGGGGAGGTTGAACCTCCCTTAACCGTAGCAGCTCCTAAATGATCCTAAAAGCCTATGTGTATGTGAACACATAAGCTTTTATGGAGTTGAGTTTAGGAGCTTTGGCAAAACAATGGCAAAAGCTCCTAAACTCAAGTTTAGGAGCTGTACATGAGGCCTAAGTAGAGTAGGTTTAAATCCCTCATCTGTTTTTTTTTTTTTTTCTTTTTGTGCCCCACTGGGGAGAGTTCCCTTTTCTTTCTATCTTAGAGACATAGCAAAAAGTAAGAGGAAATCTATCAAAAAACCTGGAACAGGAGTCTCCACTTAAAGATTACCATCTCCTCCTGTTCTCTGGACAACTGTAAAATGTTAAAGTGGAGTTCCTGTCATTTTTGTGTTTATTAAAAATCAGCAGCTAAAAAAACTGTAGCTGCTGACTTTTAATAAATAGCCACTCACCTGTCCCACTATCCAGCGGTATGCTCACCCCAAATGTTTTCACCCTGTGTCCTCCCTCGGCAGTGCCAGCATCTTTACTATGGGCACCTTGCTGTGACAGCTTGTGGCTTAACAGCCGGGTGCCCACTGTGCATGTGCGAGTGGCGCTTCGCTCTGCGACTGGTCCCGAAGTCTTCTGGGACATGTCAAGTCCCAGAAGACTTCAGGAGGAAGGGGAGAAGGAAAACTTCCGCTTTAGATCGCCTAAGGTGACCATAACGGAAGTGGGATCGGGTACCTGTCAAAATTGGGTACATGCTCCCCCCCCCCCTCCTCCCCAAAAGCTCCGTTTCACAAACAGGAACCGGGGAGGAGACCTTAATGCGGAACTTCCCCTTTTGGGTGGAGCTCCGCTTTAAGTTCCCAGTCACATTCTCTCTGAAGCCGGCCATACATGGCTCGAATCTTGGCCGATTCAGCAGGAACCGGCAGAGATTTGAACCATTAATGGGCAGGCTAAATGTGCCAAGCTGATTGATCAATCAACTTGGGTACAACCAATCTGTTGGATTCTCTTGCGATTATCGCTAGCAGCTGCTATAGCCACTAGCGATAATCACTGTCTTCTCCTGGTGGAGATGGCTTCCCCTGCCCGCCCTCACCGGGAGGAGACAATGGCCTGGTAGGAGGGATTACCACATCAACACTCTCTGTGGTTACAGTAATGAAATTTGCTCCGTGTATGGCTGGCCTTAGTCATAGTGATCACCAGGGCAGAGGGGTGAATCTCTTCATCAGGGACACAGACAACAATACAAACCTGACAGGGGTTATAACTGTTCTGAATTCTATCCAAACTAAAGAAAAAAGTTTTGGCTATTGATACGCTTTAAATTTATATTCAGTCAGGTAGGCCTTTACAGTATACATTTAAAGTACATAGGAAGCTGTACAATCAAATTGTAGCTTGTGTGTCACCAGATTCAAGGTAAATTTCCACAATAAGGCTGCATTTACTACACATAGAGAATTTGTTTTAAAGGGTAACTCCATCTCCATTTTAGTTTTAAAAGGTATCAATCATAATTCATCTTTTACAGATCTAGCTAAATAAAACGAAATTTTAATTGGTTGCTATAGTATAGTAGACTTTGCAACAACACAATCGCACCTTCTATTGTGACACCAAAAGTTGAACATGAATCCTAAGAAGACTGTAGACACAGCTGTGTACATTTGGTACCTGAGAAGACAGCCGTGTCTCCAGTTTCGGCATGGCCACAAAAAATATTTGATCATTATCCTGGGCACTTCAGGTGCATGTACACGTGTAAGTAAGCTAGACAGGTAATAAATACTGATTACAAAACTTCTACACCTATTTTACTGTGTCAAGATTACAAAGAATAGGGCTGGTCTTTATTGGGTGCAATGTAAATTCGGTGATTTACCTGTGGCCAAAGTAACCACCTGTTTGCTTTTGTTTTGTTTTTTTGGCTGACTCACCAGCAGGCTCAGTCTTTATATTTTCACAAAGGGATGATGAAGAGGACTTTAGGGAAGCCCACGTGTGCCTTTGAGGCTAGGGACTATGTTGTAAGTGACTCTGTGATATACTGACTGGCAGCCGGCTCATGCACACACTAAAACCATTCAGTAGATTGCTGCTTCACAGCACTATTCCCCTTTCTGACGGAAAATCAGAGCAGAGGAGTTGGACTCTATTCTGGGGGGGGGGGGGGTCTGCTAAGGGCCAGCATGTACTAAGGTTCAGAGAAGTGACTCACACAGTGGCGGCCCGTCCATACGGGGCGCAACACTCTAATCCATGCACCCGGCCCCTAATCTACATTCAGGGCGCCAGACGCATGGATTTCAATGTTTTTTTTTTCTTTTAAGAACATGATTAGAGCCTAATGCCGTGTACACACGATCGATTTTCTCGACGGTGAAAACACAGTCAAGAAAATCGACGGGAAAAACGAGGAGCGGCTTGTTCCCCTCCACACGGCCGGTTTTCCTGACATTTTTTCTCTTGGTCGAGAAATACGACTGTGTGTAGGCTCCCTGGCAGTGTTTCCCTATGGGAAAACTGCCGCAGAAAAAAATGCCATGAATCACGACGAGAAAAATTCTAATGTTCTAATTTTTCTCGTCGTGATTCATGCCGTTTTTCTCGTCGGGGAAAAATGATGAAAAGCCCACACACGGTAGTTTTTCTCGTCAAAAGAGAAAAAATTTCATTAATTTTTCCCGACGAGAAAAATGGTCGTGTGTACGCGGCATAAGGCTCTAATTGGCTTCAGAAAAGGGTGGGCTCAGGGCGCAGAGCAGTTGTGTGAAAATAGCAAATTAATATTCGCTATTGTCTTCCTGATTCTCCTCCCAGCCAATCAGGAAGCGGGTCCTGTCATCTGCCTCCTAGGGTAAGGAGGCACCTTCCTGCCTGTCTCGCCGCCCTTCTGTACGTCTCGCGCGCGGTGGGGTGGGGGTGGTGGATTGGGATTGCTGCCTTCCTGTCCGTCTCCCGTGGGTTTTCCGCCACCCCCCCAGCCCAAAAAAACTAAATAGTGAGCGCCACTGGTCACAATGTATGTACTCTTAGTACCAGATGTAACTATTGGCTGGGAGAATCCAACTCAAGTGGTCAATTTTTTATTTTTTAACAAAATAGGAGTGCTTTATTTAAATCAATTTTAGAACAATATAAAGTCATGCACAGTGACATGGTACAATGCCTGACACAATGCATGACATGTCCAGCGAATGACTCCCAAAATAGGAAAAAGCAAAATGAAAACACAATTAGCATGCCAAAGGTATAAACAACATAAATAGGTCAGCAACCTAATGTTACCTACCCAACAGTAATGTTGAAGTGCAACAAAAAGAGGAAAAGAAAGAGAGAGAAAAAAGCGGAGGTAGAGGGTGACCAAGGGGGAGCAGGAGGAGGGGAGGAAACAAGGGCCAGAATACACAGCCCTTCACCCCGTGCATTGCACCCCATGTCAGCATCTGCATGAAAGTACTAACTGCCACCTTAACCAGAGATCCAGGGGGACCAAAAGTGGTCAATTTTTAACCTTGAAAATGATCAGTAAAAAATATCCATCAACAGTGATGATCTAAATGGGTATGTTGTCTTTATGTCCCCTCATAATGGGGATTATGGGTATGTCCCTTCATAATGGGGATTATTTATTGCCTTTGTGGCCAGATAAATTAGGTCAGCTAATTGTTGTCTCTCAAATGCTACACAAAGTTCTTTGATGTAGTGTACTGATCCATCTCTGCCCCTCTAAGGCTGGATTCACACCTATGGCATTTTCTGTGATTTTTGCATTTTGAAGATTTGCACTACAGTCCATTTAACATGGTTTCCTATGGAACACGTTCTGAAGTGCAAATCTGCAAAATGCAAAAAGCACGAACAATGCATAGGTGTGACTTAAAGCGGAGGTTCACCGAAAATATAAACTATCTTTCTAATCAATTAATGCACTATGTACATCATTAAAAGGCAGGTCACTGTTTTTATAAATATATACATACCGTAGTATTTAGATTTGAATGGAGACTTCCGGGATTCATCTCCCGCGGGAGTAGGCGTGTCTAAGCCTTTTCCCTGAGCCGCAATGATAGTTGGGAGTTCTTGTGTATCGCCGAGCAGCGAAATCTCGAGAGATTTCACATACTGACGCGTGACGCCGGTCACGTGACGAGCGTGTCGCCACATTCTCCATTTTAAAAAAGGGCATGCAGGTAAATCTTGCTATTATCTACCTACGATACTAGCGTAAAAACACTACCTATGCAGCTGCAGCTCTATCCCCATACTGAGCCGTGTCAGTTTTTTTTTGCAAACCATCACAACGGGGCGTGAACTATCATTGACGCCACCCGTTGTGATGGCAACCAGTTTGTTTACGGCGCTATAGCGGTGAATGCTGGGATGGCATTCACCGCTTCCAGGAAATACTTGCTTGTGGGCTTCACAATGCCCACAAGCAAAATGGAAATAAGCAGTAAAGGATTTTATAACTCCGTTTTTCTTACGAAAACTGACACAGGATAAAGGAGGAGACCTAAAAAGTGAGTGTACATTTCAATAGTTAAACCACATGAAATCATCCCAAAAAAAAAAAAAACGATCTGCCGCGGAACCTCCGCTTTAAGCCGTGTACACACGATCGGTTTTACCGATGAAAACAGTCCGATGGACTTTTTTCATCGGACAAACCAATTTTTTCCATCGGTGTTAAAAAATAGAACATGTTTTAAATTTATCCGATGGAAAAAAAAAACGATAGCAAATTACTATCGTCTGTGGGGAGCTCCATCAGGTAAAAAACCCACGCATGCTCAGAATCAAGTCGACGCATGCTCAGAAGCATTGAACTTAATTTTTCTTGGCTCGTCAGAGTGTTTTACGTCGCGGCGTTTGGGACGATCGGTTTTTTGACTGATGGTGTGTAGGTAAGACTGATGGAAGTCAGCTTCATCGGTTTTCCGATGGAAAAATCCATCGGTTTAAAATCCATAGGAAATCCGATCGTGTGTACAGGGCTTTAAAGTGGAAGTCAAGGCACCAGATTAAAGACTGTTCAGTAGAGATACCACCTCAGCCTTCCATGCATGAAGGTAAAAAAAACGTCAGCGTTTAGAACCGCTGTAAAGATAACAATAAAAACCTGACAGCAATTTTAATCTTTCATAGCTCTACTCAAAAAGTTTTTTGCCCCTTGAGGTGATTTTCTTTCCTTTCCTTTCTTGCTGCCAACTGTTACA
This sequence comes from Rana muscosa, assembly GCA_029206835.1. NCBI lineage: Eukaryota > Metazoa > Chordata > Amphibia > Anura > Ranidae > Rana > Rana muscosa. The sequence goes on along the minus strand of CM055125.1, from coordinate 255,991,500 downwards.
GGCACAACAAATAAGGGGGGAAATCTTCTTCAGACTGCAATAAAAACCTTATTAATGATCTAACCCAGGGGTCTCCAAACTTTCTAAACAAAGGGCCAGATTTTTGTCTGGAGACTTTAGTTGGGGGGGCGGATTGTGGCCAGCCGGATTGGAGATTTTCCTGGCATCAGTAAACATTGACACATTTGGTATTAGGAGGAGGAATAGTGCCCCATCATTGGTATCACTAGGAGCAATAGTGTCCCATTGTTAGTGTCAGTGGGAGAAACGGTGCCCCATTGTTGGTGTCAGTTGGCAGAATAGTGTCTTGTATCAGTGGGAAGAATAGTGCCCCAAGGCCCAGATAGTGGCAAGCAAAGTGCCACATCTGGCCCTCGGGCACAGTTTGGAGACCACTGATCTAACCCCTTCCACACTATCCAAAACAAATAAGAATAATGTTGTTGAACCTTAGTGCATGCTGGTCCTTAATATGAACATTTTAAGTTAAGCATTTCTGCTCGCCGTCTTGTGTTTTTAGCTTGTAGAGCCGTGTGTCACCCCAGGCCTATCACAACCTGCTGTAATCACTGTCCTATTGTGACAGCCATAGAGCCAGAGCTTTATATACCATTCGTTGTAACCTGTAGCCCCTAGCTAGACATTTGCTTTTATTAGTTTGAGTTGCTCTGATGTGGATATTGGCAATCTTTGTTTCTCTTGCGGTTATGGTGGATTTCTATAGTAGCCAATCAGTTTTCATAGGCTACCCATACAGCTCCTGACTTCTGATTGGCTGCTACAGGTCGCATACTCTTTACACTGTGGACCCTGTTTGTGTCTGAAGGAGTAAAGGCTCCTGGTCACTACAGCAGCCTATTCTTCTATTCCACTACTAGGCAGGGTTGCCAAATGTCTATGAATGTACAGTATATATAGTCCATAAAAGTCGAAGACAAATTAAACTTGACCCCAAAGTCCTAAATAAATAAATAAAAATAAAAAGTTCTTGGCTTTAGTTGAATATCAATGAATCATTATCCGCTTGAAGACCGGGCCTTTTCTGGCACTTTTTGTTTACAAGTTTAAAGTATTTTTTGCTAGGAAATGACTTATAACCCCTTAAACATTATATATATATTTTAGCAGAGACCCTAGGGAAAAAAATGGCGATTGTTTAATTTTTTTTTATGTCACACGGTATTTGCACAGCTTTTTTTGGGAAAAAATACACTTTAACTAATAAAACAAAACCCAATATATACCCAATTTTTTTTATAAAATATGAAAGTTACGCTGAGTAAATACATACCTAACATGTCACGTTTTAAAATTGCGTACGCTCGTGGAATGGTGACAAAATGGTGACAAAACGACTGTACTAAAAAATCTCCATAGGCAACGCTTTGGAAATTTTTACAGATTACCTGTTTAGAGTTACAGAGGAGTTCTAGTGCTAGAATAATTGCTCTCGCTGTAATGATTGCGGTGATACCTCACCGTTTACATATGTGCGTACGACTTATGTATGTGCTTGCTTCTTTTTTTCTTACTTATTTTATTTTTACACTGTGCACTTTTTTTTTTTAGCACTTTTATTCCTATTACAAGGAATGGAAACATCCCTTGTAATAGAAATAAGGATGACAGGTCTTCTTTATGGAGAGATCTGGGGTAAAAAAAAAAACAAATCTCTCCTTTACCTCTAAAAGCAAAAGATTTAAAAAAAAAGTTAAAATAAAAAATAGTTTTTGTCTGCCCTAGACCGGAAGTGACGTCATGGCTTTGCTCTGGTCCTTCAAGGCCATAGAGGCAATCAGAGACCATCTAGTCTCTTATTGCCTCTGTGACCAGCCGGCCACACTGCCGAATCGTTTTTCAGGCATGCCGGTGAAAACTGTAAGCCCGAGACACACCGGGGAGAGGGGGCCTGCTGATTCAGAAAGTAATCCAGTGGCTAATGAGCCACTCGGATTGCTTTCCTGAGAAAGCCAACCACTGGCTAAAAAAAAAAATGGGTTATGGCTGATAGCTTTAGCCATAATCCCAATAAACCACTTGCAAATCACAACATATATGTACGTATTGCGGTCAGCAAGTGGTTACACCAATATTATTGTTGCTTCATATTAAGGACGAATAGTAAAAATTTGACCGCCTTGTCACTGTGGGCAATTAGTACCGATATGGAAAAGTGTCCATCAAAATGTTGAGTTGTCCACTTTTTGGGACAGTTGTCCATTAAAATAAAAAAATATGTTTTTGGTTGGTGATTCCAGCAAATAGTATCCATGAAATATATGAAAATCCAGTGAGCCATTAAACTGTAAAACCTCTAAGATAACCATATCAAGTAGTGTAACCCTTTAAATTGGTACATCAGTCCCAGCATGCATTGCTTGCCATAGTCTAATAAGATATATTGGAGAATGTCGTTTTCAAATTCACAAGAGACTGTCTACGGCTGTAGACTGGTGAAAGTGAATCTGTTTCCCATCGATAGCCAACAAACATATTTTCACTGACAGGAGTGAACCCCAAAATATGCATGGACCACATTCTGCATTGGTTTTTGATAGTTGGCTTTGCTGTCGCAGTGGACAGAGATTTTGACGGCTAATCATCTTAATTACATAAGATGCAACAAACTGCATCCCGTGGGTCTCTTATGCAGTTTGCCATGCGGCTCTCTAGCAGAGGAGAGGCGGGGCTACATTTCACTGCTTGTGAGATGCCTAATGGATGTGCAGATTCAGGGGGCTCTTAAGTAAAGCTTAGCAGTGCCAGAAACACAATGGGCTATGTTTGTAAAAAGTAGCAAAAATAACAATCGGGGTGTTGCCCCTAGTGACCAATCAGATGTTTTTGCACATGCAACATGTGCATTTTGCCATTGTTGCCGCAATCTATGGCAACTCATCCACTCTGTGCTTTGTGGTGCCATTCATTATGAAAGGCTCCACTACGTTTGGTACAGTAGAGCCCAATGTACCACATTGCATCAGAACACATATACCATGGGTTGTGATACAGTGTGTTTTGGGGGAAAAAAATCATGCACGTTTTTTCATGTGTTGTGTTGCGTAGTCCGCCTTAGCGCATGCCTTAACACACATCAACGCACATGTGTTAATGCACTGCAAAGGATCACTTTAATGTGAATAAGCCCTTAAAGAGTAACAAAAATAACCACCAATCAATTACTTCCATCCTGCACTTGGGATAAAGTGGGAGGGACCTCACTGGTTCCTACGAGCAACAAGAACAGGCCACACTTTCGGCCTGGTATAAAATAAGGTCCTCTGTGTTTGTCTGGCACCAGTGTAAGCGTTACAGCAGTAGTAGTGATGCTTTGTAGACTCCATCCTGAGCATTATTAGTTGGTAGGTAACCCTCTGGAGTTGTGTGTCTGTATACATCTGTAAATGGATCCAAAACTGCATTTGTCAGATCTATGCCAAAGTTCACAAGAAGGTTGCAGTACTCTCCTATCATTTCCTGAAGGGGGCAGCACAGAGCAGGCACATCAAAAGTAGGCCACTGCAAAATGTAATCTATAATATATAATGTATAGCCTAGGGTATATGAAACTTCAGAGGAACAGAATATTGCATTAGACATGGGAAAAGGTTGGCGTTTTCAAATCAGCTTTCAGGCTGCAATTCTCCGTGCATTCTGTATTTTTTCTTAACGGTAAATCTTTAAGTAATCTTTGATGTGTGTACATTTCTCTATTGTTTCTACAAATGTTTATCAATGCTGCCTACATTTATTATGCATGGTTATGATTAAAATCAGCCAATTTTTGGATAAAGTGGGGAAGGTTGAAACCGCTCTTTTTATTGCTTTTTTTTTTTTTCCTTTGTTTGGGGGAATTTTCCTTACTTCCTGTCCAGGTGAGACTTTCCTTACTTCCTGTTCAAGTGAGATAGGAACTGCAGGTAAGTTTTTCCTACAGGGACACATGTAACAAATAAAGCCTGCAATAGTTAGTCTGGGTTTAGAAATTAGGGGTATCTCCCCAAATGGGCCACTGACAGGAAATAAAACATAAAAATGTATGCATTCCCCACTTATTCTAAAACATAATAAAAACTTTTTTTTTTTTTTTGCTGGAGTGGGTCTTTAAAGAGAAGTAGTCACCAATGGGCATATGAAGCTGAATCTCCCCTCTTATACTGTTAAAATAGTCCAGCCTTAGCTCTCAGGTATTTCTTGTTTTTTAGTTATTTACGTGTATTCTCTCCCTGTCAGAGCAAATTGTTAAGCTGTAGGACTGTCCCATTGCTATACTGAGCTCAGTGCTGATTACAACCTCCCCCAAAATCATCATATAACTAAGGTACTGTCAGGATTACACAAATGAAAACTTAAAAGATAAGTTCACCTTCTATAACAAGTTACATTTTACAGAAAATAAAAATAAAGTACGGCGCTAATAAATGAACATCAACCTTGTGTGATAAGGTATAAGATAAAGATAACCAATAGAACTTGATTACTAAAGTGCATAAGTGATGTGATGAAAACACAAATTGATATGAAGAAAAACACCTAAGAAAAAATTATGAAATAAGTGTCCCAATCATAATAATGAAAACACAAATAACTGTGAAAAAAACATCTGAAAGGAGAAAAATAGTCCCAATCACAATAGTGAAATCAGTGTAACTTGCTGACAGTCAGCAATGGATAAAGGAAATCCTTAAGACAGGGTATTTTGATATGAAGAGATACGAAAGCAAACTTGGAACAGGAAAAGAACTCCATCCACCATTAGAGACACCGCAGGAGGTGATATTAAAATCTCCTTACCAGATGGAATGGACCACTGTTACGGCGGTCACTGTGAGCATAGGGATTTTAGGTCTCCCTTCAGACCCACTGCCGGTATCAGGATACAGATATGGACCGTGGTTGGTATCTCAGAGGGAAAGAAAGAGCTCCATAGTGTGATATTGTATACAAATTTAATGTATGAATAAAACGTATTGCACTTACAGTGAGTTGGCAAGTATAGGGCGGTTTTGTATACAGACAGGGTACGCTATTTTGCGGCGTCTCGTCCAGGCTTCCTCCGCTTCTATGCACTTGTTCGCACTCGTAACACTCCTGTGGAGAGGGCGTAATGACGTTGGTAACACAGGCCACACCTACACGTTTCGTCACTAGCGGACGTCGTCTGGGATTGGCTGCATCTAGGGCAGTGTTTCTCAACTCCAGTCCTCAAGGCGCCCCAACAGGTCATGTTTTCAGGATTTCCCTCAGATGAAACAGCTGTGGTAATTACTAAGATGGTGAAACTGATCAAATCACCTGTGCAAAATAATGGGAAGCCTGAAAACATGACCTGTTGGGGCGCCTTGAGGACTGGAGTTGAGAAATATTTATCTCGGGGGTGTAACATGTAACAGATGCAGCAACCCCTGGACCTCAGTCCTTATTCTGACAGCAGCATAGGCGTGCTCACAGGATGTGCCAGGGCACATTGTTATTACCCTGTGTACATACCTCCCTGGATTGTGCAGGACTGTCCGAAATTTGAATGAAATCCCATTGTGTCTCATCAATCCAGGTGGAATCCCAAAGCCCACTAATTTGCCTGAAGGGTAAAACGCTGTCTCTCTCTCTGTTTCTCCCTTGCAGCTGTGTTTGTCACAGGCAACTACAGACAAAACACTGTTTCTTTATTGTGGGGAGGGAGCAGGTACTAAAGGCCGGCACAGGGAGTAGGGGGCAGGGCTATGATTGACAGTGATTGGCTTTATAATGGGGAGGGGATTAGGGAATGGTTCTGTTCCCTATTCTTCTATTTTTCTCTTTTTCTCTCTTTTGTCTTTTAGATGGTTCAGGAGAATTTAAGAGGAGTATATGCTGTGGGACAGATCCATTCTCGCATTAAGTGTATGATAGAGGATAGATCCATTCTTGTATTCATGCATATTTTTTGTTGGTGTATCAATATGAATTTTGAGAATGTTTTGTGTCTTTTTGAATGATATGCAAACTGTTTTTTGCAAAGTATGTAAGATTTTATATTTGTATAAACTCAGTAAAAACATATAATGGGGAGGGGGCAGGACTACAAGTCAATCATAGTCCTGCCCCCCTACTCCCCATGCCATTCTTTAGTTCCTGTCCCCTCCCCGACATAAACAAAAAGCATTTCCTCTGTAGCTGCCTGTAACAAGCGCAGCTGCAGGGGAGACACAGAAAGAAAATTGGCTTACTTCTGTTTTTTCTAACTGGGACTCTTCAAAGTACTTGGGGTACTGCAGCTCCAGCTCTTCACCCTTTCTCCTATTCCCTGGTCCAGTAGACAGGACTATGAGTAGCTGTAATTTAGAGTGAAGACAAAAAGTATTTTCTATGGGTAAAAGAAGGCTTTTGTTTTATTTACCCACTCCTCTTTAAACCCCTCCCACTGTAGACACAATTTGGTCACACCCATCATGTAGGATTTGAGCTTTGGTGTGCACACCCTAATGCAATAGGCTGTGCACAACTATGGACAGTAGGCCAGGGATCTTCTCCCCGCACCCGCTGTCACAATATAAAAAAAACCTGTCTGTGCGGGGCTCCACCCACCCGGCTGTGTCATGCATTCACAGAGTTCTGAGAATGGGGGGACTACAACTACGGGTTGTAGCTCTCAATGAACTACCAGGGTGCTGATGAGCGTTTTAGGTAGTTCATTGATGCTTCTTGTCATTCTGTAACTGCTTGCACATACGAGGTACAGGCAGCTACACTGACAGTCTGCAGGAGCCTGAGCTTGCACCCGTGATCTACTGTTCTTGAGTTCAATGCTCTGGAGGCTCCTAATAAAAAAATAAAAATAAATGCACATTTTCTTTTACCTGCAAAAAGATCTGCATTTATTTATTTCTTTTTTACAAAGGTGAACTTATCCTTTAAAAGTTTGGTATTTGACATGTTTAGCTCCTCTTTGAACCTGGTTAACCTGCTAGTTATCAGCCCTGAATTCCGGCAGAGGACAACTTGTCACTGGGCTGACATTTCTGCTCTGACGAGATGAGAATCCAAGTCAATAACAGTACACACACCTCTCTTCATAAAGATCTGATAAGTTCTCAAACTATTCCTACGTTTATATGTTCGCATTAAAATTTTTGTTTTCTGATAATTTAGTGCTGGAAACAATCCCCCATTCTAACAGGATTCTCTAGGCTTTATTTTTAGCACAGCCTATGATATGTGATGCAGACAGCCTTGTGACCCATCTACTGCTGTTTATAGAATGGTAAGGGATATACAGGTTTTAGTCCTCAGTGTAAAACTTTCCATACATGCATCAATATTGCATCATTTGCTAGGTGCCACTGGAATTTGTGACTGCATTTGGAAGTATATACACGTGTCTGCTGTTTTTATATATTCGATCCAAAGCACAAGTGTAATGATGACCAATAATCCCACTATTTTCAGTAAATCTTCATGTTATTTCCCTGCATACTACAAAAAAATTTTTTTTTTTAGTTTAGTTTGAAAATTATTAAGACGGTGTTACATTTTGGTGCAGTTTACAGGATACCATGCATTTTGAAGGTGCTTTAGAGTGGCATTCAAATGAATGACACCGCAGGGCACCAACACAATTAATGTGCATTACTGCAAATGAAGCAGTGTGAATGGGCCATTTTAGACTGGATTTTCGATCGAAAAGTGTAGGCCTTGGGGCAGATTTATAGAGCAGGGAATGTGACATTTACCAAACATTCACGGCTACATAGTTGTTAAAGTTAATCTATCCAATTTAATTGTTCTCTGTAACTAAAAACACGTGCACCAGGAAAATTTGCATGCAGCGATTTTGGTAAATGTGACAATCTAAAGAAATAGATCTGTGTTATACATAGAAGCCCATCAAGATCATCCATCTAGTGTAGTGTAAAGCAAACCTGTCATCATTGCTGGAGCCCCTCTGAAAATGTTAGTCGCCTTGGCAGTCTCTGGCTTTAACACTACAGGTAGCCGCCACAGTGGTACAGAGGTAAGTGGCAGGGGTAGGGGGTGGTTAATGCAGAGAGCTTAGGAGGGATAGGTGGGTAGAGTTAGTGTTAGTTTTAGTAAAGGTAAACCTGTTCTTTGAAGGTCAGCTCCCCCCAAATTAAAAATTACAGTTTTTATGTTTTTTTTCATACTGATACTTCACACTGGTTTTCTTATAACTTCGGGTGCTCCAGTGGCCGGCTGTCCCCAACCAAATTACCTGTTCCTGTCAACAGCCACAGTCAGTGGCCAAATGATGGTGTCATGCCACAATGACGGTTTACTCCGCAATGTAGAGTAAACCCAGCCAAGGAAAGGTGAAGATGCAGCAGCTGGGGAAAAGGTGGTATTACCCCACAATGGCAAAGCACATTGTCATGTACCTGATAGGAGACTGAGTTGATGAGGTCGGCCCCTCTTATATCTCCTGTCCTGGTCCCACTAAGGATGAGACAGAGGAAGCCGAAGGACAAGAGGGGCACAAGTGCCTTATGTGGATGATTCCGGGCCGGCAGCTTGTCTGGATTCTGGAGACTGGAGTATGCAGCGTTGTGCAGAGCTGGAGCAGGAGACAGCCAGGCAGGCACCTGAGGGTTAACAGAAGCCAGGATCATAGACAGAAGCAGAGTCTCAGGAATAGCCAGGGTCGTCAGCAGGTGGGCAGCGGGGTACCAAATCATAAACAGAGCCAGAGTCAGGAACGGAGCCGGGTCAGAGGTGAGCAGCAGCACAGGAACAGGATACACAGCCAAGGTTAAAGAACAAGCCAGGTCAGCAACTAGGAGAGTACACAGGATCAGATCAGGATACAGGACACAGCTGAAGATCAGTCAGAAAAGGATAGGAGGCTAGACTCACTTTAAATAGGCCGTCTGGCACCAAGAGGAATTATGCCCACGTGCGATTGGGGACTCTCGCGCGCATGTGCATGCCTGTTAGCCGCTCTATGGGAAACTCTATGCGCTTGCACACATCTATGTGCCAGACGTCTCACAGGGATTCCCTGACACACATTTTTTTTTGTTAAGAATGACAAACATGGTATACTTACCTCCTGTGTGCAGTGGTTTTGCACAAAGCAGCCCAGATCTCCCTCTTCGGCGCTCCTGGCCCCTCCCTCCTGTTGAGTGCTGCCACAGCTCCCGTGTCCATTCAGACACGGAGCCATAGCCAAGCCCCACCCCCTATCTCTATTCATTGGCTTATTGACTTTGACTGCAGCAGGAGCCAATGGCGCTTCGCTGCTGTCTCAGCCAATGAGGAGGGAGAGTCCCAGACAGCCGAGTCTCTCGTGCAACATCGCTATATCGAAATGGGGCTCAGGTAAGTATGAGGGGGGCTGATGCACACAGAAGGCTTTTTTATCTTAATGCATAGAATGCATTAAGATAAGACACCTTGGGGGTTATTTACTAAAGGCAAATCCACTTTGCACTGCAAGTGCAAAGTGCACTTAAAATTGCACTGAAAGTGCACTTGGAAGATCCGAGGGGGACAAGTAAAAAAACAGCATTTTAGCTTGCACATGATTGGATGATAAAATCAGCAGAGCTTCCCCTCATTTTAGATCTACCCCTCAGATCTACAGCGACTGCACTTCCAAGTGCACTTTCAATGCAATTTCAAGTGCACTTTGCACTTGTAGTTTGCTCTTGTAGTGCAAAGTGGATTTGCCTTTCGTAAATAACCCCCCTTCTGTCTTTAGAACCACTTTAACTCTTCAGCATCTACCAAAGACAGATGTACTACTTTTAAGTGGAGTAACATTATGGGGGTTATTTACGAAAGGCAACTCCACTTTGCACTTGAAAGTGCAGTCGCTGTAGATCTGAGTGGGACATGCAAGGAAAATAAAAAAACAGAATTTTAGCTTGCACATGATTGGATGATAAAATCAGCAGAGCGTCCCCTCATTTCAGATCTACCCCTCAGATCTACAGTGACTGCACTTTCAAGTGCACTTGTAGCGCAAAGTGGATTTGCCTTTCGTAAATAACCCCCAATATGTGTTAATCTGCAAGGCTAGGGTAAAGTTTAGGTGTTGGGGTAATGTAAGTTAAGACTTAATTTTAGGGGTTAAGCATGAGGGTAGGGGTTGTGTACAGACTAAGGTTGACCAATCCAAAGTTTTTAGGTGCATATTCCTACAGTAACAGGGTCATTCTAAATCAGTGGTCATCAACCCTGTCCTCAGGGCCCACTAACAGGCCAGGTTTGCGAGATAACTGAAATAAATCACAGGTGATATAATTTTCTGATTAGTGATTGCAGTGTTCTAGTCTGCATCTCCCCAAGGTAATACATAAAACCTGGCCTGTTAGTGGGCCCTGTGGACAGGGTTGATGACCACTGATCTAAATGGTTTGCAGGATAGACTATTAAGGGTGGTACCATTGTCACAGATCATAAGTACATGGTTATCATTGCAAATCATAGGTAAATGGTACCTCATCATCTTCGCAGATCATAGGAACATGGTACGTCATCGTTGAAAATCATAGGTGCTTGGTACGTCATCAGCACACCAAATAGCTTGTCCAAACCTGTTTTAACAATCACTCGTAATCGACAATTCAGATCCACTTATAGAACTCCCTCATCGGGCATGGGTGATGAGAGTCCTTGCCTAAAAAGCAGCTTGAGCCCATACCTCTTTTGGACACCATTTCAGTCTTCAGTTGATTTTCATACCCTGGACTTACTGGTATAAGCGCATAGTGCCTGACTGTTGGGTTATATAAGTTATTCAGTGTGCTTTTGATGTACCATATACCTAGCCTACAGTAAAGTGTTAGTTAAAATTGGGTATTCAGTTGATTTTTAACTTTTAAAAAAGGTGAAAATATCTGCGCTATCCGTGTATGAAAGGTGAGTAGCAGCTGGCACAGTCTGTTGATAGCAAACACAAATAATAAATTCAAAAAATGCAGCGCTACAGTGCAATAACAAATAAAAGTCCAACAATTGAAGGCAATCAACATTGGATGAAGGTAGAAATGAGATGAAACCGCCACCAAGCTTCAGTGTGAAAAAACAGAAAATGAAGGCACACAACACCAACGTGCTCACAATCTGCTTACCAGAAAGTGGAAAATAACAAGCAATGTAATCAAATGATGCAGAGGGTCAGACGTTGAGGGAAGGACACTCCAAATCAGATGGTTCGATCATAGGGAAGACCAACATCACTAATGTCAAGGCAATTTCCAGAGTATAGATGTGGAGCTGTGCAAATCTCAGCCAGAAGTTTTACCCAATGAGAGAAAAATGAGGCAGCATAGTGAAGCCCGTAAGGTAAAAAACATAAGCATTTATTGTAGTCTACTTACAAATAGCAGGTAACATCAAGGCATATAAAACAATTCCGCGGCTCTCGGCGTGCTTGCATCGGCCAGCCTGACATGTTTCATCCTATGTGGATATCATCAGAGGCGTGGCCAATGATACAAGCACGCCCACATAAATACCTAGAAACCCAGTCACACTGGCCAATGATGAAACAGCATGGCTGGATAACAGCTGAAAATAATCAAAAAAACATTACCCAAACGTTGGTCGCACATGTGCAGTGCGGCCATCCTGGTTAGAGTTTTTAACTTGTTATCTACCAGATTTATGTTCTCTGAACAAAAAGAAGAAAAAAAAAACATTCTACTGAAAATAGAACTGCCAGTGTTGTCTTGTTACCAATCAGAATGAAACCAGAACTGGAAAATGACAGTTGTAAGTGTTTTTTGTGGGAAATACAGGCAGTTCTTATTGCAGTTTCTGATAAGTCACCCCTTGTTAGTTACATATGTGCCTTTAGCTTTTCATTGTCATTCGGCACAGCAAGGAGGTTAGGAGAAGTCGTGGCTCTGTCACCTTGGAGAAGACCTCACCTCGTAGTGATTGGCTTCATGCTCTTGTTTTGTATTCTCCTCTTGAAGTCACTGCAGTAAAAGCTCTGTGTCTGTTTCCCTGCCCACTTACTGTACCCAGCCAGCTCCGTCTCCTCTGCACACGCAGTACAGTACAGAGAAGGGCTTGCACAAGCTCTGTCATGTCCTCACAGAGTACAGGATTCCCCTAACATGCATGGTTTCATTCCAGTGCGTCTCTTCTTTTGTCTGGTACCGAAAGGACGTGTCTACGATCAAATCGATAATTTTTTGCTTGCCCTTATTGTTGCTTTCACATTGCTTTGTTTGTTACTATTTACGAGTCAGAGTGAAAGCGAACACCATTCAAACCTATTACCAAATGCAAACCATGTTCATAGAGGGGGTGCTACATGTGACCAATTTTGATGCCCTTGTACACTAATGCCTTAGAATGTGCGTGCCACATATATTGTTATAATGCCATATATAATTTGTTAAAGCTGCAGCTATTGTTAAATAAAAAAAACAGAAGGGCTAACAGGCACAAACGTCCACTTGTTTCTTGTTTTGCCAGATTTAAGACCGCCTTTTGCACTGCCTATGCTTGGGGCTAGGTCACATTGATGATTTGGTGACCATAATATTTTGCCCATGGCAGAAACACTGAACTGCAACCCCCACCTTCCCTAATGGAAGTCGCTCGATTACTTGCTGAAACACTGTAGAATCTTGATCACAAGGAACCAGTAACAAGTACGGACAACGAGGAAGTGACGCTGTCAGGGTTGAGCCTTTGGGCTTATGTTAACCTCCCTGGCGGTATTCCCGAGCGTGACTCGGGGTTGGTTTTTCTGCTAGGATCGGTAACCCCAAGTCACGCTCAGGGTAACATTGCAGAGCTGCCAGCGAAGTCCCCTTACCTTCTCCTGGTGATCCAGCGATGATGTCCTGCGCTGTGATCACCGAAGAGAGCGCCGACCCCATCTGACTTCCTGGTTCCGTTCCCTGCGAGCAGCAGCGGTGCATGGGAGCAGAACTGGGCGGGAATTTCAAAATTCAAAAAGTGACACACACATAAAAGAGGTGATACATTTTAATCTGAGAGGATTGCACTGTATCATCTCAGATCTGACACTTGATTACTGTACAGTTTACATTTGCCTGCCAGTTTACTGTCATTTGTGGCCATAAAAATATTTATAACATGGCATCAAAAAAGCACCACTGTACTACAAGGGCGCTTTTGGACCAGTTGAGTGACAGCGACACAGAGTTGCTCGCAGAACTGAGCGATAGTGAGTCGTGGGGAGATTTGTCGTCTGACACTGACACTCATCTGGCAAGTGACAACGGCGATGATCCTGCACCTGACCTCAGCGATGTGCGCACTTGGTGCCCTATAGACTGCGATACGGACCAGGTAGCGCCCCCAAGATTTCCATTCACTGGATCACCTGGGATGAAGGTAGATGTTGAGTGTGACAACCCTCTGGCATACCTGCAATTATTCCTCACTGAAGAGGTAATTGAAAAAATTGTCACAGAGACAAATCGCTACCAAGATCAGCAATCCGCTACGCTGCATGCCAGGTTTTCCAGAAGCAGAAAGTGAGAACCAGTGACCAAAGAGGACATCTGGCAGTTTCTGGGACTCATCATTCTTCAGGGGGTGGTGGGGAAACCGCTACAGAAATGGTACTGGACCACCAATAAGTTACTGGCCACTCCGTTTTTTGGCACCGTGATGTCAGAATACCGGTTTTCCCTCATCATGAAGTATTTCCACTTCACGAACAATGAAGAATTTGATGAGGCCATGCATCCTGCGCCCAAACTAAAAAAAATCTGGGAGGTATGCCAAATAATTGTGACCAATTTCCAGCGGACCTACGTGCCAAAAAGGGACGTCAGCGTGGATGAAAGTTTGATGGCCTACAAGGGACGCCTAAGCTGGATACAGTTTATTGCATCCAAAAGAACGCGGTTTGGCATCAAATTCTACATGCTCTGCGAGTCATCCACTGGGTACATCTGGAATTCGGTCATTTACACCGGTAAAGGCACGAAGTTCAACCCAAGGTACATCGGCTATTGGATGGCCACATCATCTGTCCTTACACTGCTGGAGCCATTGCTGAACCAAGGATATTGTGTGACCACGGATAATTTCTACACGTCTCCGGAACTGTATGAGGTTTTGTTACAAAACAAGACTGATGCGTATGGTACCGTTAGGCCAAACCAACGTGACATGCCATCTATGTTTGCCAAGAAAAAACTCAAAACCAGAGAAATTGTTGCCTTTCAGAAGGGTAAGATGATGGCAATGCGATGGCGAGACAAGAAGGACGTGTGTCTCATGAGTACTGTGCACAATACCTCCACTGCCATGGTTCACACAAAAGGTGGGAAAGATCTGCTGAAGCCGCAAGTCGTTATAGACTATAATAATACAATGGGAGGTGTTGACAGAGCCGATCAGGCAATGACATTTTACCCGGCTATGTGCAAACAGCAAAAAAAATATTATAAGAAGATTTTCAGGCATCTTCTGGAACAATGCCTTTGGAATGCATATATCCTGTAGAGAGCAAAGAGTGACATGCCTCTTGTTCATTCTGACTTTATCTGGAAGGTGGCTGAGCAGATTTTTGACAACCACCAGACGCCATCAGTAGCTGCTAACAGACCCGGACGACGTGCTGTTGGCGTTGTCAACCCAGAACACCTGACTGGTCGTCACTTTTTGGACTACTCTTTATTGAATTTTCTTTGTTTGACAAATTTCATTATTTTTTATTACATTATTGAATAAAATTATATTATTTATTAGATTATAATTCATGATTTTGTGTTTCAAATTTATCACATCTGGGATGTCTTCTAGAGTCTTGTTTGGTCAGGTTTAAGTAAGTAATTACTAAGAATTGCAGGCCTACAATACATAATGCCAAATTTCCATGCAAAATAATTGTACCGCTTTTGGTACATAATTTCAGACAGAATCATACCGCCAGGGAGGTTAATGGCAACGGTTTGACCAAAAGTGGAGACATTTCTGAGAACATTTAGAATTCATTGACAGGTGTATTTGACCTGCAGTTGTCCTCATTGTGTCCAGAATTTGACCTGCTTCAAGAAGGGTTTGCTTTCCTGTAAACTTGTGTGAAAACCCATCTAACGGGAACAATAGCTTGTCAACACATATAGTCTTCGCAATTTAATTTCTGATGACTTGTTTAAGTGACAGGATAACAAGTATCACAAAGGCCGTGGGCTGTACATTAGTAAATAAACAGATACATTTTTGATTGGTGTTACTAGTCAGTATAATGATGTGACAGATTTCATTTTCATTGAGACAAAGTAGACTTGGCCATGATGGTCCTGATAACCTGCCGATCCATCCATACTCTCTGTATTTTTCCCATACTACTCTTGATTAGTGGTCAGTTTCAATGTGGGTGAATTGGAACTAACAATTCTGACTGGCCAGTCCAACCAAATCTGATATTTTAGTTTTTGGTAGATGTTGTAGAGTTAAACCACCTAACAGCTTCTTCTATCTTTCGGGACTCTTGAGCTTCTGTTTTTGAGGTCCCATCCCTGCAAACTTGCTATGACATTATAAGGGATTCCCACTTTACCTGCTGGCTATTTAGTTTACTTTGTATTATGGAAAAAGTGACAAGAGGAGCTGGCATAGGTGGGCAGCATCACCCAAAACTCCCAGATGGACAGGAATTGTGTTGGGAATTATTGCAGGAAGATGTGCTTGAGCATCCATGACATATGAGAAGGCAGATGCCGACTGAACCCAACAGGCTTCACCTATAACAGAAATATTTCCAGTGGATTTACTCCTTTTGCTTGTCTCTATTTTTTCCTATAACTAAAATATACATTTTGAGTTGATCTTCAGTACCATCTCATTTAATAAAGGGAACACTGGTTGTTTACATAGTTTGCCTGTGATTTGTAGACAGCAGGCTACAGCATTTATTGGAAATGGTCATTGCCACTGAAGCAGAAAAGTATTTTTGTGGAACCCTATGACGATCAGTCTCGAAAGGTTTGCCTGCAGAAAGTTTTGCATGTGCATAAGACTAACAATACTGACTGCAGTTTTAAAAGGTCACGTTACCACTGTCTAGCTTATTTTTTAAAGTACCGGTACTTTTTTTATCTGCCCTTCTGACAATGTGAGGGCTCTTTTTATCTATATATCAGATTAGTAAGAGAAGATTAACGCAGATGTGTTATCTATGGTTCAGTTCCAGGCAGAGGGTCTTTCTAAATCTGGTTATAAAAAGGCTAATGCTCAGGAAATTTGTGTTTTCCATAGAAATCCATCAGATTCAAACCCTAAATTCTATAGTGTTCACCGAAAATTTTAATCTTATTCATACATGCTACATGATAAATTTCCTGTGTTTGAACTTTTGATCTTCATATGTGTGTATGTGTATTTCAGCCATTATTTAGACTTGTTCAATAAGCGAAAGACTTAGGTGCAATAACATAGCAACCAATCAGAAAACTCACTAGGCAGGTTGTTATGGGTAACTGCACTATACACATCATCACTTCATGTTGTAAAGCATTGCGCAAACTGTTGGCGCTTTATAAATAATGTATAATAATAATACTGTACCGAATAAGCCTATGTTTTTATTTAAGTTTGTAAAACAGACTACTGAACTCTAAAATTCATTCATATTTGAAGAACAGATTCCCCAAATTTGACAGAAAGTGATGAAAACATAAGCAAAGATAAATGGGATTCTGGGATCAGGCCGCTACAAAGTTGCTTGGCCAGTGCATCACTTGGTTAGAGCCAAACTTAACTCCCAAAAGGGAGTTAGTTCCATTTAAACACTCCCTTCATTTTTTTTTGGACCCCACCCCCTGCCTCCAGTCTGGCCTGCAGCCTCCTGGGATACGTAAATAATTTTCCAGGAGGGTGTATGATGGGGCACACAAAGGGGCCATGGGGGCATGCCATCAGTAGCTGGCTGCCTGTACCTAAAAGAGGCAACAAGATGAAGAGGAGCAAATGGCAGCACAGGACCCGGTGTATGTCTTCTGAACTGCAGTTCGCAGTGCGACAACGCTGGATTTGCTGTGTGGGTAAGTATGTGTTTTGAAAAGAATGAAGCACTACAGGTAATGGGGGAAAAAAGGGGGTTATGTACCACTTTAAGCTGGCCATACAGCGGTAGAATTTTGTTTGAAAATTTTTATTTTCGGAAGGGTCGTTTGATTTTCTAATGGTTAGTGGCTTCAATTCGACGTTTGTTCTTGACAAGCAATTTTTGAGGAGCAGAATGACAAATTTTTCTATATGAATGTGGTTATGGTTCAGGAAAAATCATACACATTGTAATAAAACCAGTTTAATACTAATAATCTGGGATTCTGTTTATAAATAGCAGGAACATTTTGAAGGACTTTTAAGGCGAAATGAGTTGACTCAATGATGGAAAGAAAGAATGTAGACATATTTCCTACAAATGTTCAGTTAAAAAACTAACAGTATATGGCCAGCATTGGGGCCTAACATTCAGCCAGAGCTGGTAGTCTCATCTAATGAGCTATCCTGCTCTTCAAAAAACACCAAGTGACTAATATCTCGGCCAATCCCAGAATCACCTTTTTTCTTTTTAAATATTTTCAGCACTTCCAGTCACTTTAGATTGCAGTAGTGGGGTTACATTCTCATATAAATATGAGTGAATTTTAGACTGGAACAATAAGGAAACCCTTCACATGCTCTCCATTACGTAGTAAAGATTGTTATGAGAACAGTGTCCAAGTAAAACAATTAGGTTCCATAATAATAATCTACAACTGTACATGTAGCTGTGGCAAGCACATTAACTTTAAACAACATCCTTGCCGGGCAGCTGCCATGATAACAGACCGATATGATGGTTGTGGGGAGGGGGGGGCTTCTATTTTCCAGGCCGTGAGCCTCTGAACTTGTGAACTTTCGCACAGGTCGTGT
The DNA here is from genome assembly GCA_029206835.1 of Rana muscosa. Taxonomy (NCBI): domain Eukaryota; kingdom Metazoa; phylum Chordata; class Amphibia; order Anura; family Ranidae; genus Rana; species Rana muscosa. The sequence goes on along the minus strand of CM055125.1, from coordinate 255,973,638 downwards.
TTGGTGTTACATTTTCTCACCCAGTTCCAAAGTTATGGTGCTAGAGGTAGTTTATGCTCTAGAGAACGAGTATCATGACATCCATTCTTTGCTGATGTACACTTTGTTTTCTCTTTCCTCTTCCCCTTTTCCTCTCTCTTCCCCCACCCCTTTTTTACTTTCATTTGAACCTCCAATTTTGCCATGAAGCTTTCTCTGAAGTTGGTAAGAACTGTTTTGGCACAAGCTCACACTCACATGTTTTTCTCTCAAGGCACAACCAGACACAAATTCCCTTCCAAAATGATTTTTCTTCTTTTATTATTTAAAAGAGGGGTTCAAATCAACAACATAATTTTACTTTGTGGCTGTACTCTGGAACGAAGTGGCTTTGCTGCCAATGCTGATTAGCATTTAATTAGATTCTAAATTACTTTTGTTTAGGTTAGGGAAGGGGGTGGGATTGGTGACTCTTCCTATACCTATGGACTTGTACAAAGGTACTGAGCTATGAGGCATGGAAATAGTATCCTTGTGTCCCCTAGACATGTTTACATGTGGAATAATATTTTCTACATCTATAAAGCACCTTCCAAACCACTAGGCCTACACGCATGACCCATGAAGCCATTAGGACTATTTTTGATATTTAGATTAGAAGTTTATGGACAGCAGCAAAAACATTATACTCAACTGTGCTGTCAAACTTACAGCAGTGATTACATCACACAGTTGTGGCTTCTACATCCCTTCCTTGTACATGGGGATGCCTACAGTAATCTCTACGGTTAATGGTGTACATCATAGGAAACTGCAGTCTTAAGCTGGCCATAGATGGTTTGTTTTTTTCGTTCAGCCCCGTGTCAGACAAACATGACAGCATACACTTGTCCATGCGACAGAAACCAATGTAATAATTGACTTCTGTTGAATGAGGACAGTCACAAATGGATCAAAATTCAGATGGTCCCTGCTGAAGCAGACGAAATTCAATGTCTGTGGCCAAGTTAAATCTCACAAACAGACTATAGTACCATCTCCGTCTTTGTGCGTGGGCAGAACGGGATCAACTGAACTCCACTCATCCTGCAACATTCTGCCAGTAGGAGACCTTTATGTACTTGTGATGCAGCACTTAAAATGCCCTATGGAGAGTCTGTTCCAGCAGCCTGGATGTTCAGTGGTCTGGGATAAAGAGAAATCGGTTGTGCACTGACACAGGACAGATGCAAAATAATTCCTTTAATGAAGTTCAGTGTGTGCCCGCCCTGGCACACCACCACAAATATCCAAGATAAAGTCTAGATCTACTCCCACCCTATTCTAAGACTATTCTATCTACCCTGTAAAACAAAAGTTGTCTATACTTACCTATTCTGAAGCAGCTCCGGTCTGGTCACATGATCTGGTCACATGATCGGGTCCCAGCGCTGGCTTCAGTGTGAAGGAGAGGCAGTGACAATGGCTGCAGAGCCTGGGTGATGACGTCACTTAAAGGTTTAGTATGGGGCAGTCCGTTGTTGGCTGTCCCTCTACACTGAAGCTGGCGCTGGGACTTGATCACGTGTCCGGACTGGATCGGCTTCAGAATAGGTAAATGTAGACATCTCTTCTTTTATAGGGTAGATAGAACAGTTTTAGAATGGGGGTCGGAGTAGATTTAGGCTTAGTTCGAATTTCTCTGGAATTCCACTTTAACTGTGTTCTAGCCCCCTGGGCAGTGCTGTTGATTGGAGCAGTGTGGAAAAGGTGGGTGTCAGACCGGCTCACTGCTTGTGTGAGAGAGGAGCGGTTTGACTCTCTAGTTTGCTGCTGGTACAGGGCATTTTAATGTTTGCTCTGTCACTTACTATGTAAAAACACACAGAAAGAAGAGCATATTTACTAATGTACATGCAGCTACATTACAGTAATACATTTGAGGCTTCAGTTGTCAAAACAAACACCAAGTTCTTAAAGCAGAGTTCCACCTTAAAATGGAACTTCCGCTTTTCGGATCCCCCCTTCCGGTGTCACATTTGGCACCTTTGAGGGGGAGAGCAGATACCTGTATAATGCAGGTATTTGCTCCCACTTCTGGGCATAGATAGCCGCAGTATCCGCGGATATCTATGCCAGGTCCGGCCCCTCCTCCGACCCCCCCCCCCCCCCGCTGTCTTCTGGGAGACGCACAGGTCCCAGAAGACAGCAGGGACTATTCAGATCGCGTGACTTGCGCATGCGCAGTAGGGAACCAGGAAGTGAAGCCGCAAGGCTTCACTTCCTGATTCCCTTAACGAAGATGGCGGCGGCAGCACCCGAGGGACAGATCGGCTTCGGATGCCAACATCGTGGGCGCCCTGGACAGGTGAGTGTCCATATTTTTTTAAAGTCAGCAGCTGCAGTATTTGGAGCTGCTGACTTTAAAAAAAAATATTTGGCGGAACTCTGCTTTGTGCACTAGGAGCTGTCAGTCATATATATGGATGTAGATGCCTGGGAAAATGTGCAATGGACTAAAACCCAGTGCAGCTGCCAACCACTGGAAAATGGATAACAAGAAACAGAAGACAACAGAGCAGCGCTCTATGGGTAAAAGTTACTTAGCCAATGGTTTACAAGTATTTACGACTTTTATATGCAGGCAGCCCACTGCTTTCCAGCCATGGTGGGACTACAGGTCACATAAGACTATGGCCATCTAGGGAGTTCCTTCTTCTATCTCTTATGACCCCTAATTTATGACAAGTTTGCTGTTTGTGCCTCTGGAGATCGTCCTTACTTTATCCATAGACTGCATGCGTTTTTAATTTTTTGTGTGCGTGTGCTTCTTCCTTCCGGGTGTCACAAAATTGTGTGTGATCCTTTGTCATGTGATTCCTTGGGTATCCTTGTGGTTCTACTCTTTCTAAACTTCTAGCCAAATCTCACAAGCATTAAGGTGTTCAAATCCCTTCTCAAAATAATCTACTGAGTGATTTAAAAATATTAATTAACTGTATTTCTATGTGTGCTGTGATTACTTTGGACCAACCTCCCAGATGTTTAATATAACAATGTATTTAAAGTGTTTGACATGACTTCTTGATTTCAGAAGCACCATTCATAGCCAATGGAATCAGCAATTTTGTGTGTTCTGCCTATCTCAGGACCTAGTGACACCACTGAGTTTTTATGAGAAAATTGCCAATCCTGAGATTGAACACATTTGGTGCTTGCCGTGGATGGCTAAGTCCGCCAGTCAGGCTGCTCACAGCAGGGCAGGGGAACAATTGGAGGACCTGATCTGCTCTTATATGGGCAGGTTTGCTCGGAATCATGACTCCCATCCACAAAATGATATCCTCTGCTCTGTTTAGATGACAGGTGCACTTTACTATTGGCTTAAAGCAGATCTTCACTGCATCTGAGCACCACAAACCAAATACACTATTGTATTCATTTTTAATATTCAAAGCAAACTCCCCCATCCATCCATCCATGTCTCTATGCTTTATTTTGTTGAGAAATCACTTTGAAAAACAGCATTTCTGTCCGTAGCCATCTTGAGTAAGGGCAGATGATTCATGTAGCATTTACTTCCTGGAGCCCATCTGCCCTTAGCTCAAGCATGCATGCAGGAGTGTGTGCTTAGCTGAGAAGACCCCTCCTCCTCTCCTCCCCTCCTGAAGACTTCTGGGATGTATGACATCATTTGCCTAGGGAAGAAACCAGAAAGTAACTGAAGAAATGTTAACAAAAAAAAATATTTAAAACAAGTAAATATGATATTCTTTCCTATCTATTTACTCATGTTGGCAGCACGAGGATTAAAAATAATCAATGTTGATTGGGAGAGTCAGAGCTCTATAAATATCTGTAATAAATAAAATGTTGTTGATGTTTCTGTATTTATCCTGGTAACCATTGCCACAGAGACTGAAAATGATAAGGAAGGAGGAGGAGTTGTCACAAGAACAGGAAGAGAGGGGAGGTCTTCCCATTGGCACACGTATGCTGTGACAATAAAGAGGGTTTCCCTCACTTTGGAGAGGCCCTCTCATTTCCTGTTGAGTCTACAAGACAGGAAGTGAACAGAAATCTCACCAATAGGAGATGGTACAGAAAAAAGCTGACAGGCGCTTTAACTCTTCTCTATCCAGGAAAAAAAAACGTTTTGGGCTTTAAATATACTTCTAGCACTGCTGAGATATGTTCAGTTAGCTTGGTAGTCTACTATTTTGAATATACTGAAGGGGTTGTAAACCCTCGTGTTTTTTCACCTTATTGCATCCTATGCATTAAGGTGAAAAAAACTTCTGGCAGTGACCGACCCCCCAGCCCCCCCGTTTTACTTACCTGAGCCCCTTCATTCACTCGGTGGAGACACACTCTCCCTCTCTGCATGGGGTCCCTGCTCTTGATTGGATAGCTTGATAGCAGCGCAGCCATTGGCTCCCGCTGCTGTCAATCAAATCCAATGATGCAGGCGCCGGGGGGCGGGGCCGGGTCCGGCATTCGTGTCTATGGGCGCAAATGCTGGACTCAGGAACGTGCCCACAAGGTAACCCCCCTGGGAGAGCGCTTATCCTAGGGGGTTATCTGATAAGCGGGGGAGCCGCGAGAACCGCCGAGGAACCCCAGAAGTCGAGGATCGGGGCCACTCTGTGCAAAACGAGCTGCACAGTGGAGGTAAGTATGACATGTTTGTTATTTAAAAACAAAAAACAAAACATGAAGCCTTAAAATCACTTGAAGTTGCCGTGTGTCTGAGATTCAAAGGCACCACATCCCATCAAGTATATTTAGAGAAACATGTGAAACATAAGGGGATTTTAAAGGTGCCACAGAGACAAATCAACAAAATTCTATATACCGTATATACTCGAGTATAAGCCGACCCGAGTATAAGCCGAGGTACCTAATGTTACCACAAAAAAATGGGAAAACGTACTGACTCGAATATAAGCCGAGGGTCAACAATGCCAATTTGCACGCCTCACTGTGCCCATTGCAACTTCACTAAGCCAATTGTCACTGCCCATTGCCACCTTACTGTGCCCATCCTCACTGTTCCCATCCTCACTGTGCCCATCCTCATTGTTCCCATCCTCACTGTTCCTCACTGTTCCCATCCTCACTGTTCCCATCCTCACTGTTCCCCTAAAATTTTAATTGAACATTGTAAATTGTACCTGAAAAAAAGTTGAGAGGCTGCGGCGTCCATCGTTTAAAACTCGCGGTCTCTTCCTCTTCCCTTCCATGATAGGCGTTTTCTAAGCAGACACAGTTCCGCCTATCACGAACGTTCTCTCATCCTCAGTTTCCCAGCAGATGTCCGTGATTGGTGAAACACTGAACACATTGGGATGGGTGAGGATGAGAGAACGTTCGTGATAGGCGATTCTCAGCAGACACAGTTCTGCCTATCACGGAAGGGACCAGGAAGAGACCGCAAGATTTAAACGATGGACGCCGCAGCCTCTCAATTTTTTTTTTAGGTACAATTTACAATGTTCAATTTCGCTGACTCGAGTATAAGCCGAGGGGGGGACTTTCAGCCCAAAAAAAGGGCTGAAAATCTCGGCTTATACTCTAGTATATACGGTAAATATAAAATTTTATTTGAATTCACAAATGTTAAAAACCATAGTTCGATAAAAACCATAACAGACATTCCATGCGGCTTTAGATGTATGTACAGTGACTTCAGCTCAACATGTTTCGTCAATCAATGGCTTCCTCAGGGGACTTCTAAAGTACTCTATACATTGAATTTCTGTTATGGTTTTTATCCAACTATGTTTTTTTAAATTTGTGTATTTAAATAAAATTTGATATTTTTATATATGAGTTTGTTGATTTGTCTCTGTGGCACCTTTAACATCCCCTTGTGTTTCACATATGTTTCTCTAAATCTACTATTTTTAATCAGGTCACACATGACCCATGACTGCTTTGATAAGACCGGGGAAAGGTGGATCCTCCATGTAGTACTACTGATCCAGAGCTGAGGGCTTTCACACTGGAGCGGTTCGCTTGCAGGACCGCTCCAAAAGTCCTGCTAGCCGCATCTTTGGAGTGGTGAAGGAGCGGTGTGTTTACCGCTCATCCACCGCTCCTGCCCATTGAAAGCAATGGGACACCGCAGCTATACCGCCGGCAATGCGCCACAGCAGAGGCGCTATGCAGTGTTTTTTTACCCTTTTTCGGCCGCTAGCGGGGGTAAAACCGCACCGCTAGCGGCGGAATACCGATGCAAAATTAGCGGTAAAGCGCCGCTAAAAATAGCGGCACTTTACCGCTCCCGCCCCAGTGTGAAAGGGGCCTAATTGAAGCCAAACTCCATCTCACACTTTATAATCAGTTACAGCAAACAGGTTTTTTTTTCCTTTTGGGGAATAAATAAAAGCTCATCAGTTTCTACACCCTTGTCAGTGTTATATGATTTGGCTCATCCATGTAAACTGATACATTCTGCTGGAGAGCTTAAACTTAAAAAAAAAGACTTACTGGCTGGATCACCAGATGAAAATATAAGAAAGTCTAAAAAAGAAAACGAATGCAGCCATCACATCTAAAAATTGGTAAGCTGCAATATTTGCTTTTGGGTTTAATACTACTTTAATCACATACTGTATATAGCAATACAGCGGTAAAAGAATATATAATCCCTTCATGTCTAAATGAAAATGATGTGCAATATTTATTCTTTGTCGCCATTCCACATTTCATCTCTGCCCAGCGTTTTCATTGGTGGATTGGCTAGTTGTTGGGCAGCTGTTATATCAGCACCAACCTGGGATTTTCTTCTTCTGCCTGCGTGATGAAGGAGCAGATGCCAGGACACAGCAAGGGCACTTAGGAGTAGGCAGGCGTGGCAAAGCGTGCTGTCAGATGGAATGCGGTGGGAGCTGACCAGCGGCAGATCTGACATTGCTGGGAAATGTCATTATAGCAGTAGAGGATTTTAGCTGGGCAGAATCAGAGACCAGGCAAAGGTATCTGCACTATGGGGTGATCAGTACTCATCAGATGGGATCCATGCTAAGGCTAAAGACATCAAAAAGTCGCAGCGTGCCTACCTCTTATAATCATGAGCACAATCATGCCAGCTTGTTTGGTTGATTGTATTTAGTTATAGGCTGGCTGGTTGTTTTAAAGCGCTCCAGTTTCCTTGGGCTTTCTGCTTAATGTTAAAACAAAAGGCATTGTTCTCTGCTTTGTGTCTAGAGAGACCTGTGTGGGTGCACAAATGACAGGCAGCCATAGAAAAGGCATAGTGCGCCATCTAGTGGTGAATAAGCTTATTACAGCCAAATCCTGTTCTGCTTAGGTTTAATATCAGCCCGTATTTTTTTTAATGAGGCAAGGAATAAAACCCAGCATTCCATTTTATCCAGTCAGTAATAATCTTTTGACGTGTACAAAACCTGACCAATCAGACCGTCCTTACCAAGTGACATCAAACAGGTTTCTGTGCACAATTATTTATTTACTACAAGCAGCAGACGTTATGTCTTTGATCTGATTACTGTTTAATAATCATATATACCATGTATAAACACCGATCAGCCATAACTTTATGACCACCGACAGGTTAAGTGAATAACATTGATTATCTTGTTACTATGGCATCTGAATGTTGGTCGGATATATTAGGCAGCAAGTAAACCTGTTGTCCCTGAAGTTGATGTGCTAAAAGCAGAAAAAATGGATATTGCAGTTTGTTGTGTATGAGGCTGGGTAGCCGTGGAGCGGTCAGGGTGCCCATGGTGACCTGTGTTCCTAGCCAAGAAGTGGAAGAGGAGAAAATAAGCAATGATTAAGCACAGGAGTGTAAAACAAATCTGCTGACCCTTTGTGGGTTGAATGTGTGTGGCATGTCTTTTATTCCCATGTTTGTACAATAAAGGAGCTGTTTTTACTTTCTGGAAGTGCGCCATATTCTCCTCTTCCACTTGCACAGATGGGGTTTGCAGAACCAGGCAAGCACCCAGGATTTTTCTTTGGTAGCTGAGGATCTCCCAGAAAAGCATCTGGAGCTCACTCCATTTGCCTTTCCCATAGCCAAAAGTGCCTACATTGGGCATGTGAGCATCAGAACTGGACCGATGAGCAATGGAAAGAGGTGGACTGTTTTGATGAATCACTTTTGTTACATCATGTGGATGGCCGGGTGCGTGTGTGTCCCTTACCTGGAGAAGAGATGGCACCATGATGCAGTATGGGGAGAAGGCAAGCCGGTGGAGGCAGTGAGATGCTTTGGGCAATGTTATGCTGGGATAACCTTGGGTCCTGTCATTCATGTGTATATTACTTGACATGTACCACCTACCTAAACATTGTTGCTGACCAAATAAGAAATGGTTTTCCCTGATGGCAGCAGCCTCTTTCAGCAGGATAACGCACCCTGCCACACTGCAAAAATGGTTCAAGAATGGTTTGAGGAACCCAACAATGAGTTTGAGGTGTTTGGCATCCAAATTCTCCAGATCTTAGTTCAATGGAGGATCTGTGGAATGTGCTGGAAAAAAACAAGTCTGATCCATGGAGGTCCTACCTTACAACTTACCGGACTTAAAGGATCTGCTACTGATGGCTTGGTGCCAGATAGTCCAGCATACCTTCAGAGGTCCAGTGGAGTCCATGCCTTGATGGGTCAGGGCTGTTTTGTTGGCAAAAGGGGGACCTACTCAATATTAGGTGGGTGGTCATAAAGTTATGGCTGATCGATGTATATATGCATGCACACACATACAGCATGTTCTGTGACTTAAAACCAGACAGCCAAGCTACTAGCATTTGAGAAGTAGCCATGCACTAACCATCCCTGTACTTCTTTTATGAGAGGTGTACCTTAAGTATAAACAGGTGTGTAGGCGCTACAACATTTCCAGTTAACAGCTCTGCCCGGTGCTCAGACCTCGAGGCTGCTCACACCTCCAACATACCAAAATAAGGAAAGGGATGGTCAGCACTCAGGATGACATCCATAAAATAGTATTCTTTTATTGAAAAGACATGTACAATGCTGTAAAAACAGCCTACGCATTTCAGGCGTTAGTCCTTAGTCACTGCGCAATGACTAAGGACTAACTTCCTAAACGCGTAGGCTGTTTTTACAGCATTGTACATGTCTTTTTCAATAAAGGAATACTATTTTATGGATGTCATCCTGAGTGCTGACCATACCTTTCCTTATTTTGGTACCTTAAGGCCCCTTTCAGACTGGGGCGGTTTGCAGGCGCTATTGTGCTAAAAATAGCGCCTGCAACCCGACCCTAAACAGCGGCTGCTGTTTCTCCAGGGTGAAAGCCCGAGGGTTTTTACACTGGAGCGGTGCGCTAATAGGACATGAAAAAAAGTCCTGCTAGCCGCATCTTTGGAGCGGTGAGAAGAGTGGTGTGTTTACCGCTCCTACACCGCTCCTTCCCATTGAAAGCAATTGGAAACCGCGGTAATACCGCCGGCAATGCGCCTCTACAGAGGCGCATTGCCGGCGGTACTAGCCCTTTTTCGGACGCTAGCGAGGGTTAAAACCACACCGCTAGCGGCCGAATACCTCCGCAATTCCGACGGTATAGCACCGCTAAAAATCTTTAATATCTGAACCCTGTAGATTTCCTTTTCTGAATTTTTAAACAGCTGCCACAGAAGCCCACCACTATTGTGTTTGAATAAATTAACAGACGTTTGTCCCCAAAGCTCCAAACTAGGAGCAGATGTTGCCCTCAGGTAAAAATCCCTGACATATTTTTGGTGGCTGCATCTCAGAAGGTTACCTGTAGCAGTCAAGTTTTCAGTGGCCAACATAATGGCTTCATGTGTTAACGGATCACACACGGAATCCAGCCAAAATGTAAAAAAAAAAAAAAAAATAGGCAGAACACTGCAACATGTAGAATTGTTAAAAACAAAAAGAATAGTAAATAAATAGAACTAAGAGACTGTGCAGGCTTACTTATAAAATAGTTACATTTGCCCCCTTATTTTGTTTGTCTGATTCTTCAGCTTGAAAGTCGGGGGGGTTACCGAAAGTCTGAAAGTTGCTGCCCTATCAACTGCCTGGCTTCACACTATTTCCCAATGCCAGATAGGGCAGTATCAAGTAATAGATTATAACTATAGCGTACAGTCCTCCTAATACTGAACTCCAGGCAACTATTTAAAGTGGAACTAAACCCATTGATTTACCAGTTTAAGTAAGCACTTGCCAGGAATATAAATGTCACATTGGTTGTGCTCTCAACCAAACTGTCAAACAATCACATGGCCGGTGTCCTAACTCAGGGCTTGACAAATTTGCTTTGCCAGGTAAAAAAGTTAAGAGCCAGTGTTACTAAACCCAGGGCCCTGCATTCACTATATCTGGTCTCCCACAATACACAGAACATGGAAATGCAATTATTTTAGTAAATATAAACTGCTAAATACCTTTTCTCAGCAGTATATATCAGTCTTGTGACTTCCATCAGTGTCTGGTTAAAGCTTGTAGGAGGAGTTTTTATTCTCCCCTGTCCTTTGAGGCTGAAGGACCCTTGATCCTCTGTGTGGACATTGTTGATTGGCCATGTGCTGTTCAAATGCACCTTCCCCCTCAAAAAACCTCTCTAGCAATACACACCAAACTGAGCATGTGCAGAGTGCCTCCTTGGTCTCTGTACTGTCAGCAGATAGATTGGGGACAATGCAAGAAGAGGAGGATCTGTGCATACAGGATCAAACAGCCTTTTTACACAATGCAGAGCATTAAAACCTTAGGTTCCACAGTGAGTATAACAAGAATGCTTTACCGCATATACTGACTGATTTTACTGTTGTGGGTTTAGTAACACTTTAACTAACAAAGCTTTATTTTCAACGACAAAACCCATTTTCATATGTAGCCCTTATGTGTATCTTTACAGATGTATGACACAGGTTTACACACAGTTATGCCTCTCAGCTTTTGCCTATTAACCTTCTTAGGATCCTCAAGAACTTTAGTACATGCTGGGGCTTGCAGTTCTATCACATTCTGCAATAGAGGTACAGCACATGCTGGGACTTGTAGTTCTATCACAGTCTGCAATGAAGGTACAGCACATGCTGGGACTTGTAGTCCCCCAGCAGCCCCTGCCCTCAGTGCACACACACCCAGAAGGTATCAGTGTACCATTGGCAGCACACAGGTGTGTATTGCCCCATAATAGATGATAAAACACCTCTCCAGCCGAGTGTCTGGCCCTCCGCCCAACTGCCTGGGGCCCCTAAGGCCTGCGCTATTCTCCTGCTTCACTTATCAAGGGCACAGCTTCACCATTGACACCCAGGTGGAAGTGAGCACCAAGCCCAGTCACCCCCGCCTCAGCCAATTGCCACATGGCTACTCCAGACCGGCAGGCTGCTCAACCAATGGCGAGATGTGGCAGCAGCCTCAGTGCCAGGATTGGAGCATGCGAGGTGTTGTCAGCTCGGGCTGTGTGATCCCAGTGAATGTGTTGAAAAAAGCCCAGGCACCAGGATGCAATTTCTAGTCATCCTGGAGCCTGGGATTTGTCGAGCCCTGTCCTAACTGATCATATGTGCAGCATCATGGCAGCTGAAGATCAAACAGAGACCAAGATGGCAGCTTCCTTGTCTAAAAAGGCTAGAAAGGTTTAGTTCCATTTTAAAAATACATTATACATACAGGAACTGTTTAACCTGCTGAAGAATTTGTAATTGAATTTAGATAAACTTATGGTCCAGGCACCTCTGCCAGACGATATGTCCAGATCCCGGGTCTCTGATTCAGTTAAAGCATATCTTGATCTAGAAAACATCCCCAGCATTCTGATTGGACTATGGAGGATGATCAACACACTGAAAAGTCCTCAGTCTGCTCTCTATTGCCCATGATCTCTATTGTCATTATGTTTCCAGTTCTGTGCCTTCAGCGGAATCCGATCAGCTCCTGGATTTGACCATCCTTTTTCCCGTTTGAGTTCTGCTCTGCAAAGGGATTGGGGGATGCTCATATCAAGATAAATGAAGTTACCTAAAATACATGTAGTTGCAATAAAAAGAAATATATTGATTTTTCAAAATTTAAATATAACTGCATGAATTTGTATTTTGTTTGCCTGGAGTTCAGCTTTACCAATGGGGACCTCAGACCTCTTAAAGTATAACTTTATAGATAGAGTGGAGAGAACACCTGTCATTTTTTTATTGTTGGCTGTGCCCCCATTAAGGAGATTTTCCCCCTCTATTTGTCCTGTTAACCATTACCATTGAACGCGAAAGTATAAAATTCCAAATTTTGGGTTGACCCCAGAAAAGCAATAGAGGGGAATTCTTCCAATGGGCACACTAGTTTGGGTGACCTGGGGGGTCCCCATGGAATTTCCTTAATTTGCTGGAATTTCTTCTCACTTCCTGTTTTTCTATGGGGCAGGAAGTGAATAGAAATCTCCACAATGGGCACAGTTAGCAAAAAAAATAAAAAAATCTGACAGGGGTTATAACCATTTCTTGCTCTATCCAAAATGGAAAAAAAGTTTTGCCTGTAGTTATACTTTAACTTCAAAGGTCCATAGGGAATACTTTTACATAATCCGAGTCATGACTGGTCCTCTAAGAACACATAGTAGATATATCACATACAGAAAGAGCTGTAAATGTGTAAATTGAAGATGACAATTCCAAATTAGGAATGCAGCGAAGGTTTTATGCACACAAAGTTGCCACGTTTCCAACTTTTCGGCACTACTAAAAGTATCTTGTAAGTGGAATTCTCATTGCCCTTTGCGATGTGAAGCTTTGGTGTAGGGAATCGCTAGCCTGTGGTGGTGTGAAATTCATTTTTCGTTTTTGTTTTTTTCTCCTCCTCCTTTTTTTTTGGCATGCGATGCATGATCCTAGCTAGTGCATGCCATTGGAGCAGATGGTGAACGTGACCTTATAGTGTTTTGGTTTCCACCAGGGGGCGACGCCGGAGGACTTCAGCAACCTGCCACCGGAACAGAGGCGGAAAAAGCTGCAGCAAAAGGTTGATGAACTAAATAAAGACATGCAGAAAGAGATCGATCAGAGGTAAGGAATGCCACAACCGTCTTAGAAGTCTTTTTATAAAGAAGTCAAAGAGATGCACAGAGACCCTGTGATGACATCACTGAGTCTAAAACGGGGTATGTAAAGAAAATGGAAATGGAAATGTTTTATTTAAAAATAATTACCTAGAATGTAGATGAGGGGGAAAGCAGGAATGCAAAATATAAGCAGACCTCAATGTTAAAGGCTAAGATCACCTTTGGAACCATGCTACATGTTCCACCCATATTTAGGGTGGAACATGTAACATGTTCCAGCTCCTGCATCCGCTCCCTCCTCCCTGTGACAGCGGGCAATTAATCTTCTCCCCGCACCCACTGTCACAATTTTAAAACAGCATCCGTCCATGTGGCTTTGTCATTCATTCACAGTTTCTGAGCATGGACCAGAGTTCTGTCTATCACAGGAGCTGGTCCATGCCGATGGCGGAGGCGGGGCTGTGTGTATGACTGCCGAGTGAGAGCCAAGTAAACAGGAGATGACGGCTCTGTAATTTCCTGCACTGTTCAGGCTGCATGGATGAAGGATGGTGAGGCTGCAGATGGACATTGAGGCTGAAAATGGGCATTAATCAGGCTGCATTGATGGGAGATGGAGAGGCTGCAGATGGGCACTAATCAGGCTGCATTGATGGGAGATGGGGAGGCTGCAGATGGGCACTAATCGGGCTGCATTGATGGGAGATGGGGAGGCTGCAGATGGGCACTGACCCTTATTTTGCTTCAAAGTTGTTTATTTAAAAAATATGTTTTTTTTCCTGAACCTTCCCTCTTAAATTAAAGGTGCGTGTTATATGCCTGTGTGTGTTATACGCCTGTGCGTGTTATTCGCCGATAATTACGGTCCCTTTTTCACTCAATAAAATGCAAATCAATTTATAATGCGTTTTTCTGTAGTTTTTTTGTTTTTATTCTGTCTTTCACTGTTCAAATAAACCTACCATTAAAATTATAGACTGATCACTGTCAGTGGGCAAACGTACAAAATCAGCAGGGAATCAAATACTTTTTTCCCTCACTGTATGACCCCTATCAGAAAGCCAACCCTGTACAATAACTTGCAGCCGATGCTGGAGGAGAGCATGTAGACAGGAATTGGCTATAACATTTTGGTGATGATCCAAAGAACTGAGAAGCAGAAGTGGTAAGGATACACAGTGCTAAATGTCATCTAGTTTGGGTTTAGGTCTATTTTAGGCAAGTAGCCCATGGTGGTCTTGATCCCTAAACTTGATTACAAAATGAACCAGAAGCCACAATAGCCAGATTTTAGTTTCTAATTACTTATAATGTTTTTGACTGTCCCAGGTTTATAAATGGGCTCTATTAAATAGTCCTTTTTTTTTCTTTCATTCTTAACACAGAGATGCCTTGACGAAGATGAGAGACGTGTATCTGAAGAATCCACAGATGGGAGATGCTGGCAGCGTGGGTCAGAAGTTAATAGAGATTGGAAATAACATTGAGAAACTACGTGTGGAAGTACAAAAGTTTGAAGTGAGTATACATGTTCTTCATTCTGTAGGAAAGTGTCATAACAGATAAAGGGAAGGGTTATTTTCGCCAAGCTCTACCTCCCAGAAACCCTTACTAAAAAGATTGGACAGACTGTCTATATCTTTTTTTTTTTTTCACCCAAGGTGAGACCATTCTAACCAGACTATATAACCATTTGCCACAAGAGTACGGCCTTTTTTCAAATCTTTGCCCATGTGAGGCTAAAGAACAAGCAGATTCAATGGTGCCAGTTCTTCTGAGGCACTGACCTGGACCAAGCACAGATCAAAAGTTTTGACTTCACAACTTCCTCCCTTGCTGCATGCCCAGGTCAAGCGGGGGGTTGGCAAGCTGTGGACCGCTGGCAACTGACGGGTAGATCACAAACACGGCCCTGCTTTGCCAGTCCTTCTCCCTAGCCTCTACCACTCTCCTCTTCACTGCAGAGCAGAGAGCAGAAGGTATCACAGTACTGGATGGAGGGTGGGAGCTGCCTTAGTTCACTTTTCGAGTTAACCAGAAGGCGATTGGTTGCTAGGATGTCGGGCGGTCCTAGCAACCATTTTACCAGCTTGTTAATATGAAAAGTTAACTCTCGCCCTCCATCAAGTACTGTGCTGCCTCCTGCTCTCCGCTATGCAGTATACCTGTGTAAGGTCGGAGAGTGTAAACACACTGGTGTGTGTTTGTGTGTGGGGATGACGGTGGGGGACAGAGGACACTGCTTTTGGGGGAGGGGGAGAGAGGGGCAGAGGACACTAAAGTAGGGGGGGCTGATATGAAGTGGGGCACAGGGCACTACATTGGGGAGGTTGTGAAGGGGTGCAGAGGACACTACAGTTGGGGGGGGGTATGTATAGGAGAGCAGAGGACATTGCTATGGGGGGGGGGCAGTGGGCACTACAGTGGGGAGTGATGTGAAGGGGGGCAGAGGACACTGCTATGGGGAAGTAGAGGACACTTCTGTAAGGGGGGGGGGCTGAGGACACTTCTGTGAAGAATGAGCATAGGACACTGCTGTGTGAGGGGAGGGGGGCAGGACACTACTGCTCTGAGAGGGATGATGTGAAGGGGTTCTGAGGACACTAGGAGTGGGAGGGTAGTACCGGATACTACTGGGTGGGTGATGTGAAGGGGGCAGAGGATACTACTGTGGAGGGGGGTTGGAGGACAGTAGTGTGACAGACTATGTGTCCTACGTGCCATGTTTTTGTTGGAAGCTTGATATATTTTTTTTGTTTTAAAAAGGGTGCACTTTCCCCCAGGGATCTTTGATTTCCTCCATGTTGTTCATGTAGGTCCAACCTCTGAAAGGTTGCCTACCTGATTTACAGAGTGTTCAAAAATCAGAGGGTGGGTGATTTATCACCATGAGCCGGTCAGGTTGTATTACCTAGCACAGTACTTCTCGGTTTAACATGTTTTCACGCACTGGGAGTCTGAGTGGGAGGTGGCTCCTTGCTTTAAATCTTCACAATAAGAGGAGCAACAACATCTTTTTCTCACCAACATGCACTTATAGTTTAAGCTGGAAGTATCCCTTTATAAACACAGCAACGCTTATCAGGGAAATTCAGCCATACAAATACTCTTCAGGTAATACAGAAGCTGTACTTTTTATACAGTAAATGGTTGACCAATATATATATAATATGGACTTTTTGCAGAGTTGGCTGGCAGAAGTCGAAGGAAGACTTCCTGTCCGCAATGACAGCTCCCGTCGGCAAAGTGGCCTGTATGAAACACAAAACACTGCTCCAGTCAACAACTGTGCACAGGACCGGGAGAGGTACAGTATACTGAGTGTGAAGACAGAACTCTGGGTTTTCTAAGCTGTTTGCTTTCAGGTTTCCTCTCTTTATTTGGAAACTTTCAACAGAACTGTACAGAGGGAAGGGAGAGGATTCGCAACCCTGATTTATTCACTTGCTTGTGGAAATTTAAACTTAAGCTATTGAGCTTTGCCGCAAGCTTTTTTAAACAGAGGAACTAAGGAGAGTTTGTAATCCATAAGAGATATAAGGAAGAGTTACCCTCACATCTTGTGCAGGTGGCGGGTGTCAGAAGTTGCGATGTAAAATTTCTGGAAATTTTGAAGCCATGGGAAAAACACAGTTTTTTCCCTGTTTTTTGTCCCGGAAATTTTCGGAAAAAATCAGTGTGTAGTAGTTTTACAAATTGAAAGTTGTTTTGTTATATTGGGAGCGTGAAATGCAGTGTATATAAAAGTACAGCTTATTCAATAAATAAGCGAAACTTGCTTTTTAAAATTGTATTTTTTTATTACAAATGGAATAACAAGGACTGTATATGTTATGAACATTTCAGCTATACACGAGAACAGGTAACCACCCCCTTTCCCTCATAATAATGTAAAAGCTTCTTGACAATATGCATTTTCAGTTATTGACAATGCTGATCCAGAAGCATATATTGCTCTTGCAAAAGCTTGATCAGTGTTCTACTGATTTTCAGGTGTTGTTTTATCTATAAATGAAGGGATTGTGTATTTTTAGGACATCATGGTTTGTAACACTTCCTAACATGCTGCTGGTGAACAAACACTTTGCGATGATCCAGAAGCAGCAGAAAGTGTTTCTGGAATGAGACCTCTGGAGGGAAAAGCTACTTGCACTTTCAGTCTGGTCCTTGTCATTTCATTCTGTGAAGTATTTTTAATGTCTTTAGGGCCCCTCTGATGTGCAAGGATGTGTTTTGTCATCCTTGTAGCATTTGGAAAAGAAGGTTTCTTCTCAGCAGAAATTGTGCTGTGGAAATGCTTCCAAATTCTAGATGTTGGTCTCACCATTTTACTGAGAGGAGGAAAAGTAGAAATCAATTTACTGACCAGACTATAGGGAAACATTATGCAGACAAACATTATAAAGGTTATACGATAAACTATTTTGTCAGATAAATGTACACTCTTTCTTGTCAATTAAGGCAGGAGAGGACAGAAACTATAATCTATTGCATCCCAACAATCACCCAACTGTAGAATGTACAAGATGGAGCCCACAAGCAAACTAAACTGGAACCTTTCCCCCTGCAATTCTCCCTAGTGGCAGAAATGCATATTTCTCTTGTTTGCAAGCTGCATTGAGAAGTACAGTGTTACTTGAATTGTATTCCAGGATTTGCTTGTCTTCGGAGAGAGAACTTGCAATAATTTAAGACTTTACATAAAGTCTCAGAAATCTTTCATTAAGGTCTTTATGTTGTATTGAATACCATGTCATAGATATACTACTTATCGTTGTAAAGAGCATATTACACACTCCCTTTTTCCAGTTTTTCCGGAAAAAATGGCTTTGAAAAAAAAACGAAAGAAAAACATTTTTTCCCCTGATTTTTCAATTTTTTCCCAGGCCTTCCCATCTCTAGTGAGAAGTGACTGAAAATCTCCCCTTGCCTAGACCGTGATAAAACACCTATTCTAGTAGAATGTGGAGGGTTTACAACCTCTGCCAGGATTCTACTGCGTTCATGTGTTCCCATGACATCTCCTTACTTCCTTGTCCTGGTGACAGGGATTGGACAGGGCAGCTAGAGAATTTCCCTCTATGGGAACACAAATGACTACTACAGTTTTACAGAAAAATTTCTTCAGCTTCAACACCAGCGGCAGTAAAATCGGGCAAAAGTTCTAACACCTGCCCACCCTTCCCACAATCAAAAAGTTTGAATGAAGTTGAGCTTTAACACACCCTCCTTGTCATTCAGATTAGATAGCCTGAGGATATTCTGCTCACAGTGCAACACCTCCTGGTAGTCCTGAAGTCTGTTGCTATAGTGATTCTATGTCTTTCTCTCTTGAGCAGCCCAGATGGCAGTTACACAGAAGATCAGAGCCAGGAGACGGAAGTGAAGGTGACGCCCACAGAGTTCGATGATGATTTTGATGACGAGGAGCCCCTGCCCACAATAGGAACTTGTAAAGCCTTATACCCTTTTGACGGTAATACCCTCATATTTTCCTACACTTAACTCTACGTGTAATTTTACGCTGCTGACTCTGACCATGTCCCACTAGGTGAAAATGAAGGAACCATATCTGTATCAGAAGGTGAAATACTGAAAGTCATTGAGGAGGACAAAGGGGACGGATGGACACGGATCCGCAGGAGTGAGGAGGAGGAGGGTTATGTCCCAACATCTTACATCGAAGTTTATTTGGACAAAAATGCCAAAGGTGCCAAGACTTACATCTAACCTCATCTGCCTGTCTGTCTGTAAAGGGGCTTCACCCCCAGCAATGTGTGTGTCCCTTGGCACCTGCTTACTTGTCCCAGTGACTGGCTTCAGTTAGCTTGGTCCTTGGCTTGCGGTGTATAAAGAACAGTAAAGGGAGCTAGAGCTGTATGGCCCATTTCCCAACTCAAAAGTCTATAACAACTTGTATTTCATCCACCTAAACCCTATTTTGTAGATGTGTCTATAGTTGCAGAAAGATTGAGTCCATGGAATTATGGTAGATTTGATCTCATTGACCAAGCTTCCATGCAAAAAACCCCTTTGTAAAATGTCCTACCATGTGTCATTTGTCAACAAGTATAGATCAAGATGGTGCAGATAAGTAAGTTCAGTAAGTAGTGACAGTGGTTTTGGAGGACAAAAGAAAGTCTACTGAACCAAAAAGCTTAGAGTCTTAAGGTGGAAGGCTGAAGGCAGCTACAGACCTAAGTAAAGTTGAATATTGACTAACAATTCCTTTATTACTAGATATTTCTTAAAACTGGCTAATTGACTTTTGATCCTAAGCTGAAATTGTATACTGAAGACTCTCATGGCTTCAGAAACCTGGACTAAAATGTGAAAAGGCCATATTTGGAGGTCTTAACCGTACTGCTATTAGAAAGGATGGAAACATTTTTGTCTATGCTGAAGTACTTATTTAACCTGGGCAGGTTATTCATTTACTGTGAAGGAGGTAATTGCCAGTGATCGTATTAATTGAAGAGCTAAAAGTTAATCTCCCTGCTTTAAAATATTTAATGGTTTTACAGCCAAATGAGTTGACCTATCAGCCTGGGGCCAAGGGGGATTAAAACCCCCAGTAGTATGACATTCTTCACCTTGAAGCCAATAGCTTTACAAATCCTACTCTCTGTACGGCAGTTTGATCAGTTTTGGTCTGCAATGCTTTTAGCTTTTACTAAAATGGTTCAGCACAAAGAGAGGGGCAGCCAAGGATGGATTTTAATCCCTGGATCATGTAGGAACAGCAAATATTGATTAAATAATAGTGCATTCCACCTTTCAAATAACTTAGTCACATTCCTCAGAGCCCAGGATTTGTTGAAGATATCAACATTTGACTGGAACGCACTGAAGGGCCCCAGACTTCCCTGACTGTGAGCCCCCAGGTGCAGGTGATGGACCTGATTCAGCAAAGGAGCCTGAGGCTCGGTTCACACTGGTCCGACAAACGCTCCGACATTGGGAGCTCATGTCGCATGACGTGTGAAAACCAATGTTACTCTTTCGTCCATGGACCGACACAGCTTCTCTATTGACAAAGTGGGTATTATCCGTTAATTAGGAGTGACTAGGCAGAAAAACTTGTAAAAAGTGTTGCATCACACCTTCTACAGTACCGCCCAGGGGGCGGACCCTCTGGGTATACCCTCTCAGTCTGCACATCGCAGATCAGTTTTTTTCTGTCTAGCAAGGAGTAGGACATGGCTCCCTTCGGGCTCATTGGTCCGGGGAAAAAAGATATATATATTTTTATTTTTTTGCTACATTTTGTTGTTTCCTGCGATCTTCGATCAACTGCCGACTGGGTGACAGGCTGGATCCTCGATCCTTGTAGTCTCCCCAGTTTCGGCCATCGAGCGTGTGCCGACCCTAGCTACGCGCTGGGTTTTCCACGACATGCCCGTCGCTCCACGGGTGGCCGGTGAGCCTACGCTCCAGGGCCTGCATCGGACCGCTCAGCTTCGGCTGACCTTACGGCCGAGTCGCAGCAGCCTGGCCGGTGAGCTTACGATCCAAGGCTTGCATCGGACCGCTCAGCTTCGGCTGACCTTACGGCCGAGTCGCAGCAGCCTGTCCGGTGAGCGTCATGCTCCAGGGCATACATATGATCGTCCCTTCTGGGTCCAATCACAGCATGCCTGGCCAACAGTCACCTTCCGTGCGCGGACGATGATCTGTTTGGAATGTCTTCCAGCAGAATACATGCAGGATAGGTAAGTAAAACTCCCCTGCCTCGGCTGGGTGATTTAGCTGGACATTCCTGGAGAGATCAAGTAAGTGGTTGTGGCCCCTTTCTTCCCTCTCTCCCTGCCTTTCCCTCCTCCCTGGGCTTCTAGCTAAAGGTTGCTGGGTGCTGGGGGTCACCTAGGGGGTCCCACTGGAGCGGGGCTGGCTGTAACTAACATTTAAAAGAAATGTCATTTTTGCTTACCTGTGTTTCTGTGTCTCCATGCTGTCGGCGGCCATTTTGAGGTGGTCCATGCCAAGTTTGGCCTCTTGTAACTGCCTGGCGGCCATCTTCCTGTAGTTCGGCCACACCCACTGGCCCCTATCAGGTGATCGGCGGCCATGTTTGTCCACCCTGTATGCAGATATTGCCGTTCGGCGGCCATCTTTTTTGTGGGCTATGGCTGCCTGACCTCTATCTTCTGTCGGCGGCCATTTTCTTAGAGCCCACATTATCTTCCATACAGACGGTTTTGGCAACCATTTTGCGAGAGCCTCCGGCCTCTAGGGTGCATTACACTGGCGCGAAAATTCACACAGGAAGTGCTGATAAAAGAAGCAGACTGACACAGCAGCAAGGGGACAGCATCATAGGCGCAGCATAGCAGTACCTATCCAGGGTGGTGAGTCCTCTGGGTGACCCAGCATCTCTGCAGCGCAGGAGGGTGGCCTATTGATATCTTGCCTGGAGCCCTGTGAGTGTCAGCGTGTGGTCAGCATGGCATCTGAGCCAGATGTCTTCTCCCCTGAAACACCAGATTTAGCAGCTGGTGTCCCTGAGGTGTCTATGGACACTATGTCGGCAATCCTAGAGGCGTTTGCTGCCAGGGTGGAAGCAGCACACGGGAATACAGGGGGTAGTAAACGCCCCATCCCCTGCAAGCTTCTGGGGATAATTCTGGTGCAGAACCAGGTCCAGCTATGGCTCGGGGCCCAGATTCTGACGCACCAGAGACTGCAGACCGTGACCGGACAGTGAGAATGACTCAAAGTCCAGGTCAGTACGCGAGACGGCTTTGGTATCTGACCTTATTACTGCAGTGCGGGATATGCTAAAATTGGAAAATACTGCAGAAGCAGCAGAGACTCCGGTCCACTTGGGTTTCATAGACCTGCCCGCACTGCTAAGGTGTTCCCTTGTGTGTCTTTTGATAAACTCTTATACAAGGAATGGGAGAACCCACTGAGGGTCTTTACAGCCCCAAAGAGGTTTGCGGTACGGTACCCCTTTTGAGGAGAGTTTTCTGAAGAAATGGACCTCTCCCCCCTATAGTGGACCCTCCGGTGTCCAGACTTAATAGAGCCACCACAATTCCTGTAGAAGGGGCTCCTGTTTTCTAGGACCCTGTGGATAAGAAGGCTGAAGCACTCGCTTGCTACCTATACTCAGTGGTAGGCTCGGCAGTACGCCCGGCATTGGCGGGGGCCCTAGTGTCTCACACACTTACTGAATGGGCAAGATTGCTACTCCAGGGGTTAAGGAGCGAGATGCTCCTCCTGATGAGATAACATTGGCCGACCTGTTGGTCCAGGGCCTTAGGTTTGTCTGCGAGTCAGACATGAATACTATTCCCCTGCTGTCTAAAACTTCGGTTTATGCAGTAGCAATACGCCACCTGATCTGGCTAAAAGGCTGGTCTGCGGACCAGACTTCCAAGAAAGCCCTGTTGGATCTGCCTTTTAAGGGCGACAGACTTTTTGGGGCTTCTCTGGATGACATCATCAAGGATGCCACAGGAAGTAAAAGCACTTTGCTTCCCCAAATTAGCAAGGGTAAGGGGCCACGCCAAGGGCAAGGGCCCTCCTTTACTGCACACAAGTGGTTTTTTCGTCCCCCTAGGGCGACAGGGAAAAGACCCCAGGCCGATAAAGCGCCTGCCCAAGGACAAAAGCGTCCCTGGTCCCGCATACCCAATAAGCCTGCGGACAAATTTGCGTCCGCATGAAGGTCCACCCCCACCCAGCTCTCGGGTGGGGAGACGTCTTCGCAAATTCGCGACTCAGTGGACAGCACTAATCTCCGACAGGTGTGTTTGCGAAGTAATCTCCTCAGGCTACAAGATAGTTTCTC
Source organism: Rana muscosa (assembly GCA_029206835.1). Taxonomy (NCBI): domain Eukaryota; kingdom Metazoa; phylum Chordata; class Amphibia; order Anura; family Ranidae; genus Rana; species Rana muscosa. The sequence continues at coordinate 255,950,850 of CM055125.1, read as the reverse complement.
TCTTGTCCACCGGACAGATTCAACACCTCCAATCTCCAGCTACTACCGACCCGTCGGGAGGCCCTGTATGGGGCGGTCCAGGGTCTACTGGAACGCGGGGTAGTTATTCCAGTTCCAGAACTGGAACGGGGTTTTTACTCAAATCTGTTCATTGTGCCGAAGAAGGAGGGGGTTCGTCCAAGCTTGGATCTCAGAGCCCTCAATTGCTTTGTGAAGGTACAAAGTTTTCGGATGGAGTCGGTTCGATCTGTAGTCACGGCTCTCCATCCGGGGGACTTTCTGGCCTCCTTGGACATCAAGGACGCATACCTGCATGTCCCCATATACTCCAGACACCAGAGGTTTCTGCGATTTGCTATCGGGAAGAACCACTACCAGTTTGTGGCCCTCCCGTTTGGCCTTGCCTCAGCACCCAGGACGTTCACCAAGGTGCTCGCTCCGATTCTGGCACTTCTAAGACAGCGGGGTATCGCTATCACAGGTTACTTGGACGACCTTCTGCTGAAGGGCCCTTCAAGCTCAGAATTAGAGGTAAGCGTGTCCATTACCTGTCAGACTCTTCGAGACTGTGGTTGGATACTAAACACGCAAAAGTCAGTATTGGTGCCCACTCAACGCCTAGTGTACCTGGGGTTGATTCTGGATTCCTCAGAGGCAAAGGTATTCCTCCCTGTGGAGAAGTTGCAGACCCTCCGGGCTGCAGTACGGCAGCTGACTTCCAGGAATTGGTCGTCACTCCGTTTTTGCATGCGAGTGTTGGGCCTCATGGTAGCCTCCTTCGAGGCGGTCCCATATGCTCAATACCACACTCGAGTGTTACAGAGGGAAGTTCTGTCCAGATGGAACAGATGCCCTTCATCTCTGGATTATCAAATCCGAGTGAGCCACCTAGTCAGGAGATCCCTGGTATGGTGGCTGACAGCACCGGCTCTAATGGCCGGGAAGTCATTTCTTCCGGTTTACTGGATAGTGATCACGACGGACGCCAGCCTTACAGGTTGGGGGGGAGTCTGGGGTGTCCAGTCGGCGCAAGGTCGCTGGACCCCAGAGGAAGCCCTCCTGCCGATCATTGTCCTGGAGATCCGGGCGATCAAGCTGTGCCTCTTCAAATGGTCTCAGAGACTGCAAGGGCGTCCAGTCAGGATCCAGTCAGACAACGCCACAGCAGTGGCATATGTCAATCATCAAGGAGGAACAAGAAGCTCAGCTGCAGCATCGGAGATCGCTCGCATCCTGAAGTGGGCAGAGAGGAGCGTACCGGCACTGTCGGCCGTGTACATTCCGGGTGTGGAAAACTGGCAGGCGGACTACCTGAGCCGCCAGATGCTGGACCAGGGAGAATGGTCCTTACACCCGGAGGTGTTCCAACTCCTCTGCCAAAGATGGGGCACACCAGACGTAGATCTTCTGGCTTCCCGACTCAATCGGAAGGTATTGAGGTTTGTGGCCCGGTCAAGAGACCCATGGGCAGACGCAACGGACGCGTTGGTAGCATCGTGGGGCCAGTATCGGCTAATCTATGCCTTCCCTCCCTTAAGGCTTCTTCCTCTTCTGCTCCGCAGAGTGGAGGCAGAGGGAATTCCAATGATCCTAATCGCTCCAGATTGGCCTCAGCGTCCTTGGTACGCCGATCTAGTACGTCTGGTAGCAGACGTCCCCTGGCGCCTACCACTACGGAAGGACCTGCTGTCGCAAGGTCCCATATTCCATCCTGCTTTACAGTCATTGGCTTTAACGGCATGGCTGTTGAGAACCAGGTACTGAGAGACCGGGGCCTGTCAGACTCAGTAATTTCTACTATGAGAAGTGCTCGGAAACCGTCCTCTAGGAAGGTCTATCACCGCACTTGGAGGGCCTACATCTCCATGTGTGAGGAAATGAAATGGCATCCGCGTACCTATTTGGTTTCCAGAATCCTGCTGTTTTTACAGCATGGGGTAGACCAAAGGCTTGCCCTAAGTACGAGTAAGGGACAGATATCTGCCCTGGCTGTCTTTTTTCAGCGACCCCTGGCGACTCACTCTCTCGTGAGTACATTTGTGCAGGGGGTTCGACATGTGGCCCCTCCGGTCCGCCCCCCGTTACCTCCGTGGGACTTGAACCTGGTCCTCTCGGTGCTTCAGAAGGCACCGTTTGAGAATATTAGAGATATTCCCCTGTTGACACTTTCTCAGAAGGTGGTCTTTTTGGTGGCTGTTACGTCAGTTAGACGAGTCTCTGAGCTGGCAGCCTTGTCCTGCAAGGCTCCCTATTTGATTTTCCACAAGGATAAGGTGGTGCTGCGGCCGCAGCCTTCCTTTCTTCCGAAGGTCGTTTCGGCTTTTCATCTCAACGAAGACATTGTACTTCCATCCTTGTGTCCTCAGCCGTCGAATCCTAAGGAGTCGGCGTTGCATTCCTTGGACGTTGTCCGAGCTTTGAGAGTATACATATCTGCTACTTCCCTGTTCCGGAAGTCAGACTCACTGTTTGTTTCGGTGGCTGGTCCCAAGAAGGGCCAAGCAGTCTCATCGGCCACCATCTCTAGGTGGATCCGACAGATAGTAATCCAGGCTTACGCCTTAAAGGGTCAGGCGCCCCCCTTTCCTGTCACGGCGCATTCGACCAGGGCAATAGGTGCCTCTTGGGCTTTCCGACATCAAGCGTCTGTTTCCCAACTATGTAAAGCGGCGACTTGGTCGTCCGCTCACACTTTCACAAAATTCTACAAAGTTGATGTAGGTGCATCTTCGGATGCCTCTTTCGGCCGCAAGGTTTTGCAGGCGGCTGTTTAGAGTTGCAACTCCTCCGTTGGAGGAGTGCTGTTTTGTGTTTTGGGGTGAAGTTTGTTTTTATGCTGTTACCACCCCTCGTTTTTTTCTCTGACACTGCTTTGGGACGTCCCACTTTGTCAATAGAGAAGCTGTGTCGGTCCATGGACGAAAGAGTAAATAGGATTTTTTACTCTCCGTAAAATCCTTTTCTCTGAGTCCATGGACCGACACAGCACCCACCCCTCCTTTTAAGTTTGTACTGCTTTTTGACGAACTGATCTGCGATGTGCAGACTGAGAGGGTATACCCAGAGGGTCCGCCCCCTGGGCGGTACTGTAGAAGGTGTGATGCAACACTTTTTACAAGTTTTTCTGCCTAGTCACTCCTAATTAACGGATAATACCCACTTTGTCAATAGAGAAGCTGTGTCGGTCCATGGACTCAGAGAAAAGGATTTTACGGAGAGTAAAAAATCCTATTTTCCCTATGAGAGCCGTCTTAACTGGTCCGACACAAGTCGGTCCGACATTGAAAATGCTCCCTGTACTACTTTGGTCCGACTTTGATCCGACTTCAGCCCATTGACTATCATTGAAGTCTGATCAAAGTAGGATCCTTGTCCTAACCATCCGACATTTGACATCCGACATGGTGATTACAGCAGCAGTAAAAGGAATTTATCTCACCCTGGGATTGTTTTGATTGGTCAAAGGACAAGTCAGACTAGCACAATGTCGGATCAAAGTAGTATCCTGTTCATGAAAGTCGGATGGATGTCGGACCAATGTAGGACCGGTGTCGCAGAGCAAAGTAGGATGAAAGTTGTATGACTGTCGTGTCGTATCAGTGTGAACCCAGCCTCAAAGTGGTTGTAAACCTCAGACATGAAATATGAAAAAAAGCATATCATTATCTCAATCCAGAGCACTAAGTGTCATTTCTGTCTCCTGCCTTGTTCCTCTGCTATCTGCATGAGTTACTTCTGACAAATTTTCCTGAGAAAAATGGGAACAGGGAAGTGAGCTCCAGCCGATTGACAACCTCAGCTCTGTTCCTGTGCGCTGTGTGAAGGGGGTATGTCCCTTCCCTCCAATCATCTCTCAGAACCCTCCTCACTTAGTAACTTCAGCTCTCTGCCCCCTGCTTTTCAGAGCTGAGAGATCCTGTGTAAATTCTGCACTTTGAATGGATGTAGGGGAAAGACAACTATAGATAAACAGATACAACTTATGTAGGACGATTTGTTTCATTTCTGTGTATCACCTGAGGCCAGTCACTACACTGGGTATATGGAAGGGTTTACAACCACTTTAAAGTGACATTAAAGGCTCTTTTTACAAACATGTTATAATTACCTGCTCTGCGCAGTGTTTTTGCACAGAGCAGCCCTGAGTCTCCTCTTTTTAGGTCCCCCGCCAGCACTCCTGGCTCCCTCTCTTCAGTCAGTGCCCCCAAAAGCAAGCTCTAGGGGCACTGGTGCATGCTCGATCCCGAGCCATAAAACATATAGAACTGCAGCTTGGCCCCACCCCCAGCTCTCTCCTCATTGGCTTACAAGCTGTGATTGACAATAGCACGAACCAATGGCTCCCACTGCTGTCTCAGCCAATGAGGAATGAGAGACGCGGGAGTAGATCAGCTCTTGTGCACATCGCTGGATCGGGAGGGAGCTGCTGCTTTTTTACCTTCATGCATAGAAACTTTGAGCCTTTAAAACCAGTTTGAGTCTGCTCCGTTACTGAACAAGGACAATATAGAGGTCCTGTATGTTTTCTGCGCCTGGTGCTGCAGATATATTTTGCTTTGATGATTATAGCAAACAGACCTCATATCTATCGCAAACCTTACCCATATTCTGCTGGATTTATAAAGCCGGGTACACACTAATGTCGCGTATACACGATCGGACATTCCGACAACAAAACCGTGGATTTTTTTCCGGCGGATGTTGGCTCAAACTTGTCTTGCATACACACGGATACACAAATGTTGCTCGGAAATTCCGAACGTCAAGAATGCGGTGACGTACAACACTACGACGAGCCGAGAAAAATTAAGTACAATGATTCAGAGCATGCGTCAAATTGATTCCGAGCATGCGTAGAATTTTTGTGCGTCGGAATTGGCTACACACGATCGGAATTTCCAAGAACAAGTTTTGTTGTCGGAAAATTTGAGAACCAGCTCTCAAACATTTGTTGTCGGAAATTCTGACAGCAAATGTCCGATGGAGCAATATACACAGTCGGATTTTCTAACAACAAGGTCACATTGAACACTTGTCGGAAATTCCGACCGTGTGTACACGGCATTACAGTTTTTTTTTTTTCGTGCAGCCCAGCGAGTTGCACTAAAAAAACCTGACAGCTCAGTTCGGAGCCGCTGTACTAACCACGCAAGGTTAATTCAGCGATCTTCCCCGTTGAGCTGTTGTGTTCTGACAGGGGGATGCCAGAACACTCCGATCAGTGGCCGCCTGGCTTCTGTTGGACAGACTGGCCTAAACACGGGCCAAATGTCGGCCGTTTTTTTTTTGAACGGGCCTGTGTGTACGGGGCTTTAGTGAAGATTTCCGTTTTTATTATCATTTTTAGCTGTCTTGGTTATTTGGGAGGCAGAAGATTTCCAGTAGTCTCTAATCTCACAAGGCTACAAACTTACAGAAAGGATCATTTTCAAAGTTTGCTGACTATTTATGTAAAGCTTATCACTGGCAATGCCAAACACTTTATTGTACTTGTTCTAAAATCTGCCCAACTACAGCCATGTACTTTAAACTCCATCCAGTGGTGTGCATCGGTCATAAGTTATAAATTGGCAACCTCACTCTTATTTTTTTGTATAAAATTATTCTAGATTATATATAAAATTCCAGAAATTATTTATCTCATAGAAGATATATGTCTAATAGTAATGATATAGTGCAAGCACAGGTAACCCATGGCTTCCCAATGTGATGGAGCAATGTTCTGCTATGCAGTTAGCCATAATAGATGTTCATAATGTTGAAGACTGTCTATTATAGTGAAAGGATCTCAATTGTTTTGGGGGAGCTTCATAATACTGAAAGCCTATTGCCAAATGTCCATTTTGACAAATTCCCTGTGCCTAACTTTCCCATACCGGCAGATCTTCTTATCTGGATGGCATTGGCTCTGTTATCTGAAATTCTGATTCATTCTAATTAATTTTAATGGGAAAAATAAATGGGTAGAGGCATCACCCACACCTTTCCTGTAGGATCTACTGTATCTTTCCCAGACTTAGACTGCTTGTCCAAGTAGCCTCGTACAGAAACATAAAAAGCTTGGTATAATTACATTTTTTAGGACAATAAAGGTTGACATAAACAGCAGGAAACTGTTTTTTAGATTCAGCACACATTAGGGAAAGTTTCAGAACCCTTCATTACCTCGGCTGGTTGACTTGAACAACATAAAATAACTACAACAGAAAAAGAAATGGGGGCTTTTTAGGATGGCACCCAGGATATAAATTCAACACATGAATGTAAAACAAATATTTCCCACTTGAATAATTACACTACACGTTTTAAAGAATCACATATGATGCACGATACGGTATTTTATTTTTATTTTTTTTGATACATTACAAAGACCACTCATATATTTGCATTATATCAAGTGTCCCATTTCATAGATAACAGATTGTAGTCATCCCCTTTCATAGATCACTCCACTTCTTTTGGAATGGCAGTGAAAGGGCCACTAGACATTTTTGCAGTTCCACTGATTTCAGTATAGCAGTCACAATTAGTTTGTGGCATCATATGGTTACAGCAATCTAAAGCTACATTCATTTCCACAAAGAAATAGCTATTGGGTTACTCCTTTTTGGGCCAATTTCTATCTTGTGGATTGGGAAGGATGGAGGTCTCCTCCAACACTACCATCTTGTGACAGGACAACGTTATGTCCTGGACTTCTATACTCTTTAGTCTGATCTAGGAGTAATTAATGTAGCTTTAGATTGGTGTAACCACATGCCGCCATAAACTCATTGTGAGCATTACAGATTTATGGAATTACATAGATGTTGGTGGCCCTTTCACGTCCAGTCCTGATGAACAGGAGGCTCTGATTGAATCCTGTTTTCTTTGAAATGGGACACTCAGTACAATGCAAATACAGTTGTGCTCATAAGTTTACATACCCTGGCAGAATTTATGATCAAAAGTTTGCATACCCCAGTTCTTAATACCGTGTATTGCCCCCTTTAACATCAATGACAGCTTGAAGTCTTTTGTGGTATTTGTGGATGAGGCTCTTTATCTTCTCAGATGGTAAAGCTGCCCATTCCTCTTGGCAAAAACCCTCCAGTTCCTGTAAATTCTTGGGTTGTCTTGCATGAATGGCACGTTTGAGATCTCCCCAGAGTGGCTCAATGATATTGAGGTCAGGAGACTGAGATGGCCACTCCAGAACCTTCAATTTATTCTACTGTAGCCAATGACAGGTCGACTTGGTCTTGTGTTTTGGATCATGGTCATGTTGGAATGTCCAAGTACATCCCATGTGCAGCTTCCTGGCTGATGAATGCAAATGTTCCACCAGTATTTTTTGATAACATACTGCATTCATCTTGCCAACAATTCTGACCAAATTTCCTGTGCCTTTTGTAGCTCACACATCCCCAAAACATCAGCGACCCACCTCCGTGTTTCACAGTAGGAATGGTGTACCTTTCTTCATAGGCCTTGTTGACTCCTCTCCAAATAAAGCATTTATGTTTGTGGCCAAAAAGCAAAATTTTTGTCTCATCACTCCAAATGACTTTGTGCCAGAAGGTTTGAGTCTTGTCTCTGTGCTGTTTGGTGTATTGTAAGCCCGGATACTTTGTGGCAATTGCGTAGTAATGGCTTTCTTCTGGCGACTCGACCATGCAGCCCATCTTTCTTCAAGTGCTTCCTTATTGTGCATCTTGAAACAGCCACACCACATGTTTTCAGAGAGTCCTGTATTTCACCTGAAGTTATTTGTGGGGTTTTCTTTGCATCCCGAACAATTTTCCTGGCAGTTGTGTCTGAAATTGTAGTTGGTCTACCTGACCATGGTTTGGCTTCAACAGAACCCCTCATTTTCCACTTCTTGATTAGAGTTTGAACACTGCTGATTGGCATTCTCAATTCCTTGGATATCTTTTTATATCCCTTTCCTGTTTTATACAGTTCAACTACCTTTTCCCGCAGATCCTTTGACAATTCTTATGCTTTCCCCATGACTCAGAATCCAGAAACATCAGTGCAACACTGGATGAAAGATGCAAGGGTCTGTCAGGAGTCCAAAAACTCATTGACCTTTTATACACACACACTAATTACAAGAAAACAGATCACAGGTGAGGATGGTTACCTTTAATAACCAATCAAACCCCTTTGTGTCAACTTGTGTGCATGTTATCAGGCCAAAATCACCAGGGTATGTAAACTTTTGATCAGGGTCATTTGAGTAGTTTCTGTTGTCATTATGATTTAAAAAGAGTAAACACAGTTGATTGATAATAAATGGCTTCAGTCAAACACTAACCATGAGTGAAAGAAAATGTTTTGTGTTATCATTCATATTCTCTGAAAGATGGCCAAGAAATCATAAATTCAGGGTATTTCAACTTATGAGCACAACTGTATATCAGTGGTCTTTGTATTGTATTGTGCATCATATGTGATTCCTTTAAACTTTTATATGGTAGGATTCTGCAGACACCTCCAGTGCTAGCGCATCAGGGCTTAAAAGACATAAACCAGACTAAATTTCCTCTAATCTGTTTGATTGCTATTTCCTTAGAGAAGCTGCTTTGTTTATGGGTACCTAAAAAATGGAACTGTCAGTCACTTCCTGTCTATGGGTGCCTTAAAACTGCTCGTCAAGAATACAGGGCAGGTGACACTCGCCTGTTCTTTAACAAGTGATAGCAACCCTTTGCAGTATTGACAGTATTGCACACATTTGTTTTTTGTTTCTTCCCTCTTCTACATAGAAAAGTGACGAACTGGTCGCCTCTCACGCTTAGATTTTCCAACTAGCTGGAAATGAATGTATTGTAGCAAGTCAGACACTCCCATAATTGCCCCCTAGGGAGGTTGAGAACAGCCCAGGTATTACAATCTGATTGGACAATCTTGGTACAATCATCTGTAGCTTAACCATACAATGCCTACCTAAATAATCTGTTCAAGGTGTATCCCTTGCCCTACGTAGCTGTTGATAATTTTATAAAGAAGATTACAGAACCATATTGTGACGTGTGTTGCCAGATTTAGACCACTGCTTTATGTTGCTAGCTGTTAAAGCAGTATTAAACCTAAAAGCTAAAATGTATTATATTGCAGCTTATATATCCTTAGATGTGATGGCTGCATTGGTTTTATTGTTTATTTATTCCTAAATTTTCACCCTGTGGTCTGGCCAGTAATGGAAAACAGGTGTGAGGGCGCTTCTACCTTCCCAGAGAACAGCTCCACCCGGTGCTCAGACCTCGAGGCTGCCGATACCTCCAGCGAACTAGAATAAGACATAGGGATGGGCGGCACTTAGAATGACATCCAAAAAGTAATGGTGCTTTATTGAAAAGATATGTACACTGGTATAAAAATAGCCTATGGCTAAGGACTAATGTCTGAAACGCGTAGGCTGTTTTTACAGCGTTATACATGTTTTTCAATAAATGATTATAACTTTTTGGATGTCATGTAGAGTGCCGCCCATCCCTTCTTCTTAGTCTGGCCAGTATGTCTGTTTTATTTTTATTTATTTTTACTTAATTTAATAAACCAAGTTTACCATCAAAAGTAGCAATTTAAAGAGGGAGTAAACCCCGGCCCACTTTTCCTATTTTTCAGTTATTATATTAACCAAGGTTGTTGCAATGCTAATGACAGATATTTTTTTGAAAAAACGAGGCCAGCAAATACCTTTTGTGTAGCGTTCTTTTTCTTTATGTTTCCGGGTATCGATATCGCCATTGTTACTCCTGTTCTTTGCTTACCTTTCTGACGTCACTTCCGCCCTTACAGGGTCCCTGTTAGAAATCTTGCGCATGCGCCGTAGCGCCGTAACCAAGCCTCGATCTGGTTTGCCGTTACCGCGGCAACCAATGTATCGCCTTGTTACTTTCGATTTGCTGGTGTGTCTGCGGCTAGTTTTTTGCTTCACTCCCCTTTTGTGACGTCTTCTTTAGTCACAAGGGGAGTACAAGGAAGAATTGAAGGATGTAAACAGCACAAGACTTCCCCTCTGTGCCGGACAGAGGGGAAGTTCTCGCTTACTGCGTTCCAAGTATAATGTTAATGACAAACCGGCAAGCATTAGTTGCCGGTTTTGTCGCGGTAATGTGCGCATGCGCGGTGACGTCATTCAAAACCAAATATGACTTTTGCAAAGGAAATACAGTGGTGAGTACACTTACACAGGCAGCGATCAGCTGCCTGTGTTATGGGGAATGATTTTAAGCAATGTTATTATAGAGGGTTTACAACCACTTTAAGGGTTGAGACAAACAATTTACCACTGACAGATGTACGTACAATAGTCATCTTTTATTCATTTATATAAAACCTTTATCCCAAAAAAAAAAAACTTCTGCTATAATTGTTTAAAAAGTGTTAGCTGGAGTTCACCTTTATTTGTTTCTCAAGTCCATCTAAATCTACTAGTCAATCCAACACTATCCATTCCCCAGATTGACAATACTGCTGTCCAAAGGTGTCCCCATTACCCCTCCATCCACATTGGAGACACAGTAAGATAGAAAGTGTTACTGGTTGGCTCACCCGGTTAAAATAAATGGGAAAATACCTGAAAAAAACTAATGCAGTTACCACATTTAAGGACTGGTAGGCTGTAATGTATTATATTTTTGTTTTTAAGCGTAATACTGCTGTAAAGGACACCTACAAGAGACAGCCTGCATTCTTCTGTGGGAACTCAGCCGCATGTAGGGATTAATATACTGTATTGTCCATTCACATAAGCCCCTTTTTAACTTTTACATGTGTGTCTGTAAATTTTATGAATTCCTCTTTTATACTTTTATATTTGTAGGTTAAAGCGGACCTTCACTCAGACCCTCAAAAATAAAGGAAAGGCACCTCTAAAAACATTATGAAATGACAATATAAAAAGACATATCTACTGTTCACAGCAGGGTTATCTATCTAATACTCCTGCCTGGTGGACATTGTTAGTAAGGGCAGGGGATTCTCTCTTCCTCTACTTTCTGGAATAGATTTCGCCCTCCCATGATGGCGCACAGGTAGATCCCGCGCCTGCGCACTCAGCACCCTACAGGAAAAATTACATTTCCTGCAAGATCTTGCAGTGTACAAATGAGATCTCCCTGGAAGGTGAGGATGATGTAGCCTTCCCAGGAGGCACCTGTGAGGCCATGGCAGTGTCACCAGTGCCTCAAAAGACCAGGAAGTGGGATTCTGTTATAAATAATAGGTAAAAGAAAAAATATTTCATTAAAAAACACACTTGCAGATGTTTTTGGATCTGCATGCAGAGATGTATTTACCAGGGAATTTTATTGTAGGGGGTGGAGGGGAAGGTCCGCTTTATACCTTGGATTTACTGGCCCTTCTAATAACTTATTGCACCTTGCCAAAAATGTATTTTAGATAGGAATCCCCTCTTAGTCTAATAAGGAAAACCTTCAGACAGTTTACATGAAACGATTGACTATTTATGAGACGGCATGTAGTACTGGTTGTCAGGTTTGTGTCATTATTTCTCCCATAATCCTTTGCTGCATGTGAAAACACATCAGCTTGTTAATCAGAGGCAGAGAAAGCATTTTCTGATCTTATGGTTTTGGCTGTGTTTCGAATAATTTGTAGCAAATCAGTACAATGTGTTTTTATGCTGTTGATTCATATATGTACTATTGTCACTCATATATTATTTTTTAACCAGGGGCAGTAGCTCTTTCCACAATAAATCATGTTATTTTTTCATATCTCTGCTCTTTATTATATTTATGTGCATTAGTGCTCTTTCTATTGCTATTGTGTAACTATTATAGAACATATGCTATTTTCTGCTCTATCAGAGTGTCGTTACAAATGATAAGTATACTTTCCGAGAAGAGCTCCAGGCAAACAGTTAAACACACAATCAAAATAATGATCATTTATGTTTCATGTTGTACCTGCCATAGGAGCTCTCATTTAGGGTCAGTCTTCTGTTTCATGGCTCAGCATTGCTGCATTTTGGGTCAGATGCCTGCATACTGGAGGAGAAGTGGTATAGGAAGCTGAGTTGCTTATATGTAAACTATGGGGGTCACCTGTCTTGCTACTCAGAGTGGAAAATGTGTGTAGATCACAGGATTGGCCACATAGAATTACAAACCCACAAATGCGTTTTTGGAAGAATGGTCAAACATTCCCATAGACACACTCCCAACCCTTGTGGACAGCCTTCCCAGAAGAGTTGAAGCTGTTATAGCTGCAAAGGGTGGGCCAACTCAAATATGAACTCTACGGACCAAGACTGGGATGCCATTAAAGTTCATGTGCGTGTAAAGGCAGGTGTCTCAATACTTTTGGTAATATAGCGTATCTGTACTTTGATCGTGTGTTTAGCCATTCGCCCTTGAAAGGCTAGGCTAAAAAAAAGGCCGCCCTTTAAGTGTCTTCATATGATTCCCTACACTCCAGCAACAGAAGTTTTTCTTTTCAGGTGCTGATGTAAAAATTTCAGGCAGACAGTAGAAGATTTTACTAAGCCATTGAAAGGTCTGAAACATTGCTACTCTTAGAACCCTTTCACACTGAAGGCAGTTTTCAGGCGTTTTAGCTCTAGAAATAGCGCCTGTAAAGCGACTGAAAACCGACTCCCATGCCTCCCCAGTGTGAAAGCCTGAGTGCTTTCACACTGGGGCGGTGCGCTTGTGGGATGTTACAAAAAGTCCTGCAAGCAGCATCTTTTGGGGCGGTTTGGGAGCGAGCGGTGTATACAGCACTCCTAAACCGCCCCTGCTCATTGGAATGCATGGGCAGCGCTTCCAAAGCACCTAAAAAGCACTTCCGAAGCGCCGCAACGCGGGCGGTTTTAACCCTTTCTTCTTCCAAAACGACGGTAAACTAGCGGCGCTTTACCGATAACTCGGCGCGGCCCCAGTGTGAAAGGGGCCTAAGTGCGTTTGTCTTCAAGGAAAAGCACGGCAAACGCACATGAAAACTATTCTCCATTAAATCCTATGTAACAGTTTATGCTGCAATTTAAAAAGTCCTGCATCCATTCTGCATCTTTGGTGCAGTTTTTCAAAAGCGCACTAAAAAGGCACCTTCCATTGTAAGTCAATGGGAACACATCAAAAGTGCATCAGTGTGAAAAGGCACTTATTTTAAAAGGATCTGTCCTAAAACTCCTGTACATGTTGTTATCTAAGTGCCAACCAAATTTCTCTTTAAAAGAGATTTACAATTTCGATGAACATCCTCTGAACAAGAGTGTCATCTTTGAGATATTTACATTGACTGGGGGATAAAACCAATTCCCTTTCATATAATAGGTTTGTGACTCTAACATGTGTCATCAATGAGTGTAGCATAAAGTGTCTGGTTCCTGTAGACACACTAGGAGTAGAAGTCTCCCTCGTTTCAGAAGCATTCTTATCCTTCTCTTGTGAGCAACAAGTACTGTATGCAAACCAGGTGTCCACAAGCACTTCACTTCACGGTCTGCATGATAGTTACTAGTGAAGCAAGGATGACTCCCAAAGAACATACACCAAGGCACCAGAATGAGCTTTTGTAATTCTATTCTAAAAGGTTGCCTTTGATCAGGAAACCCCCCCTAAACTGTACAAACAGCATAATTCTTTGTTCTGGGTCCAGTTACTGTGATGGATATATCAATGGAGGATGACACTAGTTTGCCAACTTATGCCGTGTACATACGATCGGTTTTACAGATGAAAACAGTCCGATGGACTTTTCTCATCGGACAAACCGATCGTGTATGGACCCCATCGGTCTTTTTTCCATCAGTGAAAAAAAATAGAACATGTTTTAAATTTATCCGATGGGAAAAGAAACAATAGGAAATTCCGATCGTCTGTGTGGAACTCCATCGGACAAAAAACCCACGCATGCTCAGAATCAAGTCGAAGTATGCTCAGAAGCATTGAACTTAATTTTTCTCGGCTTGACGGAGTGTTTTACATCACAACGTTTGGGACGGTCGGATTTTTGACTGATTGTGTGTAGACAAGACTGATGGAAGTCAGCTTCATCGAATTTCCGATGGAAAAATCCATCGGATTAGAATCCATAGGAAATCCGATCGTGTGTACAGGGCTTTACAGTAGATGATTGTGTTTGTCTGAATATAAAACACTGAAATTATTAAAATGGTATTCCACCCAAAACTGAAATTCAGAGTCTGGAAAGGTGAATCATCCATTGGCTTGTTTTATCTCTTAGAACCTAAAAAGTAGCTTCTGCCTGCCATGGGATCTCCATTTTCTTGATGTAAAATGAATAAAATAATCCAAAGGAGATTAAGGCTACTTTTTATTGTCAAGGTAGATAGGTGGTGTTGGGAATCAGAGTACCCAAGTGGCCAATCTACAGTCTGCCTGTGTCTCGTCTATCATATCTGAAATATTAGTTATGGATGGACAGTCTCTCTAATTTGGTTGTTTTTGTTAGTATGCAGATTTATTGGGCAGCTCCAACTTGTTGCTGAACGTTCATCTCTAATATGAGTATTTTATATATATTTTTTTTCTATTCTAGATTCCTAAAGGTGTGCTGGTGCAAGGACCTCGGGGCGAGCTATATACAGGAGGAATCTTAGACCCTCACATATCCCCTGTATCCACCTTACAGTCGGACTCCAGACAAAATTCTCTGCTCACTTTAACATGCATATCAGACATGTCACCATCTCCGTTTGTAAGCAAACCACTCCACCGACCTGACAGGCAGTTGATATACTGGTGCCCAGCACTTTTCTGCCAAGGATACCCATTAATGGACGCCTATATCAGTATTATCCTGGTGCATTATATTCTTGGTGATCTCCATTGCCTACAGGTGGAGACTGCAAATTTGTATACCAACTGGAGCCTAGATCAGCACACAACAGAAAATACGTTGTGTTTAGAGTTTTCATAGAGATTGAAATATATATTGGATCATTAGCAGAAAAGCAGCCATATTGATAAACCATTTTTTTTTTAAAAAGCCAAGAATATCTGACTTGCGCACATGCCCGTCTGTGCCTTCCTGAGACACATTGTTAAACAGTCAACCCTTTTTACTGAAAACACCACCCTGACCCTACTTACACATTAATATATTTGTTTCCCCTTCCCTTCCGTGTTCTTCCCCCTTTGTGGTTGTCAGTCTTCCTCTGCCCTTCCTTTCCTTGGCCTCTCCTTTCCTCCTGACTTTTTGGTTCATTACTTACTATCTGGACGTGGCACTTTTGTGCTCCTTCACACCTGGTCACTCTTTGTTCTGCCTGCATGCTCGCCCTGTCTCCTTGCCTGTGCTCACCTAGGGGGCACCTTAAATTATTTTGGGTTTCTTAACCCCTTTCCTGCTGCATGAGTGCTAAAAATGCTTCACCATCTTCCAATACACACTTCTAATTTCAAGAGGAACCCCGCTTGTAACTGTTTTTCTAACTAGAGTTGGGCTAAAAGTGAAAGAAATTTTGCTACGGCTTCCCTGGAAGATTTTAAGTTTTCAGTATGGAGAGGATACCAAACCTCCCTGTTTAAGTCAAAGGGAACTTTCTCCATCATTTATGGTCCTAAAATAGGCAAAAGACACATTTCACATTGACAAATACTTCCTTAATAGCTGAACAAAGGTTAACAGATGTTTTATTTTCACCTTTATCTAGCCCCCCTCTAGTTAAAAAAGAAAAAGTGCAATTCCCTTTTGAAGGGTGCGTCTTTAGGGACATTTTTAAAACAAGGCAGTTATGGTTATGCAATTTTAGTAATCCCATTGTCATCATGGTTTATAATAATGGATACAAAACTCCACAGATGTGATCACATATCAAATGGCAACTTTTTGAACGGGTTGAATCGACAACCAATGAACAGATGATATGTCTTCAGTACTGTGAGGTGAAAGCGTCTAAGAGTCTTGAATACAAGGAGTTATTCTGTCAATTGCACTTTTTGTACAAACCACTACCGTACAGCATCATGAAGAGAAGACTCCTGCATAGTTTATGATCAAGAGTAATGTGTCCGTGTATTTGTCACCATTGTTTGGTGTTAGGAAAGCTGCCCATGATTCATGCCCTTTCAACGTTTTCTAGCTGGATAGTCATAAGGCAGAGAGAAGTCACCTTTGGCTCAGAAGTTGCTCAGATTGTCTTATCCAAAGGCCTGGAGTCACCATCAAGCAGAGTGGGTCAATGCCCCAAGACGTTTCTCTATCAGCAGAGGAAAACAAATATAAAATTTGGAGCATCTTACAATACTCAAACCTAAAATAGTACCAAGAAAACATCTAAAAGGTCTTTCAGAGGACCTTACATGTCCCTTTTATGTACACTGCACTGCATCTTTATATTAAAATATTTTCAGGAGAGCCACAAGTGAAGCGCTTATACAGGGCTTGACAAATTTGCTTGGAATCTAGGAGCCAGCTAAAAAAGTTAGGAGCCAGGATTGCGCCCCGTCCCGCCGAGCTCGCTTGCAGAAGGGAACGCATACGTGAGTAGGGCCCGCATATGAAAGCGGTGTTCAAAAACCACACATGTGAGGTATCGCCGCGTTTGGTAGAGCGAGAGCAATAATTATAGCCCTAGACCTCCTCTGTAACTCAAAACATGCAACCTGTAGAATCTTCTCCTATGGAGATTTTAAAGAGTAAAATTTTGAAGCGTTACATGTTGGGTATCAATTTACTCAGCGTAACATTATCTTTCACAGTATAAAAAAAAATTTGGCTAACTTTACTGGTGTCTTATTTTTTTATTAAAAAAAGTATATTTTTTCCCCAAAAAGTGCGCTTGTAAGACTGCTGCGCAAATACGGTGTGACAGAAAGTATTGCAACGACCGCCATTTTATTCTCTAGGGTGTTAGAATAAAAAAAATATATATATATATAATGTTTGGGGGTTTCTAAGTAAAGGGAAGGAGATGGGCGGGCAGTGAAAACAGGCAGAGGAAGCTCCATTAGCATTGCTGGTTGTCTTGTCATACCAACGGCCACCACAGATTCCAGAAGGAAGCATAGGACTGCAGAAGGCCGCAAAGCCGCGGCCTCAATTGCCGGCGCGGCCCAACGCGATCGCGCCGGGGGGGTTGCGCACAGAGACAGGATACCCCAGCTTTGCCGCCCCAGGTGCCAGGTCGCTAATTCTAGTCGCAAATGCGACCTGGCGCCCGGGGTTTGTCGAACCCTGGCTTATGACCATATTAGGAGTTCTACCACCAACTCATAGGAGAAAAATCCAACCTCATCATACCCTGGTGTTACATCCACATACTTAATTCTCATTGGTCTCTATGGGTTATTGCACTAAATTTGAAATCATTATTGAGCTAGGGTTTAATAGAAGCTCATTAATAAAAAGGTGGCTAAATCTAGGCACATCTTTATGCCTTGATTCACTGCATTAAGTGAATGATAGCCAGCATTTTCCTTCTAAATTCAACAAAATTGGTGAAACTGTGATGGGTGGAGAGGGTGAAAATTGTGTATGTGGATGATGGTTGTAGGCCTGATTTCTCATTTTCAACACAGCTACTGTGTGCAGTGACAAGCAAGCAGGCTTAAACATTGCAGGATTCCATAGCCATGACTTGTGAAATACGGATAAAATCAATGTTTCTATGAGCGTTATCATAGCCCAGAAGCCAAGGCCAAATTTAGTTACATCTGTATGTGTTTGTTAACATGACGAACTCTAAATTCCCTACCTAAAAATAATGAAACAAGTTTTAGGCACATATACAGCTTTTATTTGGTACATTTTATTACATAAATACCCTGCTCTGAATTTTTTCTATTATAAACGAACAAATGGGCAAAGATGTGAAATGATTCAGTTTTCACTCTAATGCCGCGTACACACGATCGGACATTCCGACAACAAAACCGTGTATTTTTTTCCGATGGATGTTCGCTCAAACTTGTCTTGCATACACACGGTCACATAAATGTTGTCGGAAATTGCAAACGTCAAGAACGCGGTGACGTACAACACTACGACGAGCCGAGAAAAATTAAGTTCAATGATTCCGAGCATGCGTCAAATTGATTCCAAGCATGCGTAGAATTTTTGTGCGTTGAATTGTGTACACGCGGTCGGAATTTCCGACAGCAACTTTTGTTGTCGGAAAATTTAAGAACCAAAAATTCTGACCGTGTGTACGCGGCATAACAGGTCATAATGATCGTTTTTAAACTTTTAAAATGAATGTCTTTATCTGCAACAGCAGGCTGAGGGGGGCACAGAGTATAGCATCTTCTTTTCTATTTGGTCCTACAAAAAGAAAAGCTAGATGATTGAATTGATTGAATTGATTTTGATTCGATCTGATTAAGGGAAATTATATATGTTTAACCACTTAAGCCCCGGACCATTTTGCTGGTCAAAGACCAGGCCACTTTTTGCGATTCGGCACTGCGTCGCTTTAACTGACAATTGCGTCGTGCAAAGTGGCTCCCAAACAAAATTAACGTTCTTTTTTTTCCCCACAAATAGAGCTTTCTTTCGGTGGTATTTGATCACCTCTGCGGTTTTTATTTTTTGCGCTATAAACAAAAATAGAGCGACAATTTTGAAAAAAATGCAATATTTTTTACTTTTTGCTATAATAAATATCCCCCCAAAATATATAAAAAAATAATAATTCCTCAGTTTAGGCCGATACGTATTCTTCTACATATTTTTAGTAAAATAAATCGCAATAAGCGTTTATTGATCGGTTTGCGCAAAAGTTATAGTGTCTACAAAATAGGCGATAGTTTTTATGGCATTTTTATTAATATTTGTTTTTTGTTACTAGTAATGGCAGCGATCAGCGATTTTTATATGACTACTACTTTATGGCAGACACATCAGACAATTTTGACACATTTTTGGGACCATTGTCATTTTTACAGTGATCAGTGCTTTAAAAATGCACTGATTACTGTGAAAATTACACTGGCAGTGAAGGGGGTTAACCACTAGGTGGCGCCGAAGGGGTTAAGTCAGTACTAGGGAGTGATTCTTACTGTTAGGGGGCGTGGCTACACATGACACGTCACTGATGACCGTACCCGATCATGGGGGAACAGCCATCAGTGACATGTCACTAGGCAGAATAGGGGAATGCCTTGTTTACAAAGGCATCCCCCTGTTCTTCCTTTGCCGACCGCAATCGCGGGCCGCCCGGGAACATCAAGTTTCCGGGACCCACGAACACGCTCGCAAAGCACGCGGCGGGCGTGCGTGTGCACCCGCTGGGCGGCAGATTTAAAGGGACGTACAGGTATGCCCATTTGCCTGCCCGTGCCATTCTGTGGACGTACAACTGCGTGCGGCGGTCGACAAGTGGTTAAAGAAGAGATCCTGGCATGGTATACTTTATACTTAGTTACGTTGATTCAGCATGGACCAATGTACATACCATACCTGGCCAATGCCCTGGGAAGTTGGAAATCGCTGAAGTACATATCACTACCCCAGTGATCTCCAATAGCTTTCGAAGCCTCTGCTGAGCAGCCAGCTTGAAGCATTCTGCACAGAGGAGGTCAGCTGCTCGGCACAGGCGCCATTTAGAGAATGCTTTGCATTTTCTGAATGAAGGCAAAGAGTTCTCTGATTGGACGAAGTGGAGATGAAGGGTGATGACGGCACACTCTCCACCTCGTCCAGTCAGAGAATGCTTTGCATTCATCTTTAGCCTGGGTTCACACTGATGTGAATTTTGCAGCGGGTTTGATGCGTTTAGGAACACACAGATTCGCAGGTCATGTAAAAAGCATAGTATTCCATGGCTTCGGTTCACATCTATGCGCTGCGAATTTAGTGCGAGAAAAAAAAAAGGGTCCTGTGCGTGTTGACTGCGGGTGCAATGCAAATTCCTATGGTGCAGTGCAAATTTTATCTTCATAGGCTTCAATTGAACTTACAGTAGACTCGCAGCACACAGTTCACATCTCTGCGAATTGTTCACTGTCTGCCTCCTGAAATTTGCGGTAAATTCACCTATCCACCTCAAAACGCAAGGCAAATTCACACCTCACACAGGACAAAAAAAAACTGATCAAATTCGCAGTACATCGCATCACAGTAGTGTGAACCTAAGCTTAAAGTGATTGTAAAAGCAGAAAGTTTTTTTATTTTAATGCATTCTATGGATTAAGATAAAAAACCTTCTTTGTGCAGCAGCCCCTCTAATAATTTACTGAGCCCATCTCTATCCAGTGATGTTGCAGGAGAGACTCGGCTGCCCGGCACTCTCCTTCCTCATTGGCTAAGACAGCCATCATTGGCTTCCGCTGCTGTCAATCAAAGTCAGTGAGTCAATGAGGAGGGACAGGGTCTAGGCATGGCTCTGTGTCTGAATGGACACACGGAGCTGCAGCTCGGCTCGGTGGACCCCATAGCAAGCTGCTTGCTGTGGGGGCACTCACCAGGAGGGAGGGGCCAGGAGTGCTGAAGAGGGACTAAAGAGGAGGATCGGGGCTGCTCTGTGCAAAACCAACTGCACAGAGCAGGTAAGTATAACAGGTTTGTTATTTTTAAGAGAAAAAAAAACAAGACTTTAGTATCACTTTAAGGTGTTTTAATGGAAAGGTAGATGAGAAATGGGTTGAAAGCCCAACCCTATGCAAAGCTTTTTTTCTAGTTTTGGATAGAGTGAGGAAGGACTAAAACCTATGTCAGGGTTTTAGATAGCAATACCCTCCCTTCCTGTCCCTATGGACAGAGAATTGAAGCCTTTTACTGTTTTTTGTTTTTTTTGCTATCATTGTCTTCCTTTCTTGGTCAAATGAAGTAAGGGATAAAGAGATAACAACTCTTCTCTACTCTATTCAAATCTTATTAAAAAAAAAATCTGGAGTTGGGCTTTAAAGGCAATCTGCCATAAGAGAAGTTGATCATGTTTGAAGGGTCAAGCCTCGTACACACGGCCGGTTTTCTCGTCAAGAAAACTGCCGGGAGAGCTTTCTTGCCAAGAAAACCGGCCATGTGTACGAGGTTTTCAGGTTTCTCGTCAAGAAAACTGTCCAGAATCTCGACGAGAAAAATAGAGAACCTGCTCTATTTTCTTGTTGATTCTCGTCGGCCTGTATCCCGAGGAGAAACCCGAGAGTGTGTACGCTTACCTGTCAACGTGGAAACCCGCGCATGCTCGAAATGACTTTGACGCATGCGCTGTAGCTTCCTAGGCATAGGTAGGGTGTAGCAAGATGGCGGCGGCGGCATCGAATGTGACGAGCGCACGCCCGTCGTAGTCGATGACATCACTGCGTTCGTTCCATTCAAAAGAACGGCGGTTCTTTTGAATCGAGCGTGTGTACACTCGGCCGGGACAAGATTCTTGTCAAGAATCTCGTCAGGAAAAACGACGTGTTTTTTCCTGACAAGATTCTCGGCCGTGTGTACGAGGCTTAAGACCATGTTTATACCACTTTTAAATTCACACAAAAAGGCAAAATATTTAACAGATTATTTTATTGTCGATGCGACATAAATGCATAGACATACTTTTCAAAAACTGTCCTTGTCCTTAGATGAGTAGCCTAAATCCCACTTTTCCAGTATATGCATTAAATGACAGTGGACCCTGCCAGATGTAGCAGGAGAGGCGGGTAGGGAATCTAACTCTGAAATGAACAGATCCTGACATCCATATAAATTAAATGAATCCTGCTTCATTGGTGTCTATCCAGGCCTTGGCTACTAGTATGACCCACTATGACCTAACTCTGCCTTCTGCCCTCCAAGCTGTCCAGGCACCTCCTGCTGTTCAGGAGTAACTTGTGTTCATGTTTCCACGTGGTAATAGAGACCTACCTAGAGCTTGTTATAGATTTTAGTCTCTGCGGACAGTATATTATTGTCAGCACTGGTGGCAGATCCAAGCTTTACCATTGACCTCACGTCAATGTAATGAAAAGTTTATTGAAGGATAACTATTTTTTTGGGTCGTTTACTCAACAGCTGCTTTTCCATTTCGAGATTGTAAAAAGTACCGTATATGAAAAAATATTATTGCCATAGACCTTGCTTATATTCCTTGTGCACTGTATAACTTCTCCCGCCTATGTAAATATAAAGGAAATGGATTTCCTTGCCAAAGTTGTTACAGAAGTGTTTTTTTTTTTTTAAGAAATTTTATGCACTGTCATAGGTTATGTTACCTTTTGTTCCCTGTCGCCACTTTGAACTGATCCTGTGCTTTGTCCATGCAGGATGGAGAAGCAGGTTGACTTTAATTCTGCCCCACCAGCTGCATATACTCACCTTCTGTTAGCCAAGTGTAAGTTCCACACAGGGTTGAAGACACTCTCCCTGCACCCCTGTGACAGCACTAAGCCAGTCATCAATCATCAGACCTCTCACATGGGAAGAAAAGGAGTAAGTCACATGCTCCTCCATACCTGGAGGTACGGGGTATATTTCAATATGGTGCGTGAGCATGTGCTGTTGGTTAGGCATCTTATTTTAGCCTACATGGGCACAAGTTGACCTCCTAAAATATACTGCCAACCCTATAGTTATATTGTAAATTAAATATTCTAGGGCAGCTGCTGTCATCTCTCCTATGTTTTATGTTTTTTTAAATAATTTTTTAATCACTCACGTGCCACAATAGCCAGGTCTGGAATTCAGTGTGTCTGTGCCAATAGGGCCTGGGTGACCTGCCTGCTATATGAGAATAGAGGAGACCTGACTATATTAATAAATTATAGGTCCAGTATATGTTTTTTTTTTGCTTACTGACAGGTTATAAAAGTTGTTAATCTATTAATTGCATTGTCTCCAACAAGTACACATGCAAACTGTAGATGGCCCTGTGAAACAGCAGCACCTTGAGACCTAAAAGCTGCAATTGTTATGGTTTGGAACAGTAGAAGATATTTTCTATATTCTAGATTCACCCGCGTGTTCTGCTAAATCAACCTGTAGTGTCCATGTGATTTGTCATTTGGCGTAACTGTGTCACGTGACGTCTCGCACCAGCCACCGCAGAGACTGTGCAGTTCATGCCCTTGAACAGAATGGCAAGTGATGGGACTATAGAAGCTTGTCTGCGTGGCAGCCTAGTCACTCAGGGCCTGGCTGGCTTGTGGACCCTGGCTGTGGGCTGAATGGACACAAAGAAGCTTTGGAATATCCATTACCATAAGCATGATGATACAGTTTGCCATTCAGTTCTGAGAACTGCAGTTCCGCTGGAAATAAACAAATATAACAGATGTATGTTGGCTTTTATTTTGAAGACTGCACTTGACTTACCTTTTCTGCTGCTACAGAGGACCTGTCACCAGCAACCTACTTGCAGGCATACATTTGGTTAAACATATACCCAAACAGAGCTGGATTTATACTTCCTGCCCCCTTACCCAACTATTTTGTGCTGCTGCCCTCCTATAAAAGTTAACTGGATCTCAGACACCTTTGTTACAGATGCAAACAAAGGCTGGGGGGACCGAGGGACTGGAGAAGGCAGTTTGGCTGCTTTGGGTCCCTACATGTAGCCACTAGAACATTAGATACATACAGTGCCTTTAAAAAGTATTCATACCCCCTGAAATTTTCCACATTTTGTCATGTTACAGCCAAACACGTAAATCTATATTATTGGGATTTTATGTGATCGACCAACACAAAGTGGCACATAATTGTGAAGTGGAAGGAAAATGATAAATGGTTTTCCAATTTTTTTACAAATAAATATGTGAAAAGTGTGGCGTGCATTTGTATTCAGCCCCCCTGAGTTAATACTTTGTAGAACCACCTTTCTCTGCAATCACAGCTGCAAGTCTTTTTGGGGATGTCTCTACCAGCTTTGCACATCTTGAGGGTGCCATTTTTGCCCATTCTTTGCAAGATAGCTCAAGCTGTGTCAGATTGGATGGAGAGCGTCTGTGAGCAGCAATTTTCAAGTCTTGCCACAGATTCTCAATTTAATTTAGGTCTGGACTTTGACTGGGCCATTCTAACACATAATATGCTTTGATCAAAACCATTTAATTGTAGCTCTGGCTTTATGTTTAGTGTCTTTTATGTACTCTGCAATGAAGAAAACAAGCAAGAATAACGTTATTGGTCATCATATTGATTATACAACATAACTGCCTAATTAGAGTTTAATGTTCCTGCAGTAGCATAGAGGTCCAATATATCCCAAAGCATGAGTTTACAGAATTTCCACATTCTTGATGTCTCTGGAAAATTCCCTCTATCTCTTATAGACATACCCATTGGCGGCTGGTGGTTATGGTGGGGGGGGGCACATACAATCCAACCAATCACCACACCTGTGCCCCGAGCCCACCCTTTTTTGACGCCTATTAGAGCCTCTGACTCTAATTACGTGTTTTAAAAAAAAAAAAAACCTGATTGGAATCCATGCATCCAGCACCCTGCATGTACATCAGGGGGCCGGACGCATGGATGGGGGGTGGCCCCCATGCGCCCCTAATGGACAGGCCGCCACTGGACTAACCCTTAAGTCATAAGACCCCTAGGTAGTCATAAGATAATGCGAAAATATATACAAAAAAATGGCGCCTTTTGGGGATAAAAACATGAAAGCCAACAGCTGCCCCCTTTAAAGTGAACAAATCACAAAACTGTGTAGAATTATGAAGTAAAGAATAAGGCACTATACATGTTCATGTGAAAAACTGTCACAAAGAAAAACACTGCATCAAACTTAAATATGCACATAAATGAAAAAATAAGCAAGCATAAAGTCCATAAGTGAATAAATCCCAACACCAAAACGGAATGCTCTGAGATAAAACTTCTAGATTTTCCACCACGAGTGCTCAGTATGAAGATGGCCACTCACCAGAGCTGTTTGACCCCTTTTTACGGGACGGTCAAAAAAAACGCTTTGGGAACACGAGATTAGTTCCGCTAATGGCATAAATCCACTTCATTATAAGAGTCCAGTCATAAGATAATGACATAGTGCTATTTATATTTCAAAAACATTCAAAAGAAGGGGACAAGTTGGGAAGGGATTATCACAGTGCTTGCAAATAATAAAAGAAACCGTATATATAAAAAGTTATAGTTTAATAAAGACAAGATTAAAAACCAAACAAAGCAGTTTGTTGAATAGTGTTTAACATTTCATTGTGATGGTGGTCACGTGACTAAAGTTCATGTTGAACAGGGATCTCATATTCGTATATTATCCTGACTTGTTTCACCTTATAGCTTCATCAGGGGATATACGAATCAACCAATGACTACGTGAGATGCCTCACAATCCCCAGAAAGGGCCACCACCAAGAGAGGGACCCCCGCGGGGGAAGGCACTATGCGGCCACAGAGGACACACAACGACCAGGTTAAGAGAGTTAAAGTGGATGTAAACCCGATTCATGAAATTTGAGCTGGGCACATATATCTGCAGTATTTTGTTATCTCTCTTCAATGAGCTAAGTCCCGTAGCTCTCTCCTGAACTGTTCCTCTGTTAGCCTGATAACTCCTGACAAATTCTCGGACACTTTAGACAAAAGCAGCCTGAATCTTCAGTCCGGGGAGGTTGCTAAAATAGATTAGCAGGGAGCAGCTCCTATTACAAAACACCTCAGAGTCTCTGCCTATGATGAGAGGGGGTGTATGCCTTTCCTCCAATCAGCAATGTTAGCTTTCTTGGCTGTATGCCCAGACATCACACTCTGTGTTAACCAGGAAGAGAAAATCTAACACAATCTCAACTTTCTAAACAGTATATAAATGTGAAGACAGCAGATATACATGTAAAACCTATGTAGGGAGATTTGGTTCATCTCTGTGTATCATTTGAGGCTGTTCACTTCACTGGGTGTATGGAGGGTTTACATCCACATTAACTCAGAGCATAAGGTTGAGGGCACCTAAAATCTAGAGCAACATATGTCCAATAAAGATGAAGTGAATGGCTCTTGTGAACATAGAAAAGTAGTTCATAGGTCGCCCTCCGTCTCTGTTTGCCAATTTTTTGACAAGCCCAAACATATACCTCTATTATATGTATAAGCGTTTATGAAATGGTAGTCATATTTTGTAAAACGTTACAAAATTGCGACCGGGTGATTCAGCAGGGAGCATCCTAAATCCCTACATACTGTAGAGGACATCCCAGTGTTTAAAGACCCTGTGGCTAAAAGGCTAGAAGCCCCTTGCAAGGTCTTATTCTAACTCACAAGCACTGCCCTGCAAACTGCAATTGTTGCCATGTCCTTCTGTCAGACCTTAGGTGTCTGGTCCAAAGAAATGTCTCAGGATCCTGAGATATCCTCACAGATCTCTAGGTCCACCAGAAAATAAGAGCTCCTGCCTGTGGCCCTATTCATATGTGTTAATGGGTCAGTGGATATTTATCTAATATCCAGAATAAGTCCTAATTTGTTACACATGCAAAGAATCCTTTGGCTCAAATGTTGGTTTGCGGAACAGCAGGGTAAGAAACGCCTATTGAAACCTTTTGACGCAGAAAAACTATTTGGTGAATCCCTTAACTTTATCAAGAGCACCCTTTTGCCCCAGCATATGAAGACTAAAGCCTCGTACACACGGCCGAGATTCTCGTCGAAAAAAACATGTCGTTTTTTTTCGACAAGATTCTTGGACAAGAAAATTGTCCCGGCCGAGTGTACACACGCTCGATTCAAAGAACCCGCGGTTCTTTGAATGGAGCGTACGCGGTGACGTCATCGACTACGACGAGCATGCGCTCGTCACATTCGATGCCGTCGCCGCCATCTTGGTATACCCTACCTATGCCTAGGAAGCTACCGCGCATGCGTCAAATTCATTTCGAACATGCGCGGGCTTCCGGGAGGACAGGTAAGTGTACACACACTCACTTTTCTCGTCGAGAAACATGCCGACGAGAATCTCGACGAGAAAATAGAGAGCAGGTTCTCTATTTTCTCGTTGAGATTACTTGTCAGTTTTCTTGACGAGAAACCATACACACGAACGAGTTTCTCGGCAAGACATCTCTGCCAGAAAGTTTCTTGCTGGTTCTTGTCGAGAAACTCGGTCGTGTGTACGAGGCCTAAGCCTTATGCCGCGTACACACGATCGGAAATGTGAGCTTTTGGTCGGAAATTCCAACCGTGTGTATGCTCCATCAGACTTTTGCTGTCGGAATTTCCGCCAACAAAAGATTGAGACAAGGATCTCTATTTTTCCGACATCCACTCGTCTGTATGCAATTCCGACACGCAAAAAAACACGCATGCTCAGAATCAAGCAGAAGAGCCGAACTGCCTATTGAACTTCATTGATCTCGGCTCGTCGTACGTCTTGTAGGTCACCGGGTTCTTGACGGTCGGAATTTCCGACAAGATTTGTGTGACCGTGTGTATGCAACACAAGTTTGAGCCAACATTCCTCCGAAAAAAACAAGGTTTTCTTGTCGGAATTTCCGATCGTGTGTACGCGGTATAAGTCTTTAAAACCCTCTATCCTTAAGCCAAGGTTCACACTGGGCTGCGGGAGTGAAGCCATGCGAGTTCAGCTGAACTCGCACGATTTCACTCTCGCTGGCAGTCCCGATTTCAGCCGCGATTACAAAGACATCTGACACATGTCAATGTAAATCGCGGCCAAAATCGCAAAAAGTAGTACATAAACTACTTTTTGAAATCGGTGCAGCGCCACAGATGCGGCGTCGCACCGATTAGGACGGTGCCATTGCCGGCAATTTGCGGCAAATATCGCCGTTTTGACATGCGATTTGACATGCCAAATCGCATGTCCAAACGCACCAGTGTGAACCTGGGCTTATGCTAAGAAGAATTTATTTTGTTTCTCCCAGGCCTCCAAGACAAAGCCGCTGTAAATCTTGAACTCCCAAATCCTCCAAACCCACAAGCAAGTCCTCCACCTAACGAGGGGATGCCCCAACTTGTCAGAGTGAGGGCTTGTCTTTTGGCCTTTGCTGCCACCTGGTAGCAGGACATTTCAGGCATGAGTCCAGAAGATGGTATCCAGGGTCTACAATTTAGAATTTCAAACTCTGCCTCTGCCCTGCTTCAGGCTGTCAAACCCGCCAACTTTCCTGCAAAGACTAGCGGACCTCCACACTGTCCTGGTGCAGTTTCTTCCTCAAGGGATCAAAGTCATCCTTGTACAGTAGTTGCCCAGCTTCAATCTTGAGATATTCCCTTAGTGGGATACAGTGGCGGCTGGTGCTCAAATTTTTTTGGGGGGGGCGCAAACAAACATTTGCAGCCTCACTGTGCCCATCAATTGCCGCCACTGTGCCCATCAAACGCAGCCAATGTGCCCATCAAACGCAGCAACTGTGCCATAAAATTGTCGCCACTGTGCCATGCCATCAAACGCAGCCACCTTGCCATCAATTGTCGCCACTGTGCCCATCAATCGTCGCCACTGTGCCATGCCATCAATTGTCGCCACTGTGCCATGCCATTGTCGCCACTGTGCCCATCAATTGTCGCCACTGTGCCATGCCAAACGCAGCCACTGTGCTATGCCATTGTCGCCACTGTGCCCATCAATTGTAGCCACTGTGCCATGCCAAACGCAGCCACTGTGCTATCAATTGTCACCACTGTGCCATGCCAAACGCAGCCACTGTGCCATGCCATTGTCGCCACTGTGCCCATCAATTGCTGCCAGTTTGCCCCTAAAATGCCGCCAGATTGCCCCCCCCCCCCCCGCCTGGCACTTACCTTTCTCGGTCAGCCATCCTCGGATCCTCCTCCACAATCCCTCAATTTAGTCCCGCCCTCGATGTCGCTTCAGCCAATCAGGTTACCGGTAACCAGATCCGGTGAACCTGATTGGCTGAAATGCGTGTCAGTGTTAACCAAGGAACGCACCCCCCCCCCCCCCGTGCGTCCCCTGGTTAACTATTTGGAAGCTGATTACAGCCCTCAGGCTGGCTCTGATAGACACTTCCACAGCCAACCAGCTGCTGTTATTCAGATGGCCGGCGCTCGCCAGGGGGCCGGCCATCTGAATAGTGGGCGGCAGCGGCGACAATACATACATTCATGCAATGCATAAATGTATGTATTGTTTTTCAGTGGCGGTGCAGGGGAGAGAGGGGGCGGCGCTCCTGCGCCCTCTATGGACGCACCGCCACTGGTGGGATACCTGGATAACTTCCTACTGAGAGAAATTTGCAAGGAGACTTGTGCGCTACTCAAAGTGTGAAATACAAAAAATATTATAAAAAAACAATCTGAAAAAACTGCCAACTCCTAAAGTGTCACTACACCATTGCAAACATGAACTAAAATAAAAATTCCAGTGCCATAGTGAACACAAATAAAGTTCTTATTGGTGAAATAAAGTGCTTCCAGAAAAAATCCCAGTGCCAGCGATCATAATTCATTGCTAGATCCAAAGACACAAATACACTCCACCACCATGTGCAATGGCTGCTCAAGCATCAAACTGCTGGAGCGATCTCCATATGGTGTAATCCATCACAGATCATCGCACATGAAATAAGAAAAAAAAAAAAAAATCCTTGGATGTGGTGTCTGCATCAGTTTTCGTTTCCCTGACCTTTTTCCCCCCTCTGTTTTTAGTTGGTCTTGGCCAAGATCACACCACCTGTATTAGAGTGTCCCCGGATGAATGATCACAGGAGGCACAACAGACAGCAGCACTGTCAGGCCTCGTACACACGACCGATTTTCTCGTCGTAAAAAACACGTCGTTTTTTTCGACGAGATTCTTGTTAAGCTTGTCGATTTTCTCGTCAAGCTTTCTATGCGTACACACTGTCATTTCCCAATTTCCTCGTGGTTCTCTGCGCTCACGTCCAGCACGTACGACGGCACTATAAAGGGGAAGATCTTTTTTCTTGGCGCCACCCCTTGGGCTGCTTTTGCTGATCTCGTGTTACCGTGTGTGAAGTAAAAGTTTGGGAAGAGACGATTCGCACTTTTCAGTCTTCGTGCTTTCAGTTCGTTTTAGCGTGACGAATGTGCTATCTCCTTTACGAAGGCTTGTTTTACCAGAAGATGCGCTCCCGTCTCATAGTTGCTTGTGAGCATGCGCGCTTTTGGAAGAGTCGTAAAAGCATACACACGAACCATTTTCTCGTCACAAAACAGGCCGACGAGAAACACGACGAGGAAATCTGGACTCCTGACGAGAAAATAGAGAGCAGGTTCTCTATTTTCTTGTCGAGATTCTCGTCAAGTTTCTCGTCGTAAAACCATACACACGAACGTTTTTCTAGACAAAAAAACTCTCGCGGCACTTTTCTTGACTGTTTACGACGAGAAAATCGGTCGTGTGTACGAGGCCTCAGTCTCGGTTTTCTGATGATCTCATTATCTGACTTGTTTTCAAAATAGCTCAGAGCTTCTCTTCCTGTTTCCTGCTTCTTCCTTGCAATGTCAGGAGGAGTGACAATCACTCCAGCACTTCGATGCCTATTGTCCTCTGGACTGGAGGTGAGCGGCCATTGCACATGGTGGTGGAGTGCATCTGTGTCTTTGGATCTAGCACTGGATTATGAATACTGCCACTGGGATTTTTCATGAAAGCACTTTATTTCACCAATAGAACTTTATTTGTGTTCACTATTTCATTTTGGCACTGGACATTTTAAATCCACTATTATTACATCAGATGTGTTTATTTTTTTATATTGTATGTCATTGATTATTTTAATGTTGTCTGATTTAGCGCCGTTCTTTTAATTTTATTTCATTCCTACTGAGAGAGTTGACTCATTGTTTAGAGTACAGTAGCTATGCCTTTTCCTTAATACTTCTCTGAGCTCCAAACTCTCCGCTCCCATGTTTGGATGCTACAGTTCAGGAGCCAAATAACTATTCTCTTTTGCCTAGCCTAGGAGCTTGGGTTTGATGGTCACCTCTTTCAAAACAGATCCATATGCCCAATTTCATGCCAGATCTTTTCAACTCAACAGTCTGGCAGTGTGGGACAAAAAGGTTCAATCTCTGGACCATTGTATACCATTGTCATTATATACCTGACCCCCAAAACCAGGCTTACTGTGGCATGGTGGATTATAATAAAAATAGTATAGTTGCGCTAAAATCAACCTATTAAATATCCATCACAACTGTGAGTACAAAAAAAGTGCTAGTGCATTGTTAAATATATAAAACATCCATATGTGCATTGATAAGATCAAAGAGAAAAACGTCCACAAAGCAGGTACAAACAGACTTGCCTGATATTAAAGCAATCACTGCGGGTGGTTCCTGACATGCAGCAATCACTGCCAAGCACAAGCTCATTAATGAAAGGTGCAGGTACTGTGTAACAGAGTTCCAGAATTGCTTCAAATCTCACGGTTCTCAAAGAAAACAGAAAGAATAGGACATAGCGCAATAAGCTAATACTGGTAAGAGCTCTACAGTATAGAATCCACTCACATGCACTCAGATGAGTGATAGAGCATAATACGATCAGATACGATAACTCCTCAGCTTCCTGGGTCTCGTCACTAGGCTCCTCCTCTACGCGGTGCGCCACTTGACACGTGACTTTTTCAAGGTACTCCACGCCAATTAAAAAAAAAAACGACATGGGTTCCTCCTCCATGAGCATACCAGGCCCTTTGGTCTGGTATGGATCTTAAGGGGAACCCCCACGTCGAAAACACTGCGTGGGGTCCCCCCAAAAATCCACACCAGACCCTTATCCGAGCGTGCAGCCTGGCCGGTTAGGAAAGGGGGTGGGGACGAGCGAGCACCCCCTCTTGAACCGTACCAGGCCGCATGCCCTCAACATGGGGGGTGGGTGCTTTGGGGCAGTGGGGGCTATTGCGCCCCCCCACCCCAAAGCACCTTGTCCCCATGTTGATGAGGACAAGGGCCTCTTCCCGACAACCCTGGCCATTGGTTGTCGGGGTCTGCGGGCGGGGGGCTTATCGGAATCTGGGAACCCCCTTTAATAAGGGGGCCCCAGATCCCGGCCCCCACCCTATGTGAATGAGTATGGGGTACATTGTACCCCTACCCATTCACCTGAAAAAAAGTGTCAAAGATAAAACACACTACACAGGTGTTTAAAGTAGTTTACTAGGCAGCTCCGGGGGTCTCTTCCGACTTCTGCCCTCTCCGTCTCTTCTGCCTCCTTCGCCCTCTCTCCGGTTCTTCTCCCTCTGTCCGGTGTCTTCTGCCGGGTCTCCTCTGCTATCTTCTGCTCTCACGCCACGTCTCTCTACTATATCACACCCACCTATGATAATGCCTTCTATGGATCTGATGAAACAGCGGATGCTGTGAAACGCGTCATCCCATTGGTCCGTTCTATCCCCACGTCACTTCCGGTCCGACGGCACGCTGCGCTCCACGCTGAAGCGCACGCTGAAGTCCTCGCTGAACTGCAGCTTCCTGGTTATCCCCTGTCTACCCTGATGACACAGGGCGCATCACAACACCTGCAGCTTGGATGCCTGGTTTTTCTTGACTTCCCTTGCTGACACCGCAACCTGCCTTCAGCCATCTTCAGCTATCCCTCTCCATCTGGAACCAACATCTCCCCTGAGGACCGCCTTAGATGACTCCGGACCACCTTTAACTCCTTACATGCCTGTATTATCCCTGTATCCTGTGAGTAGCCATTTGGCTGGTTTTATACAAATTTGCTAATTAAAGCCTGTTTTACTGCACTTAGATTGGCGCACCTTTCTTTCCTCATTATCTTCTGCTCTTTTGCCCGCCCTTTTGCTCGCTGTTGCCTGGTCTTCTCCGTTGTCTTCTTCCCTCTGCTCTTCTTCTGATGTTGACTCAACGCTCTCTCCCTCTCTACTGCCGTGTGCGCGGTGTGCAACGACTTATATTGGAATGGGGCAGGGGCCACCAGGTGATGTCATCTGGTGACCCGTCCCTTATGACGTCACCACCCGGGCATGCTGGGTGGTGACGTCATAAGGGGCGGGTCGCCAGAGGACATCACCAGGTGACCCCGCCCCATGCCAATATAAGTTGCACACCCTCAATGCCCCATTGGCCCCTCAATGCGGCAAAGTCAGCCTGTACAGATCTTTTCCTTTAGCAGAGAAACAGCCTCAAAGAGTCATGTTTCCACCTCTGTGCTTGACTGTGGGGATGGTGTTCTTAGGGTCATAGTCAGCATTTTTCTTCCTCCAAACACGGCGAGTCCGATTAATGCCAAAGAGCTCAATTTTGGTTTCATCTGACCACATTTTCTCCCAATCCTTCTCTGAATCACTTAGCTGTTCATTGGCATGACTGTACATGTGCCTTCTTGAGGAGGGGTACTCGCCGTGTTTGGAGGAAGAAAAATGCTGACTATGACCCTAAGAACACCTTCCCCACAGCCAAGAAAAGAGGTGAAAACATTATGCTTTAGTGTTGTTTTTCTGCTAAAGGTAGACCAGTTGTGCCAAGGGAGGATTCGAGACAGATTCTTGGGGTTGATAGCTAGGGTACAGACCCAAAACAAACCAGCAGCTCTCTTAACTGGGGGTAGTGCTACAGTTATGATACAGGAATGATTAGAAAATGGGTTTCTGCTACAGGAGATGGTCACACTTCAGAAAGTCACTATGGGTATTTAACCACTTCGCGCCCGTCATACGACTAATGACGGCCGCAAAGTGGTTCTTAAATGCCAGGAGGCCGTCATTATACGGCCTCCGCTCCTTCGGCCACTGGGGGGCGCGCGAGCGCGTGCCCGGCACATCACTGAGATGTCGATGCGCGTGCCTGGCGGCCGCGATGTCCGCCAGGCACCCGCGATCGGCCTGTACACAGACAAGGACATGGATCTGTGTGTGTAAACACACAGATCCATGTCCTGTCAGGGAGAGGAGACCGATGCTGTGTCCCTTGTACATAGGGACACAGATCAGTCACCTCCCCCAGTCAGTCCCCTCCCCCCACAGTAGCAATCACTCATAGGGCATACATTTAACCCCTTCCTCGCCCCCTAGTGTTAACCCCTTCCCTGCCAGTCACATTTATACAGTAATCAGTGCATTTTTATAGCACTAATCGCTGTATAAATGTGAATGGTCCCAAAAATGTGTCAAAAGTGTCCGATGTGTCCGACGCAATATCGCAGTCATGATAAAAATTGCTGATCGCCGCCATTACTAGTAAAAAAAATAATAATAAAAAAATGTCAGAATTCTATCCCCTATTTTGTAGACGCTATAACTTTTGCGCAAACCAATCACTATACGCTTATTGCGATTTTTTTTTTTAACCAAAAATATGTAGAAGAATATGTATCGGCCTAAACTGAGGAAAAAAAGTTTTTAAAAAAAAAAAAATTGGGATATTTATTATAGCAAAACTCAAAAAATATTGTGTTTTTTTTCAAAATTGTCGCTCTTTTTTGGTTTATAGCGCAAAAAATAAAAGCCGCAGAGGTGATCAAATACCACCAAAAGAAAGCTCTATTTGTGGGGAAAAAAGGACGTCAATTTTGTTTGGGAGCCACGTCGCACGACGGCGCAATTGTCAGATAAAGCGACGCAGTGCCGAAAGCTGAAATTTCGCCTGGGCAGGAAGGGGGTATATGTGCCCAGTAAGGAAGGTGTTAAAGACATGCTGTAGGAGACTTCAAGAGACCCTTAACATTACACCCTGTCAGAGAACGTACCTTGCCGGGCGTGTTGGTGGTCGCTTTGGTGTGCATTTGCGTGCGCCGATGCGCGCTGATGTTGGGCATGTTCCTGTCCGCGCTGGTGCACTTCCCAGACTGCGGGCGCCTGTGCGCGATGGTGTGCCTGTGCACGCGGGTGCACAGGCATATTCCCAGATATTTCATTTTGTCCACTATTTCAATCTTGGCAACCCTTTCAGGCAAAGAATTTTCAAGAGGGTCAACAGGTAGCAATGCAGATTTATCCCAATTTATAGTGAGTCCTGAAAATTGGCCAAAGTTTTTAATTATTTCCAAAATAATAATAAATCGTCTGCATATAAAGCAACCTTTTCTTCTCCCTCTCACCTCCTAAATTCTCTCACCTCTGGGGAAGTCCTAATAGCTATTGCCAGGGGTTCAATTGCGAGGGCGAAGAGCAGGGGCGACAAAGGGCACCCCTGTCTCGTCCCCCTCGACAATCGAAATTTATTAGAATATTCATTATTCACTCTCACTCTTGCTTCCGGCATTTTATATAATAATTTAATCCAATTGATGGAGGCAGGGCCAAACTGAAACCCCGCCAAGGCCCATCACAGATATTGCCACTCCAAACTATCAAAGACCTTGGTGGCATCCACTAGGTTTTAGCTAGGGGTATCAGAGTAAAGGGGGCTGAATACAAATGCAAGCCACAATTTTCAGATATTTATTTGTAAAAAGAATTGAAAACCATTTATCATTTTCCTTCCACTACACAATGATGTGCCACTTTGTGTTAGTCTGTCACATAAAATCCCAAAAAATTTTATTTGTTTTTGGTTGTAACATGACAAAATGTGGACAATGTCAAGGGGTATGAATACTTTTTTAAGGCACTGTAAACCATACAGAGAAACATAGGTTTGATACAGTATAACACTCACCAATACATTTGTCAACATTAAAGCGGAGCTCCACCCTAAAGTGGAACTTCCGCTCATCGGAACCCTCCCCCCCTCCGGTGTCACATTTGGCACCTTTCAGGGGGAGGGGGGTGCAGATACCTGTCTAAGAGGTGGAGGAATTTGAGAACTGGGGCAGAGACTGCGAGCCAGGCCTTCTCATCCAACATCAGTGCCTGACCTTACAAATGCGCTTCTGGAAGAATGGTCAAACATTCCCATAGACACACTCCTAAACCTTGTGGATAGCCTTCCCAGTAGAGTTGAAGCTGTTATAGCTGCAAAGGGTGGGCAAACTCAATATTGAACCCTACGGAGTAAAACTGGGATGCCATTAAAGTTCATGTACGTGTAAAGGCAGGTGTCCCAATACTTTTGGTAATATAGTGTATAAATCTATGGGGTTACATATACTTTGAGCTTCTCTGCAATGTAACAATACACCCTCCAATCTACTTCTGTAGTTTAAAAGAAACTGTACAATTGCACAGATAGTACAGTGCAGTACACAGACTTTCTGAAAGCCCTGCTCAATCTTGCAATGAGAAAATTACAGTATATAAAACATTGATGGAAATGGAGTCGACCTTCTGAGTTTAACATAATTGCAGTCTTCTTCAATTGTATTAAGTGAACACAACATCATTTTACTTTCAAAGACGATTTTAGGAATGTGCTGGAGTGATATGGCCTTGGTATATGTATCTATATGTAATTCACAGCGGCAGAAGGAGAGAGGAGGGCATGTGGGCATACACGTGGCAAGGGGTAGACCAACGGGGATTTTGTTACAATTTATGCATCAGAGTTTGTACCGCATGAAGCCATTGTTCAGGACACTTGGATCAGTGGGTGCAGAGACATTGTCCATATTAATAAGGGCTGCAGATGGATTGGAAGAAAGGGATGTTCCAGTGGGATCTGGGAATGGAAGAGAGAGACAGCTCTTCAGCTGTTCTCCCCAGGAATTGGCTGGATTTGGAGCCAGAGCTCAGACGAGAAAGGGAACTATATGCTGAGCTGGAATTTAAGACCCTGGCATCACTGGTACAGAAAGACCAAGAGTCATCCAAACAAGGGGCCAAGTGGTGAGTGACCCTCATATATTGCACCTAATATAGCAAGAATGGAAAACCAAATCTCCTGTACGCAAGTATAAATTCTGCATGCCTACAAACTACTAAAGCTCCATGTATATGGGACGCTGGTGCAAACTCCTCTGAACTAATTTTTTTAAGGCTTGAAACCGGCGTTCAGAAACGCCCATTTTGCCGCGTTTGCATGCCGCGTTTAGCCGCATTTTACCGCGTTTGCATCTAGAAGCGTTTATTAAGATAACCTCATAGGACCCTCCCCAAGCTCCAAAAACATTGTTATTTTAACTATTTCAGCCATTTTGACCAGAGTGAGTAGCAGCAGCAGAGAGAGCAGCTGTATACTTGTATTTGCCTCTATTTCTGTGCTTTTTTTTGCAATGGATCCCATAATAAGCATATTATTATTATTATTATTATTATTTAGGTACTTATATAGCGCCGTCAATTTACGCAGCGCTTTACATATACATTGTACATTCACATCGGTCCCTACCCTCAAGGAGGGTACCCTACCCTAACTCACATTCATATACTGGGGCCAATTTTAGACAGAAGCCAATTAACCTACCAGCATGTCTTTGGAGTGTGGGAGGAAACCGAAGTACCCGGAGGAATCCCACGCAGGCACAGGGAGAACATGCAAACTCCAAGCAGGTAGTGTCGTGGTTGGGATTCATACCAGCGACCCTTTTTACTGCTAGGCAAGAGTGCTACCCACTACACCACTGTGCCGCCCGCATATGTGAGGAAATGCTCCTGATGTTGCTCTTGATGAGGCTAGAACGACGTAGAAAATTGCGTGCGAGGTCCAGAGTCAGAGTTCGTCGCTATTGGACCCATCCATTGATTGCGCAGCGAATGTCTGTAGGATATTTTTCAAACATGTACGTACAGCTGCGTACCTACCCCGACAATTTTTTTTTTATTTTACACGCATGTCCATTGCTACATTTGATCTTCTACTAAAAAAACTATGACCCAGTCTGACACGCATGGACATCAACATGAGGAAGAGTGTGTCATCAGAGGAAGGTCTGTTGGTTACGAATATATATATATATATATATATATATATATATATTGTGACAGCAGGAAGGTAAAGTCACCTGGTTGCATCCAGGGGGGTAGATATATTTCGCCCAGATTCAGGCTTTACGCCGATTTATACAGCTAGGTGGAGAGTTGTATAAGCCCAGCTGAGACTAGTGGGCTCATTGATGACTCATACCTCTAGGGAGAGGGCTGGGCGTCGTGCAGGCAGGGAGTTGATGAGGCCAGCTGAAGCCTGTCAGTTCGTTTAAGGCCTCTATAAAAACTCCCAGATTCATTAGATGTTAGCTCATGCCTGGAAGCAGACCTGTGTGGACTGTCTAGGGAGAGTGAACCCCTGTGCGGTGAGAGAAAGCCTGTGTGGCTATATTTTGCTTGGACATTTAAAACCAGGGACTAGGACAGCACTAGGCTGATCCCAGTTGTTAGTTAGGAAACCTGTATGTTTGGTCAGAGGTCAAGTTGACCAGGATTTATTTTGTTTGTTTCTTTTGCTTTGCTGTGTTTTTGTCACTGTAAATAGAAAATAAACGGCACCTTTTTGATTTTGAAAACCACAACCTCCGTCTGCTGGGCCTGTTTTTGTGTGGGGAGCCCATCCCGGGGGTCACACACACCCGCTGCCGAGCTAACCCCCTCACAGTTGGTGGAGAACCAGTGGCAGTTTTTTTTTAAGCCAGCATGGAGGAGATACTGAAACAGCTGGCTCTAGCAAATGCCAATCAACAGCAGACAAATGCAGGTTTGCAAAAGAGCCTTGCAGCTCAACAACAGAACTTCGCAGCCCAGCAGCAAGCTCATCAACAGAGCCTTGCAGCCCAGCAGCAAGCTCACCAACAGAGTCTGGAAGCTCAGCAACAAGCCCAGCAACGATCTGAGGCCCGCTTCATAGACCTATTACAGAAGCAAGAGCAGAGACTACAACAAATGGAAGCAGTAATGCAGCAACGTCCGCAGACCAGTGAGGAAAGCCGTCCCACTAATACCGCGTCCTTTGGGGTGAGTCGTTTATTGACAAAAATGACTGGAGAGGATGATCCAGAGGTATTTTTGACCACGTTTGAAAGGACTGCTGAAAGAGAAAAGTGGCCTGAGGAGCAGTGGGCTGGACTGGTGGCTCCTCTGTTAACGGGTGAATCGCAGAAAGCTTACTATGACCTAGAGCCTGACCAAGCAAAAGACTATGTGATGCTAAAAGCTGAAATATTGGCAAGGCTGGGTGTCACCCTGGCTGTCCGGGCTCAGCGTGTGCATAACTGGACTTTCCAGCTTGGAAAACCCCCCAGGTCTCAAATGTATGATCTCATTCACCTGAGCAGAAAGTGGCTACAGCCAGAGACTTTGTCCGCACCAAAGATTGTGGAACGTGTTGTAATGGATCGGTTTTTGAGAGCTCTTCCTACTGCCATCCAAAAGTGGGTAAGCCATGGAGACCCAGAGACGGCCGATGGTCTTGTGGATCGTGTGGAGAAATACTTGGCTACAGAGAACCTGACGGCCTCTTCCAGAGACACTCGGACTTTCCACCCTAAGACCAGACCATCCCCAGGGGCGGATAAGATGATTCCAAGGGGTAAGGGTGGAGAGAGTGAGAGGGTGGGAGCTCTACCCCAAGTTTGGCGAGAACAGCCTGGGAAATCAGCGGCTCAAGAGGCGGCAAGAAGGATCATTTGCTACCGCTGCCGGCAAGCGGGACATATTGCAGCAAATTGCCCGGTTTTGGAGGAACCCATGCAGTGTGACTTTCTGACGGGCAGACGTCAGTCGCTGTGTGCGACAGTCGCATGCACTGCCATTCGGGGAACTGAGAAACATTTATGCAAAATGTGTATTAATGGTAGAAATGTTGTGGTATTGCTGGATTCAGGTAGCCTTGTGACCCTGATAAAGGCTGAATTAGTTAAAACAGAGGTCTCTGGGAATAGCAAGGTAGCTGTTATTTGTGTGCATGGGGACACCCGAGAGTATCCAGTGACTACAGTGTGTTTCGAGACCCCCAAAGGTACCCTTTCTCATCCAGTGGGCTTAGTGTCTCAGTTACCGCATGACGCCATTGTGGGAAGGGATTTTCCGAAGTTCTGGGAACTGTGGGATGATCCTGAGCCCCCCACTGGTGCCCCTATGTACCAGGAATATGATAGCCAGAACTCCTCTGAGAGTGGTGAGGACTCTCCCGAATTTCCCTTGTCAGTATTGGCAGGGGAGACTCAAGAAACTGGAGAGGAGCCCACCTCCTCAGACGAAAACCTACCGTCTGTGGAGTTTTCTGATCTTGAGGTTCACAGGGAAAACTTTGCCACAGAACAGTTGAAAGACCCCGCCCTAATAAAGGCACGGGAAAACGTAGTGAAAATAGATGGCGAGTTAGTGAACCCAGATAATACCTGCACTTACCCATACTTCAGCGTAGAGAAGGACCTACTGTATCGGGTGGCAAAAAGGGCAGAAGAAACCGTTGAGCAGCTTGTGGTGCCCAAACCTTACAGGAAGTTGGTGTTGGAGTTGGCCCATGGGCACATTCTTGGAGGTCATCTGGGGACAGAGAAAACCCGAGAGAGGGTATTACAGAGATTCTATTGGCCTGGGGTGATGAAGGACATAGAAAATTATTGTTCCTCCTGCCCTGTGTGTCAGAGGTCGGCCCCGATGCCACACTTCCGTAGCCCGCTGGTCCCTCTACCCATCATTGAGGTCCCGTTTGAGAGAATCGCAATGGATTTGGTAGGTCCTATAATCAAGTCCGCTAGGGGGCACCAGTACATATTGGTTATAATGGACTATGCCACCCGTTATCCAGAAGCGATCCCTCTCAGAAATACCTCGGCCAAAACCATAGCCAAAGAGCTATCTCTTGTTTTTAGCCGGGTGGGTATTTGTAAAGAACTGCTTACGGACCAAGGTACACCCTTTATGTCCCGGGTTATGAAGGAGCTGTGTAAATTGTTCAAAGTGACGCAATTACGTACATCTGTGTATCACCCCCAAACCGATGGGCTGGTTGAAAGATTCAACAAAACCCTAAAACAAATGTTGAAGAAAGTGGTGGATAGGGATGGAAAGGATTGGGACTGTCTACTTCCTTATTTGATGTTTGCTATTAGGGAGGTGCCCCAATCCTCTACGGGATTCTCCCCCTTTGAGTTACTGTATGGGAGACACCCAAGAGGGCTGTTGGATATTGCCAAGGAAACTTGGGAAAGTGAGAGTTCTCCCCACAGGAGTGTGATTGAGCATGTCGCCCTGATGCAAGATCGAATTGCACAGGTAATGCCCATCGTGAAGGAACATTTGGCCCAAGCGCAGTTGGCACAGCAGAGAGTGTACAACCGTGGAGCCAAGACCCGTACCTTTTCCCCGGGGGATAGGATATTGGTACTTGTCCCTACGGTTGAAAGTAAATTCCTTGCCAAATGGCAAGGCCCCTACGAGATAATGGAAAAAGTGAGCGAAGTGAATTACAAGGTCAGACAACCAGGAAGGCGAAAGCCCGAACAGATCTATCACGTTAATCTGTTGAAAGCCTGGAGGGATAGAGAGTCCCTAGTCGCAGACACTTGGTCACCAGCTCAAACTGGTTGCGTGATTCCTGAGGTTGGAATCGCAGCCACCTTGTCACAACCCCAACAACAAGAGGTTAAGGAGTTTGTGCTTCGCAACAAGGAGGTATTCTCTGAGCTGCCGGGACAAACATCTGGGGTAGAGCATGACATTATTACCCCGCCCGGTGAAAGGGTGAAGTTAAAACCCTATCGGATCCCAGAGGCCCGACGGGAGGCAATACGGGAGGAAGTACAGAAAATGCTGAACTTAGGGGTGATAGAGGAGTCCCAAAGTGATTGGTCTAGTCCCATTGTGTTGGTGCCTAAACCGGATGGGAGCTGGCGATTTTGTAACGATTTTCGTCAGTTGAACAAAGTTACAAAATTTGACACCTACCCCATGCCACGTATAGATGAGTTGATCGACCGGCTGGGAACAGCCCGATACATGACGACTCTTGACCTCACAAAAGGGTATTGGCAAATCCCCCTGGCCAAGTCAGCCAAAGAGAAAACCGCATTTGTAACCCCAGACGGGGCGTTCCAATATAAAAGAATGCCGTTCGGGTTACAGAATGCGCCGGCCACATTCCAGCGGAAAATGGACCAGATGCTGAGGCCCCATCGGAAGTATGCTGCGGCTTACCTGGATGACGTAATTGTCCATAGCACAGATTGGGCCTCACATCTGCCAAAAGTGCAAGCAGTCCTGGACTCTGTTCGGGAAGCAGGGTTTACGGCTAACCCCAAGAAGTGTACCATTGGGCAGGAGGAGGCCAAATATCTTGGGTACACCATTGGGAGGGGAGTAATAAAACCCCAACTCAACAAAGTCGAGGCCATCCAGAGTTGGCCACGTCCCAACAGCAAGAAGCAGGTACGAGCCTTTCTGGGAATCGCTGGGTATTATCGGCGATTCATTCCCCACTTTGCTTCTAAGGCTGTGCCCCTAACCAACCTGACGAAGGGGAAAGGGTCGGTCATGATTAAATGGACCCCCGAGGCTGAGGCAGCATTCCAATTCTTGAAACAAGCCTTATGTAGCCAGCCAGTGTTGTACTCACCCGACTTCTCTAAAGACTTTGTCGTACAAAGTGATGCGTCAGATGTGGGGTTAGGAGCAGTATTGTCCCAGGTCTGGAACGGGGAAGAGCACCCAGTCATTTACCTCAGCAGGAAGTTGAAGTCCCATGAGGTAAATTACGCCACCGTTGAAAAGGAGTGTTTAGCGGTGAAGTGGGCTCTAGATTCCCTTCGGTACTACCTGCTAGGTAGGCACTTTGACATGGTTACGGATCACGCTCCGTTAAAGTGGATGGCTCAAAACAAGGAAACAAATAGAAGAGTGAATAGGTGGTTCCTGGCCCTCCAGGAATTCAACTTCACAGTAAAGCATCGCCCTGGCGTTCAAATGGGGAATGTGGATGCTTTGTCTCGAGTACATGAATGCCTGATTGCTGGTGTTCCAACCCCGAGGTTAAAACAAGAGGGGGGGGTATGTGACAGCAGGAAGGTAAAGTCACCTGGTTGCATCCAGGGGGGTAGATATATTTCGCCCAGATTCAGGCTTTACGCCGATTTATACAGCTAGGTGGAGAGTTGTATAAGCCCAGCTGAGACTAGTGGGCTCATTGATGACTCATACCTCTAGGGAGAGGGCTGGGCGTCGTGCAGGCAGGGAGTTGATGAGGCCAGCTGAAGCCTGTCAGTTCGTTTAAGGCCTCTATAAAAACTCCCAGATTCATTAGATGTTAGCTCATGCCTGGAAGCAGACCTGTGTGGACTGTCTAGGGAGAGTGAACCCCTGTGCGGTGAGAGAAAGCCTGTGTGGCTATATTTTGCTTGGACATTTAAAACCAGGGACTAGGACAGCACTAGGCTGATCCCAGTTGTTAGTTAGGAAACCTGTATGTTTGGTCAGAGGTCAAGTTGACCAGGATTTATTTTGTTTGTTTCTTTTGCTTTGCTGTGTTTTTGTCACTGTAAATAGAAAATAAACGGCACCTTTTTGATTTTGAAAACCACAACCTCCGTCTGCTGGGCCTGTTTTTGTGTGGGGAGCCCATCCCGGGGGTCACACACACCCGCTGCCGAGCTAACCCCCTCACAATATATATAATATATAATATATATATATATCTCTATAGATGTACAGATGTATTATTTTTTGTCGTTCCTTTATTTTTTGAAAAAATATATATTTTGTCTATTTTATGCAAATGTAAACGTTAATTAAATTTTTTTAAATCTATAAAAAATATTTTTTGCAAAATTGTATTTAATATTTTTATTATTTTAATATTTAAAAATTGAATATTATTAACATAAATTTAACCAGGGAAAATTTTAATTTAAAGCAAAAACTTAAATTTCATGAAACTATGTTTGATCAAGTCGGGGGTCAAGCTCAATTGTCGGGTCATCTTGGTCAAATCTGAACATATGGGTCAAATTATAATAAAAATGTGGATAACAGCAATGCTAGTGGTGTATTGTATTGCATCAAGAGCTATATAGGGTCTATGAATAATCGCAAGTAATTAAAACATTTTAAACTATTTTTTTCGATGTTTTTTCATCGTTTTCCATCATATTTTTGTCTTTTCAGGTAAAAAAAATAGGGTACCTTTTTAAAAACGCTTATAAACTAAAACGCGCCTAAATGCGGGTACCGCGTTTAGCCACGTTTTGCGTCTGAAACGTGGAAATCTTCTGCGTCTGAACCCATTTTTTTGCTTTCAAAGAAACGCTGTTAAACGCAACTGCATAAAAACGGCAATAAACAAGACTGTGTACATGGTCACATAGGATAACATTGAATGTGTTCAGGGGCAGTTGAAAAAAGTGGCCAACTGCCTCTGAACGTACGTTTAGCAGCGTCCCGTGTACATGGAGCCTAAGTCACTTTATAC
This sequence comes from Rana muscosa, assembly GCA_029206835.1. Lineage (NCBI taxonomy): Eukaryota > Metazoa > Chordata > Amphibia > Anura > Ranidae > Rana > Rana muscosa. Next base: position 255,906,795 of record CM055125.1, on the reverse strand, counting down.
ACCTCTCTGATGTCTACAGATTTCCAGCTTTGCACTCAGGTATAGGGGCCCTAAGTTAAGTCAAGTCAAGATTCCTTTTTTTAGGGTTCATTCATACCATAGTGCTTGTGTTAGCGTATTCATAAAGCATATATGCTGACATGCCGTTTTACAATGTGCTGTACTGCATTTTAACACATATTGCAGTGAATGCCTTAATTTATATATGTATATCCTTCAAACACGCACTGCAGCACATTTCAGCACACTGCAATAAAATGCAACATGTCCAATTTTATTTCTGCAATAAAATGCGACATATCCAATTTATTTTTTATTTTTTGTACACCAATGCAGGACCTTAAACTAGATTAGAGACAATTGTACTTTGAATTTGTGTGGGAAGAAATATGGCCAACACTGGGGATGCCAACTAGCCCTTTTAGAGTGGGTAAAAGACAGAACCTCTGCTAAAAAGTATCTAAGTGCTGGTTCACACCAGCGGGATTTTAAAGCCGATATCCCTGCGCAACTTCATCGCGGCTTGCTTTTACAGTAATCGATGCAAGTCGTGATTAAGTCGCCCCAAAGTAGTGCAGCAACCTTTTTCTAAGTTGGATGGACTTAAGCTGCACAAATTAGAACGGTTGCATTGCTGTTACTGGGACACGACTAACATGGATATAAAACCCTAACATGGATCTAAAGTCAATACTGTTTAGTTTTCGATAGTGTAGGGAAGGATTATGAGGTTTTACTTCTGCATCTGTCCCCATTAAGGAGATTTTCACTCACTTTCCCTTACCTTCCAAGACTTCAACTCTGAGGAAACAGGAAGCAATATAAACCCGACCAAGGGCCTAACACAACCCCCTCCCCCCTCCCATGCAAAACTAAAGAAAAATGTTGGATGGACATTAGGTGACAGGGTGACAGTCTCCATTGGGTGATGATTTGATGACTAAAGCTGGCCAAAGATGGATAGAATTTGGGCCGGTTTAACAGGAACCGGCCAAGATACAATGCATCCATGGTCATTCCTGCTTGGCAAAAGTCAATCTAAAGATTAGTGTCAGTGTATTCTGATAGCAGAGGAGTCCCCGCTGTCAGAATACAATAATACAGTGGGGAGGAATCCTTCATCCACCTCCAACCCATATATGGGCAGCCTTAGAGGGTATTAGAGGCTTCTCCAGCAAAGGCTGGAAAAATAATGTTAGGACAGGATGAAAACCCTTACTTATCCAAACACTATCATCTATCATTTCTGCTGGCAACTAATCCGGCTGATGAGGTACCAGCAAAGATGTTCACAGAGTGCCCCACCGCCCACAGTGCTGGAAAATGTGCTGGTGGTTGGCTTGTGCCTGCATGGCCCGTAGTAGACCTCTTGTGTCTATGGTGGCCTTTCTCATCCTTTTTACCCCAGAGGAAACCTTGAAATATTTTTCAAAACTAGCGAATAGGGATGAGCTCCGAGTTCGAGTCAAACTCATGTTCGACTCGAACATTGCCTGTTCGCATGTTCGCCGAACAGCGAACAATTTGGGGTGTTCGCGGCAAATATTCGAAAAGCCGTGGAACACCCTGTAAAATTCTATGGGAGAAATCTAAAGTGCTAATTATAAAGGCTTATATGCAAGTTATTGTCATACAAAAGTGTTTGGGGACCCGGGTCCTGCCCCAGGGGACATGTATCAATGCAAAAAAAAGTTTGAAAAACTGCAGTTTTTTCGGGAGCAGTGATTTTAATAATGCTTAAAGTGAAACAATAAAAGTTAAATATTCCTTTAAATTTCGTACCTAGGGTGTGTGTATAGTATGCCTGTAAAGTCATGCTTGTTTCCCATGCTTAGAACTATCCCTGCACAAAGTGTCATTTCTGAAGGAAAAAAAGTAATTTAAAACTCACTCGCGGCTATAATGAATTGTCGGCTCCCGGCAATACATAGAAAAGTCATTGATAAAAAATAAAAATGCGTGGGGGGGAACCCTGCCGCAAATTTAAAAAAAAAATGCGTGGGGTTCCCCGCAAATATCCATACCAGGCCCTTCAGGTCTGGTATGGATTTTAAGGGAAACTCCACCCCAAATTTAAAAAAAATAAATAAATAATAATTTCTGAAGGGAAAAAAAGCCATTTAAAGCGGAGATTCATCCACATTTTTAAACATTACTTCATCCATTTACTTTGATCATTAACATAAACATATGACTAACCTTTTTTTTTTCTCCGGGTGTAATTAGCGTCAATCTGCTGTCTTTAATCCTACTTCCGGGATTTCCTCCCGCGGGAGTAGGCGTGTCATTAGCTTTCCCCAGCGGTGCTATGTATGCCTGGAGGTCTCCGCAATCTCTCCTGGGAGCAAAGTGTCATGCTTCCTAGGAGACAAATAGTAACGCCTTCTAGCAAAAGATCTCGAGATACCCGGAAGTCTGTGCTTGTGGGCTTCACGATGCCCACAAACAAAATGGAAAAGAGCAGGAAACGATTTTATAAATGTTAATTTTGAACGAAAACGGATGGGGGATAATTTAAAGCGCAGGACAAGTGAGTAGTAAACAGTCATATGTAACCACATTGAATGGAATGAAAAAAAAAAAAACTATGGACCGCGGAACCTTTGCTTTAACCTCCCTGGCGGTATGATTCTGGCAGATTTTAGGTGCTGAAAGCGGTACCATTATTCTGCATGGAAATTTGGCGTTTTATATTGCAGGCCTGTAATTCTTAGGAATAACTCACTTTAATCTGTCCAAACCAGAGTCTAGTAGACATCCCGGGTATGATAAAGTTCAAAAAACAAAATTATACATTATAATAAAATAAATAACTATAAAATAATTATAACAAATAATAATATAATAATAATAAAAGTGTTTTTTAGTGTTTGATGACGAATTTCCCCACAAATCGCTATCGCTTAATTCTGCGAGTGATTCTAATTTATTATCGCTGTTTTCTAGCTGTTCTAAAACCACTTTTGACATAAAGGGACACTTTTTGGTTGCTATGGACAATCTCCAGTTTCCAGGCAGAAAAAAAAAAGTTTTTATTATATAAAAGTGCATGCAGGACACTGGACAGACCACTAGGGACAATGGGGGTGTGATATTATTACATACAGTACTGTAATCTGTAAGATTACAGTGTACTGTATGTGTACTGTGTTTTAACTTTTTTGAATTTGGCGCCGATCTCCGTCCCCGTGCGTCGTTACGTCGCAGGGAACGGAGCTCGGCGGCATTCGGCAGTGTGTGAATCGAGCGAGATGACGGCTCGATCACACAGCGGGGAAGCATCGCAGGATCCAGGGGACAAGGTAAGTAACTCCTGCCTGGATCACTGCGACGCAGCCCGAGTCTGGCTCGGGGTTACCGCTTTTGGTGCTGAAATTTAACCCCGAGCCAGACTCGGGAATACCGCCAGGGAGGTTAAAACCATTTGCGGCTATAATGAATTGTCGGCTCCCGGCAATACAGAGAAAAGTATTTTCCTGCGGCCTGCCAGGTTACATAAAGGGTCTGGTATGGATTTTTGGGGGAACTCCACGCCATTTTTTTTATTTGGGGTGGAGTTCCCCTTAAAATCCATACCAGACCTGAAGGGTCTAGTATGTATATTTGGGGGGAACCCCACGTCATTTTTTTTTTATTTGATGCAGGGTTCCCCTTAATATCCATACCAGACCTGAAGGGCCTGGTAATTGAATTTGGGGGGACCCCCACGCATTTATTTTATTTTTTTATCAATGACTTTTCTCTGTATTGCCGGGAGCCGACAATTCATTATAGCCGCAAGTGGTTTTAAATGGCTTTTTTTCCTTCAGAAATGACATTTTGTGCAGGGACAGTTCTAAGCAAGGGAAACAAGCGCTGCTTTACAGGCATACTATACACCCCCCCAAGTACGAAATTTAAAGGAATATTTCACTTTTTATTGTTTCACTATATGCATTATTAAAATCACTGCTCCCGAAAAAACGGACGTTTTTAAAACTTATTTTTGCATTGATACATGTCCCCTGGGGCAGGACCCGGGTCCCCAAACCCTTTTTAGGACAATAACTTGCATATTAGCCTTTATAATTAGCACTTTAGATTTCGAACGTTCGAGTCCATTGTATTTAGTAGGGTTCTAAAGTTCACGCAAACTTTAGGTCTGTTCGCAGGTTCTGGTGCGAACCGAACAGTGGGGTGTTCGGGTCATCCCTACTAGCGAACCTTTCTTAAAACCAAGGGAAGTGGTCAGGGGGAAAAATGTCCCCTACACTGGTGGACAGTGAGAAAAATGACCCCCATACAGACAGCTAAAAAAATACCAAGAACATTGACCATGGAACTACGTATGCATGGAGGTCAACCAGCCGCAGCTCAAGGAAGCCTGGTTGAGAGGCTGGTAGCCAACTTTAGTTGTTAACACTGGCAGATATTCTCTGCTCACATTTTATATCTTTTTGTGGGTTGTCCTATTATATTTACTATTCTATTTATTTAATCACACTCTTGGTCTTGTGTAGAAATGGAAAAAAAGATGGCTAGCATTTGATTGGTTTCTATGAGCAGAAAATAATCCCCTTCCCTCCATTGTTCATGTAGGTAATTGTAGTAATAACTGTACAGCCTTGCTCTGTGTCTGATAATTTGATCACAGTGACTTTTATCTATCAGGACCTGTCTGAGCACCAAGAAGCGTGCAGAGATTTCCTTTCGTTGCTGTCTGAATATGGCAAAAGTTGTACTGATCATCGCCCTACTGACAGCCACCATCTTACTTCTTTTACTGTGTAAGTCTCACTGTCTTAATATATATCTACTTTATCTGACGTCTAGATCTGGGGTGCAGTTTACATACGATAAGCCATCACCTTTAGCCAGAAACACCTGTCTGCACAAGCTGTCATTGTCTTTGCATGCACCCTGGAAGTCTAAAATCCTGGGTGCTCTATAAAGGAATTTGCACCCAGGGCTTGCTGGGTAGCTCTACCATTTCTCACCACCTGTGCCTTATATTGGCCACCTATCACATGTCTGGGCAAAAGAAAGGCACAGAAGAGGCAGGGTTACACAATGACATGCCAGGTTGTCCACAGATCCATGAAGATGCCTTTTGTCCAGAAGAGAAGACCGTTTACCATTCCTAAACCATCGCTCAACTGGAAATTACAACTGGTTTCTATGAAGCCTCATTCAAGGGTGCCAGAGATTTACATAAAATGGTTTTCCTTTTAAGAGGAAGTTTGGGGTAGGTAAAAAAAACATACATACCTCCATGCTGCTGGTGTCCCCCACCAGCTCCAAGACCGAGAGCTGAGCAATCAGATGACCAATGATTGCTCAGTTCTCAGGTTTTCTTAGAGCGGAAAGGTGCAGCTGGCTTTGGATCTTAGCCGCACGCTGAGTGCCTGAGTAGAGTTGCCACCTCATCCCTTTAAACCCGAACACATATTAATTACACAGGTTCTGAGGCTAATTTAATGCAGATAAAGCACCAAGTGAGTTTAATTACCACCTTAATCAGCCACAGAACCCGTTTAATTAATGTGTGTTCAGGTTTAAAGGGATGAGGTGGCAACTCTATACCTGAGCCAGCTGTCTATCACAATATGATTGGGATCCTTCCAGAGCCTGGAGCAGCTCTGTGGAGTCAGCAGACTGAAGATTTTGGACCGCTGTCAGATCATTCTGGGTCACAAGAGAGCACTTCTCTGTTCCAGAAGAGAAGTATGGCAAAAAAAGTTTGGCCATACTTTCCTTTTAGAAAAGTCGCTAGATGTAATGTATATCTTAACCCAAGAACAAATATGTAATATATTGCAGCTTACAGTCCTGTGGTGGCTGTGTTCGTACCCATTTTTCCTCCATGTTCAGTCCACACCCTAATTCATCCCAAAGTTATTCTATCGGGTTGAGGTCAGTCAAGTTCCTCCACCCCAAACTCGCTCATCCATGTCTTTATGGACCTTGCCTTGTGCACTGGTGAGCAGTCATGTTGGAACAGAAAGGGGCCATCCCCAAACTGTTCCCACAGAGTTGGGAGCATGAAATTGTCCAAAATGTCTTGGTATGCTGATGCCATAACCACTTAAGGACCGGAAGGATTTGCCCCCTTATTGACCAGGCCATTTTTTGCGATACGGCACTGCGTTGCTTTAACTGATAATTGTGCAATCGTGCGACGGTGTACCCAAACAAAATCTATGTCCTTTTTTCCCCCACAAATAGAGCTTTCTTTTGGTGGTATTTGATCACCTTTGCGTGTTTTTATTTTTTTTGCGCTCTAAGCAAAAAAAAGCGACAATTTAAAAAATATATATAGATTTTTTTTACTTTTTGCTATAATAAATTTCCAAAAAAAAAAGAATAATAATTTTCTTCATCAGTTTAGGCCAATATGTATTCCTCTACATATTTTTGGTAAAAAAAAATCGCAATAAGCGTATATTGATTGGTTTGCGCAAAAGTTATAGCGTCTACAAAATAGGGGATAGATTTCTGGCATTTTTATTATTTATTTATTTTTTACTAGTAATGGTAGCGATCTGCAATTTTTAGAGGGACTGCGACATTGTGGTGGACAGATCAGATACTTTTGACACTTTTTTGGGACCAGTGACATTTATACAGCGATCAGAGCTAAAAATAGACACGAATTACTGTATAAATGTCACTGGCAGGGAATGGGATAACACTAGGGGCGATCGAGGGGTTAAGTTTTCCCTAGTGAGGTGTTTCTAACTGTGGGGGGCAGTGTACTGACTGGAGGAGGAGAGAGATCGCTGTTCCTGATCACTAGGTACAGCAGATCTCTCTCTACTCCCCTGTCAGAACGGGGATCTGTCTGTTTACATTGAAAGATCCCCGTTCTGGCTCTCTGAGGAGCGATCGCGGGTCGCCGGTGGACATCGCGGCCACTTTGGCTCTGTCAGAGCGCCCCCTATTACTCTTAAAGTGGTTGTAAACTCACTTTATAAACAAAGACCTACAGGTAAGCCTAGATTAAGGCTTACCTGTAGGTGCATGAAATATCTCCTTAACCTACACGGTTAAGCAGATATTTGCAATTAAATGCGGCGACGCTGACGTCACGCGCATGCGCATGGGGTTAACCCCATTCACAAATTCAGCTAGGTTGCAGCATTCGACGACGTAGCCGAATTCGACGGCTCATGCGCGCATGCGCGGAGTCACGTCTTCGCCGTTTCGGCCAATCACAGCGCCGGAGCGGCGCTGTGATTGGCTGGAGCGGCGATACCCGGAAGTAACCTTCCGGCTATCGCCGCAGCGATGGATGCGGTTGAAGAGGGAGACGAGGACGGCTTCGGGGGCCCCGATCTAAGGTAAGTGATGCATAATGAGCTATTATGCTAGTCATATTAGCTCATTATGCCTTTCTCTTACAGCTAGTTTAAAAAAAAAAAATCTTATGAGGGTTTACAACCACTTTAAAGTGGCTGACGTACACATACCGCAATTCGCGCAGCCGTGCCAACCTGCCGCAGTATAATGATGGCATACTAGCTCATTATGTAATACTTACCTCAGATCGAAGCCCCCCGCAGCCATCCTCGTACACCACTCGGGCCGCCGACATCTCTCCCGGCGGTTACTTCCAGGTATCGCGGCTCCGGCGCTGTAATTGTGAATATAGGCTTACCTGTAGGTAAAAGTGGTTGTAAAGGGTTTGCAACCACTTTAATACAACGTATGGTAGTATGTGACATAGCGCAAAAGTGTAAATGGACATTGAAGGTTTAAAAAACAGGGCTGTCTGTAAAGAAAGAGTTAATACTTACTTCCCCTACTGCCCTTATTACCGATCTTCAGAGTCTTGAAATGGTCAGCTCACCAAAAAAATCTGCATCTGACACACTTCCGGGTGTTTCCGATGCCTAGTCCCCGACATTCCATCAACATTTTTTATAAATGTACAATAAAAAGGTAGCTTCACAGAACATATAGTGCAGATAAGGTAATATATGTACAATCCATGCACAGGTACATCTACAGTGCCTTGAAAAAGTATTCATACCCCTTGAAATTTTCCACATTTTATCATGTTACAACCAAAAAAATTAATGTATTTTATGTGATAAACCAACACAAAGTGGCACATAATTTTTCCGTTGGAAGTATAATGATAAATGGTTTTTAAACTTAAAAAAAAATAAAGAAGTGTGGCGTGCATTTGTGTTCAGCCCCCTTTACTCTGATACCCCTAACTAAAATCTAGCGGAACCAAATGCCTTCAGAAGTCACCTAATTAGTAGATAGAATCCACCTGTGTGTAATTTAATCTCAGTACAAATACAGCTGTTCTGTGAAGCCCTCAAAGGTTTATTAGCGAACCTTAGGCCCCTTTCACATGGGCGGACCGTTCAGATCCGCCTGTCAGTTTTTTAGGCGGACCTGAACGGACGCTCCATGCAGGTCTACGGAGCGACGGATGTCAGCGGTGACATGTCCGCTGACATCCGATCTGCTCTGATGCGCTAAATTCAGATGGATGGAAACCCTATTTTCCATCCGTCTGGCGGATCGGATCGGATGAAAACGGACAGGCGGTCCGTTTTCATCCGATCCAAACGACACTGCAGTTGTGGTTACTGAAGCCCCACGATTCCCTCGTGAAGACCGAGGAGAACACCGGGGCTTCTCTGAAGAAAGACTTATGGTAGCGCCGCCCCTGCTTGCACGTTTTCTTCGCTCAGCACAGCAGCGCACAGTGACAGGCAGCACAGCTCCGGGCATATCAAAATGTTCACTCTCCTGCACTGTGCGGTAAGTCTCAACGTGTTATCAGACTGTTATCTTGACATGTTAGTATATGTGGATAATGCACACCTCGCTGCCTTCCAAAGACTTGGGAAGTCCAAATGAACTGAAAGCATAGAAGAACACAGAGGGCGCGTAGGCCTAGCGCATTATCCTCAATACATGTTCTTATTTAATAAAATAGAGGTGAATATACTCACAAACCAGTACTTGTGTCATAGCATTATCATACAATCATCCCCTTAAATCTATATGCAAAAAATCCACACCACTTGGACATGTTCTGTAGGCTCTGAAGAAGAGGGAAACCTTGAAACTCGTTAGCCAATGTGACTACAAGTGGTGTGGATTTTCGCATATGGATTTATGCGGATGATTTTCTGAGAGCATGGATTAAGTGCCTTTTTATGTTTGACTGTGTGTGCTTTTACTATACAGCCCCCTGCATGTACATGGGGACCCTTTGTAGGGTGAACACATGAGGAAATAAGGACAGAGAAGGAGAGATAAAGGGGAAAGGAGAGGAGGGGACATGGGGGGGGCAGTTAGAGAAGCTACACAGAGACAGAGCACATGAGATGCATACTTGCCAACAGTCCCGATTTTCCTGAGACAATCCCGATTTTGGGACCCTCGTCCCGATCGGAGGCCGTCCCAATTAAAATCCCGGGATTTTGCTTTCGTCCCGGAAAATGTTTTTGGCACCAGGGCTGCTTCTGGCTCCAAAAATATGGCCGCCACCACCACCGCAAGATCTCTTTCCTGTTTCGGCAAACAATGAAGCTATGAGTAAGCACTGATATTACAGTGTGAAACGCGTCAGCTGATTCCTTGCTTTGCTGTGACCTGTAGTGCACTTGCTTGTTTTACAATAAAAGGCAACCGTAAGAGGTTTTTTTTGGAGTGCGGCTGTCCATTTTCATTCATTCATTGTTTGCCTGACTTGTGCATCGCCAGCACCCAAGGTTCCCTGAATATTCAAGTGATTAGCAGAATCTACTCACCTGGAGCGGTAACTCCCTTTCCCCTCTTTCCTGTTTCCCCTGGTTCTCGGCTCAGATTCAAGCTCCGGCCCTCCAGCCCTCTGCACTGCAGCTCCTCCCACTCTCCCTCGCAATGTTTTTTTTTTTTTTTTTTAAAGTTGTTTTTATTGTAATTTTGTAAGGTAAAAAAAAAACCAATACAATACAGAGCCTATTGGGGATACCCAGGCTCGTCACACACAAACTAAAATAATAATAAACAACAATAAATAACTAAACTACTGTACGCTCAACCACCTGTGCAGATTATCTAAAGTATTCTTCTATTTCCACAGATACTCCACATAGCTTATTTTACTTATTTACAAAATTAAATGAAGTACACGTTACATATACACATTCACATTCCCCCCTCTCCCCATAACTATTGACCGACCAACCTATGGAAGCCAACAAGTTAGAGATGCCACTTGAGCCGTTACAGGTAATTAATAGAGCGTTACTAATCATCCATCGAGTCTGCATTAGTGGACAGGGATTCCGTCCAGATGTCCCATATTTTATGGAATTTCTTAGCACAGTCACGCGACAAGTAAGTAGCCTTGTACAGTGGCAGAGCCGAGTTCACTAACCTCTTTCAAAAATGTATTGAGGGTGCGGACGAAGCCTTCCATCGGAGTACTATAGATTTACGAGCATAATAAAGTAATAATCCTAGTAGGGTTCTGCTTGCCTGGCGAGGGGCCAGCGCTTCTACAAGTCGCAACAGACATACCTCCACTGACAATGGCACAGGAATGGTGGTGACAGTCAAAATAAAAGTGGTGACCTCAGCCCAAAAGACTTTAATCTGAGGACAGTTCCAAAAAATATGAATGAAATCTGGGCGAGTCGCATCTCCAGCAAGAAGCTAAAATGGATGGATATATTTTGTGTAGGCGCATGGGCATGTAATACACTTGATGTAGTATTCTGAATTGCACTAATCTATCTCTAGCCGAAACTAGCTGTGAAAAGGGACACTCCCACATTTCCTCCCAATCTTCTGTATCTAGTGTAGGGAAATCGACCACCCACTTCACCTTAAGATTTTCAAGGCCCGTCCCTCGCAATGTTATTCAGCCGTCTACCTCCCCCGCCCCCGTGCACATGGTGTTGTACTGAGACAGTTGATCACAGAATCCTTTGTTTCCATTCATATACACAATATAGAATTGATACTAAGGATTTTATACTGTATAGAATTGATACCAAGAATAGAACATCTACTGAGGATTGTATATGGAACTGATATATGGAACTGATAGAGTCAGGTCCATGAATATTGGGACATCGATGCAATTCCAATTTTTTTGGGCTCTATACACCACCACAATGGATTTGAAATAAAACAAGATGTGATTTAACTGCAGACTTTCAGCTTTAATTTGAGGGTATTTACATCCAAATCAGGTGAACGGTGTAGGAATTACAACAGTTTGTTTATGTGCCTCCCACTTTTTAAGGGACCAAAAGTAATGGGGCAATTGGCTGCTCAGCTGTTCCATGGCCAGGTGTGTGTTATTCCCTCATTATCCCATTTACAAGGAGCAGATAAAAGGTCCAGAGTTCATTTAAAGTGTGCTATTTGCATTTGGAATCTGTTGCTGTCAACTCTCAATATGAGATCCAAAGAGCTGTCACTATCAGTGAAGCAAGCCATCATTAGGCTGAAAAAACAAAACAAACCCATCAGAGAGATAGCAAAAACATTAAGTGTGGCCAAATCAACTGTTTGGAACATCCTTAAAAAGAAAGAATGCACCGGTGAGCTCAGCAACACCAAAAGACCCGGAAGACAGCGGAAAACAACTGTGGTGGATAATCAAAGAATTCCTTCCCTGGTGAAGAAAACACCCTTCACAACAGTTGGCCAGATCAAGAACACTCTCCAGGAGGTAGGTGTATGTGTGTCAAAGTCAACAATCAAGACAGGACTTCACCAGAGTGAAACAGAGGGTTCACCACAAGATGTAAAGCATTGGTGAGCCTCAAAAACAGGAAGGCCAGATTAGAGTTTGCCAAACAACATCTAAAAAAGCCTTCACAGTTCTGGAACAACATCCTATGGACAGATGAGACCAAGATCAACTTGTACCAGAGTGATGGGAAGAGAAGAATATGGAGAAGGAAAGGAACTGCTCATGATCCACCTCATCAGTGAAGCATGGTGGTGGTAGTGTCATGGCGTGGGCATGTATGGCTGCCAATGGAATTGGTTCTCTTGTATTTATTGATGATGTGACGGCTGACAAAAGCAGCAGGATGAATTTTGAAGTGTTTCGGGCAATATTATCTGCTCATATTCAGCCAAATGCTTCAGAACTCATTGGACGGCGCTTCACAGTGCAGATGGACAATGACCCGAAGCATACTGCGAAGGCAACCAAAGAGTTTTTTAAGGGAAAGAAGTGGAATGTTCTGCAATGGCCAAGTCAATCACCTGACCTGAATCCGATTGAGCATGCATTTCACTTGCTGAAGACAAAACTGAAGGGAAAATGCCCCAAGAACAAGCAGGAACTGAAGACAGTTGCAGTAAAGGCCTGGCAGAGCATCACCAGGGATGAAACCCAGTGTCTGGTGATGTCTATGCGTTCCACACTTCAGGCTGTAATTGACTGCAAAGGATTTGCAACCAAGTATTAAAAAGTGAAAGTTTGATTTATGATTGTTAATCTGTCCCATTACTTTTGGTCCCTTAAAAAGTGGGAGGCACATATACAAACTGTTGTAGTTCCTACACCATTCACCTGATTTGGATGTAAATACCCTTGAATTAAAGCTGAAAGTGTGCAGTTAAAGTACATCTTGTTAGTTTCGTCTTAAATCCATTGTGGTGGTGTATAGAGCCAACAAGATTAGAATTGTGTCGATGTCCCAATATTTATGGACCTGACTGTATATCAACAACACAATATACATACATACAATATAGAATTGATACTGAGAATTGTATACAGTATGGAACTGATACTGAGAAATGAATATACAGTAATATAGAACTGATACAGAATCGTATACATATGGTATACAATATAAACCTGATACAGAATCGTATACAAATAATATTACACAATAAAGAACTGATGCTGAAAGTTGTATATAGTATAAAATTGATACTCTATACTGTATACATTATTCATTTTGCCGTATACAGACAAGATCACTGATCTTGTATTTAGTTACATCTATCTTTTTGTCCATTTAGTGCCTGAGGTTCTCCACTTTCAAAGAGGCACACATATCATTAGAAGGTGAACAGAACAGCTATATCAAGGCAAAAGTGGCCCTCAGGTCGCATTCACAAATAAGTGTTCTGAAAATTTGGGGAGAAAAGCACGTTTCTGTCCCCGTTTCCAGAAAAAAGCAGAAAAACGCGCATTGCGCTTGCAGTGTCATTATCTCTTGATGGCTCCAAACGTGGGTAACAGTCTCAATAGAAGGCATGGCCAATGCGTTTGGTTCAGTGCCAAAGGAAAATACATGAGCTACTTTGGGGCGTTTATCATGGGTAGGGCAACCCATTTAAGTGAAGGAGTGCTCTATTCTGTCGTGCCTTAAAAAAAACGCAACCTGTGTGAATGCAGCCTTAGCAAATATTTATGATCCTAGGGAAGGTGGGCAGTGTGATAGATGTAGGATCCTGGTAGGACATACAGTATTTGCGTGTTGTTGCCTGTAATTTATCCCTCGCCCTTCTCTCTTGTCAGACCTTCAGGTATCTAACCAGCAGCGTGATATAAAACAGAAAGCAGTGGAGCTCCGCACAAACCAGAGCCAATGCCAGGAAGAGTTGGCAGACCAGCAGAAGATGAATATGAACCTGCAGAGTAACATCACTTTCCTTATCCAGGACAATAAGTCCAGACAGGAGTTGATGATGTCCCAGTTCCAGCAGACACAGGAACACTATGTTCAGAATACACAGAGGATGAAACAGAGCTGCCAGCAACTTTACAAGAATTACAGCAAGCTGCAAGAGACGTACAACTACTTGTGGAGCTCTTATGTGTTTCTTCATCGGGAGAGTGCCATACTGCACAACTGCCACCAGAGAAACCCCAGTGATGAAGGTACCATGTTTACAGTATATATCTGATATGAATCATTTAAACCCACCTGGAATCAGGGCTTTTTTTCAGGGGGAACTTGGTGGAACTCAGTTCCACCACCTCTGGCTCAGACCCTTTGTTTCCTGCTCACCACAATCACTTGTAAACACAGAAGTCCGGTTTCTGTGTTTACAAGGGATAGCTCTGCACTCTGTATATAATGCAACCCTGGTATTTAACCACTTCAATACCATGCACTTATACAGCTTCCTGCCCAAGCCAATTTTGAGCTTTCAGCGCTGTCGCAATTTGAATGACAATTGCGCGATCATGCTACACTGTACCCAAACAAATTTTTTATCATTTTGTTCCCACAAATAGAGCTTTCTTTCGGTGGTATTTGATCGCCTCTGCGATTTTTATTTTTTGCACAACAAATAAAAAAAGAGCGAAAATTTTGAAAAAAACTATGTTTTTCTTTGTTTCTGTTAATTTTTTTGTAAATAAGTACCTTTTCTACTTCAATGACGGGCACTGATAAGGCGGCACTGAAGGGCACTGATAAGGCGACACTGATGGGCACCGATGAGGTGGCACCAATGAGGTGGCACTGATGAGGTGGCACTGATAGGCAGCACTGATGGGCACTGATATGTGGCACTGGTATGCGGCACTGATTGGCATTCATAGGTGGCACTGATTGGCACTCATAGGCGGCACTGTTTGGCACTTATAGGCGGCACTGATGGGCACTTATAGGCGGCACTGATAGGTGGCACGGACGGGCACTGATAGGTGGGCACTTATGGGCACGGATGGGCACTGATAGGTGGCGCTGATTGACACTAGTAGGTGGCACTGATGGACACTGATGCCCAGCAATGCCAGCCACCACACATTGTGGTTGTGCCATCATAGTGCCAGTCAGTGCCCATTTGTGGGCACTGATTGGCATTTTTTTTAATTTTTTTATTTTACTACATGTGGATGGCCATGGGGGCCATCCACATGCTTGGGGCTTCCCTGTGGTCCTGGGGGGCTTCCCTGGTGGTCCAGTGTGGGTATCCGAGGGGGGGCTGCGCTGATAAACAATCAGCGCAAACCCCCCCTGTCAGGAGAGCCGCCGATCGGCTCTCCTCTACTCGCGTCTGTCAGACGCGAGTGAGGAAGAGCCGATCAACGGCTCTTCCTGTTTACATCGTGATCAGCCGTGATTGGACACGGCTGATCACGTGGTAAAAAGCCTCCGCCGGAGGCTTTTTACCGAGATCAGTGTGGCGGTGGGTCAGATTGACCCACCGCTCCACCGATCGCCGCGATGCGCGCCCCCCCGGGCGCGCGGCGGCTGTTATCCTGCAGGACGTCATATGACGTCCAGTGTGGATAACTGAACCACTTCCCGGACGTCAATATGCTATTGACTGGGCGGGAACTGGTTAATGCCCCTTTAAGACCCTCCTACTGTTTTCGTGAAATTTGACTGACCACACCCACTATTTGATGTGATTTGGAGGGTGTGTGTAGGGGGAGGGGTTTTGTGGGGCCGTGGTTTAGTTCCAGCACCTATTGTTTGAGAAAAAAAGCCCTGCCTGGAATCATAAAAAAAAAAATTCAGACAGACAAAGTCCTACCAACAGTTTCTTGTTACAGCAGTTACACAGTGTCTATATACGACTTTTAAGTTCAATAGGCACCTGAGTCTGATCACAATGTTCAGTGCTGTCTAATACTCTAATCTAACAAGCCTGCTCAGGCGCACCCCTCTCTTTCTCAGCACTACAAGTCTGCGTTAGGACACTTCTGATGAGGGGTGTGGCTGTTACTCTGTACTGAGGGGGGGTCTGGAACTGAGGGGGTGTCTGTTACTGAGGGGGGTCTGTTACTGAGGGGGGGGTCTGTTACTGAGGGGGGGTCTGTAACTGAGGGGGGTCTGTAACTGAGGGGGGTGTCTGTAACTGAGGGGGGTGTCTGTTACTGAGGGGGGTGTCTGTTACTGAGGGGGGTCTGTTACTGAGGGGGGTCTGTTACTGAGGGGGGTGTCTGTACTGAGGGGGATGTCTGTACGAGGGCTGTCTGTAACTGAGGGGTGTCTGTAACTGAGGGGGGGGTCTGTAACTGAGGGGGTGTCTGTTACTGAGGGGGGTCTGTTACTGAGGGGGGTGTCTGTACTGAAGGGGGTGTCTGTACGAGGGGGGTCTGTAACTGAGGGGGGTGTCTGTAACTGAGGGGGTCTGCACTGAGGTGGGGGTGTCTGTACTGATGGAGCGGTCTGCACTGAGGTGGGGGTGTCTGTACTGAGGGGGAGGTTCATACTGAGGGAGGCGGGTCTATATTGATGGCGGGGAGTCTGTACTTAGTGGAGCGGGTTTGTACTGAGGGAGGGGATCTATACTGTGGGAGTGGGGTCTGTAGTTAGTGGAGGGGGGTCTGTACTGAGGGGGGACTATAGTTGTTGGGGGGTGACACCATTTTTTTTCGCACCGGGTGACACCAACCCTAGTGACGCCACTGTGTGTAGGTATGGGAGTAATGACCATTTGTATTCGTGGAGGATTGGGCGGTGTAATAATCTCCTTTGCTGGTGGGTGGTGAGTGCCCGCAGGCTCAAGGTAGATTCACTGCCATAGTGCTGTCCTTTTTGTCCCTTCTCAGAGATGGTACGGCGAGGGCGGGGAACCTGCCGTGGCGTCATTGGAGGGGGATAAAAGAGGGAGACGCCCTGGTCACGAGGTCTTGCTCTTCTGGAGGTTCTTCATCACACGCCCAGGCACCTTAGGCCTGGGTGCGGGCGGGTCCGGATTCCGGTTCAGGTGCCCTAGGCCTGACCGGAATGGAGTTGGAGTCCATCCCAGGCACCTTCAGCCTGGGGTGAGGTACTAAACCAGGAGGCCTGGGGCCCAGTGACTTCGACTGGGTCCCGCGAGGGTGGAGAAGTCCGAGGGTCCCTGAGGTGGATAGGGCCCATGTCTGAGGTGAGGAGGCCGGGGAGGTTACCCATTCAGAGAGTCTGGAGCAGCATCAACCCAGTGACGGATGGGCCTCTGATAACTCCCTTGGAGGGACATCTTCCCCTGACAGGGGCCGCAACGCAGCAAAGGTACTGCTATCTATGTTCTCTTGAGTCGCTGGTAGAGACTCTCAAGTTCTAAGTCCCTTTCTAGCTAAGGCTATAGTAACCGCTGGCGAGATCGCAGTGGTTTAGCTGATAATTAGGACAGTGCCTCGACCTGCTCATCCCCTGTATCAAAATGTTATCAAGTCGCAACCAGTTGGCTACTGAAGCACTGTTTTTCTTTTTCGTACATCACGGGACACAGAGCGACTTAGTCATTACTAATGGGTTATATAGTTTACCTTCAGGTGTTGGCACTGGCCAATTCCAAACCGGAAGTACCCTCCCCTATATAAGCCCCTCCCACCCGGGAGCACCTCAGTTTTTTGCCAGTGTCTAAGGTGTTGGCCAAAGAGTAACATGTGTTTTCACTGGGCTTGCGTACAGGTTCTTTTGGGCCTTAGTAAGCTGTTCCGGATCCCACCAAAAAAGCTTCATAGCTAAACGGTCGGTACCCGGGCCTTGCAGCAGAAGAGCAAGGTTTTGCCTGTAATGCTTCTCTTAGGAGGGCTGGACCCTGGGATCCAGAGCTCTGGTCATACCCACGACCAAGACGCTGTCTGTGCAGGGTGCTATACAGGTCCAGGGGAGTGGAATCCTTGGGAACCCGGTCCCTGAAGGTTTAATTACAATGCCTGCCGTGATAGGTGAAGTTTGGACTTTTGTGGACCAAACAAAGTCCTGCGGCGGGGATCAGGTAAGTGGGGGCCCTCAGGAACTTGGTTCTATTGGGGGACCCCCAAGCCTAATTTGTCTTTCTGTCTGTTACCTAACGGTATTCCCGCTAAATATCTGTGTTTGCCTATAACTACTGAAAATGTAAAATTTTAATAGTAGTCAAGAAAAAAAAAAAACAGGGACCGCGGTACCTGTGTTAAACCACTAGAGGCCGCTGTAGTCCATTTTTCTTGTAAATGTGGATCTTTGGTTTTCTCAACTCAAAAGATCCAGGCAGCTGGTAAGTTTCTCTGAGGGAATCCACTTCCTCTGCCCTGTTGCTGCGTTCATCCACCGCACAGGCCCTCCGGCAAAAAGGGCCCTGGCTCCTAGTCCTCTGTTGGTTTTCGAAAAGGGCGCCATTGGCGCACGGGCGCGCGCGCGGGCGCGTGCACGCGCCTCCTATGAAAAAAAAGGGGCGGGGCGGGTGGATGACGCTCGATGCGCGCCGCGGCGCTTCTGCGCATGTGCGGGCGTCCCAGCATGGTTAAAAGACACAGTACAAGTGTCAGCTGCATGCAAACAGAGCTAGCAACAAACAGTGGCACACAGAGGCGGTTGATGCAGGCATCCCCATAGAAAGGCACTTTAGTGGACACCAGCTGGTATATAGCAGCACCTGTGTTAGACTATTACCAGCAAAAATTGGTGTATGACGACGGGAATACCTCAGCTTTGTGCTTAAGGGATATGTCGTCCAGACGCTCCGGAAATAGATCTTCCAGGAAGCCAAAGGGGTCTCCATCGGGCTCTGAGGATATTGGGCATGCTTGCACTGCACCAATCTCCCCTGAGAATGCAGAGGTCAGTAGCCGTAGAAACCCCGCAGGAATGCCTGGTGCTGCGGCTGTCCCCAGTCCACCAGCTCCTGTATATATAACAGAGGAGGTTTTATCCTCAACTCTGGGAGGATTGGAAGAGAGATTAACAGCATTGATCGCTGCTTCCCTGTCACAGGAAAAGCGCGTCCGATCTCCGTCTCCTCCTTCAGAGTGCCTGTTAGTGGAGGAACAGCCCCACACAGAGATCGACCTACCTGAAGGGGATCAGGATGAGGTTGATTCACTTATAGAGGAATCAACAGTGGAAGAACCCTTCTCAGCTTCTCAGGCTGAAAGATTATGGGTTCAGTCTCTGACTAACATAGTCCGATCAGCATTTAAAATGCCTCTGGCGGAACCACCATCCACTACGGTTTCCTCGCTGGGGTCGCTAAAAGCTCCCCAGGCGGTCTGTTCCTTCCCAATCCACCCTTTATTAGAAGGGCTTATTTACCAGGATTGGGAGCATCCTGATAAAATATTTGCTCCCCCCAAGAGATTTCCGGTGATCTATCCCATGGAGGATAAGTTCATAAGAAAATGGAGGGTCCCTATAGTGGACGCAGCCATCTCTTCTGTTAACAAATCACTGACATGTCCAGTAGATAATGTTCCAATGTTCAAAGACCCAATAGATAAAAAATTGGAGTCTTTACTAAAATCTGCTTTCTCTACAGCAAGTATGGTGACACAACCTGCGGTAGCAGCGATTGGAGTCTGCCAAGCAGTGAAAGATCAGTTGAAACAAGTCTTAAGGGACTTACCAGATCAGCAGGCTCATGCCCTAGCTGACCTGCCTAGAGCCTTGTGTTTTGCGGTGGACGCCATAAAGGATACAATCCAACAGGCCTCCCGCTTTACGCTGTCTATAGTACATATGCGTAGGCTTCTGTGGCTCAAAAACTGGTCTGCTGAAGCTCCCTGTAAAAAACTGCTGGTTAGCTTCCCATTTTCATGGAGAACGCTTATTTGGAGAAGATCTGGACAAATATATCCAGAAAATTTCTGCCGGTAAAAGTTCACTCTTACCGGTTAAGAACAAGGGTAGAAGTCCTTCTTTTAAGAGGCCTACCTCTCCAGTCCCGGGCACATCGGCTGTGAAGCAGTTCCGACGGCCTCCGCGGTCAAATTCAGGGGGCAGAAATCAGGGACAATCACAGGGTAACAAGAAGCCCTGGATCAAGAGAGGTACAAAACCTCCCCCTAAGGCATGAAGTATTGCCCCCGCTCAATCGGGTGGGGGGAAGACTTCAGTTGTTCACAGAGACCTGGCGGGACACCATCAGAGACAGATGGGTGCTCTCCGCAGTAAGTCTGGGATACAAGCTGGAGTTAAAAGGCACTCCTCCTGCCCAATTTATGAGGTCAAACGTGCCAAGAGATCCCCAAAAGAGAGGATCCCTCCTTCTGGCACTAGAACAACTATTGCTCCAAGGGGTAATCATGAAGGTTCCCCTGGAAGAAAGCGGATTCGGGTTTTACTCGAACCTTTTCACAGTCCCCAAACCAAATGGGGACGTGAGGCCCATATTAAATCTAAAAGGGCTAAACAAGTTCCTAAATATCAGGACCTTTCGGATGGAGTCGATCCGATCAGTGGCCACCGCCCTACAAGGGCAGGAATGGCTAGCCTCGATCGACATAAGGGATGCTTATCTGCATATTCCCATCTTTCCGGCCCATCAGAAATTTCTACGCTTTGCAGTAGAAGGGCGCCATTTTCAGTTCAGAGCCTTACCTTTCGGTCTGGCCACAGCACCACGAGTGTTCACAAAAATTCTGGCCCCATTATTGGCCAATCTAAGAACACAGGGTGTAACGATAATGGCATATCTAGACGACCTGCTACTAATAGACCACTCAGTGGAGAAGCTGGAAGTAGCTATTCACAAGACAATCGAGTATCTGGAATATCACGGTTGGATTATCAACCGGGACAAGTCAGCTCTAAGACCAGTCAAAAGTCTGGAATACTTAGGGCTAAGGCTGGATTCAAATCAGAGAAAGATTTTCTTACCTCCAGAGAAGGTGTCGTCTTTAAGAAATTTGACCCACTTAGTGGGTACAAAAAGAAAACCATCCATACGTCTCTGCATGAGGCTGCTGGGAAAGATGGTGGCTTCATTCGAAGCGGTACCCTACGGTCAATTCCATTCAAGGAATTTGCAAAGGGCCATACTGTCAGCCTGGAACAAAAAAGTTCAGGCTTTAGACTTACCAATGTCCCTGTCCCCTTCCGTTCGCAAGAGCCTCCATTGGTGGTTGGTGCCCCAGAATCTGGAAAGAGGGAAACCCTTCAGTCCGGTTTCTTGGAAGGTGGTCACTACAGATGCCAGCCTCATCGGCTGGGGGGCAGTGCTGGAGCAATGGTCTCTCCAGGGCAGGTGGTCAGAAGCAGAAAAGGCCCTGCCCATCAATCTCTTAGAGATACGAGCAGCCCGGTATGCCCTAGTAGCATGGACATCCAAACTCCAGGGGTCCCCTGTCAGAATTCAATCAGACAATGCCACGGCAGTGGCATATATCAATCATCAGGGTGGCACCAAAAGTCGTGCAGCCCAGAAGGAAGCAAATTGCATCCTGGAGTGGGCAGAAAGATATGTCCCAGCCATATCCGCGGTTTTCATCCCAGGAGTGGAAAATTGGAGAGCGGACTTTCTAAGTCGCCAACAATTATGCCCGGGGGAATGGTCTCTTCACCCCGAGGTTTTCCAGGCAATATGCCAGCGGTGGGGAACACCGGATGTAGATCTGCTAGCATCCAGATTCAACGCAAAGGTGGACAGGTTTGTGTCTCGCACAAGGGATCCCCTAGCTTGCGGCTCGGATGCCCTAGTGTTCCCTTGGGATCGGTTCAAGCTGATATATGCATTCCCACCGCCACAATTGTTACCACGATTACTCCGCAGAATCAGGGTAGAAAAGAAACCAGTGATTCTGGTGGCTCCAGCGTGGCCCCGAAGGGCATGGTACGCGGAGATTGTAAAAATGTCAGTGAGGAGTCCTTGGACCCTCCCACTTCGTCCGGACCTGCTGTCGCAAGGACCGATATACCACCCTTCCTTACCAGCCCTAGGTTTGACGGCCTGGCTATTGAAGCCCACATTCTGAAAAAGAGAGGGCTCTCTAATTCTGTGGTATCTACCATGATCAATGCCAGGAAACCGGTATCCAGGCAGATCTATTATAGGATCTGGAAAGCGTACATTACGTGGTGTGAGACCAAGAAATGGCATCCACGTAAGTACATGATAGGGAGGATTCTGGACTTCCTACAGTGGGCTGTAGATAGGAAGCTGGCCTTGAGTACTATCAAGGGTCAGATTTCGGCCTTGTCAATATTTTTTCAAAGGCCCTTGGCTTCGCATTCACTAGTCAAAGCCTTTATACAAGGAGTGATGCGTATTAGCCCTCCGGTTAGTATTCCCATATGTCCTTGGGACTTAAACCTGGTGCTGTCGGTTCTACAGAAACAACCGTTTGAACCATTACAACACATTTCCTTGGTTCTTCTCACCAGGAAATTGGTTTTCTTAGTAGCCATTTGTTCGGCTAAAAGAGTGTCGGAATTAGCAGCTATGTCCTGTAAGGAGCCATATCTGGTTGTCCATAAGGACAGAGTAGTATTACGTCCTCATCCAGCCTTTCTTCCTAAGGTGGTATCGAGGTTTCATTTGAACCAAGATGTGGTTCTTCCTTCTTTTTTCCCCAAACCTAGCTCAGTAGAGGAAAAGTTATTACATTCTTTGGATGTGGTAAGAGCAGTTAAAGCTTATCTAAAAGCCACTGCTCAGATTCGCAGAACGGATTCTTTGTTTGTTCTGCCGGAAGGCCCCAGAAGGGGTCAGGCAGCATCAAAATCTACTTTAGCCAAGTGGATTCGACAGGTCATAATACAAGCCTATGGCTTGAGAAAGAGACCGCCTCCGTTCAAAGTTAGGGCGCACTCCACAAGAGCGGTTGGAACTTCATGGGCAGTGCATCACCAGGCCTCCCTGGCTCAAGTATGTAAGGCCGCAACATGGTCTTCGGTACACACGTTTACTAGATTCTATCAGGTAGACGTTAGAAGTCAGGAGGATGTCGCCTTTGGGCGCAGTGTGTTGCAGGCCGCAAAAGATCCTCATGCCTGATGGCGCCCAGCTTATGTACCCCCCCCTCATTTGGCATTGCTTTGGGACGTCCCATTAGTAATGACTAAGTCGCTCTGTGTCCCGTGATGTACGAAAAAGAAAAAGGGATTTTTATAACAGCTTACCTGTAAAATCCTTTTCTTGGAGTACATCACGGGACACAGAGCTCCCACCCCTCTTTTTGGGACACTTATTGCTTGGCTACAAAACTGAGGTGCTCCCGGGTGGGAGGGGCTTATATAGGGGAGGGTACTTCCGGTTTGGAATTGGCCAGTGCCAACACCTGAAGGTAAACTATATAACCCATTAGTAATGACTAAGTCGCTCTGTGTCCCGTGATGTACTCCAAGAAAAGGATTTTACAGGTAAGCTGTTATAAAAATCCCTTTATTGTGAGAAATGCAATAAAACAAGAGTTGGACTGTGATCGGTGTGTGGAACTCTGGTTAATGGGAGCAAAGGGAAGTGTTGGCACAGCAGGACTTAATCCTTTACAGAAGCACACAGGCCCAAAGGAAATATCTGGTACTGGCCTTCACCTCACCCACAGCTATGGGGAGGACATGGGCCGTAGCGCATCTCACCCTATCGTGTGTGATACCCCTAGAAGAAAGAGATGGGGTGAGGTCGCTACAGTTAGTTTTGCAGCTGCCTTGCACTGTGAGCTTACTGCATAACCCAAATCTACACAGTTCATATTGGTCATCAGGCCAGGTAGGTATTTTTCTACTAAAAAAAGTGCACTCAGGTGCTACCAGGCTCTCTCTCAGGTAAGCAGCCCATCCTGCCCTACTGACAGAAATTCATTGTGAGAGAGGCAATGGAAATCCAGTGCGAGGTAAAGATCCTCTTCTAGACTGCAAAACCCCAGCGCCATGGTCACTCCAGGTCTCATTCAGGAGTCACCAAAGCTCTACTGCCTGGCTGCAAAGAATGGCTTTACCAGATAAAGAGTCTGTCAGGACTGTCCTAAACTTGCTTCTGGGTTCGCGGACTCCAGCTCTGTGACTGGCCGGAGCCGCGTTCACGGCACAGGGCCCTAAAGGAACGGCATGGGTGGTCCTAAACAGTGCATGACTGCCTTAAAGAAGTAGCCAATCTTTATGTAGTAAATACATTTTTACCCAGGGCTCGTAATTCTTTTTGGCCATGAATAGCGGGCAGGAGAGCTTTTACCAGATAAAGAGTATGTCAGGACTGCCCTAAAGAGGTAACCAGAAAATCTCCTGCCAACTATTCATGGCCACAAAGATTTTCTGTAAGCCCTCGGTGAAGCTGGCTGTACAAATGAAGAGTGTGTCATGTCTGCCCTAAAGAGGTAGCACAGTGCCTTGAAAAAGTACCCCTTGAAATTTTCCACATTTTGTCATGTTGTCATGTTACAACCAAAAACGTAAATGTATTTTATTGGGATTTTATGTGATAGACCAGCACAAAGTGGCACATAACTGTGAAGTGGAAGGAAAATTATAAATGGTTTTCAACATTTTTTACAAATAAATATGTGAAAAGTGTGGTGTGCATTTGTATTCAGCCCCCCTGCATCAATACTTTGTAGAACCACCTTTCTCTGCAATTACAGCTGCAAGTCTTTTTGGGGATGTCTCTACCAGCTTTGCACATCTAGAGAGTGACATCTTTGCCCATTCTTTTTTGCAAAATAGCTCAAGCTCTGTCAGATTGGTTGGAGAGCGTCTGTGAACAGCAATTTTCAGGTCTTGCTGCAGATTATCAATTGGATTTAGGTCTGAACTTTTACTGGGCCATCCTAACACATGAATAAGCTTTGATCTAAACCATTCCATTGTAGCTTTGGCTGTATGTTTAGGGTCGTTGTCCTGCTGGGAGGTGAACCTCCACCCCACTCTCAAGTCTTTTGCAGACTCTTAACATGTTTTCTTCTAAGATTGCCTTGTATTTGGCTCCATCCATCTTCCCATCAACTCTGACCAGCTTCCCTGTCCCTGCTGAAGAAATGCATCCCCACAGCATGATGCTGCCACCACCATGCTTCACAGTGGGGACGGTGTGTTCAGGGTGATGTACAGTGTTAGTTTTCTGCCACACATAATAAGTTAGATTTTGGTCTCATCTGACCAGAGCACCTTCTTCCACATGTTTGCGGTGTCTCCAACATGCTTTCTCGCAAACTGCAAACGGGACTTCTTATGGCTTTCTTTCAACAATGGCTTTCTTTTTGCCATTCTTCCAAAAAAAAACTGATTTGTGGAGTGCACGAATAATAGTTGTCCTGTGGACAGGTTCTCCTACCTGAGCTGGGGGTCTCTGCTTCTCCTCCAGAGTTACTGAGGGGCCTCTCGGCTGCTACTCTGATTAATGCTCTCCTTGCCCGGCCTGTCAGTTTAGGTGGACGGCCATGTCTTAGTAGGTTTGCAGTAGTGCCATACTCTGCATTTTCGGATGATGGATTGAACAGTGCTTCATGAGCTGTTCAAAGCTTGGGATATTTTTTTATAACCTAACCCTGCTTTAAACTTCTCCAGAACTTTATTCCTGACCAGTCTGGTATGTTCATTGGCCTTCATGATGCTGTTTGTTCACTAGGGTTCTCTAACAAACCTCTGAGGGCTTCACAGAACAGCTGTATTTATACTGAGATTAAATTACACACAGGTGGACTCTATTTACTAATTAGGTAACTTCTGAAGGCAATTGGTTCCACTAGATTTTAATTAGGGGTATCAGAGTAAAGGGGGCTGAATACAAATGCACGCCACACTTTTCAGATATTTATTTGTAAAAAATGTAGAAAACCATTTATCATTTTCAATCCACTTCACAATTATGTGCCACTTTGTGTTGGTCTATAACATAAAATCCCAATAAAAGACATTTATGTTTTTGGTTGTAACATGACAAAATGTGAAAAATTTCAAGGGGTATGAATACTTTTTCAAGGCACAGTAGCTACCTCTTTAAGGCAGACATGACACACTCTTTATTTGTAAAGCCAGCTTCACCGAGGGCTTACAGCAAATCTTTGTGGCCATGAATAGTTGTCAGGAGAGCTTCTGGTTACCTCTTTAGGGCAGTCCTGACAGACTCTTTATCTGGTAGAAGCTCTCCTGCCTGCTATTCGTGGCCAAAAAGAAATGCGAGCCCTGGGTAAAAATGTATTTACTACATTAAGATTGGCTACTTCTCTAAGGTAGTCATGCACTGTTTAGGACCACCCATGCCGTTCCTTCAGGGCCGTGTGCCGTGAACGCAGGGGTCACAGAGCCGGAGTCCGCGAACCCAAAAGCAAGACGAGTGAAGATGAGAGCCCCTGCAGCGCTGACTTCTCGGCGTGGGAGGGCTTTGTTTGCAACCGCTTTAAAGCTCCAAGGGTCTTGGTTCAGATGCAAGTTTATGCATAGGAATATACAAAATCTGCAACTTGTCTCCCTTTACCGGGGAGATATTCTGGCCTTTGTGGTTATGACAAATAATTAATTTCCCCATCTCTTTAGCACATTAGCAATTCCCTTTCTAAAGGGCCAATGCACTACCAGTCTGGGGTCCTGCCCCTTGACCTCTCGTCAGCACCTTGAGTATTTGTCAGGATGCTGGAGCCAATACTAGCCTTATTGGGTTCCTGTAACAATCTCATGGTGGGATCTTTAGATGAGCTCCTATTGAAGGAACAATTTGCGTGGGCTCTATCAAGCAACATGACATTAACCTCCAGATATTTCAACAATTTGGATGGGTCCAGAACCTTCAGAGATCATCGCTGGGAGTGATGCCTTTGGAATACCTGGGTGGTCCCGCTCACAGCTTAGGACCAGAATCCCACTTTTGTATGAGAATCCTTAGATATGAGATTAGCCTATTGTGACACAATTCCTTTGGCCTAGTTTCTCCCCAGACTTTTACAAGATGGCATTCTCTCTTTGAGGGACAGGTTGATTTGGTCTTCGGACAGGTGAATTGCCAATCTCTGAGGCACAGGAATCCAGCTCTGGAGCTAAGGGAGTCCTTTCCCATTTTAAAAGAAGTCTGCACAACAGATAACAGTCAATCAGTTTGGGTAGGAGACCTAGACACCCTTGATTACAAGAGATTTGGTAGTCTTTGGAGTCTCATTTCCCAAATAAAAATTCCGAAGTTTTGGGTGGCTTGTCTCTGAAGCATTAGACCTTCTTAACAGAAGGTTATACAATCTGGATTCAAGCAGATGCCATGGAGGTGGTGTAAATCAATTGTCAGGAATAGGGATGAGCTCGGTGTTCGAGTCGAACATAGGTTCGACTCGAACATCGGCTGTTCGCGCGTTCGGCGAACAACGAACGATTTGGGCCGTTCGCGCCAAATTCGAGTGACGCGAACGGCCCACAATACACTGCGCCATCGCATGCTTGGCCAATCACAGCGCCGGCAGCGAGGAGAGCAATGATTGGCCACAGGCAGGATGCCTGTGGCCAATTATAGCTGAGGGGGTTTAGTACAGGCCCCACACTATAAAAGGCCGCCAGCGCGGCGGCCTCGTGTAGTGTGTTCCGGAGCAGGGAAAGTGAAGGATAGGCAGGGACAGTGTCAAATCCATTCTTTGCTAAACCTTGTGTGTAGGGACAGAGAAGGATAGGCAGGGAGAGTGTCAGTGTCATATTCATTGCTAAACCTTGTGTGTAGGGAGAGAGAAGGATAGGCAGGGAGAGTGTCAGTGTCATATACTTTGATAAACCTTGTGTGCAGGGAGAGAGAAGGATAGGCAGGGGACAGTGTCAGTGTCATATTCTTTGCTAAACCTTGTGTGCAGGGAGAGAGAAGGATAGGCAGGGAGAGTGTCAGTGTCATATACTTTGATAAACCTTGTGTGCAGGGAGAGAGAAGGATAGGCAGGGGACAGTGTCAGTGTCATTGTTGCTAAGCCTCCTGCACATTATACACCTGAAGTTAGCCCGTATTGCTGCTTTTTCCTGGTGTGTTACACCAACAGGATTTTGCGGCACTTACAGCGGGCGGAGTGTGCCTCCTGACCATATTACACCTGAACTTAGCCTGTATTGCTGCTTTTTCCTGGTGTGTTACACCAACAGGATTTTGCGGCACTTACAGCGGGCGGAGTGTGCCTCCTGACCATATAACACCTGAACTTAGCCTGTATTGCTGCTTTTTCCTGGTGTGTTACACCAACAGGATTTTGCGGCACTTACAGCGGGCGGAGTGTGCCTCCTGACCATATTACACCTGAACTTAGCCTGTATTGCTGCTTTTTCCTGGTGTGTTACACCAACAGGATTTTGCGGCACTTACAGCGGGCGGAGTGTGCCTCCTGACCATATTACACCTGAACTTAGCCTGTATTGCTGCTTTTTCCTGGTGTGTTACACCAACAGGATTTTGCGGCACTTACAGCGAGCGGAGTGTGCCTCCTGACCATATTACACCTGAACTTAGCCTGTATTGCTGCTTTTTCCTGGTGTGTTACACCAACAGGATTTTGCGGCACTTACAGCAGGCGGAGTGTGCCTCCTGACCATATTACACCTGAACTTAGCCTGTATTGCTGCTTTTTCCTGGTGTGTTACACCAACAGGATTTTGCGGCACTTACAGCGGGCGGAGTGTGCCTCCTGACCATATAACACCTGAACTTAGCCTGTATTGCTGGTTTTCCCATTTCCCTGCAGGCAATTAGAATGTCTGGAAGGCAAACAAGGAGAGGCAGACAGTCAGGAGCCAATAAAAGAGGGCAAGCAGGCTCTGTGTCTAGAGACAACAGTGCTGGTCGTGGACGCGGTGCATCGCCATCAGCAGGTGGCCATGGGACACGCTTGTCCTTCTTTTCGGCAGCTGGACGTGTTGAGCCGCATCATGCCGAAGACTTGGTAGAGTGGATGACCAAGCCCTCCTCATCCTCCTCATCCTCTCTCACCCAGGCTCAGGGTACTGGCAAAGCAGCTGCCAAAGCGTCCTCTTCCCTGGTATCAATGTCATCATCAGTCACTCCTTCCCTAGACCAACCATGTCCTCCTGAGGAGTCCCCCGAACTGTTTGAGCACAGTGTTGGGTACATGCTCCAGGAGGATGCCCAGAGTTTCGAAGGGTCTGATGATGATACCCAGCTATAGGAAGGCAGTAGCGTGAGAGCAGAGAGAGGGGATGCTCAAGAAGGACACCAATCTGGCAGTCATGTTCCAGCAGCTGCAGCATACTGCCAAATTGGCTCCAGTGATGAGGAGGGAGGGGATGATGAGGTCACTGACTCCACGTGGGTGCCTAATAGGAGAGAGGAGGAGGAGGAGGCACATCTCCAACGAGGCAGGATGCCCTCGGGGGGCCAGCGTAAGGGCAGCACACCGACGGAATCACACCGCAGAGCTCCGCCTGTGCAGGGTGCTGCCTCTGCCCATTATTCAAAAAGTTCTTTGGTGTGGGCCTTTTTTGAGTCGAGTGCATCAGATCGCACAGCTGCTGTTTGCAACATATGCCTCAAGCGTATATCGCGTGGCCAAAACATCACCCGCTTGGGCACCACATGCTTGACCAGACATATGTTGACCCGCCATGCAGCTAGTTGGCAAGCCTACCTTAAAGACCCACATCAAAGAACAAAGCTGACCTCTTCTTGCACCGCATCAGCTGGGATCTCCAACCCCACTATGCCTTCAGTCCTCTCTGAAACCTGCTCTGAGAGGAATGAAGGTGTAGAATTAGGTGTGTCACAGCCAAGTACTTGCGGGCACTCTGCTAGCAGTACACTGACGTCCGATTCTAGCAGGCAAATTTCCCTGCCCCAGCTGCTGGACCGTCAAAAGAAGTTCACTCCCAGCCATCCACATGCCCAGCGGTTGAATGCTAGCTTGGCTAAATTGCTAGCGCTTCAACTGCTGCCTTTTCAGTTGGTAGACTCGGCCCCCTTCCGTGAGTTTGTGCAATGTGCGGTTCCTCAGTGACAGGTTCCCAAACGCCACTTTTTCTCACGGAAGGCGATTCCAGCTCTCTACCGGCATGTGGAAGGCAATGTCTTGGCCTCGCTGGACAGGGCAGTCAGCGGTAAGGTGCATATTATCGCTGACTCATGGTCCAGCAGGCATAGACAGGGACGTTACCTTTCTTTCACGGCCCATTGGGTCACTCTTTTGGCAGCTGGGAAGGATGCAGGACAAGGTGCAGTAGTGTTGGAGGTTGTTCCACCGCCACGCCTCCAAAATGCTACTACTGGTTGTGACACACCTTTGTCCTCCACCCCCTCCTCTTCTTCTTCCTCCGTGGCCTCTTCCTGTGCTTTGTCCTCTGAACCAGCGGTGCTCCGTAGGCGTTCAAGGGGCTACGCAAGTACGCAGGCAAAAAGATGCCATGCCGTGCTTGCGCTGGTGTGTTTGGGGGACAGGAGCCACACTGGGGCAGAGGTTCTGTCTGCTCTGCAGGGGCAGGCCGAGAGGTGGTTGACGCCACGCCAGCTTAAGCCAGGAATGGTAGTTTGCGACAATGGCACCAACCTCCTCTCCGCTCTCCGACAGGGACAACTGACCCATGTGCCCTATGTGGCTCACGTCCTTAACCTGGTGGTGCAGCGTTTCTTGGGCAGGTACCCGGGCTTACAGGATGTCCTGAGGCAGGCCAGGAAAGTCTGTGTGCATTTCCGCAGTTCTTATAATGCCAGTGCTCGCCTGGCTGAGCTGCAAAAGGAGTTGAACCTGCCCAAGAACTGCCTTATATGTGACATGCCCACCAGGTGGAACTCAACGTTGGCCATGCTGCAGCGGCTGCACACGCAGCAGAGGGCCATCAATGAGTACCTGTGCGACTACGGCACCAGGACAGGGTCAGGGGAGCTCAGGTTTTTTTCACCACGCCAGTGGGGCATGATCAGGGATGCATGCACTGTCCTGGCACCATTTGAGGAGGCCACGAGGATGGTGAGCAGTGACAGTGCATGCATCAGTGACACTGTACCTCTTGTCCACCTGTTGGAACATACGCTGCGTGGAATAATGGACAGGGCACTTGAGGCAGAACAGAGGCAGGAAGAGGAGGACTTCCTTGCCTCTCAAGGCCCCCTTTACCCAGACAGTGTTCCTTCTGTCCCACCCATCGCACAGGAAGAAGAGGAGGAGGAGGAGGAGGATTGTGTCAGCATGGAGGTGGAGCCTGGCACTTAGCATCATCAGCAGCAGTCTTTTAGGAATGATTTACAGTCCCAAGAAACCAGTGGACTTGTACGGGGCTGGGAGGAGGTGGCTGCGGATCATGTCGTCCTAAGTGACCCAGAGGACTCCGGACCGAATGCCTCAGCTAACCTACGCTGCATGGTCTCCCTGATCCTGCAAAGTCTGCGGAAGGATCCTCATATTCTTCGGATCAAGGAGAGGGACCATTACTGGCTGGCCACTCTCCTTGATCCACGGTACAAGGGTAAGGTTGCGGACCTTATCTTACCGTCGCAGAGGGAGCAGAGGATGAGACAACTCCGGGAGGCCTTGCAGAAAGGTCTGTGCAACGCGTTCCCAGAGACTGGGAGGTTACAAACTCCTGGTCCTGGACAACTAGTTGCTGAGGCTTCGGTCAGTCAAAGAAGGAGCGGTGGGGAAGGTGGCCGTCTGACCAATGCGTTCAGACAATTCTTTAGTCCGCAGCCCCAAGGTATGATCGGTTCCAGCAACCATCGCCAGCGTCTGATATACATGGTGCAGGAATACCTAGGGGCAAGGTCAGACTTGGACAGCTTCCCCACCGAAAATCCTCTGGCTTACTGGGTCTTGAGGATGGATCACTGGCCAGAGCTTGCACAGTATGCAATTGAGCTACTGGCCTGTCCTGCATCCAGCGTTCTTTCAGAACGCACATTCAGTGCTGCTGGAGGATTTGTCACGGATCACAGGGTGCGCCTGTCCACCGACTCTGTTGATCGACTGACCTTCATAAAGATGAACCAGTCTTGGATCACCACCAGCTACCAAACACCTGAAGCTGATATAACAGACTAATTTATTTTCAAATGTCACATCCCTTCAAGACTGATGCTGAGAGACTGTCCTGTTATGTTGACTGACTATCCTCCTCCTCCTCAATGATCCGATTGATGATGATAGCTTGGAAGAACATTTTTGTTTCTGGGTGCCGCCACCAGTGGCTAAGGCCCAATTTTCCAGCCCCTGTTTAACAGGGGCATGTAATTACAATTTTTTATGCAATGCTTTGCAGCATGGTTCATTCCTGCACTCCAACTAGAGTATCTGGGAGAGGTTGCAGTGTCGTGGCACCAGCACCAGTGGCTAAGGCCCAATTTTTCAGCCCCTGTTTAACAGGGGCGTGTTATTACAATTTTTTATGCAATGCTTTGCAGCAGGGCTCATTCCTGCACTCCAACTAGATTATCTGGGAGAGGTTGCAGTGTCGTGGCACCAGCACCAGTGGCTAAAGCCCAATTTTTCAGCCCCTGTTTAACAGGGGCGTGTAATTACAATTTTTGATGCAATACTTTGCAACAGGGCTCATTGCTGTGCTCCAAGTACAGTATCTGTGAGGGGTTGCAGTGTTGTGGCACCAGTGCCTAAGGCCCAATTTTTCTGCCCCTGTTTAACAGGGGCATGTAATTACAATTCTTGATCTAATAATTCACAGCAGGGCCCATTCCTGCGCCCACCAAGAGTAACTGTGAGGCCTTACAGTGTTGTGTCAACACCACCACCACCACCACCAAAGGCCCAATTTTTCAGCCCCTGTTCAACAGGGGCTGAAAATTACAATTCTTGATCTAATAACTCACAGCAGGGCCCATTCCTGCACCCACCAAGAGTAACTGTGAGGCCTTACAGTGTTGTATCAACACCACCACCACCACCACCAAAGGCCCAATTTTTCAGCCCCTGTTCAACAGGGGCATGCAATTACAATTCTTGATCTAATAATTCACAGCAGGGCCCATTCATGCGCCCACCAAGAGTAACTGTGAGGGCTCACAGTGTTGTGGCAACACCAACATGTAAGGGGCAAATTTCAGCTGAGTATATACGGCAGGCCCCTACTTTCAAACATCCAACTTACAAACGACTCCTCCTTGCAAACGGAAGGATACAACAGGAAGTGAGAGGAAATCTACCCCTAGGAAGGCAAATTCTCTCCTGTAAGAGTTAATATGGGAAAAAAATGTCTCCTCTCCACTGATGCTTTATCACCAATTCTTGTTTCAATAAAAACCCCAAATTTTCAAAAAACATTTGTCATTAGGACGGAAAGTGAGGTGAACTGTTCTGAACAGGTGCACACTGCACAGACAGCAAAACAAATGTTACAGGGGTGATAACCCTTCCCTATGTTTTCCAAAAAGCTTAAAAATAGATTTTTTGGCTGGAGCTACACTTAAACAATGTACCTGTTCAAAATTACAAACAGATTCTACATAAGAACAAACCTACAGTCCCTGTCTTGTATGCACCGCCTGTATACGGCTGTTCAGAGTATATAGGGCCTTTTTTATTTTGTGTGCGGGGTTCCCCTTAATATCCATACAAGACCCAAAGGGGCTGGTAATGGGCTGGGGTGGGGGGGGGGGCTGTGATGGGGTAGCTATGCCATTTTTCTTAAAGATTTTCATCCATATTACCGGGACCAGACATTACATTAAAGCCGCAAGCAGTTTTAAATGGCTTTTTTTCCTTTAGAAATTTAATTTTGTGCGGTGACAGTTCTAAACACGGGAAACACGTGGCACTTCACAGGCATACTTTAGACACCCCCCAGGTACGATATTTAAAGGAATATTTGACTTTTTTTTTTCACTTTATGCATCATTAAAATGACTGCTCCCGAAAAACGGCCGTTTTTAGAACTTTTTTTTGGATTGATACATGTCCCCTGGTGCAGAACCCGGGTTCCCAAACCCTTTTTAGGACAATAACATGCATAATAGTCGTTATAATTAGCACTTTAGATTTCGAACGTTCGCATCCATTGTATTAAATAGGGTTCTAAAGTTTGTGCGAACTTTCGGTCCGTTCGCGGGTTCTGGTGCGAACCGAACCCGGAGGTGTTCGGCTCATCACTAGTCAGGAAGATCCAGAAGTGTGTTGTAGCAAAAAAGATGGTTTTGTCATGGATCAGATCCAATCTATCACATTTGAGCCATGTCAGCCATGTGTATTCCAGATATACACAGTGGCAGGCAGTCTTTCATAACTAGCAGTACCTAAACCCAGAAAAAGTGGTTCCTACCCTGGAGGTACTGTAAATGTGTTTTCAAGGAAGGAGACTCCAGAGGTTGACTTCCTGGCCTCAAGAGAAAAAACTACAGACTAGACAGTTTAATCTCAGGTGCAGTGGTCCTCTGGAAGGAGTAGGTGCTCTGGTGATGGGGATTTTCCTTGTCTGTCTCACAGGTATGTGTTCCTCATTGGTCCAGGCTGGCCCAGGGGGATGTGCTACCCTGACCTAAAAATTCTCTTCCCACCGACTGTTTTGCCATCATGGTTTTTGCCTTTAACAACATGGTAGTTGAAGCTCAAACTCTGAGAGATAGTTCATTGTGGAGTTTAGAAATCCCTTGATACTAAGTTGGGAGACCTACTATACTTCTTGTAAAATCTATCGATGGACATGCAATGTATGCTTATCTTGGTGTAAGTCTCAGGACTTCCTTCCAGTAGTTTTTCATTAAGACAAATCCTCTCCTGCAGCTGGGTCTGGGCCAGTGTTTGGCTGTCAGCATTATTAAGGTTTTCCCATGGTATTGCCCCTTGTGATTCAGTGGAATCTGATGTAGTTCACTTGTAGCCTTCACTTGGTGAGGTTAGTGTCTGGCAAAGAACCTTTGATGGTGTATCACTAGGAATGAGCTTCGTGTTCGAGTCGAACCCATGTTCGACTCGAACATCGGCTGTTCGATCGTTCGACGAAGATCGAACATTATGGGCCGTTCGCGCCAAATTCGAGTGGCGCGTCACGGCCCATAATTCACTGCTGCATCGCAGTGCATTGCTGGCTGATGATTGGTCAAGCATGCACTATGACCCGCATGCTTTGGCCAATCGCAGCGGGGTAATAACGGAGAGCCGTAAGTGGCCAAAGCCAGGGTGGCTTTGGCCAATCATGGCTCGGAGGAGTAGGTACATGCCCCACACTATATAAGGCCACCTGGAAGTCGGCCTTGTGTAGTGTGTTGGCGTTTGTGAAAGAGAGAGTTACAGAGAGAGAGACAGACAGTGTCATTTATATTGAGTTAGATAGAGCAGGCAGGCGAGTCAGTTAGCTGCTGTTACAGTGTGTAGAGGATATATATGCATCCTATGTGTTGTATATATATTTATACACTGTAGTTTAGTTAGTTTAGTTTAGCTAGATCCGTTACTGCTGTTCTCTATACTGTGACAGGCAGGCAGGTGATTGTGCAAGCTGCAGTAGAGTTTCACTTAGTGCACTGTGTGCTTTGCATAGCGTTCACCTAAAGCTTACCTGAATACAGTTAGTGGTGTTCTCATAAAAAAAACACAGGCAGAGTGCTGCATTAATTTCATGTAGTGCACTGCAGTACTTTTGTCCTTTGCAGAGCGTTCACTTAAAGGAACCTGAATGAAATTTGTGGTGTTCTCGTAATAAAACCACAGGCAGAGAGCTGCTAGTATTCTCAGTTAGTGTACTGTGTCCTCTGCACAGTGTTCACCTAAAACTAACTGAAGACCTTTGCTGCTTTTCTCATACTAATACCACAGCAGGCAGTGGAGTCTGATAGCTGCATTATATATATATATATATATATATATATATATATATATATATATATATATATATACATCCCACCTTTGTGCAGCTACATCTCACTGCAGGCCATTAGTATGTCTGGAAGGCAAAGAAAGAGAGGCAGACAGTCACGAGGCAATAAAAGAGGACAAGCAGGCTCTGTGTCTAGAGGCAACAGTGCTGGTTGTGGACACAGTGCATCCTCATCAGCACGTGGCCGTGGGACACGCTTGCCCTTCTTTTCAGCAGCTGGCCATGTTGAGCCACAACATGCCCATGATTTGGTAGAGTGGAAGACCATGCCGTCCTCATCCTCTCCCACCCAGGCT
Source organism: Rana muscosa (assembly GCA_029206835.1). Classification (NCBI taxonomy): domain Eukaryota; kingdom Metazoa; phylum Chordata; class Amphibia; order Anura; family Ranidae; genus Rana; species Rana muscosa. The sequence goes on along the minus strand of CM055125.1, from coordinate 255,871,169 downwards.
CAGGGTACTTTGTCTGGCAAAGCAGCTGCCAAAGCGGCCTCTTCCCTTGGCTCAATGGCATCAGTCACTCCTTCCCTAGCCCCACCATGTCCTCCTGAGGAGTTCCCAGAAATGTTTGACCACAGTGTTGGGTACATGCTCCAGGAGGATGCCCAGCGTTTTGAAGGGTCCTATGATGGAACCCAGCTAGAGGAAGGCAGTAACGTGAGCCCAGAGAGAGGGGGTAGTAACGTGAGCCCAGAGAGAGGGGGTGCCCAATAAGGACAGCTATCTGGCAGTCATGTTCCCCCAGCTGCAGCATACTGCCAGATTTGCTCCAGTGATGAGGAGGGAGGGGATGATGAGGTCACTGACTCCACATGGGTGCCTGATAGGAGAGAGGAGGAGGAGGCACATCTCCAACGAGGCAGGAAGCCCTCCAGGGGCCAGCTTAAGGGCAGCACACCGACTGCATCACACCACAGAGCTCGGCATGTGCAGGGCGCTGCTGTCTCTGCGCGTTATTTCAAAAGTTCTTTGGTGTGGGCCTTTTTTCAGACGTGTGCAGCAGATCGCACAGTTGCCAATTGCAACATATGTCTGAAGCGTATCTCACGTGGCCAAAACATCAGCCGCTTGGGCACCACGTGCTTGACCAGACATATGTCGACCTACCATGCAGTCCGTTGGCAGGCGTACCTAAAAGACCCACACCAAAGAACAAAGCGGACCTCTCCTTGCTCCTCATCAGCTGGGATCTCCAACCCCACTATACCCTCAGTCCTCTCTGAAACCTGCACTGAGAGGAATGAAGGTGTAGAATTAGGTGTATCACAGTCACAGCCAAGTACTTGCGGGCAATCTCCTTTCGGTACACCGACGTCCGATTGTACCAGGCAAATTTCCCTGCCCCAGCTGCTGCACCGCCGAAAGAAGTTCGCTCCCAGCCATCCACATGCCCAGCGGTTGAATGCTAGCTTGGCTAAATTGCTAGCACTTCAACTGCTGCCTTTTCAGTTGGTAGAATCTGCCCCCTTCCGTGAGTTTGTTGAATGTGCGGTTCCTCAGTGGCAGGTTTCCAAACGCCAATTTTTCTCACGGAAGGCGATTCCGCCTCTCTACCGGCATGTGGAAGGCAATGTCTTGGCCTCGCTGGACAGGGTGGTCAGTGGTAAGGTGCATATTACAGCTGACTCATGGTCCAGCAGGCATGGACAGGGACATGACCTATCTTTCACGGCACATTGGGTGACTCTGCTGGCAGCTGGGAAGGATGCAGGACAAGGTGCAGTATTGTTGGAGGTTGTTCCGCCACCACGCCTCCAAAATGTTACTACTGGTGATTCTGACACACCTCTCTCCTCCACCCCCTCCTCTTCTTCTTCCTTCATGGCCTCTACCAGTGCTTTGTCCTCGGAACCAGCAGTGCTCCGAACCAGCGGTGCTCCGTAGGCGTTCAAGGGGCTACGCAAGTACGCAGGCAAAAAGGTGCTTGAGCTGGTGTGCTTGGGGGACAGGAGCCACACTGGGGCAGAGATTCTGTCAGTTCTGCAGGGGCAGGCTCAGAGGTGGTTGACGCCACACCGGCTTAAGCCAGAAAAGGTGGTTTCCGACAATGGCACCAACCTCCTCTCCGCCCTCCGACAGGGACAACTGACCCATGTGCCCTGTTTGGCTCACGTCCTTAACTTGGTAGTGCAGCGGTTCTTGGGCAGGTACCCGGGCATACAGGAGGTACTGAACTAGGCCAGGAAACTCTGTGGGCATTTCCGCCGGTCATATAATGCCAGTGCTCGGCTGGCTGACCTGCAAAAGGATTACAACCTGCCCAATAACCGCCTAATCTGTGACATGCCCACCAGGTGGAACTCTACGTTGGCCATGCTGCAGCGGCTGCACACGCAGCAGAGGGCCATCAATGAGTATCTGTTGCAATATGGCACCAGGACAGGGTCAGGGGAGCTTGGATTTTTTTCCCCACGCCAGTGGGTCATGATCAGGGATGCATGCACTGTCCTGGCACCATTTAAGGAGGCCACAAGGATGGTGAGCAGTGACAGTGCATGCATCAGTGACACTGTCCCTCTTGTCCACCTGTTGGAGCATACACTGCGTAGAATAATGGACAGGACACTTGAGGCAGAACAGAGGCAGGAAGAGGAGGACTTCCTTACCTCTCAAGTCTCAAGGCCCCCTTTATCCAGACAGTGTTCCTGCTGGCCCGGCTATCACACCGGAAGAGGACGAGGAGGAGGAGAATTATTGTGTCAGCATGGAGGTGGAGCCTAGCACTCAGCATCAGCAGCAGTCTTCAAGGGATCAATTACAGTCCCAAGACACTCATGGACTTGTACGTGGCTGGGAGGAGGTGGCTGCGTATCATGTCGTCCTCAGTGACCCAGAGGACTCTGCACCGAATGCCTCAGCAAACCTACGCTGCATGGCCTCCCTGATCCTGCAAAGCCTGCGCAAGGATCCTCGTATTCGTGCGATCAAGGAGAGGGATCATTACTGGCTGGCAACCCTCCTTGATCCACGTTACAAGGGTAAGGTTGCGGACCTTATCTTGCCGTCGCAGAGGGAGCAGAGGATGAAGCATCTTCGGGAGGCCTTGCAGAAAGGTCTGTGCAACGCGTTCCCAGAGACTGGGAGGTTACAAATTCCTGGTCCTGGACAACGTGTTGCTGAGGCTCCGGTCAGTCAAAGAAGGAGCGGTGGAGAAGGTGGCCTTCTGACCGATGCATTCAGACAATTTTTTAGTACGCAGCCCCAAGGTATGATCGCTTCCAGCAACCATCGCCAGCGTCTGGTTTACATGGTGCAGGAATACCTAGGGGCAAGATCAGACTTGGACACCTTTCCCACCAAAAATGGATCACTGGCCAGAGTTTGCACAGTATGCAATTGAGGCACTGGCCTGTCCTGCATCCAGCGTTCTTTCGGAACGCACATTCAGTGCTGCTGGAGGCTTTGTAACCGATCACAGGGTGCGCCTGTCCACCGACTCGGTCGATCGACTGACCTTCATAAAAATAAATCAGTCTTGGATCACCACCAGCTACCAAGCACCTGATGCTGATGTAACCGAATAATTTTTTTGGAAATGTCAGATCCCTTCAAGACTGCCTATGCTGATGCTGAGTGACTGTCCTGTTATGCTGAGTGACTATCCTCTTCCTCCTCAATAATCATGCTGATAGCTGGAAAGAACATTTTTGGTTTTGGGCACCGCCACCAGTGGCTAAGGCCCAAAATTTTCTGCCCCTGTTTAACAGGGGCGTGTAATTACTATTTTTGATGCAGTACTTTGCAGCAGGGCTCATTGCTGCGCTCCAAGTACAGTATCTGTGAGGGGTTGCAGTGTTGTGGCACCAGTGCCTAAGGCACAATTTTTATGCCCCTATTTAACAGGGGCATGTAATTACAATACTTGATCTAATAATTCACAGCAGGGCCCATTCCTGCGGCCACCAAGAGTAACTGTGAGGGCTTATAGTGTTGTGGCAAGACCACCACCACCACCAAAGGCCCAATTTTTCTGCCACTGTTCAACAGGGGCATGTGATTACAATTCTTGATCTAATATTTAACAGTTGGGTCCATTCCTGCGCCCACCAAGAGTAACTGTGAGGGCTTACAGTGTTGTGGCAACACCACCACCACCAAAAGCCCAATTTTTCTGCTCCTGTTAAACAGGGGCGTGTAATTACAATTTTTGCTGTAATATTTTGCAGCAGGGCTCGTTCCTGCGCACAACTAGAGTATCTGTGAGGGGTTGCAGTGTTGTGGCACCACCACCACCAAAGGTCCATTTTTCTGCCCCTGTTCAACAGGGGCATGTATTTACAATTCTTGATCTAATAATTCACAGCAGGGCCCATTCCTGCGCCCACCAAGAGTAACTGTGAGGGCTTACAGTGTTGTGGCAACACCAACACCTAAGGGCCAAATTTCTGCAGAGTATATATGGCAGGCACCTACTTTCAAACATCCAACTTACAAACGACTCCTACTTGCAAACGGAAGGAGACAACAGGAAGTGAAAGGAAATCTACCCCTAGGAAGGGAAATTCTCTCCTGTAAGAGTTAATAAGGGAAAAAGGTGTCTCCTCTCCACTGATGCTTTATCACCAATCCTTGTTTCAATAAAAACCCCAAATTTTCAAAAAACATTTTTCATTGGGACGGAAAGTGAGGTGAAATGTTCTGAACAGGTGCACAGACAGCAAAACAAATGTTACAGGGGTGATAACCCTTCCCTATGTTTTCCAAAAAGCTTAAAAATAGATTTTTTTGGCTGGAGCTACATTTAAAAAATGTACTTGTTCTAAGTTTTAAACAGATTCTACTTAAGAACAAACCTACAGTCCCTGTCTTGTTTGCACCGCCTGTATACTGCTGTTCAGAGTATATAGGGCCTTTTTAAATTTGGGTGCGGGGTTCCCCTTAATATCCATACAAGACCCAAAGGGGCTGGTAGTGGGCTGGGGGTGGGGGGGTACCCATGCCATTTTTCTCAATGATTTTCATCCATATTGCCGCGACCAGACATTACATTAAAGCCGCAAGCAGTTTTAAATGACCTTTTTCCTTTTAGAAATGTAATTTTGTGCAGGGACAGTTCTAAACACGGGAAACATGTGCCACTTAACAGGCATACTTTAGACACCCCCCAGGTACGATATTTAAAGGAATATTTCACTTTTTTTTTTCACTTTATGCATCATTAAAATCAGTGCTCCCGAAAAAACGGCCGTTTTTAAAACTTCTTTTTGCATTGATACATGTCCCCTGGGGCAGGACCCGGGTCCCCAAACCCTTTTTAGGACAATAACTTGCATATTAGCAGTTATATTTAGCACTTTTGATATAGAACGTTCGCGTCCATTGTATTTAATAGGGTTTTAAAGTTTGCGCAAACTTTCTAGTCCCTTCGCAGGTTCTGGTGCGAACCGAACTGGGGGGAGTTCGGCTCATCCCTATATATCACTATACCTGCCAGGGGACTAAAATTTTCAGGCAGCAATGGCGGCCTCCAATTCTCTCATGACCTGTTACTATTAAAGCAAACCTACGAGGAATATTCACACATCACATTCATCAAGGCCCCTCCAATGATATGTGAGGACACTGGCTTTGAAGTTAGTCACTGTCACTTTGAAACAAGTACAAACTCAACAAAGATCAGCCGGTGCATTCACTGTATGTGTTTGCTTAAAACTGCCTAATTCTGATATGTGTGTATTATATACATAAAGTCAAATGGTCCTACACCTTGTAATCTCATATATTTCTGTTACAGGTGTAGTCTGTCCCTTTTGTCACTCCGATTGGCAGTTCTTTGGTGTATCATGTTATTTGCTGTCTCCCAGTGCAACTACCTGGCAGGAGAGCGCACACTGGTGTAGGATACAGGGAGGCCACCTGGCTGTTGTCCGTAATTTGAAGGAACAGGTAGGTGCAATGCTGAGGCTGTCAATACAAAGATAAGGAGGTAAAAATTAAACCTTATACCATATTCTTTAAACACTATAAGAAATTGCCAATAATCACCTAACCAATTAAGGACCGAGCCTCTTTTTGAGATTTGTTGTTTACAAGTTAAAATCATTTTTTTTGCTAGAAAATTACTTAGAACCCCCAATATTGTTTTTTTCTATCATCCTAGAGAATAAATTGGCGGTCGTTGCAATACTTTCTGTCACACTGTATTTGCGCAGAGGTCTTACAAGTGCACTTTTTTGGGTAAAATACACTTTTTTGAATTAAAAAATAAGACAGTAACAGTAAAGTTAGCCCATTTTTTTTTTTTTTATATTGTGAAAGATAATGTTAGGCCAAGTAAATTGATACCCATCATGTCACACTTCAAAATTGCGCCCACTCGTGGAATGGCAACAAACTTTTACCCCTAAACATCTGCATAGGTGACATTTAAAATTTTGTACAGGTTAAAAGTTTTGAGTTACAGAGGAGGTCTAGGGCTAGATGTATTGCTCTCGCTCTAACGATCGCGGCGATACCTCACATGTGTGGTTTTAACACCGGTTTCATATGCGGGTGCTACTCACGTATGCGTTCGCTTCTGCGTGTGAGCTTGGCGAGATGGGGTGCTTTTTTATTTTGACACTGTCCTTTTAAAAAAAAAAATTTGGGTCACTTTTATTCCTATTACAAGGAATGTAAACATCCCTTGTAATAGAAAAAAAGCATGACAGCACCTCTTAAATATGAGATCTGGTGTCAAAAAGACTTCAGATCTTATATTTGCACTAAAATGCAATTTAAAAAAAAATTCATTTGAAAAAATAAAAATAAAAAAATTCTCCTTTAGGAGCATTGGGCAGAAGTGACGTTTGACGTTGCTTCCCCTCACTCGGCAGCCAGTTAAGCAGGGAAGAGGACCCGATCGTCGGCTCCGATCGACGGCTCCGGTAAGTGGCGGAGACAACCGGAGCGCCGTGGGAGGGGGGCCCTCTCCCGCCACCCGATAAAAGTGACTTTTTTTTGCGTGTGTGTGTGTTTGTTTGTTATTTAGAAAATTTAAAATGGATAGGACGAATCCAGGTACAGCCAAGGGGTGTTCCCCTTGGTCGCTGTAATACTGGCGCTATATTCTCACTGGATGTACATCAGGGATATGCAGTTAGCGGACCTCCAGCTGTTGCCAAACTACAAGTCCCATGAGGCATAGCGAGACTCTGACAGCAGCAAGCATGACACCCAGAGGCAGAGGCATGATGGGACTTGTAGTTTTGCAACATCTGGAGGTCCGCTAATTGCATATCCATGATGTACATTGATGATTTGATTATTGTTTTATCTCTCCAAATTATTTGTAATGTTACTGTGTATATATGACTGCTGTGAGAACCTGGACTCGCCCTTGGTGGTTAAAATAAAATATTTGAAAAAAAAAAGTGATCTTGCGGCGAATCCACCGCAGAGACCACTTTTATCTGAAACCAGATCACTCACTGAAGAAGAGGATACCGGGGTTATGGCAGCTAGCTGCTGCCATAACAACAATATTCCTCTTCAAAGTGCTGGCATATATCGGTGTGAGTCGGTCCGAAAAGCGGTTAATAGTTATTTATAAAACATGTGTAGCGGTACCCCCGTAGGGGCTACTGGTGAATGTGGTCGTCTCCCACCCTGCACAGCCAGGCACACAAATTCCCAGTCACTCAGAGACGAGAAGCAGTCCTTGCAGCTTTGTGTTTTTTATTTTTTTAAGGGAATTGAACTTGGATGGGGAAAGGTGCATATGGGATGCCCATTTGATTGATGCAGGGACTTGAACTATATACACTCCAGTATATATATTATCTCCTCTTCTACTTCCAGCACACTGTTGCTTGCAGACTATCATTCCCAGGACCAGCTAGCACTGATGTGAGGATCTGACACGGACTCAGTCAGATTCAAAGCAAATGCCCTTTGCAGACAGGAACTGGGGGGCTCTATGGTGTGGCAAAAATAGAAGTGTTGACAGGAGTCACTTTGGGTGGGGGGTTTGTGCGGCTCAGCTTGCCCTGAAGAGTTCTGGAGGTTCCTTTTCCAGCTTCCCCAACGCCTCTTATGTGTAGATCACCCTGTGTCTCTAATAGGGACACAGGGTGAATGAGAACCCCAGTCTGATCTGTGCTAGTCAGATTCAATGCTGTAAACATTGTATATATTGTGTGTCATGCTGTTGGACTATTTGCTGTGATGGTTTGGGGTGGGACTGTATTCTATTGTCTATTGTGTCTGACGCTTTAACTATTATGGGATGTGAAGTGTCTTGCTGTGAGGAAAGGGGAGGGGGGAATTTCTCCAGCAACCCCCCCTGCTAAGACAGTTTACTGGGAAGTTTGAACACACCTGACATGTGTGTCCATTGTCATTGGACAGGTTAACCCGCCCTGTTTCCCAAGGGTGGGAGGGAAGCGAGATATCTGTTACCATGTGCTTGAATAAAGATTCATTCCTGTTTGAACCTCAACACGGAGTTTTGTCTCGTATCTGGGGGAGAATTATTTGTATGGGGTCTTATTCGGCTGGTTGGAGTGTCTGGTAGTTGCCTTGTGTTCGGGAATGGAATATCGTAAACAACGTTAACCCCTCTCATACTTGGGGTGTCGTTACAGAAGTCTTTGGTGCTAGCTGTCCTATCTGTTGCTACTGCTCCCAGTACAACCTCTTCAGGCACTGCCAGCCCTCCTGGCTGCAGCTGCCCCTTTCCACTGCCTGTGCCACCACAGTCTTCCTGACTGGCTCTGCACCCATCCCAGACTGATTCATCCCAGTCCTCTCAAGCGTGCCTCCCAGTCCTCCTGACTGTGTGTCACTCACCAGCCCTCTAGGCTGTTCCTTGTCCTCCTGAAGACTTGCCTGGCAGTGTTCTCCCGCTGTCCTCTCCTTGCTCTCGTGCCTCCTGGCCAGGACACTTCTATGTGTCTTGAAGAGGGTCCTGTCCACACCCGTGCCCAGGCATGATGTCACCCCCCCCAGACTGGGGAGCTGCCTCAAAGGCCATGACAGCCTAATACTCCAGCTTCCATCCAAAAACTCCTTTCCAGCTGTTCTGACAAAGAGTATTTGAGGGGGCCTGCCCCTGCCAACCCAGGTTGGGGATTGGTCATGGCCCTCGGAATACTTCATGCAGCTCCACCTTACCTCATCTCCCATTCTTCTGGAAGTTTCTAGCAAGTTCATGAAGTAGGTGGGAGGCCTCAGTGATGTTGCCTGTGAGTCATCCATCTCTCCCTGGATTTTTGCCCAATAAAGGAAAAAACACAGACAGGCTTGGCTGCTAGCCAATCCTGCACAAATTTACCTATCCTAACCAAAAAATTCTCTACACACTTCTAGCACACTAGAGGGTGCTGACCATGAAATAAAGGCTTCCATGCAAAGTGAAAAATTATTAGTTAACGGATATCTAAAGCTGTGTTTTAAAAAAAAAAAACATGTCATACTGCCAATCCTCTTCTGGGGCCCCTTAGCGGCACTCCTGGCTCCCCCTTTTCTCGAGTGCCCCGATGAAGAGCTGCTCTCCCTTGGGGCACTCGTGTGTGCGCGCTCCCGTGTCCTGCTGCTGCGTCTATTGACTGCGCTGCTATCAATCTATCCAATCAGGACCCGAGACACCGGCTGGAGCTGGTGTGCTCGTCCCCTGACGCTGGAAATGTTGCAAAGTACGATTGATAGGTGCAGCGGAGTCAGTTCAGATCAGACATTGTGTAGTAACAGGAACTGGCTTCTTTATTGGAACATAACCACACTAGCAAAGATGTCACTTCACATTATAAGAAGAATCACAGACAGGAAAAAGAAACCAACAAGTACATCACAGTATACAAGAAATACAACGCATCATAGAGAAATACATAGCATAGCATATCACTGAGCATTAGCGACATCTTGTGTCCTTTTTTCTAAACTGCAGTCAAATACAGTAAGCTAAGCTGAAAGTTTGTTGTATCTCCAACACCCCTTCTCAACAACTAAGGCTTAGTCTGTTAAACCCATCTTCTTTGTAAGCCTTGAATGTCTTTCAGCAGTCAGGGGCTTTGTAAGGATATCTGCTGTCATATCCTCGGTTGGGCAATAAAGTAACTGAAGAACACCTTGCCCTTGAAGATCCCTAAGAAAGTGGAACTTCACATCAATGTGCTTGGTTCTTGAATTAACTCCTTCCATGTGCAAGTACAATGCATCCTTGATTGTCCTCATAGATTTCAGTTGGTCCCAACTGTGGTTGACCTAAGTCTGTTAATAGCTGTCTCAGCCATATAACTTCTTGGCTTGCCTGCGCTGCAGCAACGTATTCTGCTTCAGTAGACAACAGTGAAACAGAGAGTTGCTTTTTACTAGTCCATCTGATGGCACCTCCTGACAGAAAAAATAAGTAGCCACTGGTAGATTTTCTGTCACTGGTGTCTCCTGCCCAGTCAGCATCCACATATCCTGTTAAGGTGCTTTCATCACTTGGTGGTAACTTTAGCTTGTAGTGCGAAGTCCCTTTAAGATAGCGAATGATTCGCTTTACAGCATTCCAGTCCTTTTGACTTGGCATCGAAACCTTTCTGCATAGGATTCCGACAGTTGCTGCAATGTCCGGCCTTGTAGCTGTGGTAAGGTACAGCAATTTCCCTATTGCTTTCCTGTATTGAGTATTAGTAGGTAATGGGTTATCTTGACAATTCATCTCCTTTAGGTAGTTGGTTTCCATGGGAGATTTTACTGGTTTGGCGTCTTCCATTCCAAATGTTTCAATTATTTCTTGTATTTTGTGTCTTTGGTTCAGAAGAAAGCTGCCATCTTCCTCTCTCTCGATCTGGATGCTGAGGTAATTCTTTATGTTGCCAAGATCTTTGGTGTCAAAGTGCTGATTTAGTTTTTCCAGTATTTCTGCTTCATCCCTTCAGGATATCATCCACATAGATAAGCATATAGACCCATCTGTTTGCTAATTTCTTTGTGTATAAACAGGGGTCTGCTTTACTCCTTTGAAAGTTTAAAGTCCGTATTGTAGTGTGCTTGACTACTGGTGCAAACGTCTCATCATAGTCCTCTCCGTATTTTTGAGAATAGCCCTTGGCTACTAGTCTTGCTTTGTACCGTTCAACTGTGCCATCTGCATTGTATTTCACTTTAAAAGTCCATTTACAGCCTATGGCTTTCCTTCCGGGTGGTAGTTCTGTAAGTGTCCATGTTTTAGTGTCATGCATGGATTTTATCTCTTCCTTAGCAGCCTTTATCCATTTAGTTGCTTCTTGTTCTGAAAGTTGAGATATGTCTTCCCAGTTTGCAGGTTCGTTGATACTGGCAGTACTTGCTTTGTATGAGAGACGTATAGGTGGTTTACCTTTGTTTTCTCTTGTTGAACGTCTCGTTTTTGTGTCTGAGCCTTCTTGTGTCTGCTCTTCAGTACTGGTTGAGTCTACACTCACTTCAACTGTTTGTTCGGAAGTTACAGAGATGGGGCTGGTCAATGTCAGTTTTCTCTTCTATTGTTGCTTCTACTGTTGTCATTACATTGTCTCTTAAATCTTCAACAAAAGTTATGCTGTTGCTAATGGTAACCTTGTCTGTTTTGGGATTTAGGATTCTGTAACCCTTGACATTGAAGGTATCTTTGTTGGATACAGTGACAAACGCTCTGTTTTGGAGTTTAGTGCGTTTTTCTTCAGGTATGTAGATGAATGCTTTGCATCCAAAAACTCTTAGGTGTTTTACACTTGGCTTCTCATTGTGCCATAGTTCATATGGGGTTTTCTCCACTGTTCTGGAAAAAAGTCTGTTCTGCAAATATGTAGCTGCCTCACCCCAGTATTTTTGTGGTAGTCCAGAGTCTGTCAGCATACATCTGATCATTTCAGTCAGAGTTCTATTCTTTCTTTCAGCTACTCCATTTTGTTCTGGTGTATACGGGACTGTCTTTTGATGTTCTATTCCATTCTGTTTTAGGTACTCTTGTATCTTACCTCCTGTGAATTTACCTCCATTATCGCTCCGAAGTATGAGAGGCTTCCTCTGAAACTTGTTACTTGTCTTTATTATATAGTCTTTTAATTTGTCAAAAACGTCACTCTTGTGTTGCATTAGGTAGGTGACTGTGTATCTTGAATAGTCGTTTATGAAAGTCACTATGCTATGTACCTGTTGCCTCCAGGTGTTGGTGGGTTTAGGGGACCACACACGTCACTGTGAACTAAGTCAAGTGGTCTTGAAGCTCTCTTCTGACTGACTTTGGGAAGTGTTGCTCTTGTAGCTTTGGATTTAATGCAACATTCACGTTTAACGGTAATTGGACAAGGGGATACTATCAGATCCCTTGTCAGCTTCCTCCTCTGTAGTTCCCGTATGCAATCTGGGTGTCTGTGCCATATATGTATACAGTCATTGTGCTTGTGTGTACATAGTCTCACCTTTTCCTTCACTGTGTCGAGGTGATATAGATGATCATCCAGCTTGGCACTTGCTATTGTCTGTTTGCCGTTTAGAATGGAACACTTGTCACCTTGGAATTTTACAGTGAGTCCTCTGGCTGTTAGACGCTTCACAGATAAGAGTCCTCCTTCTAGATTAGGAACATAAAGCACATCTTTCACTGGTATGGCTAAATTGTGTCCTGCATCATCAGGGCATACAAGGGTTCCATGCCCATATCCTTCTGCATGTATTTTACTTCCATCTGCAAGATAAATAGTTTCCTTGTTGCTCAGATCAAGTTCTGTGAAGAAACTTCTATCACTCCTCATGTGACTGGTTGCCCCCGAATCGATGCACCAGCCTTGCCATTTATTGTTGCCTGTCGCTTTAAATATGGCATTCCAGTTACCTTCCCTTGGATCATTGATTGTGGTTTTGACCTTTTGTTTAGTATAAGAGGGACGCTGTCTCATTTGGTCTGCTTTCCATATAGTACAGTCTTTCTTTATGTGTCCCTGTTTGTGGCATCTGAAACACACTCTGGTCTCTTTCCTGTGTAATCTTGCGTCTGTAGCTTTAAGAGCGGTGCTGGTGTCGGTTTCTGTGGAGTCATGCACTAATTCCTTTCTTCTCTGATACTCATCTATGAGCCTGGTTTTTACAAATGCTAGCGTCAGATCTGTCTCAGGTCGTGTCTCCAATGCATTGATTAGTGCAGTATATGTATCGGGCAAACTGCATAACAACATGGCTGCAATGTGACTGTCTGTTATATTCTCCCCGATCGATCTGAGTTGCGCAATCACTTCCAGCATTGCGTTTATATGCTCCTGCATGTCCTGTTCTCTGCCAAGTCTCATTTTGTAAAGTTTCCGCAGCAGAAAGAGCTTGCTGTTTAAACTGGATCTTTCATGCAGTCTTTTCAGTACATCGCACATGCCTTTCGCTGTGTCCTTATTGCGTATATGAATGAGCCGATCATCCTCCACTAGTAGGCTTATGGTGGCCCATGCCTGTCTGTTTTTATTGTCCCAGTCCTGATTATTATCCTGTGGCCTCTCTGTAGTGGTAACCTCCCACAAGTCATCTTTGGATAATAGCATTTCCACTTTAAACTTCCATAGCTGATAATTGTCATTGTTCAGCTTGTCCACTGAGAGTTTAAGCTCAGAGTTTCCAGCCATTTTATCCCTCCTTTATATATAAACAGTCTTACTTGTCTATAGGAGATGTCACTGGAAAGCTTCCTTATGTCGATCTCCGCATCAGCCACACTGTCTTCCGTTTGAGGCTTTGTTCTGCCTGGGCCGCACCTGGTCATAAGTCTTTATCCAGATACTGGGCCCATAACCTGTTGCAAAGTACGATTGATAGGTGCAGCGGAGTCAGTTCAGATCAGACATTGTGTAGTAACAGGAACTGGCTTCTTTATTGGAACATAACCACACTAGCAAAGATGTCACTTCACATTGTAAGAAGAATCACAGACCGGAAAAAGCAACCAACAAGTACATCACAGTATACAGGAAATACAACACATCATAGAGAAATACATAGCATAGCACATCACTGAGCATTAGCGACATCTTGTGTCCTTTTTCTAAACTGCAGTCAAATACAGTAAGCTAAGCTGAAAGTTTGTTGTATCTCCAACAGGAAAGACCGGGTTCGGATAAGTAAAAGGGGGGGCCCTGGGGGGCTTCTGCATCCCAGGAGGTTTGCATTAAGGTGAAAAACCTTGAGGGTGTACAACCTCTTTAACTGTCCCGCAGCCTACTCTCCCGAACCGTGCAGGGTTGATGAGAGACGCTTGCTCAAAGAACTTCTACACTCAATAATTTCCCGGTTGCCGGATGTTGGCATCAACACGCTGCACTCAATATTTTTCTCCACCAGTCCATGTCTCTACAGGAAACAGGAGCTGGTGGAAGGAACCACAATGTACAGCAGAGGACAGACATTTGACAAACCCAGAAGTGTGATGGATGTTGACGATCTGATTAGCATTCAACCCAGCAGAGTTCAGTACCAGGACAGGTAAGTATTAATTGTTTGTTTGCCTGGAGACCCAAGTTTTAAAAAGCATTAGTCTCTTTCATGGTAAAAAATGCTTGGTAAAATCAGTGGGCTACATTTAGCAATTCTTTTGCAAAGCAAAGCAATGACAGATTTGAGGCCGAGTTATGATAATTAGGCAGCTTTATTCAAAACTTTCCTCTCAGTTGCTCTACATTAGCACTACCATAGAATAAACCTCCCCTGACCACTTCATAGTTGAGTGTCTGCTTTAACCTCTTGCACACAGGGCATTTAGCTGTGGCTTGAGAACACAGGTGCACTGTCCACCCCTACTGCCAGCAGCCTGTCTCAAGCTTCTGATGCTGAACAGGGCAGTGATCTTGAGCGGTAGTTCGGTTTAGGGCAGTATGCTTCCAGGGACCAATGCTAAAATGCAGACTACTGGCATACTGCCCTAAATGTACATACCGCAAGGTGCACCGCCCAGCACTAGCAGCTGTCAGACTCTTGTAGAGTTTGACAGGCTGCCAGCAGTGAGGTTGGACAGTGTGCCTGTGCCCTCCGGCCACAGCTAAATGCAGAAGCCTCATGCATCGGGGCTAAACATTCCATGATGCCTTTGAGTGAAAATCTGTCTTATTTGCAGTTGTACATCCATTGTAGACCTGTGCAAACCATACACAGTTGTGCTGCCCATCATTGCATACATTTTACATAATTCTTGATAACTCTTAGGCAGCCTGATTTGCGTTTAAATGTGTTACCAATTTGCCTAATAAATGTCCCTCAATCAGTATAAGAAAGGTAAGTAGTACAGGAGCATAGGTGCGTGTCATTGTTATAGGTATGTGCAGGTTTGGTCGTCTACTTCATTTGCCTATTACAATCCTATCACACTATGACCCCAACAAAAATTCACCCCCACAGGCTCATTAATCAATCATTATTTCTCCCTTCCGCAGTCAGGAGCAACAATTTGTATACATTCTCCACAAGTGAAGGGGTGATGTGGCACCAGCCACCACATGGCAGTGGAATAAGAAGGGTTTCATTTGAAAGAGGTGGCGCTTTGTTCCACAGGACTCCAGCAATTGGGGGGATCCAGGTTCACTACCACAACCGGCGTACAGTACCTGTATGGTGACACTGCCATGGCTGAATTGCCATAGAATATTTCTATGATGGGTCTATACCTGTAGCAGCCTATTGTATTGGCAGTCTGGCTTTAGAGGACCAAACAGCTTCATCCATGGTGGGGGATGTGATTTTGTTGCATTTCCCTTTCTATCATCTTTTAACCAGCTCTGGAAATAACATCTGGAATATGTGTGAAGTAATAGTTTTCTCTTTTCTATTTGACGTAATTGTAGCCGTATTAGTGCAATTGTGACAGAGAAAATTAAGTACTGTCCGTGATACTTTTTTTATTTGCACTAACATAGAATTTTTCAGGACAAGCTTTCGGGGTATGTCCCCTTCTTCAAGGTCCAAGCAGTACTGCTTGGACCTTGAAGAAGGGGACATACCCCGAAAGCTTGTCCTGAAAAATTCTATGTTAGTGCAAATAAAAAAAGTATCACGGACAGTACTTAATTTTCTCTTTTCTATTAGAATAAGTGGCCTTATATGATGCTTGGAGGTGAGCTTTTCTAAGTACTCTTGTCTTTTCCAGTATTTCCTTCAATATTTGGTGAAGGAGACATCCTGGATTGGATTGTCAGATCGTGACCTGGAAGGGGACTGGCGCTGGGTGGACGAAACCCCGTATGATAAATCTGCCAAAATCAGCAAGTAAGGAGAAAGGTTGCATAAGGGGTCTAATGGCATTTTTAGAGAATAGAAAGTTACTGTATAAGAACATGCATCAACAAATATCAGAGCCAATAGACAAAAATGATGGGTCACACCCTCTGAAATGCTGACACCACCCGTTGCTGCGGTTCTTTTGGCCTACTGCAGGTCCCACAATTCCTTTAAAGTTATCTATGGCATCAGCAATCAGTCAGTTGCATTTTCTTGCCATGTATTAGATTTCAAAATGAATGGCATCCTGTAAAATAGATTTTCGTGCGGCAATCAAATTTGAGGAATCTGACATGTTGGAAATTTATTTGAAAAACGAACGATTTTCTGATCAATGATGGGAGAATCGTGCGAGAAATGTAACAGAAAAAAAATGCGCATGTGCAAGAAAAGAATATTCCCGGAGAGAAAATAATATTCCCGGCAACATGAAGGTTTGGTCGGCCGAATTTCGAAAATCAATGGTGGCATCATCGGATCACAAAAAAAAACGAACTTTCTGATTTTGAAAATAAAATTTGTTCGAAATTCGACCGTGTATGGCCTGCTTAAGTTCTTCAGCCTGACTTTGCAAGATGTCATAGATTGGGATTGGCAGAGCAATTCACTGGTATCGGTATTCCACTAGGGTCATTGGAAAGTCTAATTACAGTTTTTTTTTTTATGGAATTCTAGGGCTAAATTTAGTTATGCATAGAATGGGAATGGGTACAACTTTTTCTTAATTGCTGCTTGTGTCCCTATTGAAAAGATTTTGCATAACATTTTGTGTGGCCACTGGAACAGGAAGCAGCGGTTTCACTAATACCAGGCACCCAGGGCACATGCCCCACATCTATTGTGGACATCATTTGTGTGCTGCCTCAGGTCCCTATGCCACACAATGTTTTTAATTTCAAAGTTCTGACACTACAGTGCCATTCGCAGTGCAGCTGCCAAAAGGCCCCAGATAATCACAGTAGGTCTGCAGCTCAGAGCTGAGGCAGACTCCTCCTCGGCTCTGAAACTGGATAGAGGGGCAGCATTAAAGAGGAACCAATCCCCTCCATTGCCTGCAGGAGGGAGAGTTGTAAAAGCAGGCTTTCATTGGCTGCAGGAGGAAAATGGAGGGGATCGGTTCCTCCATATGCCGCCCCTGCCACCCCTCCTGTCCAGGTATAGAGGGGAGCCACATGGGCCCCCTGCAGCATGGGGCTGGGTCACAATTGCAACCAGGGCCAATCCTAGGGTCACAGACGCCTGGGTGCAGAAATATTTCTGGCGCCCCAACGTGGACATGGTCATCCTACAAACTCCTCCCCTTTACACATGTTTCTATGGCAACGATTCAAACACAGAGATGATCCCCTAAGAAGTCGTCGTTACCCTAGGATCCTCCCATGATCCTTTAACAATAAAGAAAATACAGGAAGAGCGTACACTAATGAGACCTGGATGGGAGTCTCTCTGATACACACAGAGGGGGCTTCTGTTAGAGAGTCTGTTAGGAAGAGCCCCCAGACATAGTACAAGAGATGATCAGAGAGTGCAGACATATTACAGGAGAAAGAGAGTGCAGACATATTACAGGTGACCGTCAGAGACTTCAGACATGATACAAGAGACGGTCAGAGACTGCAGACATATTACAGGAGATGGTCATAGAGTGCAGACATATTACAGGAGACAGAGAGTGCAGACATAGTACAGGAGATGGTCAGAGACTGCAGATATAATACAGGAGACGGTCAGAGACTGCAGATATCATACAGGAGATGGTCGGAGACTGCAGATATAATACAGGAGACGGTCAGAGACTGCAGATATAATACAGGAGACGGTCAGAGACTGCAGATATAATACAGGAGATGGTCAGAGACTGCAGACATAGCTCAGGAGATGGTCAGAGACTGCAGACATAGCACAGAAGATAGTCAGAGACTGCAGACATACTACATGAGATAATGGCTGATCGGCCCTCTCACCTGACCCAGTGATACAGCAACAACGGTTCCTCTGATCAGGAGTCAGCTCACTCTGAATTGCCCGTAGTGACTCCACTGAGTCCAGATCTGTATTAATTATAGACTCCCTACTAAGTATAAACCCCTCCATTAGTACAGACCCCCCAGGACAAACCACCCCCCTCCATTAGTACAGACCCCCCCACAAACCACCCCCCCATTAGTACAGACCACCCCCCCTCCATTAGTACAGACCCCCCCACAAACCATCCTCCCTTTATTAGTACAGACCCCCCTCAGGACAAACCACCCCCCTCCATTAGTAGAGACCCCCACAAACCACCCCCCCTCCATTAGTACAGACCCCCCTCAGGACAGACCCCCCACAAACCACCCCCACATTAGTACAGACCACCCCCCTCCATTAGTAGAGACCCCCCCCTCCATTAGTACAGACACCCCCTCAGGACAATCCACCCCCCTCCATTAGTAGAGACCACACCACAAACCACCCCCCCATCAGTACAGACCCCCACAAACCACCCCCATTAGTACAGAACACCCCCCTCTATTAATAGACCCCCACAAACCAACCCCCTCATTTAGTACAGACCCCCCCCTCAAGACAAACCACCCCCCATTAGTACAGACCCCCACAAACCACCCCCCATTAGTACAGACCTCCCCCCTCCATTAGTAGAGAGCCCCACAAACCACCCGCCCATTAGTACAGACCCCCCACAAACCATCTCCCCTCCATTAGTACAGACCCCCCTGGCCCCCACAAACCACCCCCCCTCTATTAGTACAGACCCCCCTCAGGATAAACCACCCCCCATTATTACAGACCACTCCCCCTCATTAGTAGAGACCCCCCACAAACCACCCGCCCCCCAACGACGTCACCGCGGGTCTCTCTCCGAGCAGCCGCTCCAATCTCTGATCTCCTCTGACAGGAGGATGGAGGGGGAAGGGCTTGGGCAGGAAACAGTGGCGGTGTCGGCAGTGATCTGCGGTGGTGAGCGGCAGAGAGAGCACCCTCTGGATACCAACAAGGAGGGGGAAGAGGGAGGGGAGCACTCTGGCGCTTGAGCGCCCCCACCTCTGTGGCGCCTGGGTGAACTGCACCCCTCGCAACCCGTCTAGGATCGGCCCTGATTGCAACCACTGTAGTTATGCCCTTGCTCTGTACATTACATACTCCTGGCTCCAGCCCTCTTTGCATTACCAACTTCTGACCCCTGAACTCTTTATGCTATATTGTAGATGATATACTCTAGACCAAAGTGTTTATTGCCTTAATGCTATACTGTACATTACATACTCTTGACTAAAGGTGTGCAGATAAGCATCTGTAATGGAAGAGTTTCATTTTTTTAAATTGATTGTGCTGATGTTTATGCATGCCTGTGAAATTCTCATTTAAGGCACAGTATTTAAAGCATATTTCATAGGTACAAGGACTTTGGCATATGTGTGCAATGCATACAGTGTGTAAGCCCAAGTTTTATTTATCTGTGCTTCCATAAACCCCTCCCACTGTTACACAATTTGGCCACACTTAACGTTTGACACAGTGCGCTACCTGAGCCACCTACATCCCCTCATTTTATTGCCCAAAGGTGCCCCAGCTCTTTCACAATCCTAGCATCACCCCTGGCAGGAAATAAGGCTGGCCATATGTCGACCCCCATCTACATATACAAGGTGGATAACAACATCCATACATGTACAGTAGCTGGGAATTTTTTAGGGACTTTTTTGAATAAATATGGTAATGTATGTATTAAGTTTTAAAATCACAAAGTTTCGTTACCAAACAATGATAATAAAATCATATATCATGGCTAATCAAACAACATTTTTTATAGTCCTTGGACAATATACCACTATTTGCTCCACATAGATATTTCTTGCTTTGAAGTAGCAGAATTCACACGGACCGACCCAATAAGCTTCCAACACTTGTCTTCTTCAGGAGTGCATATGGTATATTATCTAGAACACAATGTGCATTTAAAAAAACATAGTCCAACCAAAAGCATTCACAATTCATATTTCTTACAATACCTATGGGTAGTGAAAATAACTCCTAAATGTGCGCCGTTTAGGAGATATTTTATCTTGTGGTGCGCGATGATGTCATCGGCGCATGGGCTGTGAAGAAACAGACCTCCGTGCCCTATCTTTACTCGCAAGTGCCGTGACTGACGACTCCCGTGCATGCGGCTCCGGCCAGTCACAGAGCCGGAGTCTGCGACCCGGAAGGAAAAGGGGCAAAGATTGATGTGGCCACTAGCAGGGACAGCGCGGGCTTCGTTTGCAGGTAAGTGCCACATAATGGTCTAGTATGCGATGCATACTAGCCCAATATTATTTTACTTTGCAGGGGTAAAAAAGAGGAAGTAAAACCCACAAGGGCTCCAACTGGAGCTGTCCGTTTTTTTTTTCATTAAACCAACCAGGTTTAAAAGTGGTGTGTACCAAGCTTTACTTTGCAGCATATCAAAGACATCAACTAAGGCCATCCACCACAGAAAAGGAAGCAAGTCATAAGAGCAATATTCAACCGTGCGGGCAGCACAATCACGGGAGGATGTCAATAGACGCCCTCCCGTGATTTATCTATAGCGTGGGAGGGAAGTGGTTGAATTTTGCTCTTTATGGCTTGCTTCCCTGCCTGTGGTGGATGGCCTTAGTTGATGTCTTTCATATGCCACAGAGTAAAGCCTGGTACACAACACAATTTTTTTTTCGTTCAACCTGGTTGGTTTAATGAAAAAAAAATGGAAAGCTCCAGTCGGACCCGCTGTACTAACAATCTGACATTAGTACAGCAATCTCCCCTGCTGTTCTTTTGTGTACTAACTGGGGGACGGCCCCCCTACCAAAATACTCCAGTCGGCGCTCCCAGGCATTGGCTGAGAGCGCTCATCGGGAGCTGGTCAGCTGCTGGTTTTCCAGCATGCTTGGCTGACAGAGGCCGTCCAAACAGCCGTCTTCTGTAGGAGCAGTTGCCTTACACACAGCCCGAATGTCGGCCAGTTTTTATTGAACCGGCCGATGTTGTCCAGCATTCAGTCTGTGTGTACGGGGCTTAAGACTGAGGTATTGTGAGTTCAAACCCACAAACATTTACATGAAGGTTTTAGTTTAGTCAAATTTCTGCAAAAGTCAGTCAAATGTTGCCATTTTTGGCTACAGGCCTTTAGATCAATGGGTAAAGAAACAACAGTAAACGTAAAATAACTGTAATGGATCATTGCAAAAATAATGATTGAATACACAAAATAGAAAAAAATCACATAGAGGGCTCGTTTACTTCACATGCGTTGTGCCGCATTGGTCAGTTCATTCCCAACTTATGAACAAGGCAAAAAGCCTCATGTGAAAAAGCTAAAGTGTTAGTTGACACCAAAAATCAACTTCTAAATAAAAAAATGTGGTTAGATTAGACTCTGTGTGACTTTAATAAATTCTAATAATATCTACTACAGTATGTTCTTTTCCAGTCTATGAATTCCTTGAGATCAGCAAACCACAAAGTGATATATTTGGCAAGATATGACATCCGTTATTTCACACATTGTATCTGTTTAACTCTAAAAACGGTGGTGATTACATATTTCTCTAGTCCCTAGCCAGGTCAGTGTCGGAGACTGTTGATGGAGTAGAGATGGAGATTATGTGTAGTGAACGATCTTGAAGATAATGACATTAGTTGAGATGATGTCCTATGGTTCAAGGGAATTTACTTTTGAAAGGAGAGTTTTACCAGATGCAAAGATCTTTTAGTAGACAATTGTCTAGTTTGGTCTATCATCTGAGGCTGTGGCATTGAGCGTATGCTGGTGTTATTGTCAGCTAAAGGGTTGTGAGTACAAATTCTCAGATAACTAGTTTTTCAGGCATCTTTATTGAATATTTAGGCAGCTGTTGAGACTGCCCTATGGTTCAAGAGAATGGACTGTTGAAACTACATTTTTGCCAGATGAGAAGATCCCTTAGTAAACCAGGTCAATGTCAGAGACTGTTGATGTAGTAGAGATGGAGATTATTTGTAGTGAAAGATCTTAAAGAGAATGGCATCAGTTGGGACGATGTCCTATGGTTCAAGGGAATTGACTTTTGAAAGGAGAGATTTACCAGATGCAAAGATCTTTTATTAGGTCAAGTGAGACATTAGTCTAGTTTGGTAACAACAAGCCCACTTGCCATCTGAGGCCATGGCATGAGCGTATCCTGGTCTTATTATAGAGTTTGAAACCGAGTGAAAGATCTTGAAGATAATGGCATCAGTTGAGATGATGTCCTTGGGAATGTACTTTTGAAAGTTCTTTTAGTAAGCCAAGTAAGAGACTAGTCTAGTTTGGTCACAAGAAGTGCATCTACTGTCTGAGGCTGTGGCATTGAGAGTATGCTGGTGTTATCACAAGCAAAGGGTTGTGAGGTCAAAAACATTTAGGCTCCATGCAGACTGGATAAAAAAACATTGCTTCTACAGGAGTTTTGTGTTCTGCCTGTAGAAGCAGCTCAATGTTATCCTATGTGTCCATGCACATTAGGACGTTAAGAGGCATATTTTGAGCTCAACATTTAGAGGCAGAAAGAAAAACCCTTCTAGTTCGTGTTTCTGATTAGAGTTTGCAGGCAGAAAAAACGTAAAACTATCCTAAACTCGTCTAAACTTGGGAGTAAAAAAATGTTCATATAGAGCATTTTTTTACTCCCAAGAGAACATACTTTTTTTAAGCCCAATGTGCATGGAGCCTTAGGCAGCAGTTGAGATTGTGCCATGTGTTTCAAGAGAATGGCCTGGTAAAACTACATTTTTACCAGATGAGAAGATCCCTTAGTAAACCAAGTAGGAGACTAGTCTAAGTTTGGGGATAGCAATTCAGTACAATTTTTAGACATGAAGCCACTAATATGATAACATGTAATGATAATACAACTACTGGATGAACCACTCCTATTACCTTTGCCAATTGGCAAAAATCATTCCACTTTACACACAAATCCTCCATATCCTGCTATACCCAGGATTTTTTTTTTTAAACTCCTCTCTCGATGGTACAGGGACCCTCAAACTCTTCATAAAATATTTCCGTCCGTGTCTCCCTTATGCTGGAGATGCGGCGTGGCAGAGGGAAGCTACCTACACGTCTGGTGGGACTGTGCAGCAATACAATCCCTAAGGTCGCAGGTTTTTGCAATCTATAACAGTCTATATGACTGGAAATTATCACCCACCCCAGAAATAGCTTTACTGTTCATGCTCCCAGGGTCGATAGCTTCTCAAAAGCTCTCCCTGTTGCGTTTTTTCCTATCAGCCGCTAGACAACTTATACCCCTGTTTTGGAAAACCACTACCACTCCACCCTTGGCTGTCTGAGTCTCCATGGTCAACGACATTATGCGCATGGAGGAGATGATAGCCCTAGACAATGACACCTTCGACAAATTTAAGGTCCTTTGGCTTATTTGGATCGACTACTCTGCCCCTGCTTCCCCAAAAAGCGAGGTTGGCACCCCACAGCCCGCCCGGACTCATATCCTGACTCCACCATGCAGGTTTGCCGCACCAAGGTCTGCCCGGCACCCCCCTCTCAACCCTCCCTTCCCCTGCAGCTAGCCTGCACCCCCCCTTGCCTTCTCCCTTTTCCACTCTTTCCTCTATCCCCTCTTTCTCTTTCTTTCTACTCTACCCTACGTCTGCTCCTCTCTATTTCACACCCAGATATATTTTCACCTGGTTCTAATGTTTAGTCTTGTGATACGTTTACACTTTCAGTGTATGACCTTGATTGATGACTACATGTATTCTCATAGGAGATGTCTCCTGACACATGCTGGCTATATGCTTTACATTATATCACTTCCTGTATTGAACACCTGTTTCTCACTCATGTCATGTTATCTTACTTTATCAAAATATTAATAAAAACATATTTTACTCTATTACCTTTGCCAGTGGCGTTGAGTGTATGGCAGTGGTTACATAAATCCAATGTTTGTGAGTTTGAATTCTGAGGTAGTCACCTGCTTGGTTACTGCACTTGTTTTTAGGCAGCAGTTGGTTACTGCACTTTGTTTTTAAGCAGCAGTTGAGATTGTGTCAAAGTGGGAGACTAGTCTAGGTCTGATGGTACCAATTTAGTAAAATGTTTGAATATTAATGCACTAGTCATATGATATTCCATGATGTTAAAGCTCTGGTTCTAAGTACCACTTACCATCAGAGGAAATGCACTTGTATGTATGCCACTAAGCTAGCAAATGAGTTGTTGCAAGTTTGAATCCTCAGGTGGCTACCTTTTCAGATTTAGTTATTAATGTTACAAAAACTGAAGAAGCCCATATTAACCAATCAACTATTACACTTTGCTGCTTGAATCTTGATTGAATTTAAAATGTATAGGCACTGCTGTCCGGCTTGAGCATTCAGGTCTGTGGTGCAGTATGTAGGGTGGTGAATGAGGAATCTGAAGGTATCTGTTCAGAGCTGTTTGGGGCAGAACGACAACTATGTGCTTGGTGGCGTCTCTGTGTAATGAGAGGTTAAGGAGCAGACCTTTGTGATGTGTAACCTTGATGTGGGTGACCTTTGCACCATGTAAATGAAGCCTCAATTAAATGAGTTACAGCCATGTAACAAACAAGTGGATGTCCATGAAACCATGTGAATGAAGCCTCAAATAGATGAGTTTGAGCCATGTAACCATCAAGTGGGTAACCTTGACATCATGTGAATGAAGCCTCAGTGAAATGAGTACCAGCCATGTAACCATCAGGTGGGTGTCTTGAAACCATGTGATTGAAAGCCACAAAGCACAGGAGGGTTGGTGTGGTGAAGGTATACAAAGTAATTATTATTTTTGGGCAAACACAGGGCTTATTTTTCATCAACATCCCCTTCTCCTTCACAGTATTCCTGTCCCAGTCCTAGGTTCACTCACGCCCACACTGATGGTGGTCCACACCACCGACTTAGTCAAGTCATGGCCACTTTATTTACAATTTCATCTACCCTTCACACAACCCCCAAAGTCTTGGTGCTACTTTGAGGAACCATCCTTGCTCGCTTATTGGAATCAAACCTACAAGTCCTCTAAATCAAACTTCATAAGCTTACATCTTGCGTCACAGAACCAGATGACATCAGACAGAGTTAGATGCTAATGCACCCATATCATGGATCTAGACTCTCTAAGCCTTTGAAACATAAGACAGTTACCACATCAGAGATTTGAACTAAGAAATCCAGGGATTTCTGCAAAAAACTTTGTGGGAAGGCACTAGTGGAAGCTGTTATTTATGCCATTTCAGCCTGCATGTTACTGTAGTTCTCACTCCCAAAAGGGGACGCTGCTTTGTCCCAGGCTCCTTTCCCAGATTAGTGCAATAGCAGCCAGGCACACAGCAACAGTCACTCTTCTGGCTCAATGAACAGTCTAGGGCAGGGGACTCCAAACTTTCTAAACAAAGGACCAGTTTACTGTCCTTCAGACTTTATGGGGGGCAGATTGTGCCCAGTGGGAGTAAACAATGCCACATCTTTGGTATAAGGGGGAGAAATAGTGTCAGTGGGAGGAATATAATGGTCACCAGGACAAATACTGTAGAGAGGGTCCAACCTTACCCTACTCTGTACAAACGTACAAAAAAATGTACTGAGTCACTGGCCTTGAACAAGGATGTAGATCAGGAAGTCGGATAAAAGTTCCTAATCTACATTCTTTTTCAAAGCTGGTGACTGAAAGTTTTGTTAAAAGAGTGTCAGCATGACAGTCATGGTATTAGCATTTTCAGAAGATATCAGCAATAGCAGCCTCCTCATGACTCGTTTCCCTTATAATTATTCGGTGTGTAGAACCATTGGGTTGTTCAACATTTAAACAGTGGAATTAAAGTTATGTTTTGTAACTATGCCACCAACATTTTGTGCCACTTCTCAGCCTTCCTAAATTTAATTTCCTTTGTCTACCTCAACAGTTTGTGGATGCTAAATCAGCCGGATAACTTGGGTAATGAGGACTGTGTGACTCTATCTCCAGGCACCGGATGGAACGATGAGATGTGTGTAAAATCTTTTCACAGCATCTGTGAACATCGAGCCTTCCAGCTGGTTGTGCACAGGAACATGGTCAGTAACTAACCTGCTGGGCCAGCAGAGTGAGGAAGGTCTGGGGTTTCCTATGAAGAGACAGATCCGAAGGGGTCAACTGCAAACATTCAACACCGTTCAAAATGTGGAATTTGCAAAGTTGATAAGATTGTTTGAAATTTCAGTTCAGTACACCAAAAGTTACAAGAATGTTGAATTTCAAAGGGTAATTTTCTGAACGTCACTTTAGAAAAAGAAGGCTAGTGCAGCCACCAGCTGCCATTTATTGAATTTTGTTCTTGGGTTTAGACATACAGTACTTTAACCACTTGCCTACTGGGAACTTTTACCCCCTTCCTGCCCAGACCAATTTTCAGCTTTCAGCGCTGTCGCGCTTTGAATAACAATTGTGTGGTCATGCAACACTGTACCCATATAACATTTGTATAATTTTTTTGACACAAATAGAGCTTTCCTTTGGTGGTATTTAATCACCACTGGGTTTTTTATTTTTTTGCGCTATAAACAAAAAAACTGCCCAAAATTTTGGAAAAAAACTATTTTTTTTGTTTCTGTTATAAAATGTTGTAAATAAGTAATCTTTCTTCATACATTTAGGCCCGGTTCACACAGGGGTGTCACGACTTCGGAGGCGACCTCGGCAGCGCGATCTCAAGACGACTTGAGCCGCCCGCCGAGGCGATTTGCATAATGACTTCTGTATAGAAGTCAATGCGAGTCGCCCTGCGTCGCCCCCAAAAGAAGTACAGGAACCTTTTTCCAAGTCGGAGCGACCTGAGTTGCTCCTATTAGAACGGTTCCATTGTACAGAGCGGGACGCGACTCGTCAGGCGACCAAGTCGCCTGAGGAGTCGCCCCTGTGTGAACCGGGCCTAAGGCTACATTGTATTCTGCTACATTTCTTTGGTGAAAATAATCCAAATCAGTGTTTATTATTTAGTCTGTAGGAAAGTTATAGAGTCCACAAACTATGATATGTACAGTATATCTGAAAATGTATCAATCCTGGTGTACTCAGGGCTGGTGCAAGGATTTTTGGCACCTTAGGTGAAAACCTAATTTTGCGGCCCCCCCTTGTCTCCACTCCCTTTTCCCTGCCCATGTAAACCCCACCTTTTTAATGAAGCGCCCATCAGATGCAGCCTCACCAGCGCCCATCAAATGCAGCCTCTCCAGTGCCAATCAAATGTAGCTTCACCAGCGCCTATCAAATGCAGCCTACCAGCGCCCATCAATGCAGCCTACCAGCGCCCATCAATAAATGTTTTTTTGCTTCCATTCATTTGGGAGTCGGGACACAGACACAGTTCTCCGCCGCCACTGCGCTTCTGACATTATGTGCGAACTGAGCGACGGCTGCCTGCTGATGCTGAGACTGTTGCTTGCTGCAGAGAGAAGAGAGTAGGAACACCAGTGGCTGGGCGCCCTAGACAGCAGGGCGCCCTAGGCGGCTGCCTAGTTTGCCTAGTGGTAGCACCGGCCCTGGGTGTACTGTACTGAAGAAATGGGAATAAAATTCCTGATTCACATAGGGATATTTATAGAAAATGGGGATGGGTGGCCGACTGGTTAATTCGTTTTAATCTCAAAACGGGATCCTCCTAAACCATGGTCGCTTAACAAAAAACAAGGGGGGGTGTTGGGAAAGAGCCCCAACAGAAAATTTAAGTGGTGAATCAACCACAACACAGCCGGCTAATTTAAAGACTTTATTGGTTGAACAGTTAATAGAACAATTAATCCCAGGGTTGCGTCACAACCTGAGGGAGAAATGGGTTTCTCCAGCACATGTACATAACATAAAACACATAGAAACATGCATGTGGTACACAAGAACAAGCTAAAATGGGACAAACGAATAGGACCTGCAACCTCTCTACACACTCCTCAACTGGACCATATGTATATGCATATACACCCCTGTAATCCTAACACTCAAATCTTGAGGGGAACCATAGATGTGAATGGGATACGTATATGTGTAAGGAGGGAATACACTCCTAGGAAAAGGACACAAATGTATAATGTGCGTATATACGAATAATTGAAAAAATAGAAAAAAAGGGGGTTGACCTGATGGAAAAAATAAAATAAAAATGAAGAAGAGTTTATGGTGGTCCAGGGCTGATGATTATGGTAAAGAAGTCTTTAGAGCATCAAATCTGTAAACAGCATGGAGGGCCCATAAACAAGCATGTATGAGAAAGTGGCTACTGTGGATATACAGACAGTGGCAGAGTTCCTTTGGTCAAAGTCTGGTTGATATTAGTGCCACTAGTTCATGTACGATAGTTGCTGGTAAAGCAGACTAGTAGAGAACAACTCGGTTTTTCACTGTAACACTTGGTAGGGAACGGTCTGCCTAACAGGGCTAGAGCTATCAATATGGAGCAATCTCACAGGACACAGACATAAAGTGCAGGTATAGGGTAGCTTAGCAGTTCCGAGGCTTACCCTTCAGATGTCTGGGTTCCTTGGTGCGTCCATTGAAGAGCGTCCTGCAGCCATGAGAGTACCTCAATCCCGGTACATGGATATCCTGGCTCTCAATTTCCGTGCCACCGCTGTAGGTTAGAAGCGATCTGCTGTCTCAGGTAGATGAATATTACCGTCAGACTGTAGCGGCGTCTGTTGTCAGATCACGTGGGGTCTCAGCACGAGATTCCGAATGTCATACCACGTGACCGGCGTGCGTATGTGGAAGCTGAGGCGGAGGCTAGGAATCACAAGAGAGGAGCTGGCTGGACGTAGTATGAGGCTCCGGCCACTGGGGGAAAGAGGCCGTTCCTTCAGGTCACTCACAGGTTTCCCTTGATAGCGACGGGGGCAGAGGCCATGGAGGGGTGAAGAGGGGGAAGTCTTAATATCGTCTGTCCTCGTATGACATGAAGCGTTTCATGGCGTATACCGTCATTTCATCTGGATGTGCCAGCGTGTGGACAGTGCTCATCTTAAGTAGCAGTAATTGGCCAATTGGGAGCTGCCTCACGCTGGATAACGAAATAGCACCATCTAGTGGTTTCTTCAAAAAATTACATTTAAAAGTTTCTAGTGCATAAAAGTATATTTAAGAAAAGATGGCAAAATCAGGAGATGATCTGGGTGGGGCGCTAGGACCCCTTCATATTGGTCTATATGTCCGTTATTTCCGAGGTCTTTGGCAGAAATAATTGTGAGGATCATGCACAGATCTAACTTTCAATTGTCATGTATAATCCAACATGACATTGTAAGTATACATATATTCATCTATGATCTTAATAGTAGTGTACATCAATGTGGCAGTTAACTAGGTCTGGTAACTGAGGAGAAATAGAAAAATCATCTGACATCTATAGGTCAATAGGCACCACATCCCTGATATTCAGAAAATACAGAAAAGGAAGAAGTGGGACTTTGAAGGTGCATTCAAACACATGATTGATAAAAAATATAATTTTTATTTAATAGAAAAATTCCATTCACGTATATTATAAAAAATATGATTTCAGTTACAGTAAGAAACAATGAAGTATTATACAGACAAATAATCTCGACGTTTCGCCAATAAACTGGCTTCTTCAGGAGTATTAATTATTGTCATGTATTACTAGAATGAAAAATACATACAGTAAGTATACAAAAATAGATAAACAGAAAAACACTAATATATTGCTCTACAAAATAATATTAAAATATTCCACAAGAAGCGATACGGAGACATTTTCTAAACCACCACATGAGCCTCCATTACCTGTACATTGTTGAAGAAATTAAAAATCTAGCTGGTATTGAATCAGAGGAGTGTTCTCATAATGGAGTCTTGTAGTGAACCTTAGAGAAGGTGATAGCTCATACAGAGCACATAAATGAATAATGTGCTGCTGAAAGCAATGGAAGGTGAATAGTCACCTGAAGAAAGGAAAAGGAATGATTAAATTGAGTTAGACCCATACTATGATGGAGCTTAATATATGGAAATCCAATTTTATATAACAATACCTTAATATAAAGATCATTTTGAGATTCCAAAAAGGAACAAAAGATCATTATATCATGGTGGAAATGTCTGTAGGAAGATGAAATTATATTAGAGGAATTAGTCATATATCTAAAAAATGATGTTATTCAAGGGATAAAAGAAAACAAATACCTGAATCATCCACTTTAAAGCCTACTTGCAAAAAGGAGGATGAAAATTCAGAGCTAGGAGGGTGCCGGTCAGTGTCTATAAGACCAACAATCCATCTATCAAAAATAAATAAAATATATATGCAAGTCAAAAAATGCTATTAAAGCATTTCATAATTAGAATGAGTAGTAAAAAGGACATAATTCCTCTATAAATACCTGAGACATATGATCTTTGGACATATAACCTTCCTCGGATAGCGGCAGCTATACCACCTATGCAAACCACCAAAGCTTAAATAGTCACCATCTCCCTCGCCTATAGGACGCCAGTTTGGCGCCAAAATTATAGGCGGGGCGGGCATATCAGTTCCACCTGGCAGGGAATATGTGAATTATGTGCTCTGTATGAGCTATTACCTTCTCTAAGGTTCACTACAAGACTCCATTATGAGAACACTCCTCTGATTTAATACCAGCTAGATTTTTAATTTCTTCAACAATGTACAGGTAATGAAGGCTCATGTGGTGGTTTAGAAAATGTCTCCGTATCGCTTCTTGTGGAATATTTAAATATTATTTTGTAGAGCAATATATTAGTGTTTTTCTGTTTATCTATTTTTGTATACTTACTGTATGTATTTTTCATTCTAGTAATACATGACAATAATTAATACTCCTGAAGAAGCCAGTTTATTGGCGAAACGTCGAGATTATTTGTCTGTATAATACTTCATTGTTTCTTACTGTAACTGAAATCATATTTTTTATAATATATGTTAATGGAATTTTTCTATTAAATAAAAATTATATTTGTAACGAGCCCCTTTGCTCGCTCGGTTCCACTCTCCCGACACTCCTTTGCTCTATTGGATCATCCGGTGCTCCAGGATTCCAACTACCGCTATGTGCCATTCGAATCCATTTGTGGTCGGTCAGAACAAACACCAGGCAGGCTGTATGTAAGTTCAACCAAGAGAGACTTTATTAGCACCAAAATCAAGTCTTATATACAGTAACAGAGGAAGTAACCAGAACATAAATTAACATGCTAATTAACTAAATCCTTTAGTCAGCCAAGGTGACTCATAGATATGACCGTTCAGGGTAGACATCCCATCTCCGGTCTTCACCTGCTATACAATACCCATTATCATAGCAACCAGAACATAAATTAACATGCTAATTAACTAAATCCTTTAGTCAGCCAAGGTGACTCATAGATATGACCGTTCAGGGTAGACATCCCGTCTCCGGTCTTCACCTGCTATACAATACCCATTATCATAAGTGTAAACATCACACATTTTAGCACAGAGGACAGACAGATGGCTGGAGGTGATTGTATTCGCATATCCTTAGTGTGAAGGTGTGAACGTCCCAACAGTATGAATTAGTCACTCTAATATGGCATATACAGGGTCCCCAGAGTCTGTGTGTCTTGGGGGGACATGGACCTGAATCCAAAGTAACACCCCCCAAGGGTCCCCAGGCATACAGCTCACAAAGAGCACCGTTCCCCCAAATGCCAGGGCCCATGGTCGCAGGGCAAGAGGCTTGCATTCAGTCCCCTCCAAAAACCCCTGTCCCGGCTAGGTCCGTCACTCATCTCCCCTTTCGGCAGGAAACTAACGTAGGAGGAGACCCCAAACGGGTTGACTCCGAAGTTAGTCCATAATTCTATTCCCCCAATGCCGGTATCCACACAGTACCCCAAACAAATTGCTCCAAACAGAATCACTTACCCATAACAAAAATGTCACTGCCCTCATCTATGACTGGTCTTCACAGCAAGGAGCACTGGATGGGCGGACGCATGTCAATAAAAAACACACAGAATATCCAAGCTCAACTTACCAACCAATCAGCAACAAAACAAATTCACCTGTCTAACAGTGCGTTTAAAAACAGGGGTTTAGTTGCACGCATTTGCAAATACATGTGTAAGCTGCAGGCCGCGTCAAGGCTCCCTGTATGCTGCAGTCCTAACTCTAAAATTGAAGGTCTCCTCAATGGAAGCACATGTATGCTGATGGATAGATATAGGGCAGGTGACTGGGGGGAGCCCACCCTCCATTAAAGGGGCAGGAGCACACTAAACACCCAGCACATGGAAGCAAAGGTGCTAGTGCGTTGCCTGACCACAATGACAACAATACATATAACAAAAATGTCACTGCCCTCATCTATGACTGGTCTTCACAGCAAGGAGCACTGGATGGGCGGACGCATGTCAATAAAAAACACACAGAATATCCAAGCTCAACTTACCAACCAATCAGCAACAAAACAAATTCACCTGTCTAACAGTGCGTTTAAAAACAGGGGTTTAGTTGCACGCATTTGCAAATACATGTGTAAGCTGCAGGCCGCGTCAAGGCTCCCTGTATGCTGCAGTCCTAACTCTAAAATTTAAGGTCTCCTCAATGGAAGCACATGTATGCTGATGGATAGATATAGGGCAGGTGACTGGGGGGAGCCCACCCTCCATTAAAGGGGCAGGAGCACACTAAACACCCAGCACATGGAAGCAAAGGTGCTAGTGCATTGCCTGACCACAATGACAACAATACATATAACAAAAATGTCACTGCCCTCATCTATGACTGGTCTTCACAGCAAGGAGCACTGGATGGGCGGACGCATGTCAATAAAAAACACACAGAATATCCAAGCTCAACTTACCAACCAATCAGCAACAAAACGAATTCACCTGTCTAACAGTGCGTTTAAAAACAGGGGTTTAGTTGCACGCATTTGCAAATACATGTGTAAGCTACAGGCCGCGTCAAGGCTCCCTGTATGCTGCAGTCCTAACTCTAAAATTTAAGGTCTCTTCAATGGAAGCACATGTATGCTGATGGATAGATATAGGGCAGGTGACTGGGGGGAGCCCACCCTCCATTAAAGGGGCAGGAGCACACTAAACACCCAGCACATGGAAGCAAAGGTGCTAGTGCGTTGCCTGACCACAATGACAACAATACATATAACAAAAATGTCACTGCCCTCATCTATGACTGGTCTTCACAGCAAGGAGCACTGGATGGGCGGACGCATGTCAATAAAAAACACACAGAATATCCAAGCTCAACTTACCAACCAATCAGCAACAAAACAAATTCACCTGTCTAACAGTGCGTTTAAAAACGGGGGTTTAGTTGCACGCATTTGCAAATACATGTGTAAGCTGCAGGCCGCGTCAAGGCTCCCTGTATGCTGCAGTCCTAACTCTAAAATTTAAGGTCTCCTCAATGGAAGCACATGTATGCTGATGGATAGATATAGGGCAGGTGACTGGGGGGAGCCCACCCTCCATTAAAGGGGCAGGAGCACACTAAACACCCAGCACATGGAAGCAAAGGTGCTAGTGCGTTGCCTGACCACAATGACAACAATACATATAACAAAAATGTCACTGCCCTCATCTATGACTGGTCTTCACAGCAAGGAGCACTGGATGGGCGGACGCATGTCAATAAAAAACACACAGAATATCCAAGCTCAACTTACCAACCAATCAGCAACAAAACAAATTCACCTGTCTAACAGTGCGTTTAAAAACAGGGGTTTAGTTGCACGCATTTGCAAATACATGTGTAAGCTGCAGGCCGCGTCAAGGCTCCCTGTATGCTGCAGTCCTAACTCTAAAATTTAAGGTCTCCTCAATGGAAGCACATGTATGCTGATGGATAGATATAGGGCAGGTGACTGGGGGGAGCCCACCCTCCATTAAAGGGGCACTTGCCCAGCCAACCTCTGCCTCTCTCAGAGAACACACCCGCCGCTGGGGAGAGGCCTGGACTGGCCCTTCTCCCTGGAGTCCTTTCTGCTGCTGGAGAGAAGACAGGGTGACTGGGCTCAGTCCGTCATGCTGTTGGGGATCTGGGTCGACTGCCCGGCATCCCTGGGGTATACAAGTGGAGACTGAAGTCCCATCCACTTGTGGTAGGTGGAAGTCCCCCAGTGCTTGCAAAGCAAGGCTGACATCCTCCTGTCTCAGTGTC